>OZ024930.1:117818780-119018780 GCA_964017235.1 Sabellastarte sp. h YS-2021 | reverse complement strand
CATATCAAGACGGGTAGTTGCAAAAGCAGAGGAAACCAGTACATATAGTCTGTCAAGGTTCTGCACTGTAAATTACCAATTTGTGGGGCTTGAACAGCAGACCTCAGATGTGGGAGGCAAGTATTACTACTGTGCCACCGTGTTCCCAGAAGAGTATGCAAAATCAGTGGTAGCGTCCAAAAGATAAGTCATAACATGCTAAAGATGATAAGATATTGTAGTCATCTTATGTCAACCAGTGTATAACTTCAGTGATCAGCTTATTAATTTAATATACCCATTCAAATCTTGAATACAAGACTGGACAACTTGTATGTATCTATTTGTATATTGGAGACACCAGTTACCAACTTGGAGATATTAGTTATAGTTGCTTGTGTATATGAGCTACAGTTACTCGTGGGTTTCAGTTAGAAAAAGAACCGGTAGTTTAAAGCTTCCATGTGTGTGTATTTCTGCTACATTTGTCCTCATTATTTGATTGATTGCTGTCATGTTTTGCCCAATTCCTGTTAAAGCAATTTTTAAGTTACATACACAACAACAACAACGGCTAAAGCCACATGACCAAACTTTACACAGAGATATTGCAAGTCATACTGGTCGCTTCACGTGTCATCCCGTTCCTTCGCAAATATAAAGATTACCTCCTTATCAACAGGTAATGGGAAGCATCCAGAAGTAGCTTAGCTTTTAACATCCTGATTTTACATGACTATTCCATTTGTTACAACTCAACTCTCCCCACAAAACAGAGATAGTCTAACAATTTATAAGGATGTTTCATGTCAAATACGGACTTCAAGAGAAAAGGTCTAGGCTAAAAATAGATCCCTCTCACAGAAGAGAATCAATGGTTTGACAAACAATGGAGTGTGGGATTTTTTTTTATATTTTATCAAGGCTTAAAGGTCCTGAATATGCAATATTCTGAAGATTACATATCATGAACCCATTAGATATATATGCACAGGAACTGTAATGACGGCCAGATCAATATTATGTGAAATATTAGTAAAAGACTAGGCCTTTCCCAGATTTTTACACTTAAACACATAGACTGACTTTCATAAACTTGCGGTCGTTCAATGGACGTACCGTAATCACCTACAGTTCAAGCTTGTCGGTTGTTTGGGTGGGGATATAGAACCTGGGGTTAGACGAATTATTTATTGCCCATTATGTATAATATCTGGTGAAAATTGCTACAGTATTGCACATTGTGGCGTTGATCCCAATGGCATTAATGGGATTCCGAAGGTATTATTGATGTTCTGTGTGTGTCTTTGTTTCGTGTTGTGAGAAGTTTATTGATAAACTGGATGACGTGTTTACCAACTTGAGTGTTAATTACTTTTTGACGCCACTGTTTCAGCATAAAATCAGTGCTAGTGGTTAATTAAAGAATGTATTTACATTATATCTAGTTATATATACACTAGAGGATAGATATTTGTATGTATTGAGACACTACACATAAAATCATATGGTGAAACATGGAACTTGACGTGATTTCTCAACAATTTTTGTTGGAAATAATGTAAAAGGAAGAAAATGTAATAGTTTAATGATCACGTGACATCCTATAACTACAGGTTTAAGTTGTATATCAGTGGACTGTGTAAGACATATGAACAGTATATAGAGTGTTTGCCATGTCTTGGCTATGCAAGCGAATAACAGGACACCAGTTGTACCAATAACTATAGAACAGGACACTACCTCAAACCTCAATGTGAAGCACTGGAATAATGTGGACAAAACAGGTGAGTAGTTCATGTTGGGGTTTTGTTGTTATACGTGTAGAGCCCCTCTTGAAAGGTCAAAGTTGGGTTTTTACTTTCCGTTCAACATCCAGGTTTATATTGGGACAGGTCACCAGTCTTTGCCACTGTGGGGGTCAAACCCACACAGAGGTTAGGGCCTGTGATTAGATGCCAAACTCAGGGGCCACGGTGGCAGAGTGGTAACACTCTTGCCTCCCACCTCTGAGGCCGGGGTTCGATCCCCGGCATGGCCTCAAGTGGGAAAGTTGGTAGTTGCTTGCCGTTGGTCGGCAGTTTACAGTACAGAACCCTAACGAACTGTATGTACTGGTTTCCTCTGCCCTTCCAACTACCCGTTGTGATATGACCTGTACAGTGTTGAAAGCGACGTAAAACCCCAAATAAATAGATGCCAAACTCACTAAGCCACTTAGACCGAGTTCTGTCCCGTCGCATATTGCTGTTCATATTTCCATTGTGTCCATCAGTATATCAATAGCAATTGACGACGGGACAGAAACTCAGTCTATTACCCACTGGGACAGGGAGGACCTAAAGAGCCCCTATATTAGGACATCAATATATTTGTATTCTGTTTCATTTTGCATAGTCATGATAAGAATATAAGTCATGAGCATCAGATGATGTTATGATGACTGCTTATAAATTTATGAACACTACATTTTATAGCGAAATACCCTTACCATTTCCTAACAGTAGCTATTTGTTGGAGCCATCCAACCCAATGGCCAACGCAGAGATGCGATTTTAAGGTTATGTAACAACCTTAACCAAGCCATTGGGTTACAGTAGTCCGTCCTCCCGCCAATTAGGTCACATGACCACATTGTTTACTTCATTATTTTTGTTGGCCATCATCAGTAAGGACGTCTTTGGAAATTAGGAGAAGTTTTTGTCAAGGTTTTATTTATTTCTTGAGATTTTACAGTCAATCTCACTTATTATTTTTAATGTATATCATACAGAACTTATACCTTTGTTAAATCTTCGAAGGTATGCATTATATTATGCAAATAAAGGACTTTTGGATGGTGACTTCGAGGTTTCATCGTCTTCAACCTCGAGGAAATACATTAACATAAAGAGGGTCATTATGCAACAATAATATTTTTATTTAGCTTGCCAGTCGTTCGGTTCAGTTTGCTGGACGTTGGAAGCTATAATTTTGCAGCATACATGTTTACAAAGAATGTACTCTTCAATAACAGAAGCGATCTGGAAGACGCCATCTTGGATGAGAATGACAATTCGAGTGGCCGTTATTGCTGTTCACGTCGGGTTCTAATAGCCAGGCGTTGAAAGCAGTTTTTTGATCACAATATACATCCCAGTCGAATTGATTGTCGACGAGTCAGTAGAAGGAATCTCCCTTGGGGGCGGCCATTTATGTTGCCATGGACACGGCATCGTGGAGGAGTTTTGAATGCAGGAAATACTACTTCTTCGGAAAACTCTTCCGTCGAAGTCCAGTCAAAACATTCACCAGAGGAAATACCTGTGTGAGGTCATCCACAATCGAGTATTCTATACCTCTCAGAAGGTCAGAATTCGGGTTGTCAGATGTCCGGGAGTGTCATTCATATCTACAAGGAGAGGCTTTTGATTCTATGGTTTTGCACAAGAATTTAGTACAATCGGGTTTCTATACCTCTCAAAAGGTTTAGAATTCAGGTTGTCAGGAGATGGTGATTATGATTCATCTCATTACAAGGAATCTATTCCTTATTTTACTTTTGCTTGACTGTTATTGAGTGGCTAGGGATTGATTTAACAGGCACAGTTTCTGTGAATGCTCCTTTGTTTGGTCACATTTACATTCCTTGGGTGAACAGCCAGCATTGAAATGTGGCTTTTATGTTGGGTTTCAAGGAGTTTGAAGCCTCTGATGTTTTAAAGAGCAGCTATGCAGGAAGAAGTTTTGCTTGCACTTCCTTACATACATTACTTTCCTGGACAGCTCCTTAGTTACAGCAGGTCTGCAGGAGGAACATGACCTTTCAGACACTTTGCAAACAGGGTCCCTGGTAGGGGACTGTAAGAGAGAAGAAGCGTGTATATTCTCACTCCTTCAGTTCAGGTCATATTTAGAGGATCCTAGGGATCACTATGATATGTTATAGACTTCATTATGCTTTGGACTGGGTGCAATGATGTTTGCATTTCTAGTCCAGTCAACCAGTTGGTGTCCAAATCTTCTTGTTGCAGTTTGCCCATGTCTAAGAACATGTGACTCAACAGGAGGGATGTAATTAGAATGTCTTTAGCAAACCTACAATGCATTTTTCACTCCTAATGATGTTCTCTTGCTGGGCATATTAGATGTTCAGAGGATTTTCATCTAGTGTTTTCATGGAAATAATTAACAAGGATTAGTAACTCTAGAAGTGAGCATGCTTCTAGTTCTGGTCTAATAAACCATGGAATAGAGTTACAAGTGCCTCCTACTCCTCAGCTAGTTAAAAGGGGAGTGGATCTTACTTATACAGGCCTATGGAAGCAGGGATGATAGCTGGCTTCCTGTGGTTTCAAGGAACCTTTCTCCAGTTTGGTACTATACAAGTCCTGGGAAAGAAGAATATTCAGCCAGACTTTTTAGAAGTGAGGTTGGCAGAAGTTTAAAAAAAAACAAAAAAACAAAAAAAAAAAAAAAAAAAAAAACCGGGAGAAACAGCAATTTTGATAAAAGCTGTTTATGAAATGATCGACAAAAGGGCGATATCACCAGTCACATTGCTGGAAGTTTACAGTTACAGTCTATTTCTTGGGGTTAGTGAAGAAGAAATGACTGTCCGTATACTTAAGGTCAGGTAAACAAGCTTTGCATGTACCTTACTCAATATGAATTGTTTAATATTTGGAATTCGTCTATATAACGAGAGTGGATGACGTCACTCGACTCTTATGGGTACACACTCGTCACCGGTAGACTCAGCTGGAGGCTACAGATTCTACCAGTTCACTGCCTTACCTTGCAATATGGCTACAGTTCCTCTCCAGTTCACCAAGGTAGCAAAAGTGGTGAAGCTGATGGCTCGTGCAGAAGGCATCAGTATTTGCCAGTATATAGACGGTTGGCTAATGAGAACAAATTCAAAACAGTCGACCTCAGGGTAGATAGCAATGCCAAGAAAACATCTATTGGTTGGTGCATCTTGTTGAAAGCTTGGGTTGGATCACAATTTCTAAAGTCAGATTTATTTCCAAATCCAGTAATCGAATTGTTGGTTTACAATTCGACCTCAGGGTAGGGCTAGTCTTCCCAACTCAGAGGAAATCTATTGTCTTCTGGCAAGGACAGTTACCATGTTGGAAGCTTCTCGTTTATCTCCAGGGAAGCTCATGTCACTTTGAAAGCATGGCTTCAATGGAGAATACCATACCATTGGGTTATCTGAACATGAAGTCATTCCAATGGCATCTGGAAACACTGCTGATATCTTCAGTCTCTGGATGTCCCATTTCTTGGGTTTTTTGGTTCAGGGATCATCTTCAGTGGTGGACCTCTAGTTCAATTTTGAAGGAGGACTCACCACTCCTTCAGGAGCACAGTTTTCTCTCCATTCACAGAAGCTTCCCTAATGGGTTGGGGTGCTTCTTGAGTCATCCACAGCCATTGGTCTGTGGCATCAGGAAGAGTCAAGACTCCACATTACATAACATTGGAAGCAATGTTGTTATTTTAAAAAATGATTCAGAAGTCAGTTTCTGGATTGAAATCAGTTTCATTTTCTCTTGACAATTTATTAGTGGTTGCCTATATGAACAGACAGGGAGGCATCCACTCTTAGGTAACATGTACCTTAATCTGCATAATCATGGTTTAATTAAATGCCAGAATGATTCAGATTCACGAAAGTACATCCTAGGGAATCTAGATGTTCTGCCAGATTCCTTGTCTAGAAGTTTAGTTATTCAAACCAAAGGGGCTATGAGTCGCCAGGTTTTCAATCAATTAGACATGTTTTGCCCAGGGCCTTGGTCCTGCAGGTAATGTAAATGTGTCTGTCTCATGTCCCAGACAGTCGGGCTTGGGGAACAGATGCATTGAATGTCAGGGGGAGGGTCTGGTCAGTTATGTCCAGTGGCCCTCATCCCTCAGGTGATTCAACTAATGACCACCTACAGGTGTAGAATCATCATGATTGGGTGGCCAGGGATATCTTGTTTTTTGTGTATTATGAATCTGTTCCACAAAGACTCCTAAATGGGTGAATCTGTTAGTTCAATTTTTCAGCAACAGACTTCACAACAATCTAGCCTATTTGAATCTTCATGATTGGCATCTGGAGTCAGGCATGAATATTATGAAAGATTCCCAGAGGAAGTGGTGAAACAATGAAGGAGCACTCCTCAAGGAGAATCTGAGAAGCAATTGTTCTTTTTTGGGAAGTGGTGTGAAGAGAGCCAGGTTTATATCTCAGACCCCACTATTCCACATTGAGCAATTTCCTGAAATTCTAGTTTAAGGAACATACTAATACCATCCTCTATTCTGGGCTATAGAACAGCAATTACGGATGGTTTGGCGCTGAAAGGGTAAAAAGTATCTAAAAGTTGAGCTAATATTAGATTAGCAACTTTTAGAAAGGGACAAACCAATAGTTTTGGATTTTGTCATTGGTCCTTCAGGCTCTTATCAAACAGCCGTTGGGCTTGTGAGGAAGGCTTTTTTGAAGTTATTATCTTTCAAGACGTTTGGTCTTGGTTTCAAGTAAGTAGTGACATTCATGCTTCCCTTACTTGTAGGGAGGATTGGTCACAAGTAACTTTGGTCATTAACTGCCTTTTTTGGCCATGAACCAGTTGGTTTCAGATGGGCCTACTGCAATTACTGCAACTGAGTCAGTGGTCTTTGTCTCTGTGGATTCATGGTAATGGAGTGACATTAATGCTTGGACATATTCCTCCTTTAGTTATAAGGAGAATTGGTCACAAGTAACTCTGGCCCATCAATTGCCAGATCCAGTTTGCTTTGGATGGGCCTACTGCAATTAAGCCTGTGGTCATGCCAGCTCTTAGCCTCTTTGGACATCAGTTTGACTCAATGTGGGTCTGTCTGTTCCTGTTAGGGGTGGTAATCAAAAGGTTTGGGATAGAACAAAATTTTTTGTTTTTACTGCCATTAAGAAAGTTTCTTAATAAGACTTATCTTTTGGCACCTATTTCATCTTGATTGAGTCAAGATTGAGTCACGGAAACTATTGATGTAGGTTTTTGATTGCATCTTTAGTTTATAGGTGATTTCCTTACATGAGTTTCTTGATACATGTTATTGGAAATTGCATTGTATGTATACTAATTTCTATCTGAAAAACCTCTGTTGTCATAGGGTCAGATTTGAAATTGGGTCCTACAGTTGCAGTTACAGTTTTGTTACTTTATAAGTATGTGTTTCATACTTATATTGGTACATTTGCAGTTTGTGGCTGGTATGTCTGCAATGCTGGATGTTTGTAGTTAGATATCAATCTTGCCTAAATCTTTCTTGGGAAGGATTAGGCATTATGCTGATGACACTTTCAGGTTGGTTTGACCTTGTCTTGAGGTCGGATGTTACAATGTAGATGGGATATCTATGTATGACATCCTTTTGCAACACCAACATTGTCAGCAGTTGTGAGAACTACAACTACATACTTTCAGTTTTTTGGGAGTTGTATGTTGTGATTGTTGGAAGTTTATATGTTATTAATGCCTGTAAATTCCATTGTGAAGTTCTCATGTTGTTTAGTTGTAGGTTGGGTAGTGGTTTTTCTTAAAAGAATTCCCTCCATCCTACAAGGCTGAATTCAGCTACTGTTAGGAAATGGTAAGGGTATTTCGCTATAAAATTGGAAAATTTAATAGTAATTTAAATTTTTATTAGAAATACTTACCATTTCCTAACACTCATATTTCCCTCCCGCCTCCCCGCAAGTCATTCTTTTACTTGCAACAAAAATAATGAAGTAAACAATGTGGTCATGTGACCTAATTGGCGGGAGGACGGACTACTGTAACCCAATGGCTTGGTTAAGGTTGTTACATAACCTTAAAATCGCATCTCTGCGTTGGCCATTGGGTTGGATGGCTCCAACAAATAGCTACTGTTAGGAAATGGTAAGTATTTCTAATAAAAATTTAAATTACTATTAAATTTTCCAAAATTATGTGAGATTCAAGACGAAATCTGGTAAACGTGAGACCTTCTAAGTCTCACCACAATTTGCTTTGCTCAGTGCAAAATAATGAAAGTGGGATAAGCAGTAATGAGCATGACATCTATTTATTCTCAAAAATAATTGAGGTTAAAAATACGTGGTGTTTATAAGAACAAAAGTCTTGATCCCAAGATGATAAGTTGTGTGAAGTCACATGATAATAAAACCTGATAAGAAGATAATAAGTCATGATCACGAGATAATACAATTTGTCATGATGAGATAATAAGATGTGATCTCGAGAAATAAGTCATGATCACGAGATCACAACTTTTATACTTACTTGAATTAAAAACAGATTTTCTTGAGGCAGGTTCTGTACGTGATACCTAGGTCACACTTTTCTGTGCTACATCGACAAGCTACACCTGAACAGGATCCACCTTCAGCTGTGGTTCGGTCCACCTTGTATTTGGGAACGTATTCGGTGGGATTGACATTTGAATAAAATGTGTTTGGAGTGATGTAACATAACACATCTTTGTAAGTGATTTGCATTCAGAACTACTTTTCTAATATTTTTGAGCGGGATACAGTTTCCGTATACACCAGTGTCTCCGTACCACGGGTAGTTAGTGTCAACAAGCTCCGGTTTTTCACTGATATCTTGAAAACTGTGTAACCTACAATTATATATTATATATCATTAGAAAGGTCTTATTATAGCGCTTTTGCTGGCTGTTGTCGAATAAAAATCCATGCAAAAATGACAGAGAAATCGCAAGTTAAATGTTTTTATATTCACTGGTGCCCCAATATATATATATATGATAACCCTTTTCCACATTCTCTTTTTTAAATATGGATATTTTTAACTCATTAATTATACCAAATGGTGGATAATAAAAGTAAAACATCCCTCATTAGACATATACCACTCATTATATCATTCATAAAGTTTAACAATAAATTACTCGTGCTACACTCTCGTATAATCTTCATTTGTGTTATATTTTTCCTGTGTCATTCAGGGCACTTTGCTGTTAGATATGCTAGATGGGTAAGAGGGCATACGACAGCTCAGTCTGAACGTGTGATCCAAAATTCTCTGTGCAAATCCATAAGGACATGGTCGGCTGGCACATAGCAACTATGTACAGATACAACCGCACAGAAAGGTGTGACCTACACTGCTAGGCAATGAGACAGGGTTTTTTTTTTGTACAATTACATGTATAACAACACAATTACACAATGGACAAAACAGACGCAACACATAGAAACACAAGGTTTTACATGTATGTCTTTTTTACAATATAGTGAAAGTATTGTGTTCAGTCAAAAAATAGATTATAAAAATTCCCCCATGCTTTGTTAAACTTATCCTGCCTAAAATCAAGTTTGGCAACATATTCCTGCTCTTGGTATACTGATTTCAAGTAGTTACAAAAACCTTTTAATAAAAATTTTCCATACTCAAGTTGTTTGTTACCATAGAGCCGAGAATTATACAAGATGGATTGACATTAAAGTTGGTCTGTAGTACCAATTCAATTCTGGCTTTGAGTATGAACCAAAACTGTTTGACAATTTTGCATTCCACAAACAGATGTACAATAGTTTCAGGTTGTTCATCACAAAAGTTACACTTTCCACTGCCATGTTTATTAATTTTTAACAGGAGATCATTTGTTCCCAGAATCTTATACAGTACTCTAAGCTGTAGCCATATCAGGTCATTGTCTTTCACAGTTTTAAAACAAATTTGGAATATGTGACTCCATGTATTTTCTGCAATGGTTAAATTAAGGGAGTTTTTCCAGGACAGAAAAGGTGCATTCTTATCAAGGCACTGATAAGACTGATAGCTCAGTCTGAACGTGTGATCCAATATAAAAATTCTCTGTGCAAATCCATAAGGACATGGTCGGCTGGCACATAGCAACTATGTACAGATACAACTGCGCAGAAAGGTGTGACCTATGCTGCTAGGCAATGAGACGGGTTTTGGTAACAATCCTTTTTGCAGCCATAAACACACCCAGGTTTTGGATTCCTCAGTCTGTTTACATTGGTTTGGGTGTAATAATGGGATATGAAAGTGAGTGACTCTATGTACAGAGTTTGGTGTGTCTTTTTAACAAGTACTTTTGCTCTAGTAAGGAGCACATCACCCATTTTATGTAAAAAACAATCTATGAATCCCAAAATTTAATTCTGCCTGTGAAAAATGCACTTTTTAAAACTTCTACAAGTCTATTCCAGTAGAGAGAAAAGTATCGTCCTATTTTTCGCCTCTTTATTTGAAATTCGTATGCTAAAAATCACTATAATACTAATATTTTATAAAAACAAGTACCAGAATGAGTTGAAAGAATTGAATAAAAATGAATAATTGATCATTTTATAAAATGTGATACTTTACACCAAGTCACAAATCAATGCAAAACACTAAAATGTTGCCTAGTTTGTAACAAATGCTCCTTACAACTGACGTGAAATTAGAATGAATTTAACAGGAAAGATTAGATAAAATGTGAAGCAGTCGTAAAGTGTTGACAGTCAACCTTCGAGCTCACCATCAGTTTTAACTGAGCAGGTTTTGAGAATATATATATGGAAATAAATATGGTTTCTGAGTGATTATAAATGAATTGAATGCACATGTATAATGTTACACCACTCTTCTTACTTGAATCTCTATCACAGTCCAGTTTCTCAGTGGGAAACAAAATATGCTTGCCTCATGGCTTTACGTGATTGGCATTATGATTTTGTTGTTGTTCCATGTGATTTTGGTCTGCTGGGGGATTAAGCGCTATAGAAACCTGATTAAATTAGGTCACTGGCTGCTTCAGTAAAAGCAGATAACATTCCACAGAGGTTATACACTTCTTATTGTATTCTGATTTAACGTTCAGCTGAATTAGTTTACATGTAAAATTGTATTTAAGAGTTATAGCAGTCTGTGTTACTATGGAGTAGGGGCAGTTTACATGTAAAACTCTGTATTTAAGAGTTCTAGCATTCTCAGTTTCTAATGAGTAGAAATATATTATTAAAGAGTTTAAGCTTCTCAGTTATACCCTGCAGTAGAAACAGTTCACACGTAAAACTCTGTATTTAAGAGTTTACATGGAAAACTCTGTATTTCAATGTTCAGGTTCTCTCAGTCACTGTTTAACTTAGCCTGAATAGTTAACAAGTTGGGTATTTGGTCATTCAGCTCTCACTCAGTGGCATGCACCAATTCTGGCTCATGGCATGGCAGCTCACAGATTCCATGAGTGAGTCACACAGGTGACTGTCCTCTCCTGACGTGAGTGCAGCTTCAAATGGGATGTAAAACCTTCAGCTTCAGTAGTCTATAGTACAGTAAAACCTGTCCATAATAACCTCTCATGGGTCAAAGCACAAGTGGTTCTTTTGAGAAGTCACATATTCATGTATATTTAGCAATACCTGAAGACAGAATATATGTACAAATATATGTATAACACGTTTATTAGAATGGAACAGTGTACATGTGAAAACTGTATTTCAGAGCCTGATGAGGACAATGTGGAGACATTCTGTGGAGGGCTGTGTTGTCTGTCTGGCTGTCTTTGTGTCTCAGTTGGCTCTCTCTACTTTTTTGTCTTCATTCCTGCAAGTAAGGACTTTTTACTAACGCCTGATAAAACTAACTCTTACCTACAATCTGGGATTTATTATCCCCAGCCTTGGCAAGGCTAAAGTCAGAATAAATGGCTTTGGACTCTGTGGTATCAATACTACGTAAAAATGACTTTACTCTTAAAATCTGGAGAAAGTCATTTCCAGTTTTAATTCATGGATGGTATTTGCTTGGAGTTAATTATCAGCCTATACAAAACACTAGATTTCATTCATTCCAAAGCCCCAATTTTTGTAAGTGGTATCACTTCAGTCTTCAACACATTGTACACCAGGCACCAGTTTATACACATACTTTACCAAACGAGCAGTCACATACAACTGCCCCATGTAGCTTATCTGACTATGAAATGTAATTCTCCAAAGTTACAAATGGATCTGAGTTTCATCCCTTGTTGTCTCACGGTTTTCTGTAAGGCTTTGTGTTGTACCGGGAAAATGTAGACTCTACCCGTCTGATGATGGCATTGCATATTAGTATATTATTTAATGTTGATATCACACCTAGTACCTTATTAGTTATACTGTGGCAGGTGGTTGTAAATGATGAAGATAATAGTAAATAGATTGTTGCTCACAGTTCTGTACTGTACACTGCCGACCAACGGCAGTTTACAAACTTTCCCACATGAGGTCAGGCTGGGGTTCAAACTCAGATTTCTGAGGTGGGAGGTGAGTGTTACCACTGCACCACTGTGGCCCTCTGAAGATGGCATACTACATGGACTCAGTGAACAACATCTAGTATAATAATTTAAAAGTGTGTGTTTAATGGATTTTCGGTATCATAAGTATGCATATTTGGTTCCAGTTGGAAGCTTTAGCTTCCAGACTATGTCAAAGTTTTTTGGGGGGATACAGATCGTAGTTTGTACAATATGGACCAGTATACATTCAAAATCCCAGTCTCTGTTTCACCTGATGATTCAAATACCAGCTTAACTCCTTAATCTGATGTGTCCAATATCTGTCCATCACAAAACACAACATGTTTGATACGTTCTATACCTAACCATTCCATAACTTCTTCCACTTCTATGTATGTTTACACCAGCATATTGCTGTGATATAGACGTGATTACCTTGGCTGTTCTGGGATATAGAGCTGTGACACAACCCCACTTACAACTGGAGATTTCCATTTCAGATGCTTTGAAAGCAGTTGTGCAATAATAGAGTTTAAACTAGTGTTAAATAACTTGTATTACACAATTTGCTTTAAGTCAACTGGTTTATCATTATTTGGAATACAGTTCAACAAAATGCCTTTTTATGTCAGCTGACTTGTCACTCTGCAGAGTTCGCGTGAACAACTTCTCCACCAAAACTACAAGGCCTAGAGATATGCTGTTTTTTTAAAAAGATACCTTATCTATCGAAGATGAAAAATTGTCAAGGCATGCAAATCTGTCTGTTCGTCTGTTTGCTAGAGACATTACAAGTGAGGTACCCCACCAAAAGTGTGAAAATTTCAACACTTTATCATAATTTGTCAGTGACTATTGCAGGGATTTATCTCATATCTTGCATATATGTACTAGGCCACAAGCAGATTCCCTTGTGTGAGTATCAGACCTGGATCTGTCTTAACTTTTTATGAATTTTTTTAATAATTTTTAATACATTAAAATTCATGAAATCGTGAACTAAATCACTTATTTTTTCATTGACTATTGCAGGGATTTCTTTCTTATCTTGTTTATATGAACTGGGCCACTAGTAGATTTCCTTGTGTGAGTATCACGCCTGGATCCTTTTAAATTATTTGATGAACTTTTAAAATAATTTTTAATGCATTAAAATTCATGAAATCATGCACTAAATCACCAAAAACTTGAAAAGTATTTCATTAAGAGCATTTTGTTAAAATATATTATTCAGCTACTTTTTTCATAGCTACAACATAGTTAGTAACTTGGGTGTCTATTCTAATAGCTAAGTGAGTAATAACTACTTTCTGATTTTTCAGTACCTTTCATAATGAGTAAAATCACTTGTTACTCAAAAACTATTGCATTAAGAGAATTTTGTATAAATATGTTATTCAGCTACTTTTGGGTCAGCTATAACATAGTAAAATTGCAGACCCGTAGCTCATTGCATAGCTGAGTAATAGCTGCTTTGAGGGTCTCACTGTTGAGTAAATTGCTTGTATTTTCAAAACTTTTGCATTTAGAGTATTTTGTTTAAATATGTTGTTCTCCTACTTTTGGGTCAGCTGTAACATAGTGAAATTGCAGACCTGTATGTCATGATATAGCTGAGCAATAGCTATTCTGAGGTTCTCACTGTTCAGTAAATCAGTTGTAACTTGAAAACTATTGCATTTAGAGTATTTTCTTTAAATAGGTCATTCACCTACTTTTGGGTCACCTATAACATAGTAAAGTTACAGAACTGTAGCTCATTGCATAGCTGAGCAATAACTACTTTGAGGTTCTCACTGTTGAGTAAATCAGTTGTAACTCGAAAACTATTGCATTTGCAGTATTTTCTTTAAATATGTTTTAACCTACTTTTTACACCTAAACAGCTACCTTGTTACTTTCCTTCTGAATACCATTTGCAGGGCACAACTTTTGTTAAATAAGCTGATTTTAAATGTTTTACTGTACTCAGAGTTAACCTCTATAGTATGGACATTCAACCTGGCGTGAGATGAATCTGGTTCAATCCTCAATTCTTGTCAACCCGGATTGTAGTGTGAATAGGATATTTATCTCCGGGTGTTTGTAATGGGAATTTTTGTGTAACTGTTTGCCAATCCCTGATATAGTTTTCAGTGCAGAATCTAAACTGACTATTATAATATTCCTTTTTTTCCGTCTCCCAGCTACAAGCTATGTGATATGACCTCTATTATGTGTTTTAGCATTGTTAAACCCAAATCAAACTATCCATCTCCATTGAACAGTTTTTATTGTTTGGCTTGCTCAGCAAGTATATGCGCACAAATCGTTATTGATTTTAGTTGTTAACTGTCACTCTCACTGCATCCACTGGTTTTCAAGCCACATTATATGCTAGATGACACAATATGCTGCAAAATATATTGAGAAATTCAAAATCCACTGTCTCTTAATTCTAATGCTTTGATTAGTAACTTGACTTCGACTTGGCTCCAAACGGAAGTACATTTATACAATTGTGTATCTCCGAAAATGGACCCGTACTCAGTAATTCCCCAGTGCAGATTGTGCCATTTTGGTTAACTAATTTGTGTACAAATCACATTGTCGCTCATTAAAATCTGCTGTAAAATGTTAATTATACATCACTCTTTGTGTCAAGTATATATAAAAGCTGCCCTTGTCTAATTGCATCTTTCAGTGCAAAAAGTCCATGCAATTAGAGTATTAAAGTTGTGGCCAGTTGTGGCAGTGATCAGTAAGCATTTCATGTAAGCTGAGAGAGCCTTGTATATTAACTTTCCTCCCTCCCCGCCAATTGTATTGTACTTCTGTCTGTTTGTCCGACTGTGCACATAACTGGAAAACTGTAAACTGGATCTGGGTCATATTTTTACCCATGGTGCACACTGTAAATCTACCCCCTACCCCCCCCCCCCCCCCCCCATAAAGATGATCTGTGTTGCACTGCTTGCTTCTTTGGATCATCACATTTAAATGATGGACATGCTTTCATATTTTACAGGTATATTTCTTCTCATCAGTGGCAGTAACAATGGTAACACGGTCACACTAGGACTTGGTATTGGACTACTCGTCTTGTTTTTGGTTTTGATCCCCATCAACTATCTTCTATGGAGACACTGCCGGCGAAAATGTAAAAATCGACAAAAAGACTATGTCATCAGAACTGCATACGACAACCCTCAAATTGTGACGGACAAGAGCTGACATACCCTCTTCTGTGTCAGCTTATTTCTGCTATACCAGTGAACATGTGTTCTTTGTTTTAGTAGAGTTTTTATTAAACTTATAAGAATCTACTATTTTGTCAGAAACATGTATATATGAGCTGTATCTGTGATTAATTTGTAGCTTAAATAATTTTGACCTAACAACAAATGATGTTGGGTGGATTATTTATGGATAATTTTTCTAGTAAAATCTTATCAAAAAACTGTTGAGCTATTGATTCTTTAATTTTGTAAATGTATTGCATAGAATACTTGTGTTACATGAATATATTATTCAATTTATTCTTATAATCTTTTGCTCAAAATGTTGCATGTATTGTTTATTTATGAAAAAAATATGTGCAACGTGATAAACTCAAGTTTTCTGAATCGAAATATTTTATGTTAAATAAATCACATCATTTCTTCAATGCAGTTTTATTATTTGTGAGAATATGGTGAAATAAAAATCAGGGTTTGTTTTGTAATCTGTTGGATATTTGAAGGTAATCTCTCACTCTGCGTTTGTGTTCTTTAGAAAATATTACTTTTTTATGGAAATGGCAGTGATAATAAAAACGTAAATATTGCAGGCTCAATGGCATAATCAATAGTATTTATCATTTCAGGGCAATTTTACATTGTTATTTTATTTCATCTTTTCTGTGTGGCTGTTGTTAGCTTTAGAGAAATGCAGCAACCAAAGATACCTCGAATTATTTTAGCAGAAAGTATATTTTCTATTATCACAAGGTATATATATATATGAATAAAACAACAGATAAACATAAAGAATATAACAGGTCAAAAAACATTAAAAGACTGACATATAGTTTCATAATTAATTTAGAATTTTTCATTTATATAATTATAATAAATAAAAATACACAGTGGCACAGTATGCCAAAATTCATGGCTGAAACAAAGCTGTTTGTAAGTCATAATACCTTATGAAGATTTATTAGTGTCACGTTACTTTTATAGAAGGTAAAGCAGCTTTCTGACTGTTAAACACAAGTTTTTCTGTATTTGGTTTGGCTCCTTTATTGGCTTTCTTTGTCTGTGATTTGGAGATTTGGATTTCAGGGAGTGGGGCTGGTGGTTTCTTTGGTTGATGACTTTCTGCTCTCTTACTGTCCTTTTTGTCTTCTGTTTTCGCAATTGGTGGCAGTTTAAGTGACTGTTCCAGCTTTACCTCATCTACTGTAGAACCCAACCTGGATTTAGTCTTCATCCGTTCATTCTGGATGAAGCTTTTTGTAACTAAGAGTCCCATAGATTTTTGTGGAGAAAGTCTGCGAGATGCTGGCTTACCAGTGCTAGGAGTCATTGAGAACAATGAATCATCCCTTTCTAGGTTGAGTTGTTGCCTGAGTTTCTTTCTGTACCTGGTTCTGGGTGAGAGTATGGTCCGAAGATTGCGAGATATCACTGAATTGCAGTCCTGTCTTGCCTTCTCCACTTTCATGGCAGCTTGCTCTTCTCTGATTGTAGCTGGATCTAGTTTGCGCATCTCTTCAGCAATGTCAAATCTCAGAGCATATGCAGAATAGTTTGTGTTTAGCTTTTCCTCTTTATCTTCGATCACAGAAAATGACTTCCTGGCAACGACTTGTTTGTATGCTATTAATTTCTGCAAGGAATGTCCAAGTTCTTGTGCAATCCGATCAATGTGGGCTGTCTGGGTGTTCCTGTGGCGCTGTGCTATTGCCAGGTGATGTTCCCTGAATTTCTTTTCTACCTTGAACTTGGCCTTTAAAATAAAAACCAAAAAATGTATAAAAAGAACATTACAAGGATAAGAAGCTGAATGTTCTAAGACCGTTGTCTTTGTGGATGACCATTTATAAAGACACAGCATCCAACAAAATGACAGCACCCCTAGCACTTAGAACCTGGAAAGAATGGGACTGCTCCTTGTTAGTTGCATTCAACAGTGGCAGAAAACCAGTCTCAATTTAGAGTGTTTGTATAATGTCCTCGTACAGACACCCGGACATCAGTGAAGTGTTAAACTGTGATGTGTGAGTGTACTAACTTACATCCTATGTTCATCATTCCTTTATTTTTCTCATAAACAACGAGTTTGATGGTAGGCCATTTATGATACATGGAATTTGGAAAAGGATTTTGCATCTCACTGGAAGATTAATTCAGCAGCAATGTTAAAATTTAAACTCTCATTTTAGAATTTTTGTACAATCTATAGATATGACTAAAATCAATGAAAAATGCTGATCAGTTTGTTAAGTATACAATAGGGAACTTGGCCGAGTTGTGCATACTTTAAATTTAATTATGAGAGAAGACCATTTAGTAGTAGGAAGGACGACGATTATGTGTTTTGTCTTTTTGAGTGATAAAATTCAAAACATTCCCGGGGGTGAAGAACCCAGTTAGAAGACTGGCAATATAGTTACATTGCGCTGTAGATATAACCTATTTCTTTTGAAAGTACATTCTTATTGTTTCAAATGATACGGCATAAAATAGTACTTTTGGTTGACCAATCAGTATGAGTGCAACAAATTACATTGCGAAGGCTACAATGGTTTTAGAATAGGTCTGTCAAAAAGGGAAGGCTCTAAATCTGTGATATAATAGCACTGAGCCTGAATATTTGAACAGTTCGCCTCCTGGCTATAAAATGGGTGTGGGGTCACTTACAACTGCAGCCAGGTCGAAGCATTTGCATTTGGGACCCAGAGAAACCGGGGCAGATCCAGTTTTAAACAAGTCGGGGGGGGGGGGGGGGTCATGTGTCCACAACATGTGCGATTCAGTGCAGGATGTTCAACTTTTAAATTTGTGTCTGTTGCTTTAGATTTACTGTCAAATGCCTAACATTTTTAGCTTACTGGCGAACGGTCGTAAGCTATTGGCATGGCCTGGCGTCGTCTTCGTTGTTGCCGTCGGTGTCAACAATTTTTCCAGCCTTTTCTCCTCAGAAACTACTTGACAGATTTCTTTCAAATTTTATATGGAACTTCTATAGGAAGAGGACTATCATTTTTCCTCATTGCATGTTGATCCGATTGCTCTCTTGGCGGCTATCTTCAATTTTAGCGGAAAATGAAAAATTGAGAATATTTCGGAAACCATAGGAGATAGAGCAATTTCGATCAAATTTTTGACCCCCAGGGCACAAAAAGGGTATTATGTTTCAACACAAAAAATTTCAATTTCTACAACTTTTGGCGGCCATCTTGGATTTCTACGGAAAATAAATACTCGTGAATATCTCCACAACATGCGGGTCGCCAGTAAGCAGCAGGCCTTGGCCTATTTTTCAATGGGGTAGGAATTGAACACCCCCCCCCCTTCCGTATCCGCTAGTGAGAAAACACTTTTGTGGCACTTAAGTCACTGTGAACAAATCACTGATGTCACTCACATACTCCATTCGATCCTATAGTTAATGACCCATGTGACATAAAGGTTTAAACCACTTTGCTTTAATAATAAGTATAATAAGTAGATGAGCCTGTTCGGGTGTAGCTTGTGACTCTATCAGAGAAAGCTGTGAACTAGGTATAAAATGTTAAACTATAGTAATATTCCAGTGTTCAAACTTACATAAAGTCTTTTCCTCGTCTCTGTAGAGTTGTTGTTGACGCTCATGAATCTAGAACTCTTGGCAAATGCAGAGGAGTCCATGCTTCTGGCAAGGTGTTTGTTGTGTGACTGTGGCATGTTGGAGGTCTGAAATGAGCATTAAAAGTAGGTTTAATAGTAAAAAAGTTACTACAATAGTAACTCAAGTTTATCACTAAAAGTCAAGAAGAATTGACAGACCATTTTACCCTTCATCAAAGTCTGTTTAAAGGATAATTTGTCTTATGTAACCAAGTCAGCGCAATGTGCATTCCAGTAGAATTATTCAATTGTTTATATCGTGTCAAAACATCTTCCATTTAGAGCTCGGGGACCTGCAACAACTGATCCAGTCAAAGACATAAATATTGTGAGATATCGATTAAACTCTAGGTTCATTACGACTGAAAATATATGTCATATGACTGAAAAGACAAGTCTTGCAACCTGTTCTTGACTGCCACGATTCAGAAAGATACCTTATCACACTAAGTCCAATAACTCTAAGCAAAGATGAATTAGGAGACTTGTAAGACCTCTTTAGGTTGAACAAAATCACTTGACTCCAGTCTAACAATAAGACAATGTTAAGAGTTGACAAGATAAGTCATGTGACCAAAAAAATGGATCATATCACCCAAAAGATAGGCCATAACGCAGTTCCTTCTGAAAAGATCAGACATGAATGGTCAGGACAAAAATGACCGCTCACAAAGGTTTTAAACCGTGTTTGAAAAATGTAACAGTCGTCTAGAAATGGAGCTGGATAAATCATCCTTTTAGCAAAAGCTGCCCTTTAAAAACTATTCCCTCTGAGTCTACCATCCTTGGTGAATCCTTGCTCAAGAGTTATTTATATGTGGGACAATCAGCATCAGCTATTCTGTTTCCCATACAACATGAATCAGTCCAATAGCACAGATGTAATCGGGCTAACAGACATCTTTATACACAAAATGCAGATGAAAACATAACCTTAAATCCCTATCACAGGTGTTCATCAACTTTGTCCTGAATCTCTGTGTCTGACTCAAGCATATTTGTTAGTATCTCTTGACCTGACTGACCAGTGAACAACTATCAACTAAAAATTGACTTTTTATCTCAATACATTTAACCTAATTGTTGTATCAAGCTCTTATTTTAACTGTGATCATATTCACTATATTTTTTGTACAAAATACATGATAGTTTCAAAAACGTTGGAAAGAACAAAACAATATTTATGTTTCATGACACTATACGATCAAAGATATTGTTATCATAACTAAAATTTGATGTTTACAGCTTAGCATTTTATTAACCTTATTCAGAAAGACAAACGGAAAAAATAACCTACAGCAAAGGTCTGTTGTTATTTTTTTTTACCATTTTCCTGTTTAGGATAACATGTACAGAATCACGATTCAGGTGAAACTATGTAAAAGGCAATGTCAATCAAAAATAACAGCAGACATCCAAGTAATCACATATGTTTTACAGCAAAGGTCTGTTGTTACTTTTTTACAATATTACTATTTGTTATAAAATGTACAGAGTCAGGATTCAGGTGAAACCATGTTAAAAGTGTAATGTCAGTCATAAATAACAGACATTCAAGTAACCACATATGTTATGCTGTGGTGCTTACCTTTTACTCCCTAATCCGATGAATAAATCCGTTTTGGTAAGTTTTACAGAAATCTGACGAGTTAAAGAATTCTACAGTGTTCTTGCTTATCACATGAAGGTTCTGGCATAAAATCATTCTAGTTAAGCCTGTTATGGGTGTCTCTTATTTCCATTTTCTTTTATCACTGGTTTCAATGTTAATATGATACCCAGTGGTTAAATCAAAGTTCACTAAATACCAGCGTTCATATTTCAGTGAATAACAACTTCCGGAAATATCTTATCTCTATGTAGTAAAATTATAATACGTTAGCTTAAAAAATATTATAATTTATTTACAATATTTGGAGTGTAAATGTAAGCGGTTATACTTACCCCTTAAACTTGAGTTGATCCAGTTTATTTATATAAACAACTGATATATCCGGATGTCTTTTCTTTATAATAAAACCACTAGTTTTAATGTACACATGTATATGCAAGTTTAATTAAACAGTTTGAACATAACACTATGTTTGCAAGACATGGCCACAAACATCCTTGTCATTTCCATTTCTCCTGAAGCTGCTTTCTGAACGTCTGTAAAACACTTTGACTTCAACTCATTATAAGTTATATATATACGGTACATATATTCTATATAATTGTTTTGCTATAGTGGCATTTACAACTGTTTTTGTGAGACACTAATTCCTCAGATTGGCTCTGCTACTTATCTCAGTCTGATAAGCAGCTGACGTAGTTTAAAACGATTTGAATAACTCCAATAAACCTGGCATGGGATAGCACTTAAAAACTGTTTTACTCTTAACCTACTGAGTATTACAGTTGAAGATAGCCTTTTTAGCAAAGTTGAAGATTTATATACTTTCAAAACATATTAATACAACAGAGATATACTTATTCCAAACACAATTTCTGTGGAATACATTTAATACACCATGTATATCATTATTTTCTCTTTATCCCTAACTGCACATACTTCTTAATTACATTGTAAAGTGACTACTGATTAAATAGACGTGATTTAAAGGACTTATCTTTCCACTGGATTGCACTCATATGATTATGTACGTGTTTGTAGAATTGTTAGTGCTATAGGACTCATCTTTTATCTTTTTATGCAGATCCCTTCCATAGAATCTGGCCATGGTAAAAGGATTGCTTCAATAAGATTTCACGTGGAACGCCCAGAGGTACTAAAGGACAACAGACCGAATTGTGTCTGGAAAGTGATATCAATTCCCATCAATTAAGGTTCCAATTTAAAAATAATGATCCACAAATTGATCCATTATATGTGTGGTTTATACAGTGAAATAATTCATTAAAATAATCTAGTCAAGGGTATTCAAATAAGGCTCTTTTTTCTCAATCATGAAAATTCAATTGGTTTTTGCTCAACTTTTGAACCATAGGTAAGAAACACAAACTGATCCTTTTTCTGCAAAAGTAAACTTACCGTAGAGTGCACTTATAATGTTTGTTTAGTTTGAAATATACTGGGTTTTCAACAAATTGAAATAAAAGTTGTAACTCGTTACTATATTAATATAAATACAGATATAACATAAATCGTCATATTTGGTTATCCAGTTATAAGAGTGTATGCTTAACACAAAAGAAACCTTAAATAAGGTAGTGTAAATCTTAACCATTAATATAAGTAATAAAACTATTAAAGATCATCACACTTCACTGCCCCCATGTATCATAATCTTCATACACCGTCAAATATTACTTATTTTTGTTTACTTTGCCACAGCGATAACAAGACATATTACCTTCATGTGCCATAAACAAGTCATTTTCTGAATCCTCACGTCTCCAAAGTTCCCTTTAAATCATGTAACACACATGAAAGTCAAGTGTCGGTACATTTATATCATAATCAGAGTACCAAAAAAAAACACAAAAGATTAATGAATTCAAATAAAATCCAATATTTATGATTTTCAAACAAAGAGAAATTGTGTTAATTTTGCATTTCAGCCATCAACAGTAACAAAGTTCTGATGTTGTTTTCTTTCACAATGAAACAGTAGTTGAACTTATGCCATAAATAACTAGGAATCTATCTCGTTGATAAATGGGTTTAAAGAATATTTAACATTTTGGAAAAGGTTGTCAAGTTCAGTATTTTGTCTCTGTTGGATTCTAAAACGGGAAGAATTGTGTAAGCTTGGATGTTATTTTTACCAACTAAAACGTTAAAAATGTTTAATGGTTCATTAATTTCAACATATACATGAATAGTGTATATTGCAGATTTACAAAGCTACACAAAATTCAAACTAATTGTACGTGTAGTCAAAAAGGTAAGTTCATACTGTTATTATTTATTTTTACAACTGTGTTTCGACAAACAGGTGTGTTTTCTGATCAGAGGCTGGAGTTTAGACCTAGTCCCATCCCTGATGTACCAACCCCTTTTTTATTATTGATTCTGTATATTGTGCAAAAAGGTAAGTACTTTTAATAATTATTATGTTTATGTGGTGATAATTATTAGTGGGATAAATCTTCATGGGCAATAATGTGTCAATTATTAAGACTGACTAGTGGTCAGTGTTTTAACTGTTCTCATGAATATTTATGTGTCACCTTAGACCGAGTTTCTGTCCCATCACCAATTGCTATTGAAATACTGATGGACGCATTGGCGAGGGACAGAGCTCGCATGTACTTGTTTTCTGTGTAAATCTTGAACGGCATATTTGTACACATATTGGCACAAATGTAAAGAGTTATTTGCATTCTTTGAGGTACATATATGTGCCGTTCACTAATATTTAATGCCTATTCAGCTGCCATGAATAAATTTCTACATATTTATGAAATGTAAACTAACTTCACCAACCTTTTCTGCTGCCATAAATGTATGTTATAGTAATGTCTGAAATGTTTTCTAAATATATTTATATTATAATTTTTTCACTTATAACTAATTCAAAGGAACAAGAATAATTGGCCACTAGAACAGAAATATGTACTTCAAGATTTACACAGAAAACAAGTACATGTGAGCTCTGTCCCTCGCCATTGCGTACCATCAGAAATATCAACAGCAATGCGTGATGGGACAGAAACTCGGTTTAGTGTCACCTGTGAACTTGGATTATATGAGCTAAGTGACCTTTGACCTTCATATAGTTTATTTGTTTCAGGAGCATTTCCATGGTGTTATTTAGACCCTTTGCTGGAATTATTAAATAAACTGAAGTCAACGGTTCAGCTTACTAGCCATAACTAACAACTTATGAGTTGATCAATAGTAAGGTATGGGTAAGTTCCAGTATGAATATGGTCTTACCCATGAATAAACAAAATGAGATGCTCTTTTTGTCATGTGTTTTATTCATGGGAAAATATATTTAAGGTGTATATTTAATCATTATGTGATCTTACTTATTAAATAGACATATGATCAATTATTTCTTAGATCACCCTGCTGTTGAGACCCCAGTTATGGTCACAACACAACCCAAATAACCCAAATACCCATGGGTTCTTCCACCATAACTGGAACATCATTGAACATATTAATGACTGTGTACACACATTCAGTGAAAAGCCAATAGTAGGCTTTAAAAGACTGTAAAATCTCATGGATATTCTAACTGGTGCAACCATATCATACCCCCAAAAAGGTTGCACAAAGGCAACGAATCCTACCCACGCAATGTAAGAGATTGCACATACCCCCTCAATACACAAAGACAAGAGTGTAATGTGCAAAATCACAAATAGAAAACTCAACCTCAACATGGTGAGAACCCACATCATCTGTGAGCTGAGTGATATAGTATACCTCATCACACGTACGATATGTGACAAATACTATGTGGGTGAAACCTGGCGTGCATTCAGATCAAGAATTTATGATTTTCTGATACGGTTTATTGTAGTTGTATAGTTGTAAGTTGTATTCTGTAGATTGTTTTCTGGCTCTGTTTTCTTCTTTCCTGGGTTTTCCACTGGACAATTAGTTGATGTATTAAACTTAAGTGTCTGTTTGGTCTTCTTTTACTTTAAAACATCAACAGCAAAAGTAAAACAAAGTTCTTATAATATGCTGGAGCTAGATATTTACAAAAACAAGTCTTTACAAACCAGAGGCTTCACGAAGTCATCTTTCCCAATAATTTTTCTGGAAATATCATGAAACCAGCTGAATAAGTCAAAAACTTTGTGTCATCCTGGATGCTTACAATTCAATGCAAAGACATGTGGCCAATTTATGTTGCATATGTAAGTACCACCTCCAGGAACTACAGAGGGTCCGAAGGTATTTAAATTATGAAACAGCTGTGAAGGTGGCAAATGCCTTGGTAAGCAATCACTTGGATTACTGTAATTCACTGCTTTATCACATAAAAAAGGCATATACTGTCAGACTACAAAGAGTTCAAAATGCCTTATGTCACACTGTGTGCAAACTAAATAAATTTAGTTATGCCACACCCTTCCTGCACAAACTACACAGGCTTCCCATTCATTATCGTATATTGTTCAAGTACAACCTTCTTACTTATAAAGCAACAAATTTTAGCCGACATCGATCTCACACAAGACAATCACCTATCGATTGCCTCATCCAAACCGAATATACGCTCACACTAGCTGCTGAAATAAGCTCACTCAAGCCATTAGAACCATGTAAAATATCTCCTGATTTAGAAAACAGTTGAAAACGTATCTTTTCAGATTAGCCTATACTCCACCATAGCCTATCTCCCCTATCGGATGCTAATATGGATATTGACCTCTTTTTGGAAATGGATTATCCCTTTTTGGACATCGGCGCCTTAGAGGATGTTTACATCAATTTCGGTGCTTTTTAAATGCTTCTGACTTACTTACTTACTAAGTACTCCTTTAACAGCATTTTGCCACAAGGCCCTATTTTTCTGGTGCCGCCTTGAATTTACTTCATGGTGTTTCTGTGCTTTTACAATTTCTACTGAATTTTGATTGCACATGATGACACAGTCATTACAACCTCTTGAATGTCAGTGGTGGTCACATCACTCTACACAAATTTGGGCATTTTACTTGTACCTATCTACTTGATTTGCTAATAAAACGTGATATGACCTAAGATCTGTGCAATCTGTTTTTAAATTTGTTAGGAAAACTAGCCTGGCAGTAACTTGGCCTAGTTTCAAAGCAAAATGGTCATCATATCACACGTTTAATCAAACTCCTTAATATCTGGCAGGAGATAAACACTGTGGCAGTAGTCTTGTTTTTTTTTCGCAAATTCAAACCCAGGACCTATAAGGCAAGTGTGCTATAAACTACACTACCGTCTCCCAATAGGATTTTTAAATATCTAATTAGCATTCACTGTTACCTGAATATACATTTATTTGTATGTTAAATCACCAGAGTATTTTTTACATTTCTTCTGTTGGTTGTTTGGTGCATTTGACTTTGGATATCAATTCTGGTTTAGAATCCTAGAGCTTACACAAGATAATATATCTTTGGAAAGATAGCTTATAGGTTGTATCATGTGTCCTTGCCAAGGCTAAAGATGATGTTGCTCATTCTGAATAAGCACCCTGAATGTCTGGATGCATTATGTTAGAAAAACTACAGGGACCAGTGGTAAGGTGTTTGATTTCAAGGAAAGGATCTTCACCTGCAGGGGTTATTTAGATTCCACCCATGGGCCAGGTACTTTTATCCTTTTTACCCAGAGTATAAATGGGTACCAACACTGTTATTGGACTGAAGCTGCAAAATACCTGTGGCCTGTATTCATGGTGCACAGAAATATGTTACATTCTTTTGTAACACCCCACATAAATCCTGTATTCATTATGATTTCTATTAACATCCAAATTGTAAATAAGCACCAGTCATATCAACCGCCAGACCTCAGCATGATTTCATGTTTTTAATTCAGGTCAAAGAATAATTAAATATGATTTTATAGAAGATATTTTTATGTCAATTAATTGCATGGAAATACTTAGAATTGGACAGGATATGTAATTGTATATCCATCCTTGTTCAGGATCATGATTACATCTGTACTCTAAATGTTAGTCATGAGTATAACATCTAATTCTTTAAAAAGACGGATAGGGCCTGTATTTACAAAAGTCTCTGGACAAATTATTTCTTGATGTGCATTTGAGAGGCTGGTCTGGTGAGGTTCTTGTATGTTGCAAAGGGACTCAGTAACATGGTCGTAGATTCCAATTTATGACAACATGTATGAAAAATACTGATAGCATTGTATTGTATACTTATACTCAGCAATATGTCTTCTTGTATTACATGAAGACATGGAACAACATGACTCGTCCTTACTGCACAAGTACAGCCTGCACTTTCTAGTGTCTGACATTCCCCAACTGAAAGACAAAGGCTTGGGGATGACTTTTTATCAATGTCCCTTGGGTTCTTTGGCCTAACACCCTGGGGATAGATGCCAGTGGTAAAGGTTTTAAGTGGTCATCTGGGCCATCTGTACCTAGGATAAAACCCACGTCCCCTGTATTCCTAGGTGAGTATGTTACTCACTACACCACAGTGGCAGATGCAGTGTCGTGTTTTAGTATAACCTCAGCTGTAAAATCCAAGTAGTACATGTATGCATCATGTGCCAGTTACACTTTATACAAAAAACATTGCAAATTGCAATTTGTACAGCCCCTTTGCACAAGATTTGACTGGTATAAGATGGATAAGCCTTATACAAGTTCCATTGAATGCCAGAGTTTTAGTAAAATTTATGTTTTTGTATAATATCTTATTTTATGCAGTAAATGTTAAATTATTTTCAGAGTGTAATATATATTATTTCACACCAAAAATTATCACTGAATTCGCAGAAAACAGGAAAAAATGCTCATTACAGTGAAATATCTTCAAATGTTTATCACCTTTGTGGCTTCAAAGAATAAGTTCAAAAAGTAGTCAGTAAGAATTAATTTATAGGGGCCATGGTGGCAGAGTGGTAACACTCTCGCCTCCCCCTCTGAGGCTGGGACTCGGTTTCCGACACGGCCTCAAGTGGGAAAGCTGGTAGTTGCTTGCCGTTGGTCGGCAGGTTACAGTACAGAACCCTAACGAACTGTATATACTGGTTTCCTCTGCCCTTCCAACTACCCGTCGTGATATGACCTGTACAGTGTTAAAAGCGACGTAAAACCCTAAATAAATAAATTAAGACATTACATTATTTTCAAATATACAATCAACTTTCTGAATGTCACTTCATACAAAATCAGAAATATTTAGCAATTTACCCAAAACAAATTTGGAATCAAAACTGTTTAAGGAAAATATAACTGTGTATGTATTATTACAATTGATATTTATGTTACATTAATATAACGATGTTCTCAGTATATGTATGCATGTTTCTGCAATTATTATATGTTTTTATGTTAAATTTCGAGAATTATCTTTTAAGAAATTGTCACCAGAAATCATATAAAGACAATTAATATTTCAAAAAAATTACCTCACAAATAATAATGCATTTTTATATAAAAGCAAGGAGTATCAGAAAAACACTATCTAACAATTTAGATTTATATCATCTTACAAATATAACTGATGCTAAATTATCAATTATGGACAAATTCAAGTTCATTTTATATGTATTTATAAATGTAAATACATTGGAATGTATTACTCAGCTGAAGAAAAATTTTAGCTCATACCAGCTGTTACTTGTTCAGATATTTGTTTTCATCTCACATAGTTTGCTCTGCAGTGACGGGCTGTGGGGTCTTTGCTTAAATAATTTTGCTCAGTTTCTTATTTCCTCTTAGGTCTATAGCTAAGTGAAGCGCAGTCTTACTGCTTCATCTTAAAAAGTTGCTTTAAACTCCAAAATAACAGTAATTGGAGTATTTGGTTAAAATATATTGTTTAGCTACTTTTTCTGTACCTCCAGATAGTACCTGTGTTAGAGATTTATGTCAATAGCTAAGTGAGTAATAGCTATTTTCGGTTTTAACAGTGGGCAAAGTGAATAAATGGCTTTATTCTTAAAACTCCAGTTAAAATAACACTATTGAAATAAAGTGATTTTTATCAAATACGTAGTCCAACTGTGTTTGATAATCTGTGGCATAGCATTTTCAGGAGCCAACCTTTCATAGTTAATTGAGTTATCCCAGCAGGCACGCAACTTTGAAATCAGGTTGAATCCAACGGTGAAATCTGGTTGAAATACGTGTAGATTTTGCAAACCGTTTTTAGTTGGATCCAACCGGTGAAATCATGTTGAAACCAACTGTTGAAATCTGGTTGAATTCAATGGGTGAAATCAGGTTGAAATACGTGTAGATTTTGCAAACCGTTTTTGGTTGGATCCAACCGGTGAAATCATGTTGAAACCAACTGTTGAAATCTGGTTGAATTCAATGGGTGAAATCAGGTTGAAATATGTGTAGATTTTGCAAACCGTTTTTGGTTGGATCCAACCGGTGAAATCGTGTTGAAACCAACTGTTGAAATCTGGTTGAATTCAATGGGTGAAATCAGGTTGAAATACGTGTAGATTTTGCAAACCGTTTTTGGTTGGATCCAACTAGTGAAATCATGTTGAAACCAACTGTTGAAATCCGGTTGTATTTATGTGCGAAATCTGGTTGAAATACATGTAGATTTTGCAAACAGGTTTTGGTTGGATCCAACTATAGTGAAATCATGTTGAAACCAACTGTTGAAATCCGGTTGTATTTATGTGCGAAATCTGGTTGAAATACATGTAGATTTTGCAAACAGGTTTTGGTTGGATCCAATGTATGAAATAGGGTTGAATTCAATGGATAAAATCAGGTTATTTACATTGTCTTCTTTATTTGAATCATTGTAGCTTGTGTGTCATAATTATAGCTTCTTAATAATATTATACAATAACTATCCATATGCATATTTCACACTTTGGATACAACTCAAAGTAATTAATTCTTTCCAAGATGACATGTATTCATGAATCATTGTATATTCAATATTCTATTTCTGATGACATTGTAATGATACATAATTTTGCATCAAATATAATTATAATTGCTCAAGATATGTAAATCTATATTATCCAACTAGATATCCATTTTTATGTTTTAATAGGACCAGTATTATTCAATGTCTTCAATTGAAATTCTTTTTGTAAAATTTTAAAATATTTTTTTTTCTTTGTAAAAAAACAAACAATTGTGACATTATTTATATCTTCAGCATTTTATCCAATCAGTTTCTGTTAAATGTTTTATTAATTTTGGCTATAATTGTATTGTAATTATAAAGAAGCTATAATCATGTAGCAAAGCCACAATGCTCAGTTCAAATGCTTGTGTCTCATACAACTTTGGCATATAAACTGAGAAAAAAAACCACAAGAATAGCCACATTATTAGAACTCCACCCATTACTCCCCACCTTAATTAGTTGTCAGTGCTGACCACAAAAAACAGAGATAAAGAAGTAACACCATGCATGCAATTGAGCAAGGGTAAACCCCCACCTCCACCCCTGCTGTGTTATCTAATTACTTTAGTCACAGGTCCAGTGATCTGTGCAGCACTGGGTACAGATAAGAAAAACCAGGAACCCCCCAACCTCACTGTTGTGTGATAAAATGTTATAGCTTAGGTTCTCTGTATAGAGAAGTTTTCAGTGTAAACTTGCAAACTGAACACTAGTTATTTGTGTATGGGAGAATGTTGAGAAACAAATTCTAATTACTAAGTTTTGATGAATAAGTTTGAATTTATCTTTTTTTATTTAAGATAAGTTTGACTTCAAAATGTTTTTTTTTAATTATCAGGAATTGTATTAATCAAAATATAATTATAAATTATAAAAATTATATTTGGATGCATCAGTTAATTAATAAGGAGAATGGATAAAAATGTACCAGTACATGTACACATAATCTTTATCATCTTTATCATCTTTAAAAATTAGTCTTTGCTTTACAAATACCTACAAATTCAAAAACAATTGCAATAATAGTTCTTTCAAAAAGTTAGACTTAATCACTATATCACCCTCTAGAAAATGAATTTTCAATCAACCAGTCATTCATTTCCCAATATTCAACCTGTTTTCTGTTCAATAACATGACTAAGATTTCATGTTGAAAAACCTAACTTGATTTAGTAGTGATTTTTTATGAAGTATCCCTACCTTTTCCAGTCAGAAATCCAGCTTTGAAATAGTGTTGAAATTGTGTCAGTGTCAGTTTTTCAACCAAAAATCACCATGATTTCTGGTCAAAATATCACTACTTTTTCATGTCAGAAAACTAACTTAGATTTAGTAGTTGGTAATGTGCATTTCAACGTCAGGACCTGTTTTCAACTCTAAATCAACGACATTTCAAGGCGTGTGCCTGCTGGGATAGCTCCTTTGATAGTTAGTCTGTGAGTAAATCGCTTGTTTTCACGTGGGATCTTTTAAAAAACTTGAAATTTACGTGTGTAATGTTAAACAGGCACAAACCATCAAGGCCGTTTTTTTTTCTATTTTGTAAAATTTGCTTTGTCCAAGGGGTCCGTCATTTTCGGGGCATCAACACTACGACCAAAATTAATATTTGGTCGTACACGAGGAATAAATTATCAGGAAGACAAAAATAAACATCGTCGAAGTGTCTTTGATGTTAACATTTTCCATATTTTCCCAGTAGTTTGTCTTAGAAAAAATATAACATGTCTGTGTTTGGGGACAGGGAGGTCGTTCGAATAAGAGTTAAGGTATAAACTTACAAAACAAACTCGGTTGTCGATACAATTATGGTCGATGATCGGGTCGGGCTAAATACCGCAAGGGGGGAAATACCTCAAAGAGATGGAAATACCGCAAGAAGATTAAAATGGGACAATAATAGCTTGAAATGGATTTTGTCAGTGTAATTTTTAAATTCAACTATATTCAAATTGCTAAGTAACTATATGACAACTACAGTAGTGCTGGGACGAGTTGACGGAAACTCGAGTTACAACTCGATGGGCGATAATTGGGGGTCGCATCGATTTGCGCAAGTCAAACTCGAGTTTTTGAACATGTATATATTTTCACCATCTAAGGCTGACATTTCACCAAAACAATAGAAATATCTGAAATTTTCAAAAATATATTGTATTTTTACTTTATTCTTGCTTAAATCAATGAAAATTTAACTTAAATTATATCGCGAAAGACCATTTCCAGTCCAAAGTTTTGCCCCATGTACGGTTATGTAAAATATTTTCGCTAACAAACGAAATACTTTATCCCGAAAATTACTCGAGTTTGACTCGAGTTCAACTCGCTTCTAACAAGTGATGCTCGATCTTTCATTTAAGCTGGCGATCCCACCACTAATGACAACTATATGACATGCAAAGTTATTTGATCTATTTCATCTTTTAATGATGGAAATACCGCAAGGAGATGTCCTAAGCTAATTCACTGAAATACTACTGTTAAAAACAAAACAATTTAGACAATAATTACAAGTACAATGCAATAAAAGTAACAAACATAAAGTTCTAAACTAAATTCACTCCATACTACCACCATAAACCGGGTAAATTGAAGAAATAATTGTTACAAGTATGTCAAAAAAGTAGTAAAATCTACAAAAGTGCAGTATGAAAAACAATGTTAAAATCCTGTAAACATGAAAAGAACTTTAAAATTGTGTTTTACTTTTAAAAACCAAAATAAAAAACACAGTTAGAATATACCATTATTGTAAAGATTAAAATACTTAAGAATTAGAACACAGTGAAAGACTAAGAATCATGGAAAAGTTATATAATACGTAGACCGAGTTTCTGTCCCATCGCCAATTGTTATTGATATACTGATGGACACAATGGCGAGGGACAGAGCTCACATGTACTTGTTTTCTGTGTAAATTTGAACTGTTGGAAATTATTGCATTAACCTTAGAAATTCTTTGATACGTCTACATAGCTGTATCTAGGTTATAATACATATGTTGTTGCACTAAACTGCTTTTACAAGCCAGGAATTTCTTATTTGCAGATAGCAGTGCACTGTTAAAGGTTTGTTTACATTTTAAAAATAGGTTGAACTATACACGTATCAGTAGGATAGGCATTAAATATTAGTGAACGGCACATATACATAGTTCAAAGAATGTAAATAACACGTTATACTTGAGAAATTATGTGTACAAATAATATGCCGTTCAAAATTTACACAGAAAACAAGTACATGTGAGCTCTGTCCCTCGCGATTGTGTCCATCAGTATATCAATAGCAATTGGCGACGGGACAGAAACTCGGTCTATATAATACGGAACACAGAACACTTATGCTGAATAAATTGTCTTTTTTGTCCTCTCTGGTCTAGGTCGTCTCCTTTGGTTAGGTTTCTTTCCTGCTGCTTTATGGATGGGTATGGTCAGTTTATAGTCAGTTGACGTCACCTGCCCTGGGACTAGGTTTTCTGGTTAGGAAAAATTTATTTAGAGTTCTGGTGCGGTCTTCATTGGTCTTGGAAAGCCATACATTTGTTGGAATAGCATATTTCTGATACTCTGGTGCTAAAATAGTATTAGTTAACTTTTCCAAAATAATAATATATGAATTATTTTATTTTGTTTAATTGTGCCTTGCATCAACATATTAAATATCACATTATTAGTATGGACAACAAAAATGTGAATACAGTGATACCAAACAGCAACTAGTTATATAAACTTTTTAATTTAGTCATACTTACATATTTAACTGTGTTGGTTGGTTGATGGATAAATATTCAATCTCTATATTTTGGGAGAAAGTTCCATGTCTATAATCCCAATTTAAAACAAACAACAAAACACACAATATCTTAATGGAAATATGAGCAGAAAAAGCACCAAGAGATAAGTACTGAGTACCAGTACACATCTAAGCAGGTTTTAGAGTGCCATGAACTCTGTTAAGTATACCAAGTAAGTTTGTTACATCTTAAACAAGTGAAAAAGTGCTGGGAAATCTCCTTGCGGTATTTCCATCTCCTTGCGGGATTTCCCTCCTTGCGGGATTTAGCCCTGCCGTGATGATCCAGTTTTATGTGGGGTCGTGCCACGGCTCTACTCCTTCTAGGCATAAGTTGGCCACAGAAATAAGTTGGCCGCCACTCACTTGAATGTGTCAAACAGACAAATGTGTGGTTGCACAGGGTTTAAAAGTGGTTCTTATCATAAATCTTATTATAATAGATCATTCAAGAATGATAGAGGCCTTTAGATTTACAGAAATTTCAAAATATGATGATGCCGGCCAACTTATGCCTAGAAGCACGCAAGTAAAGTAGAGCCGGGGTAACTATACATCTAGCACACCGTTAGATTTGGTCAAATTTAAATACTTACAAAGAACTCATTTGTTGCTTTCCCCTTCCACATACAAACATAAATCTACGCGCAAGAAAAGTAGAGCTGAGGTAACTATACATCTAGCACATTGTCTAGATTTGCTCAAATACTTAGATCTACAAAGGCGTTCACCCAAGTTTTTTCAGAACTAATTTGTTGCTTTCCTCTTCAACATACAAACATAAATCAGTGAAAATAAATGGCATTTACACATTTTAAACATTTATTTGAAGATTTTTCCCAAATATTGAACGAATATTGAAAATGCTATTTTATTGTAAAAGTTTTCTGAAATGACTTATATATCATAATCTCAGTATCCTTACATCAAACTCAATTGATTTAAACTGCATAAAATCAAATTTAGCCATTTATATAGTTTAATTCAACAGAAAAGTCTTATGTGCAAATCTCCAGTTTTATGTGGGGTCATTGCACGGCTCTACAGGCAAGTATAGTAGAGCTGAGGTAACCATGTCTATTTTCGTGCTAGTGTACTTGTGGCTTTCTACCAGTAAACGCCCATGCTGTGATTAATATTTGGAATTTAAATTATATTAACAGCTTAAAAATTTATATTATATTCTTCTGTGAATAAATTATCAAATGATGAGCGCTACAATTAATAATTTGCGTATATTGTGCAATATTTTATAGAAGGTGTCATATTTTAACAAAATATCTCTATTATCGGCAGTTTTACAACAAACCAGAAGTACCAGTGAACGCCCATTTTGTAGGCTTATAGAATCATTAGTCCTTGACCTCTTAAAGAAATATAAGGCGGGCATTTACTGGTAGAAAGCCACTGGCACTAGTTTTCGTGTGTTTACAATATACTTAACGATATGTCAGACAAAATATAACAAGATTTCTTCAAAAGAAATATGTCAAAATCTGCTATTATTTGTCTTTAAATGATACATTTGTCATAGGAAAGGTTATTATGTACAGAGTAGCAATAATGTCTTTTTTTGTGTATTATTGTGTGGAAATCAGGGTTGTACTTGAGTACATTTTTCTCTCGTACTCATGATGTACTTGTACTCGTTGTACTCATGAGTAAATGTACTCGTACTCAAATATTTATTAAATAAGCAAAATAAAAAATTAAATAAAATTTATTTAAATAAGCATTCTCAATTTCTAAACCTGTAAGCTTAAAAAGTGGCAAGGTTAGGTATTTTGTTGAAAAGTTTTACATAAGAAATTACAAAGTGGCTGGGCTACTAGTTGTTGATCCTCTTCAGTATTATGTAAAATTATAATGAAGTCAAATATTTGCAGTCAGGTTATTTCTGAAAGACTGCATCAACTTTTATAAGATACATCTGGGTGAATCAAAGAAAGAGTTATTATATCCTCGGAAGAAAGTCGGGGATACTTAGGCTTCAGTACTGTCATGCCACCGCAGAGATTTCTTTTTGGACGCGATAACTTAAAAAATATTTTAGTTAGACCTTTCAAATTTGGTATGTGGGTATATATTGGCAATGCCATGAATGCTATTGTTTTGTGACCCTGACCTTCAATTTCAAGGTCACTGGTGGCCTCTTAAAGGTCAGATTTTGGCCATTTTTTCACATTTTGGCCCAGTTCTCATATACAGAAAGTTAGATCATCCTATGGCTGGTATATATAATACATATATATGTCCTCTGTAAGCATGCAGAAATTTGACCTTGAAGCTCTTAATTGAAGGTCATCCTCAGACCACCAAAGTACCTCACCGAGGCCATTTTTGGAGATATTTTCACACTTAATGTTGACTATATTGCATGGAAACTAGTGCTGTAATGAGTTGACCGAAACTCGAGTCGTAACTTGGTGGGCGATATTTGGGGATCACATTAATTTACACAATTTAAACTCGACTTTTTAAGAAATAAATTATGATATACTAATCTCGTTATAAAACCAGCACTTTTGCAATGTATCTAATCATAAAGACATAAAAAATCAATGAGCAATGGTCGATTTTTTTAATTTCCCTTATTTACACAATACACTTATATACTTTATTATTTGCACAAAATTTGAAAAAGACTTTTTACAGGTTATAACTTGTTCAACTCAACTGTACAAGTTATAACTTGTACAAAATCCCAACTTGTACACAACATATATAAGGTCCATCATGCCCCATCCAGTAAACATAATACTCTGTATGTCACGCTTCAACCATGTCCTGTCCGGGGATACACTGCATCGAGACCAATCTCTAGTTAATTTTAGTAACCATACAATGTGAGTACAGATTTGTGATTCACTTCAGTTGCAAAACAGTTGAAAGAGTACTGAAAGGTGTGATTGTGTTACAAAGACTTTGAAATGTGATGAGGTCAGGACTTTTAAGATGAGTTACTCATAACATTTGACTTTATTAGATACACTTAGTTTCTTAATTAACGTAGAGGTATGGTCATTCCCGTGTAAAATATAATTGAGGTTTTTGTTTGAATTAATTATTAATTAATTATATTGGTATTTAAATACAAAAGTGTTTTTTTTTTTTTAATTCTTGCTGCAGGGAACTTGACGAGAAGTTGTCTGAACCATGAATTTAGCTACTGAGTCTTGACTATTTGATTTTTAAACAGAAGAGAGAAACTGATGTATTTATTAGGGGTAGCATGACCCCAAATATTTCATGTCGGTTAATCACCAAGTGTTATTTCTGTCAACACCGAATAACCGTCAAGTTTATAAAACTAACAAAATTCTTAAGTATCATATTGTAAAAAGCAGCGAAAATGACAAATACATGAAATAAAATGAAAATGTATCTCAATAATATGTAAAATTCAATAAATTTGCTGTTTTCCTGCGACTTCTGCTTCATTTATTTCAGACAGGAAGTGGGTGATGTAGGAGGTAAATGGTACTGCCGGTTTTACATGAATACATAAACAATACAGAAAACATGACTGTAGTTGGATTTTAATTTATTTTCTGTGACAATATGCACATATTTGATTTCGACTCTGTGCCATCTTTTATACTACATTGAGCAATTATTCGTACTTTAAAATATGACACAGATACATTGCATTATTCTAACCATCATCGATTAGTCGGCCGGTTCTGACGTCCCTAATATTTATCAATATAAAAGTTTTAACTTTGAAAATACATCCGGACAGGTATTCTTTTCTTACAAAATAGGTTCTATTATGTTTTACTTCTTTAAAGAAAAATTTATAAATGTACTTGTACTTGAGTACTTTCCAAAGTACTCGTACTTGAGTACATTGCAGGAAAATGTACTCGTACTTGTACTCATACAGTTTGGATGTACTTGTGCTCAAGTACATTGACTTGTATTCGGTCCCAACCCTGGTGGAAATCATTTAAATTTTAAAGTTTCTCAAATAACCAACAGGTAGCATGAAAACTAAGTCAGTAACCGTGTGACATATAACCTTTGATATTCGTAATTAATAAATGAATGAAACAAACATTTTTCAGGAGTTTGGTTGATTTTTTCCTCATAATTCAGCTTAAATAATGCCTGAAGTATTTTATAGTTGTGGAAAAATTAATGTAGATATGTTTTATCATATACTTTACTGATCTTTTTGATTACATTAGCATGATTACAAGTGCAACCGACAAAAATCTCGATTCTCATGCCACCAATTTTTTTAGGATAATATACTGTATAGTTATTCATTGTATTTTCGACCTATTATATTGTCTTTAAAGTAGAGTAAGAACTGTTATTTTTCAACAAATATTAAAAAAGCCCCATCAGAGTTGAGCAAATGTAATTCATTTATTTTTATTGTAAGCTAATTGGCGTATAGAGGGAGTCTTTGTCCTGTCACGCATTGCTGTTTATATTTCTGATGGTACGCAATGGCAAGGCACATGTTCTCGTGTTCTGTGTAAATCTTGAATGGCATATATCACTGTTTTATATAACTTCGGCGTATATACAACTTCAGCATATTGCATGTTTGTGTACTTCGGTTGTATCCTCAGAAATAAAAACATTTTTATATAATTTATAATAACTAAAAATCATTGAATATTATAAATATATTTGATAAATCCTTGTGATTCCAGTGTGTTCAGGTAATATTGATTAAGTTGGTAACATTTGCTTTATTTTTTGACAGCTTTTTTAAAGGTTGTTATTTCCAGTTGTTCTGACAGGAAATCCATGATTTTATTGGAATGTATATGGGCAAGGGCTATTCTACTTACATACTGAACTTACATAGGAACACCATATCTATATTAACAGATCAAAGTATAAAGTGATACTTACATTATTTTAGGTATGTATATGTGCCGTTTACTAGTATGTAATGCCTATCCAGCTGGTATATATACATTTGAAGCACTTTAGAACTGTAAACAAAACTTCACCTTCCTTTCCTGCTATGATAAATTATTTTACTCCAGTATTTGAAATGTTTTCTGAATATATTTATATTATAATTTGTTTCACATACAACTCTTTCAAAGTGACCAGTAAAATTGGATAGGACAGCAGAAATATATGTTTCAAAATTTACACAGAAAACAAGTACATGTGAAGTCTGTCCCTCGCCATTGCGTCCATCAGTTTATCAATAGCAATTGGTGATGGGACAGAAACTCGGTCTAATGGGCGTATAAATTTGTAAACATTTTAAAATATTGCTGCACCAGACTCCAGTACACTCATACTTTACTTTGAAAATTAACAACTAAATTTCAATGTCAGAGTAACTTTTGAAAGTAATAAGATCATGAATACCTAAATAGCAGGTGGTTGATTTTTAGCAATTTTTTTAAGAAGGTAGTATGCCATTATCTAAGGATTTTAGTGGTTTGTTGGAATAATTTTACTCTTTATTCAGGTTCTTTTAGATTTTCTTTCATTTGCCAAACTTCGGACCTATAACTGCAGTACTTAATGAGTACTGGGCACGTTTTGCAGGGTTGTCATTAGTTTTCATACTTAGTCAAAAATTTCACATGGAAATATTTGCTGTAGTTCTATGTAAATGGACATGTTAATCTTTATGCCAATTATCTGCTTGTATGCCAAATTTCGTGCTAATGAGCAAAGAACATGCAATTGACAGTGCTTCCCACATAATTTTCTTCCTGGAAAAAAAAAATGTCGTTTAGAAAGGATTTCTGTCGAATAATTTGATTTCCTATCAAAAAATGTTGACCCTATCCCAAACATATAATGGTGAAACAGTTAATTTAGGAGGTAATTTCTAGGAGGTACATTTTAAAAAGACATTTCTTCAGACCATAGGAAAACCCAGCAGGAGATATTTGCCTTTGCAGTGGACTTGTTTTCATGACAAAATGTGCTTGTCATTGTTGTTTTTGATAACACTTTTAAGTTTCTGCTAATTATACAGTTTAAATTAATATAAACTTATGAAAAAAAGAATGGAAACATTTGATGTATCACCACAATGAGTATATATGTATATCACATAGTTAAAGTGAATATTTTCCAGAAATGTGATGGAATGATACAGCCAGAGTACAAAAAACTTTGTGTAGACCCACAGATAACATCATTTGAAATACTGAGAAGCCTTTTGGCAAAGGCGTTCCAGATAAAAAGGCTAGTACATTTTTGTATATATTTCTTCTTAACCCACATATTGATCTTATAGGGTATACATTTAGTTTATGATAGATACAGCAAAAAAAAATATTTAATTGAAAGATATTTGAAATATAATGTGTACTTCCCTAAATTGGTAAAAATGTTTTTCTTTCTAAGCTAGTTGTATCAGGCCACCAATACTATTGAATTGGTATTTTTATTTTAACCACCACTTTTTGTCCTAGAGCTTTTAAAATCACCAAAAGAGTAATATATGCCCATATTTTAATATGTATGTATAGTTTATGATATAATGTCAAAGACCACCACACTATTATTACAATTCGTATAAAATAATAATTTTTTTTTTACAATTTCTGCATGATTTTGTCTGTAGTATCTTCAGTTGTTTTTCATATTTTCATGATAATGTATACTTTTGCTGCTATTTAAATATCAGTTGAAAATACTACATACCTGTTTTAATTTATTTTTGGTACGTTGTATAAGATAACATTTGTTTCCACCTGCAGTGACTTCAGTATCAGTTATTTAACCAAGGATAACACTGGAGAAGAACTTTATGTGTCAATGCTTTCTGACTGGGACTTAGATGCTGCATTCTTTGGGGCATCTGATCCTCAACTGCGTCTCAAAGTGGATCTCAAGCCCTTTGAAGAAGGTAAGAAAAATTGATCAATTTCTTCTATAAGGGCAATGTGACACTTAAACTGACTTAGAACTTAGAAGAAAAGAAACAGTTATGTGAGGATGGATTTTAATGCAATAAAAACTAGCCGATGTGCTTTTCAAATACCTTTCCAAAGAGATATATTACATATACATAAATAGACTATTTTTGGAAAAGATGAGCACCTGTTGATATCGTCCATTTTGTTGCAGTTTTTATACTTATTTGAAAGAATTTGTGAAATACTGACAAAGAAATTTTTAAAAAATGTTGGTCATTGCTTGACAATGTATGATAAAAGAAGCAGAAAATACAGAAAAAAAATCGAGATATAAGAAAACAAAAGTAAATAAAGTAAACAGCCACCGTGTCAGATATCTAAATGGTGCACAATGCAATTGAAAAATATGTGATGAAATATCTGATGAAATTACATATTTGTTAACAGTTTAGGAGTGCTAGCTCTATGGAATGATCCAGACTTCTGTTTTGTAAGTTTAATATTACTTTTGATAACAATTTTTAACTGTTACATATATTGTATAATCCTTAATTGTAACAGCTAAATCTTATTTAACTTTATTTTTCTGTTTTAGGGTTAGAAGACTGGGATATAGTTGCTCAGGATCAAAACACTAGAACCTCTAGATCTCATAATTCAAACTTAAGAGATGCAGGATCTATTCTTGGGGTGACCTTAGGATCCATCACCATTCAAGTCAATAAAACTGTCTCACAAGTTAGCAAGGCAATGGGTAAGTCCTCTGTAGTCATCAGGTTTGTGAGGACAAAATAATCCCTTTTTCTCCTTGGCCAGTATTATCTATTAGCACAGATCTGAATAAAATCACATAGATGATTTATTGTAAACAGAAATCAAAATGCCACTTAAGTGTAGTTACGATTCGTGAATAAATACACATTCACTTTGTATAATTGAATTTAATAACATAAACAAGCCAAGATTTGACTGTTTCCTACATACATTGTATTTCCAATTCTTATGAATTACTAATTTTGAATACAATAATATTATGACAAAGTTTTATATTTGTCTCCTTTTCTGAAAGGCTTTAAAACAGAAGAACCAGACCCCTACAGACCTTCAAAGCCTCTCATGTCAGACAAAGAGTTCCACAATTTCATGGACAATGTTGGTCACATGGTCATCCCACAGCAGTTCCGCCTCAGTGTGTATCAAGGAGGAGTGGAGCATTCACTGAGAAAAGTGGTGTGGCGTCACCTCCTAAACATCTTTCCAAAAGGTATGACGGGTAAAGAAAGGTTTGATTACCTCAAGAAAAAGTCTTCAGAGTACTACAGACTCAGAGATGAGTGGAGAACTATGTTCCTGAAAGGAAAAGAGTCAGAAGACATTAAATTTGTCACAAATATGGTGAAGAAGGATGTCCTGAGGACAGACAGGTCACATAGCTTTTTTGCAGGTTCTGATGATAGTCAAAATGTAGTCTCATTGTTCAATCTTCTAGTCACATATGCTCTCACACATCCAGATATCTCCTACTGCCAAGGCATGAGTGATTTGGCTTCCCCTGTTCTAGTCGTTCAGAATGATGAGGCGCATGCCTATGTATGCTTTTGTGGCCTTATGAAGCGACTTCGGCCTTTCTTTGCCATAGATGGCAAGGCCATGATGGTCCGATTCCAACACTTGAATCTTCTGGTACAACACCATGATCCTGATTTCTTCTCCTACCTGAAACAGCACAAGGCAGATGACTTGTTCTTCTGCTACAGGTGGTTGCTTCTGGAGCTGAAACGAGAGTTCCCCTTCAACGATGCTCTGAGGATGTTGGAAGTTATGTGGAGCTCCTTATTGCCAGATCCTCCGACTATTGAAATTCAGCTTGCGGACCCAATTTACTATACCCAGGGTCTTGGTAGAGTACCAGCTTCCCCAACATTTGCAACAAATGCATATCTCAAGTTGAAGTCTATGAGACAATATTCAGATTCTGGTGAAAGCATGGAGACATCAAAAAAGAGAGAACCCTCGAGTAAAACTCCCAGCAAAGTATGGACTCCTTGTGATGACATGACCCAGTTTGATGCCAAAGACTTTGAACAGGTCAGTGTGCCACAAGAGCTGAAGGCAGACAGTAATAATATAGAGTTGTCACTTGGTCACAGTCTCTCAAAGAAGTCAAAAAATAGTGGTAGTGCATTATGTCCCCCAAAGCTGTACTCCTCAGTCCCATGTGGCACCTCTTGCGGCAAGGATAACATTGAAGTACAGGTATCTGCCTGTACTGCACACCAAGTCAAGGATGAAGGGGACACTGATATGAGTTCCAAAGGAAATATAGAGGGCATGGTTGAGGATCATTTCACTGCAGATTCAGACAAAGAAGAAAATTCACAAACATTGCCACAAACTTCTCCAGTGAACATACCCATTTCCATCAATTGTGATAATAGTGTTAGTTCCCCAGTGTTAGTGGGTAGTCCCAAGAGACCCTCTGATCTCAGAATTAGCCCGAGTTTTGCTAATGATGTAGAAGATGAACCATTCAGCCAGACAGAAGAGGTTACATCAAGTGTCCTGGTTGTTAAACAGAATGGCATCACTGAGAAGAGCATGGAAGTCAGTTCTTGTGAAGAAGTACTCGACGATGCAGGAAACCCTTCCATCGAGTTTGTAAATGTGGAACAGAAGCTGGCCCCTCTTCCACCACCTCAAGAGTTTGGTCATGGCAACCCATTTCTGATGTTCCTATGCTTTAGCCTGTTCTCCCAGCACAGGGACCATATTATACACAACAGGATGGATTACAATGACCTGGCCATGCATTTTGACAAGATGGTTAGAAGACACAATGTCAACAGGGTACTCCATCAGGCACAGTCTATGTATGCCTCGTATCTGAAACAGCAAGCTTCCAAGGACATGGAAGAGGCTGAGGATGAAATCATCAGTGTGTGAAATTGTGTGAACTACATCCATATCTCCTGCAACTCTCATATCTATTGACTAGAGCTTCTTCACTTGTAATTCAGAAAACCTACTAGTGACCTCAATGGTGGACAAGCTTGGCATTCAGTCAATTGACTTTCACATCCGTTGCTATGGGTGGAATCTCTTTACCAAGTAGTGGATTGCTCTGAGAATCTTTCCTGGTATGACCTTAGATGGTGGAGATGGACAAAAAAATGCTTTCTTTTTCACAAAAATAAAGTTAAAATTTTGACAAGTAAAGAAGGCTCAGATTGGTTGGCCATTTCGGTAAATTTTCTGTGGTTTGCCTTTTGAAGGCTTATTCGATTGTATCCTGGAATATAGACTCAAGTCAAAAACAGCAGTAATGACTGTTTACTTGAATAGCAGTGTAAGAAGTTTACCAGAAAACTGTCTTGGCCCACCAGATCCACAACTCAGAAATGTGACATGATCACAAGTCACTAGCAAGAGTTGCCAGTCTGTACTTCATTGTAGGTTAAATTAATATTTACCTTTTAAAATTGGTCAATTGGCAAGTGCTAAAGATAAAACAGTTAAAAATTATTTTCTCAGATGCCAGCAATGCTTAAAAATTAAAATATCTCATCAATTTTGGCAATTAAAGAAATATGAGTTTCTAAAGTTAGAGGGCATCTGGAGCTGTAAATCTATAAAGATACAGGTCCGTGAGAACAGCTACCAGTCCTGAACAAGGGGCAAGTGTTAATTTCATACACTGTTTAAAGAGTGTGAAAATGCAGTGGCAATGAATATGGAATCTTTTTAATTTTACTGTTACTTAAATTTTAAGATAGTTCCAAATAGTTTAACATTTTCCTAATGAAAGTACATTGAGAAATATAGTAATTTATGTAGTAAAACTTAAATAGTAGTAACTTAATGTAGTATTTACTCTTATCACCGGGGGTCTGGTTATTCCTGTGTTACAGTGTTAAATTTATATATGTGAGTCTGTGGTTGCACTTGTACTGGTTATTATCTCCCGCCGGGCTTTAGCCCGGGAGGGAGATTATGAAATGATGTCTGTGCGTGCGTGCGTGTGTGCGTGTGTTAGTTAGTCACGCAGATTTCTCCAAAACTACTACAGCTACAGATTTTTTGTAAATTAATTGTCCCAATGAATTTTCATGCCCTTGAAAAAAATTTTGGTTTTATTGACTTAGGCCTAAAGATAAGTGAGTAATAGCAATCATAGCTACTTTGAGTAAAGGGCTCATAACTCAAAAACTATTGCAGTAACAACTTTTTCTTCAAATATGTTGTTCAGCTACTTTGTCCTTAGCTATAAGATGGTACATAGTTTGGGGTCCCATTGCATGCCATAAGTGAGTAATAGCTATTTTCTCATTTGTAGCTAAATAACAGAAGAAGTAAATGTCAAATATCTTCAAAAGTATTGAAGTTAGGGAAATCTTTTCAAATATGTTGTCCATCTTCTTTTTGGTAAGCTATGACATACTAAAGTTTCAGACCTGTTGCACCTTGGATAGCTGAGTAATAGCTACTTTGAAATTCTGACTGGTGAGTAAAGCGATTGTAACTCCAAAACTATTGCAGTTAGAGTATTTTCCTAAAATATATTGTTCAGCTACTTTGTCTTTAGCTATAAGATGGTACATAGTTTGGGGTTCTATTGCATGCCATAAGTGAGTAATAGCTATTTTCTCATTTGTAGCTAAATAACAGAAGAAGTAAATGTCAAATATCTTCAAAAGTATTAAAGTTAGGGAAATCTTTTCAAATATGTTGTCCATCTACTTTTTGGTAAGCTATGACATAGTAAAGTTTCAGACCTGTTGCACCTTGGATAGCTGAGTAATAGCTACTTTGAAATTCTGACTTGAGTAAAGCTATTGTAACTAAAAAAGTATTGCAGTCAGAGTGTTTTCCTAAAATATGTTGTTCAGCTACTTTGTTCTTAGCTATAAGATGGTACATAGTTTGGGGTTCTATTGCTTGCCATAAGTGAGTAATAGCTATTTCCTCATTTGTAGCTAAATAACAGAAGAAGTAAATGTCAAATATCTTCAAAAGTATTAAAGTTAGGGAAATCTTTTCAAATATGTTGTCCATCTACTTTTTGGTAAGCTATGACATAGTAAAGTTTCAGACCTGTTGCACCTTGGATAGCTGAGTAATAGCTACTTTGAAATTCTGACTGTTGAGTAAAGCCATTGTAACTCCAAAACTATTGCAGTTGGAGTATTTTCCTAAAATATGTTGTTCAGCTACTTTGTTCTTAGCTATAAGATGGTACATAGTTTGGGGTTCTATTGCTTACCATAAGTGAGTAATAGCTATTTTCTCATTTGTAGCTAAATAACAGAAGAAGTAAATGTCAAATATCTTCAAAAGTATTGAAGTTAGGGAAATCTTTTCAAATATGTTGTCCATCTACTTTTTGGTAAGCTATAACATAGTAAAATTTCAGACCTGTTGCACCTTGGATAGCTGAGTTATAGCTACTTTGAAATTCTGACTGTTGAGTAAAGCCATTGTAACTCCAAAACTATTGCAGTTAGAGTATTTTCCTAAAATATGTTGTTCAGCTACTTTGTCCTTAGCTATAAGATGGTACATAGTTTGGGGTTCTATTGCATGCCATAAGTGAGTAATAGCTATTTTGTTATTTGTAGCAAAATTATGACATAAGTAAATGTCTCATATCTTCAAAAGTATTAAAGTTACGGAATTCTTTTCAAATATGTTATCCATCTACTTTTTCATACGCTGTCACATAGTAAAGTTTCAGATCTGTTGCACATTGGATAGCTGAGTAATAGCTACTTTGAAATTCTACCGTTGAGTAAATCCATTGTAACTCCAAAACTATTGCAGTTACAATATTTTCGTAAAATATGTTGTTCACCTACTTTGTCCTTAGCTATAAGCTGGCATGTAGTTTGGGGTTCTATTGCATGCCATAAGTGAGTAATAGCTATTTTCTTATTAGTAGCAAAATAATGACATAAGTAAATGTCAAATATCTTCAGAAGTATTAAAGTTACGGAATTCTTTTCAAATATGTCATTCATCTACTTTTTTGTAAGCTATCACATAATAAAGTTTCAGACCTGTTGCACATTGCATAGCTAAGTAATAGCTACTTTGAAATTGTGACTGTTGAGTAAATCCATTGTAACTCCAAAACTATTGCAGTTACAGCTTTTTCTTCAAATATGTTGTTCAGCTACTTTGTCCTTAACTATAAGATGGTATATATTTTGGGGTTGTATTGCATGTCATAAGTGAGTAATAGCTATTTTCTCATTTGTAGCAAAATAACAACATCAGTAAATGTCAAATATCTACAAAAGTATTAAAGTTAGGGAAATATTTTCAAATATGTTATTCATCTAGTTTTTGATAACCTATCACATAGTAAAGTTTCAGACCTGTTGCACATTGGATAGCCGAGTAATACCTACCTTGAAATTGTGACTGTAGGGTAAATGCATATAGTTTGGGGTTCTATTGCATGCCATAAGTGAGTAATAGCTATTTTCTTATTTGTGGCAAAATAATGACATAATTTTTCTCAAATAACTGCTTCATCTACTTTTGGGAGAGCTTTCACATGGTGAAGTTTCAGACCCGTAGCTAATTATTCACCTACTCAAAATGAGTAAATGATAATTATCTCTAAAAGTATTGCGGATATCCAATTTTTCTCAAATAACTCATTCATCTACTTTTGGGAGAGCTTTCACATGGTGAAGTTCCAGACCCGTAGCTAATTACTCACCTACTCAAAATGAGTAAATGTGAATTATCCCTAAAAGTATTGGGGATATCCAATTTTTCTTAAATAACTCATTCACCTACTTTTGGAAGAGCTTTCACTTGGTGAAGTTTCAGACCCGTAGCTAATTATTCACCTACTCAAAATGAGTAAATGCCAATTATCTCTAAAAGTATTGTGGATATCCAATTTTTATCAAATTACTCGTTCATCTACTTTTGGGAGAGCTTTCACTTGGTGAAGTTCCAGACCTGTAGCTAATTACTCACCTACTCAAAATGAGTAAATGTGAATTATCTGTAAAAGTATTGCAGATATCCAATTTTTCTCAAATAACTCATTCACCTACTTTTGGGAGAGCTTTTACTTGGTGAGGTTTCAGACCCGTAGCTAATTATTCACCTACTCAAAATGAGTAAATGTGAATTATCTCTAAAAGTATTGCGGATATCCAATTTTTATCAAATAAAGTATTGCAGATAGTCAATTTTTATCAAATAACTCATTCACCTACTTTTGGGAGAGCTTTCACTTGGTGAAGTTTCAGACCCGTAGCTAATTATTCACCTACTCAAAACGAGTAAATGCCAATTATCTCTAAAAGTATTGCGGATATCCAATTTTTATCAAATTACTCGTTCATCTACTTTTGGGAGAGCTTTCACATGGTGAAGTTCCAGACCCGTAGCTAATTACTCACCTAATCAAAATGAGTAAATGTGAATTATCTGTAAAAGTATTGCAGATAGCCAATTTCTCTCAAATAACTCATTCACCTACTTTTGGGAGAGCTTTCACTTGGTGAAGTTTCACACCCGTAGTTAATTATTCACCTACTCAAAATGAGTAAATGCAAATTATCTCTACAAGTATTGCAGATAGCCAGTATTTCTGAAATATCTCATTCACATACATTTTGGAGAGCTTTCAATTAGTGAATTTTCAGATCCGTAGCTAATTACTCACCTATTCAAAATGAGTAACTGCCTATTATCACTAAAAGTATTGCAGATAGCCAATATTTCTCAAATAACTCATTCACCTACATTTTAGAGAGCTTTCACATGCTAAATTTTTTTAATGAATTTTTTAAATAATTTTTAATGCATTAAAATTCATGAAATCATGCACTAAATCAGTTATAACTTGAAAAGTATTACATTTAGAGCACCTTGTTAAAATATGTTATCTTTAGTACATCTAATTTATATGGCGGGAGATAAATGCATGCGTCAGAATGCTTGTATTTTTCTGAACTGCTGCTTTTGTGAATGTGATATTGAGAGAACAATGAGGCTTATTTATTGTGTCATAACTGTAATTCTGTAGTTGGTTTTCAGAATATCAAAAGTGTTCGGCATAAGTATGTCGTGAAAGGTGTCAATCTTTGAATTTTTCTTGTGCTTACTTGTATGTGATGATCTTAGAGTCTTGCTTAAGGCTCTAGATGAAGTGCTTTCTGCTTTGTTTTATCTTTGCTGAATAAAACAGAATAAGTACCCACTTAGACTTTGAGGAAATCAGTCTTATTAAGTGTAATTGTATTAGTATTATACCTAGTCATCAACTTTACTGTTACTTAGTTAATACATAACATAGATACCTTGTCTGTAGCTTCTACTTTATGAACTATTTTAAGGAAATCGGGATGTTATGTAAATTTCTTCAAAACAGTTTGAAATTTCCACATCATTGATTAGCAAAGGACTGATGTAGTACACAAGTGACACTGGTTACAACCTCTCTGAATTGCATTGTATATGTGTAAGTTATAGAGCAGTGACAGAGCAAGTTCTTATATTTTGGTAATATGCCAAGTACAGAAACAACTGCTTCTCTTTAGTCTCTAGTGGTAATAGGATCTTATGTCCATATTTTATGATTGATAGATTTAGCTTCCTGAATTTCAAATTTGACAGACATTGCTATATTTTCAAGATATTTTAATACTTTAGCAACAGTAAATACTTTATCATTAATAAAAATCCCCATGCATCAGAAGATTTATACAGAGCTACTTCATGAACTTTAAGGTAGCGTCCTTTGAAGAGGGCACTTTTTTTCAGTACATATTCATGTTACCACAGCTTACCAAACCTCCTAGTACAGGACACATGCCCTTGTAAAATATACAATGCTGTATTTCAAATACAGTAAGTAAATTTTGCCATATTTGTCCAGTTTCACTAAATATTACTGTTATATACTTTAAGCAAAGCCATATCATCCATCATAAAAAGCCTAATGGTATGAAGACTTTAAATTTCTAACACGAGTACTCAATGAAAAAATCAGTCGTGGGATTTTAATATAGGAAAAAAAACAAATTTCGGAATTCTTTTAAACTCGATTAAAATTAGACATTGTAATTCAGATTTACAGAATTTAGACAATAAAATATATTTTAAACAATGATAGTGATCAAGGCTTCCGGATATCTTGAATACTAAATGTTTTGAATTAAGAAGCAAAAAGTAGCCTAATTGAAAACATTATGTCTATTTACGCACAAATCAGGTTTATTATCTCCCGCCGGGCTTTAGCCCGGGAGGGAGATTATGAAATGATGTCTGTGTGTGCGTGCGTGCGTGTGTGCGTGGGTTAGTTAGTCACGCAGATTTCTCCAAAACTACTACAGCTACAGATTTTTTGTAAATTAATTGTCCCAATGAATTTTCATGCCCTTGAAAATTTTTTTGGTTTTATTGACTTTGGCCTAAAGATAAGTGAGTAATAGCAATCTTAGCTACTTTGAGTAAAGGGCTCATAACTCAAAAACTATTGCAGTAACAACTTTTTCTTCAAATATGTTGTTCAGCTACTTTGCCCTTAGCTATAAGATGGTACATAGTTTGGGGTCCCATTGCATGCCATTAGTGAGTAATAGCTATTTTCTCATTTGTAGCTAAATAACAGAAGAAGTAAATGTCAAATATCTTCAAAAGTATTAAAGTTGGGGAAATATTTTCAAATATGTTGTCCATCTACTTTTTGGTAAGCTATGACATAGTAAAGTTTCAGACCTGTTGCACCTTGGATAGCTGAGTAATAGCTACTTTGAAATTCTGACTTGAGTAAAGCCATTGTAACTCCAAAACTATTGCACTTAGAATGTTTTCCTAAAATGTGTTGTTCAGCTACTTTGTCCTTAGCTATAAGATGGTACATAGTTTGGGGTTCTATTGCATGCCATAAGTGAGTAATAGCTATTTTCTCATTTGTAGCTAAATAACAAAAGAAGTAAATGCCAAGTATCTTCAAAAGTATTACAGTTACAGAAATCTTTTCAAATATGTTATTCATCTACTTTTGGGTAAGCTATCACATAATAAAGTTTCAGACCTGTTGCACCGTGGATAGCTGAGTAATAGCTACTTTCAAATTCCGACTGTTGAGTAAAGCCATTGTATCTCCAAAACTATTGCAATTAGAGTGTTTTCCTAAAATATGTTGTTCAGCTACTTTGTCCTTAGCTATAAGATGGTACATAGTTTGGGGTTCTATTGCATGCCATAAGTGAGTAATAGCTATTTTCTCATTTGTAGCTAATTGAGAGCTTTCACTTGGTGAAGTTTCAGACCCTTAGCTAATTACTCACCCACTCAAAATGAGTAAATGCGAATTATCTCTAAAAGTATTGCAGATAGCCAATTGGAAGAGCTTTCACATGGTCAAGTTTCAGACCCGTAGCTAATTACTCAAAATGAGTAAATGCTAATTATCTCTAAAAGTATTGCAGATAGCCAATTTTTCTCAAATAACTCATTCACCTACTTTTGGGAGAGCTTTCACTTGGTCAAGTTTCAGACCCGTAGCTAATTACTCACCTACTCAAAATGAGTAAATGCGAATTATCTCTAAAAGTATTGCAGATAGCCAATTTTTCTCAAATAACTCATTCACCTACTTTTGAGAGAGCTTTCACTTGATGAAGTTTCAGACCTGTAGCTAATTATTCACCTACTCAAAATGAGTAAATGCAAATTATCTGTAAAAGTATTGCAGATAGCCAATTTTTCTCAAATAACTCATTCACCTACTTTTGGAAGAGCTTTCACTTGGTGAAGTTTCAGACCCGTAGCTAATTACTCACCTACTCAAAATGAGTAAATGCAAATCATCTCTAAAAGTATTGCAGATAGCCAATTTTTCTCAAATAACTCATTCACCTACTTTTTAGAGAGCTTTCACTTGGTGAAGTTTCAGACCTGTAGCTAATTATTCACCTACTCAAAATGAGTAAATGCTAATTATCTCTAAAAGTATTGCAGATAGCCAATTTTTCTCAAATAACTCATTCACCTACTTTTGAAAGAGCTTTCACTTCGTGAAGTTTCAGACCCGTAGCTAATTATTCACCTGCTGAAAATGAGTAAATGCTAATTATCTCTAAAAGTATTGCAGGTAGCCAATTTTTCTCAAATAACTCCTTCAGGTACTTTTGGAAGAGCTTTCACATGGTGAAGTTTCAGATCCGTAGCTAATTACTCACCTACTCAAAATGAGTAAATGCTAATTATCTCTAAAATTATTGCAGATAGACAATTTTTCTCAAATAACTCGTTCATCTACTTTTGGGAGAGCTTTCACTTGGTAAAGTTTCAGACCCGTAGCTAATTATTCACCTGCTGAAAATGAGTAAATGCTAATTATCTCTAAAAGTATTGCAGGTAGCCAATTTTTCTCAAATAACTCCTTCACATACTTTTGGAAGAGCTTTCACATGGTCAAGTTTCAGATCCGTAGCTAATTACTCACCTACTCAAAATGAGTAAATACGAATTATCTCTAAAAGTATTGCAGATAGCTAATTTTCTCAGATAACTCATTCACCTACTTTTGGGAGAGCTTTCACATGGTGAAATTTCAGACCCATAGCTAATTACTCACCTACTCAAAATGAGTAAATGCTAATTATCTCTAAAAGTATTGCAGATAGCCAATTTTTCTCAAATAACTCATTCACCTACTATTGGGAGAGCTTTCACTTGGTGAAGTTTCAGACCTGTAGCTAATTGTTCACCTACTCAAAATGAGTAAATGCTAATTATCTCTAAAAGTATTGCGGATAGCCAATTTTTCTCATATAACTCATTCACCTACTTTTGGGAGAGCTTTCACTTGGTGAAGTTTCAGACCTGTAGCTAATTACTCACCTACTCAAAATGAGTAAATGCTAATTATCTCTAAAAGGATTGCAGATAGCCATTTTTTGTCAAATAACTCATTCACCTACTTTTAGGAGAGCTTTCACTTGGTGAAGTTTCAGACCCATAGCTAATTACTCACCTGCTCAAAATGAGTAAATGCTAATTATCTCTAAAAGTATTGCAGATAGCCAATTTTTCTCAAATAACTCATTCACCTACTTTTGGGAGAGCTTTCACATGGTGAAGTTTCAACCCCATAGCTAATTACTCACCTGCTCAAAATGAGTAAATGCTAATTATCTCTAAAAGTATTGCAGATAGCCAATTTTTCTCAAATAACTCATTCATCTACTATTGGGAGAGCCATCACTTGGTGAAGTTTCAGACCCGTAGCTAATTATTCACCTACTCAAAATGAGTAAATGCTAATTATCCCTAGAAGTATTGCGGATAGCCTTCACATGGTGAAGTTCCAGACCCGTAGGTAATTACTCACCTACTCAAAATGAGTAAATGCTAATTATCTCTAAAAGTATTGCAGATAGCCAATTTTTCTCGAATAAGTCATTCACCTACTTTTGGGACAGCTTTCACTTGGTGAAGTTTCAGACCTGTAGCTAATTACTCACCTACTCAAAATAAGTAAATGCCTATTATTACTAAAAGTATTGCAGATAGCCAGTATTTCTCAAATAACTCATTCACCTACATTTTGGAGAAGTTTCACATGCTTAAGTTTTTTTATGAATTTTTAAAATAAATTTTAATACATTAAAATTAATTAAATCATGCACTATATCAATTATAACTTGAAAAGTACTGCATTTAGAGCACTTTGTGCAAATATGTTATGCAGCTACTTTTGGGTCAGCTATAACATAGTAAAATTTCAGACCTGTAGCTCATGGCATAGCTGAATAATAACTACTTTTAGGTTATCACTGTTGGGTAAATCACTTATAACTTGAAAACTTTTGCATTTACATTATTTAGTTTCAGTATGTTATTCACCTATTTTGAGGCAGCTATAACATAGTAAAATTCCAGACCTGTGGCTCATTGCATAGCGGAGTAATAGCTACTTTGAAGTTCTTACTCAACACTAAATCATTTATAACTTGAAAAGTATTACATTTAGAGCATTTTGTTAAAATATGTCATTCACCTACTTTTTCCATAGCAACAACATGGTGAGTAACTTGGGTGTCTATCTGAATAGCTAAGTGAGTAATAGCTACTTTTGGGCTTTTCACTAACTTCCATCATGAGTAAAATCACTTGTAACTTGAAAACTATTGCATTTAGAGAATTTTGTGCAAATATGTTATTCACCTACTTTTGGGTCAGCTATAACATACTAAAATTTCAGACCTCTAGCTCGTGCCATAGCTGAGTAATAGCTACTTTTGCCTTTGCCGGTGGATACATTTTGCATCTGGCCACAGATGCATCCTTGGTCTAGTCTCTAAAAGTATTACAGGTGGGCAATTTCTTCTAAATAAGTCATTCACCTACTTTTGGGTGATCTACCACATAGTGAAGTTGCAGAACTGTAGCTCTTTAGATGGCAGAGTAATAGCCACTAAAATAAGTAAATGTCTTTTCATCTCTAAAAGTAGTACAGATAGGCTATTTCTTCTAAAGACGTGCTTCCCTACTTTGAGTTGATCTGCATAATGAAGTGGCAGAACTGTAGCTCTTTGGATGGCAAAGTAATAGCTACTAAAATGAGTAAATGCCTTTTGTCTTTAAAAGTATTGCAATCAAACATTAAACTTGTCACTTCTACATGTGCCTCCATCTCGCAGGAAAATTTATATTCCACTATCTTTAGGACATCTAATTTATACGGCGGGAGATAAATGCATGCGTCAGAATGCTTGTTCTTCAAATATGTTGTTCAGCTACTTTGTCCTTAGCTATAAGCTGGCATGTAGTTTGGGGTTCTATTGCATGCCATAAGTGAGTAATAGATATTTTCTTATTAGTAGCAAAATAATGACATAAGTAAATGTCAAATATCTTCAGAAGTATTAAAGTTACGGAATTCTTTTCAAATATGTCATTCATCTACTTTTTTGTAAGCTATCACATAGTAAAGTTTCAGACCTGTTGCACATTGCATAGCTAAGTAATAGCTACTTTGAAATTGTGACTGTTGAGTAAATCCATTGTAACTCCAAAACTATTGCAGTTACAGCTTTTTCTTCAAATATGTTGTTCAGCTACTTTGTCCTTAACTATAAGATGGTATATATTTTGGGGTTGTATTGCATGTCATAAGTGAGTAATAGCTATTTTCTTATTTGTAGCAAAATAACAACATAAGTAAATGTCAAATATCTTCAAAAGTATTAAAGTTAGGGAAATATTTTCAAATATGTTATTCATCTAGTTTTTCATAACCTATCACATAGTAAAGTTTCAGACCTGTTGCACATTGGATAGCCGAGTAATACCTACTTTGAAATTGTGACTGTAGGGTAAATGCATATAGTTTGGGGTTCTATTGCATGCCATAAGTGAGTAATAGCTATTTTCTTATTTGTGGCAAAATAATGACATAATTTTTCTCAAATAACTGCTTCATCTACTTTTGGGAGAGCTTTCACATGGTGAAGTTTCAGACCCGTAGCTAATTATTCACCTACTCAAAATGAGTAAATGATAATTATCTCTAAAAGTATTGCGGATATCCAATTTTTATCAAATAACTCATTCATCTACTTTTGGGAGAGCTTTCACATGGTGAAGTTCCAGACCCGTAGCTAATTACTCACCTACTCAAAATGAGTAAATGTGAATTATCTGTAAAAGTATTGCAGATATCCAATTTTCTCAAATAACTCATTCACCTACTTTTGGGAGAGCTTTTACTTGGTGAGGTTTCAGACCCGTAGCTAATTATTCACCTGCTCAAAATGAGTAAATGTGAATTATCTCTAAAAGTATTGCGGATATCCAATTTTTATCAAATAACTCATTCATCTACTTTTGGGAGGGTTTTCACATGGTGAAGTTCCAGACCCGTAGCTAATTACTCACCTACTGAAAATGAGTAAATGCGAATTATCTCTAAAAGTATTGCAGATAGTCAATTTTTATCAAATAACTCATTCACCTACTTTTGGGAGAGCTTTCACTTGGTGAATTTTCAGAGCCGTAGCTAATTATTCACCTCCTCAAAATGAGTAAATGCTAATTATCTCCAAAACTATTGCGGGTATCCAATTTTTATCAAATTACTCGTTCATCTACTTTTGGGAGAGCTTTCACATGGTGAAGTTCCAGACCCGTAGCTAATTACTCACCTACTGAAAATGAGTAAATGTGAATTATCCCTAAAAGCATTGGGGATATCCAATTTTTCTTAAATAACTCATCACCTACTTTTGGAAGAGCTTTCACTTGGTGAAGTTTCAGACCCGAAGCTAATTATTCACCTACTCAAAATGAGTAAATGCTAATTATCTCTAAAAGTATTGTGGATATCCAATTTTTATCAAATTACTCGTTCATCTACTTTTGGGAGAGCTTTCACATGGTGAGGTTTCAGACCCGTAGCTAATTATTCACCTACTCAAAATGAGTAAATGTGAATTATCTCTAAAAGTATTGCGGATATCCAATTTTTATCAAATAACTCATTCATCTACTTTTGGGAGGGCTTTCACATGGTGAAGTTCCAGACCCGTAGCTAATTACTCACCTACTGAAAATGAGTAAATGTGAATTATCTCTAAAAGTATTGCGGATATCCAATTTTTATCAAATAACTCATTCATCTACTTTTGGGAGGGTTTTCACATGGTGAAGTTCCAGACCCGTAGCTAATTACTCACCTACTGAAAATGAGTAAATGTGAATTATCTCTAAAAGTATTGCAGATAGTCAATTTTTATCAAATAACTCATTCACCTACTTTTGGGAGAGCTTTCACTTGGTGAATTTTCAGAGCCGTAGCTAATTATTCACCTCCTCAAAATGAGTAAATGCTAATTATCTCCAAAACTATTGCGGGTATCCAATTTTTATCAAATTACTCGTTCATCTACTTTTGGGAGAGCTTTCACATGGTGAAGTTCCAGACCCGTAGCTAATTACTCACCTACTGAAAATGAGTAAATGTGAATTATCCCTAAAAGCATTGGGGATATCCAATTTTTCTTAAATAACTCATCACCTACTTTTGGAAGAGCTTTCACTTGGTGAAGTTTCAGACCCGAAGCTAATTATTCACCTACTCAAAATGAGTAAATGCTAATTATCTCTAAAAGTATTGTGGATATCCAATTTTTATCAAATTACTCGTTCATCTACTTTTGGGAGAGCTTTCACATGGTGAGGTTTCAGACCCGTAGCTAATTATTCACCTACTCAAAATGAGTAAATGTGAATTATCTCTAAAAGTATTGCGGATATCCAATTTTTATCAAATAACTCATTCATCTACTTTTGGGAGGGCTTTCACATGGTGAAGTTCCAGACCCGTAGCTAATTACTCACCTACTGAAAATGAGTAAATGTGAATTATCTCTAAAAGTATTGCAGATAGCCAATTTTTATCAAATAACTCATTCACCTACTTTTGGGAGAGCTTTCACTTGGTGAATTTTCAGAGCCGTAGCTAATTATTCACCTCCTCAAAATGAGTAAATGCTAATTATCTCTACAAGTATTGCAGATAGCCAGTATTTCTGAAATAACTCATTCACATACATTTTGGAGAGCTTTCAATTAGTGAATTTTCAGATCCGTAGCTAATTACTCACCTACTCAAAATGAGTAACTGCCTATTATCACTAAAAGTATTGCAGATAGCCAATATTTCTCAAATAACTCATTCACCTACATTTTGGAGAGCTTTCACATGCTAAATTTTTTTAATGAATTTTTTAAATAATTTTTAATGCATTAAAATTCATGAAATCATGCACTAAATCAATTATAACTTGAAAAGTATTACATTTAGAGCACCTTGTTAAAATATGTTATCTTTAGTACATCTAATTTATATGGCGGGAGATAAATGCATGCGTCAGAATGCTTGTTTGAAATTATTCTCCAAAGATAAATGGTTGTCATAAAATTTCAATGTCAGAATATCTAATAATCTAGTCAAAAATGTGTATTTCATACCAAGGTAATCTTAAGGTAAGTATTGAGGGTTTGTGTTTTTTTGGGGGGATGTAAATTTGTGCCATGATGTAAATTAAACTATTAAATACATTATTTTCCATGTTTCATTTTTTTCATGCCTGATCTCATTTCCCGACACAATTATTCATGTTTTCAGTATAAAAATTCATCACATCTTAGTTGAAGTTTGATCAAACAAGACAAAGATCTGAACGAATATTTCCGAACATGTGTGGTCAGTAACGTGACCCTGTTTAAAATGCCCTGTATTAGTTGAAGTTTTGTCAGAAATATTTTTGGACCATTTGGCTGGTCTTTTCTTGTAAATTCAACAGTTGGAAATTCTCAAGAGGTCACTTTACATTCTTGGTTATCAGCCTACCCATATGGTCTAATATTAACACAGTCAAAACCAATCTGTTTTTATGGTAACCTTTTTACCCCACAGGGCTGTCGGGTATTGTTTTCACCCATGGTGTCCGGATGGGCGGGCGGGCGTCCGGGCGGCGGGAAATAGTTTGTCCGGGCTGTATCTCAGAAACCGTAAGGTGTAGGAAGTTGATACTTGGTAGGGACATTGGTTAAGGGGTGTAGGTGTGCAACGTCATGGTGTGAACATGATTTGACCTTGCCGTAGTGACCTTGAGTTTGAAAATCTTGTCCGGGCTATATCTCGGAAACTGTAAGGTGTAGGAAGTTGATACTTGGTAGGGACATTGGTTAGGGGGTGTAGTTGTGCAACGTCATAGTCTGACCTTGATTTGACCTTTGACCTTGCCGTAGTGACCTTGGCCTATAAAATCTTGTCCGGGCTATATCTCGGAAACCGTAAGGTGTAGGAAGTTGATACTTGGTGGGGATATTGGTTAGGGGGTGTAGGTGTGCAATGTCATAGTCTGACCTTGATTTGACCTTTGACCTTGCCGTAGTGACCTTGACCTATAAATTCTTGTCCGGGCTATATCTCGGAAACCGTAAGGTGTAGGAAGTTGATACGTGGTGGGGATATTGGTTAGGGGTGTAGGTGTGCAATGTCATAGTCTGACCTTGATTTGACCTTTGACCTTGCTGTAGTGACCTTGACCTATAAAATCTTGTCCGGGCTATATCTCAGAAACCGTAAGGTGTAGGAAGTTTATATTTGGTAGGGACATTGGTTAGGGGGTGTAGGTGTGCATCGTCATAGTGTGACCTTGATTTGACCTTGCCATAGTTACCTTGACCTATAAAATCTTGCCCGGGCTATATCTCAGAAACTGTAATATGTAGGAAGTTGATATTTGGTAGGGACATTGGTTAGGGGGTGTAGGTGTGCAACGTCATGGTGTGACCTTGATTTGACCTTTGACCTTGCCGTAGTGACCTTGACCTATAAAATCTTGTCCGGGCTATATCTCGGAAACCGTAAGGTGTAGGAAGTTGATATTTGGTAGGGACATTTGTTAGAGGGTGTAGGTGTGCAGCGTCATGGTCTGACCTTGATTTGACCTTGCCGTAGTGGCCTTGACCTATAAAATCTTGTCCGGGCTATATCTCAGAAACCGTAAGGTGTAGGAAGTTGATACTTGGTAGGGATATTGGTTAGGGGGTGTAGGTGTGCAACATCATGGTCTGACCTTGATTTGACCGTTGACCTTGCCATAGTGACCTTGACCTATAAAATCTTGTCCGGGCTATATCTCGGAAACCGTAAGGTGTAGGAAGTTGATATTTGGTAGGGACATTGGTTAGGCTGTGTAGGTGTGCAACATCATGGTCTGACCAGGATTTGACCTTGCCGTAGTGACCTTGACCTATAAAATCTTGTCCGGGCTATATCTCGGAAACCGTAAGGTGTATGAAGGTGATACTTGGTAGGGACATTGGTTAGGGGGTGTAGTTGTGCAGCGTCATGATCTGACCTTGATTTGACCTTTGACCTTGCCGTAGTGACCTTGACCTATAAAATCTTGTCCGGGCTATATCTCAGAAACTGTAAGGTGTAGGAAGTTGATATTTGGTAGAGACATTGGTTAGGGGGTGTAGGTGTGCAGCATCATGGTGTGACCTTGATTTGACCTTTGACCTTGCCATAGTGACCTTGACCTATAAAATCTTGTCAGGGCTATATCTCGGAAACCGTAAGGTGTAGGAAGTTGATACTTGGTAGGGACATTGGTTAGGGGCTATAGGTGTGTATTATCATGGTGTGACCTTAATTTGACCTTTTACCTTGTCGTAGTGACCTTGACCTTTAAAATCTTCATGGACCTTTGGGTCTGTCTTTTGATGCAGATTAAGCAAAAGTCATATTAGAATTTATTAAGAATTTTACTTTCATAACTTCCCATTGTAAGAGATAGAATTTCATCAAGTGAGCCACAGATTTTGCTCCAACATCACAATAAGCATTCATTAAATGTATTACCACTTCTGTATGCATGGTAATATTCAAACCATCTAAACCATAATTCGGCCATGCAGATGTAGATAAAGAGTGTTGAATTTTAGTTTACCGATTAATGCTGTCATCTTGTTATTGAATTATCTTGTTTTAATACTTCATCTTTATACGCATTATCTTTCTTTTAAACATTATTTCTCCATTTAAACATTGTTTGGACCTTTATATAACTGAAAGTGCTCTGAAAGTATCCTGAAGTTTGTACTGGTACAGTACTTCTATATCTCATGGTGTCGAAAATATTTCCCTAGGCTGTGGGGTACGGGCATCTCTGATGCTATTTTTAGGGGCTTAAAGTTTTACTTCTTGTGGCATATACTATTTTATTATTTATCGCAAGCCATATTTGACCTGTACAGGGGGATATCTGGAGCAGTATACATTTTTTTTAATACAACTGCACCTATGTACCATCGGAATATTTTCACCCATGGTGTCTGGATAGGCGGCAGCAGGAAAAAGCTTCTCCGGGCTGTATCTCAAAACCATAAGGTGTAGGAAGTGGATACTTGGTAAGGGCATTGGTTAGGGGGTGTAGGTGTGCAACGTCATGGTGTGACCTTGATTTGACCTTTTACCTTGCCGTAGTGACTTTGACCTTTAAAATCTTATCCGGGCTATATTTTAGAAACTGTAAGGTGTACTAGGAAGTTGATACGTTGTAGGGACATTGGTTAGGGAGTGTAGGTGTTCAATGTTATTTGTGACCTTGATTTGTCCTTTAAAATCTTGCCTGGGCTATATCTCAGAAACTGCATCGTGTAGGAAGTTGGTACTTGGTAGGGACATTGGTTAGGGGGTGTAGGTGTGCAACATCATAATATAACCTTGCTGTTTGTATTCAGGGGAGAGGGGAGAGAGGGTCCGCCAGCTTGCACATTTTCTATTGCTTATGGCTCGGCAACCACTTGGCAGATTTTCTTCAAATTTAGCACATATATGCAGTAGCCCCGGGAAAAATTTCTGAAGATGGTGTCATGACCTTTCAGCCAATCAGAGAATTCACATGACCCAAAACATGTTTTTCAAAGGGGCGTGCTTGTCCGGATGATAACTTAAAAAGCGCTTCATCTATTCACATGAAATTTGGCAAGTAGGTTTATTAATTGAAGTATAGCTACCAATAGAATAGCCTAAGTAAGTAAAAGTACATATAATAATCAGTTATATCTTTATCATCATGAGAAACAGGTCTCAAATATGGTAGGTGAACACACTTTAGCAAAGCCAAGGTTAAAGTTCACACTATAAAGCACACCTACACCCTTGTAACCAATGTCCCTACCAAGTATCAACTTCCTACAGCTGCCGCCCGCCTGCAAATCCGGACACCTTGAGTGAAAACAATACCCCAACAGCCCTTAAGGGTTGTGGGATTAGAATGCATGGTTGAATTCATTTGGAATCCCAGAGGCCTTTGCCCTTGTGTTCACCAGGCTTAGAATTTAATCACTAAAAGCCTTTTAGTAAAAGGTGTCGTCTGTGACCATGGGTTGAAAATCTGTGTCTGGCAACACATAGGGTACACAGAGTCTGTCGGGGTATGACCTTAGCATACAAAACCTAAAATTTGACCTTTGTCTGGAGATATGCAAATCAGCATGTCCTCTGTTTCACCTTGTTTAAACCACATATCAATGATGGTTAGTTGAAATGCCCAGATTTTATCTCACTTTGAGGGGAAAATGTTTACTATTAATGTGTACCCAATAAATTTAATTTTGAATTGCATATCATTTGTCCTTGGGCAGTTTATGAAATCTTTATGTCCCACAAGCACCTAACAACCTAATATCATCCTAATTTTGCCAATACATGTATTCACTTTTTGTTAATATTTTCCAAGTTATGTAAAATTATAATAAATAAAAAGTAAAAGTTTCATAAAATTTCATATGATATTTATGTTCTTACATGAAACTAAATATGCTCCCAACTGAGAACAGATGTTTTATTGTACGTTGTTGGATCACTTCTATATTGTCAACAATTGTTCGATTGTTACTGATCATGACTGTGATCTTGTTGATTATTTAACAAATTGACACTGATTGATATTTTGTATTAGAAGTTTCTCGCAAAGTTTTTAAAAAATATGATAAAAAAATACAAAAATATTTCCATACACTGTTTATTGCCTCACAGATAAATACACTATGAAAGCAAAATAATTTTGCTTGCAAAAGCTGCAACTCATATCTAACAAGTATCATACATTTTATTTTGTTCAAAATACATGTACCTTGAATGATCAAACAATTCATTGCAGAATTAACTGGTAGTATATCTTGTTCCAGAATACATTTATACAGCAAACATGAGTTGACAGTCCACCATACAAACTATTGAGACATAATCCAGTATCAATGGATACAACAGCAACTGAGATACGGGTGATGAAGAATACTTTTGAAGATGTACACAAATGTACAATTCACATAACAGAATATCCTGGCAAAATATACTTTAATAAACTGTCAATAATAAGCCGCACATCATCTGTGTTTAAAATTTCTTCTCATCAATGTAAGTGTTAAGTGAGTGATTTCTGTACATCCCGCATGTACCTAAATGCTGAAATAATAAAAACAACATGTAATATAAAGAAAAAATCTGTAAAGATTATAACGATCAATAGGACTGCTGTTTCACTTTCTCTGAGACCATTGTCATGAAATTTATGACGTCTGTTACCCAGCCAGCTCAGGAGGTAATTTGTTAAGACTGTGACACACGCTTATTGATTTTCACATCAGTTTTACTGATCACCGCTCCCACCAGATTAAGGTCTCTATTAATTATGTCTTCAACTTTAAGCCCTTTTAATTTTTACCATTGTTCATCACTTTCATCATGCATACGTGGGAAAAATTGTTCATATTCTTTGACTCAACCTTGAACTTCAGGTCACCTGACCTGAGAAAAAACTTCTAGATGTAATATTAACCAGGTACTGGCCACCTAAAATTGGTATTTTTTTTCATATTTACAGATTCTGACTTTCTCCACTTTGGTGAACTTTCACCTGGATGTATTCATGCTTTCCATTTGCCATTTCTTTAATCTGTATTCATTTAGAATTTTTCATCTCAATTAATGTATATGTTGCAATAAATATCTGAAATCAGTAAATACGTGTATTCCATAAAATTTATGACCCGTGTTATTTCACAAGTTTACTGGTTTGACTTTGAGTAAATATGTGAAATGAAACTTGGATGTTTACTGGTTGTAAACATATAATATTGAACTATAAACCAAAACCTGCATTATATTGGAACATTTTACTCTGTTATGTTGACTATTACAATATACTTAGCAATACATTGCATGAAATATTCTATGTCAAAAAAATAGAACTAGACTTTTAAATATTTATGTATACAAACTTTGGGTGTGTGCTTTCAGTAAATATTTCATTTAAGCCTATATTATTTTCAATTCCATGCTACAAAGGACTAATGATATCCCTAAAAGTGATTAAAGATCATTTTTAACTTCTCGCCATTTTTGTGACTGATAAAAGTGTTTTATTGGCAGCAAATACAAGTTTTAGAAATTAACTGAAGTTTGAGTTTCAAAATTTTAACACATTTTAACTATGCTTTCACTCAACAGAAATTTTGCCTTATCATTTAAGACAAAATGATTTCCACCCAAACAAATCCACTTGTATTCTTTAAGAATCTATTGTTAACCAGGGCCCATATTCACAAAGATTCTTATTCTTAGATTCAGTCTTATTCTTAGAATTTTTTTAGAATTCTCATTTTTCTTAGAAAAATTCTAAGAAGAATTTTCCTATTCACAAAGATTCTTATTTTTAGATTCATACTTATTCTTAGAATTTTTCTAAGAATGGCTTTTATTCTTAGAATTTTTCTAAGAATATGAAATTGCTATATGCACAAATCTCTTATTCTTGACACCAGAATTGCATCCAAATACAGAAAGTCACTTCTGGGCCTGTATTCACAAAGATTCTTAGAATTTTTCTTTGAATTACACCTAGTCTAACCTGTGCATACATTTATTTTTACTTCTATTCTTAGAATTATTCTTAGCTAAGAATTGTTTTGTGAATAGATTTTTATTCTAAGAATAAGAAAATTCTTAGCAAAGAATTTTTCTTAGACTTAGGTGTAATTCTAAGAAAAATTGTAAGAATCTTTGTGAATACAGTTCCAGAGATTATCAGTAAGTGGTTTCTTTATTTTATTTCAATCAAGGCTTAATATTTTGCCATTTTCTGGTAGATGTAGGACTTTAATGTAGGCACTGGCTACTAGATCAAAGGATTGTTGTTACAAACATTGAAAAGGCCAGCCAGCCCCTAACTGGATTAAAGCAAGGTGTTTCAGGGGGACTTAATCCCTTTTAAGGCATCTTATGGTTATGGTGTGGCTTCCTTGATTAAAGGGACAACAATGAAGGGAGATTTTATTCAACCCTAATTATAGATCTAAATTTTATTGTTGATCTTTGAAAGGGAAATACATTTTTAAAAATACATTGTTAAAACTACACTGAAGTTCAGTTCTTAAACAATAAATATATGTTAATCTTATTACCTTGCTTGTTCTTTGTCATAAATAAAGTATCATCATTTGACAAATATTTGGATATTTAAAATTATAATCTTGTTGCTTTACATGACAATTTATTTTAAAAGAAAAAAAATTACAAGTTTGTATCACATATCACATGCAACTGCTTTTGAAATTATAAAGTGATGTAAAATAGTTATCCCAGTTTGACTTTGACAAAGACATTTAAAGTTTTTTAAATAACTATTAATATGAAGGCATAACAGATAACACCCAACTATTAAAGATATAAAGTCTTCATTATGATTTTGGTAAATATGCGTATTTACTGAAAATTTCAGTAAATACGCGTATTTACTGATTTCGCATATTTACTGTAACATATATAAATCAGCTCACTCCAGCTATCTGTTAAGTTTGTAAGATATGCTTTTACATACGACACACAATTGAGCTTTGATCGTTTTCAGACTCTGATGCATGAAATTCTATGGTAATCTACTCTAGATTACTGTAAGCTAGGTTCACCATTAAAACCATTATATGCTTGTCTATATTGTTTAATATTCTCCACTGGATTCTATCTATTTTCCAGGGCATTCTGTAACAATGTGCCTTCATAAACTAGAGTTTTCTAGAGAGACTGTGAAAATCCCCCAGTTGAATACCTCTTCCCTGAATGTATGAACATTATATTTAGCCTGTTGAGAATGTACTCACCCCAGAAAACTTTTGTTTGCGTGCATAGAATACAGTGGGGACTGAGTGCACTGAGGGACTTCGGCCGCCATATTCCGAGCTGGTTGTTCTGTACATGGGATGAACTGATTTGTCGTCTGGATAGCCTTGAAATAAATCTGAAAAACAACAGGCACAATGAAAAGCTTGTACACTAAATTATTTACTCATACATTTAGATAGACATGCTGCACATCAATATTTATTTCAAAGATATATTTTTAACACTCATAGTTACAGAGTCACTAGTTAACACTTAGTTACACAGTCTGAACAACTCTGAGAGATATTTAACAATTTAACTTGTATAACAACAACAACACAGTTATCACCTTTTTCCACAAGTCTTACATTGCTGATAATAGGAATTGTCAGAATTGACAGTGAAAATTTAAGAAACAAGATGCTTATGATGATTTACTGATTTCTATTTTTATATTTTTGAATAAATATGAAATCAGAATACAATTAAAAACATACTATGACTGCTTCATGATTTTATACAACAGAGAACCTAGATTATGATGTTGAAACTACTGAAAAACAATTTACTGTACAGTGTAAATGTAACATTTGTGGACCTACTGTGTTTGAATTTAAATATACAAACCATTTTCACCCTGATGATAATCAACTTTCTGGGGTTTCATGTCTATTTGACAGGAGAAGACTGGATTACCAGGAATAAAACAGCCACCTAAAAATTGGCATGGAAATCTTTTACACAAAAAAAATCAAGAAATGGACACAACTTTGCCACACCAGGTAATGTGTCAACTGCAAGATCTATTTTAAGATATTAACAATTACAAATATTTTAAATACAAAAAGAATCCCTTCTAAAAATAGCTAAAGTGGAAGAAAAATGCACTCACTGTTGACACATTAATAAGCAGAGCAAAGTTGCTTTTGAAGCATATTTCAAAGAAAGAATGAATTTTACTTAAAATTACCAGGATTGTTAAATCTTTCAGGAATGTCGTTTGTTCTGTAATAATCAGAAGTTTTCGCACCTTTTGGAACACCTCCTGCTCCCATCTCAGTTTGCTGTGCTTGTTGCTGACTACCCTGGAGAAGACAAAAAATACACAATTGTACACTCGACCATAATTCAAAAATGACCACAGCCTTTTGACCACTTGGGACTGATTCAATAGTGCTAATTAAACCTTAGATTACTGTGTACTTTATTGTAAGGGTAGTGTATGCAAACCGAAGCAGCATGGAGATATACAGGCATGAACAAAAGCGTGATTTAAGAATCCACATTTATTTACAATGATGCAGTATCGTTCACTCCATCTCATGATAAACATGCAAGTAAAATACTGACAATGAATTAGGTAAAGACATAGTACAGACAGACTAAATTGCTTTTCTACTGAACTGTATTTGTCATTTTGAGGATTGTTTTACATACACTAAATGCTTAACCAAAACTTGGCTTAGAATAGTTTTCTTGTTTGCGGATTTACTTTTTGAAGGTGCATATTCACATTTGAAAAGTGCTCTAACTTTACTCTCACTGCATTGATAAAATGATAACAATATACCAAGCCCACATAACTGAAGAGTTTGTCAAAAACAGTCTGTAAAAATACAAAAAATAGCATCATAGATGCCCATACCTCACAGCCCAGGGAAATAATTTTTGGCACCCTGTGATATGGAAGAAGTCAAACAGTACAAAGATCAGAAAACTTTAAGAGCAAACAATGGCAGTCATGTAAAGGTCCAACAACTGTTTAAGTAGAGAGAATAATCTCCTTTATACAAAGGATACAGTGAATATGATATGGAGCTATTTCATAAACCTTTTAAGACAAAGGAATATTTTAATTTTTTTGTAAACTTTCAGAGACCTTAAACAAAAATTATTGAAAATGGAGAAATTACTACTCAATTGTGTTTGCATGTTGAGGAGAATATAATAAAATAGTTGTAGTAATACTAATACTTGGGTATACACATTTATAGGGTGTATACCCAAGTATTTGTAGGGTATTTTTTGTATTTCAAGCAAATATCTAGCTTAAAGTACTGTGCCACAGCAAGCAGAGTGGAGTTGGGGTAACCAAAGCTACTCGATATAGTGACCAATATATCTGTGGGGACCCTGATGAGTATCAGTGTGACTCACTCACTATAGTTTGTAACAATACGGGCTAGAAGTCACAGACAAATGAAGATAAGTAAACTATTGGGCCATTCGACTTTATACAATATAGGCTTGCTACCAATTACTGCCAGATACCAATTTACTGTCAACTACAATTCAAGGACTAGCTTTTACTTTACATGGGTGGACATGAAGAAAAATAACAGTCTTCAGAATTTTTCACATATAAGCGGAGTAAGCAACAAAATTGCACAAACTAAGTAACAGAATACACTTAAACAAAGTTTATCAAGACATTCGTTATGTACTTTGTGTAATTTAATTGTTTATATCACTAAAATAAGCCAAACCCTCAGGACCATTTATCTTTGTGTCCAGTTTATCTTTGTCACCCCCCAACTATAGTGTAGCCTGTTAATTATTAGTATTCTTGTCTTTGTTTCATTATTTTCATGCAGTGTAGGCAGTTTTATTAGTCTTTGTGTAGCCTAGTGATTATTAGTGGATCTTTATGTAGCCTCAAAAATTGTATAAATAAAGTAATGCCATTCATTTTACTTTTTTGTGTATAACACAGCCTAAATTTATTACACAGCATAAACATGCACGGACCAAACTTATATTCTACCCAAATAAATCTCCTTGCGGTATTTCAATCTCCTTGTGGTATTTCCCTCCTTGTAGTAAATAGATCAACCCCGAAAAAATCAAACAACATCAACAGAGTTGTAAATTGGAAAAGTAAAAATCGTTCCAATTCGTTGATTCCTGCACATGTGTTCCATTGATACACACACTTGTTACTAGTCGTTGGTTGGGTATCCATGCAGATATTTTGACTTTCAAAATGATGCAAGTCTCAAGACAGAGTTTCTGTCAACCCTTTGTATTTGAGCTGACATGAGGTCATTTCCCTAAACTACTATACTGAGTACACTCTTTGATACGACACCCCAATGTTGTAACAATCCATTCTAGACTATAGGATACACTGTAAATTAATAAATTGGGTGTGACTGTAGAATCGCCCTGACAGAAGTGAAAATATGACAATTAAGAAATTTATAGCAAAAGATACAAAATAATTGTTGTAATTACGCTAATAATAACAGGTTGACAAAATGCTATTAAGAAACCTGAAAGCTTGTCAACCTACTTTACAAAAGTCGACAAAATGGACAAGAACATATATAAAATCTACAAAGATATATATATATGTACTGCCTTGCTACCAATTATCGCCGGGTACCAATTATCGCCAGACAGAATTCAAATGGATATAACTTCACTAAAGTAGCATCCCAAGTCTAGCAAATAAGGTAAAACTATTTCCAAAGTGAAAGGAACGAATACACAACAAAAGGCCTTCAAAATATATAACCATAACTGAAATATGAACGTTTTATTTTCTGGTGGCGATAGTTGGTAGCCGGCGATAATTGGTAGCAAGGCAGTATATATATATAAGCAACTGGTCGAAAAAATGTTGTATTTATTTATTTGGGGTTTTACGGCGCTTTCAACACTGTACTAGGTCATATCACGACGGGTAGTTGGAAGGCCAGAGGAAACCAGTACATACAGTTGGTCAAGGTTCTGTACTGTAAACTGCCGACCAATGACAAGCAACTACCAGCTTTCCCATTTGAGGCCGTTACGGGAACCGAACCCCGGCCTCGGAGGCGAGAGTGTTACCACTCTGCCACCATGGCCCCGAACAAAATGTTGCAATTATTAATTGAAACCCTAAAGCTTAACCTGTTTAATATTGTCGACTTTGTCGACCTAATATAGTGTACCTTGGTGAGTTTGTATATTTATATTCATGACTTCATATTCAATATTAATTAGTTTTATTTCACACAAAATTACCATATTTTTACTTCCGTCAGGGGGATTCTGCAGTTCAGCCATAAATTGTCCCTTCACGTCTTGAAATAATGTTTTGTCGGCTGCACTAGTAGTCGTGCTACTTAATAAAAATATCAATAAAGAATATGATAAATCTTCAACCATAAGTCCTGCCTGAAATTTTGGCAAACTGTCCAGGTGTTAGAAAAGTAAAGTGGTGCATACGAAACACAACTTTTATGCTAACACCTACTACAATAGTCACAATTACCTGATCCATGTTGTTCCCTGTATCCTATGTTTCTGTAATGCAAACCGAAAACAATTTTCTGATTTTTAAAGAGTTTTCGTTGCTATGTAAATATTGTAAAGCGCCAGTCACCGGTAGATGTCGCTTAGCTTCAGATATCCCTGCTTAAAGTCGAACACAATAAAATGCCTCGACAGTGCCATCAATCTACTGCAGATATAAAGTGAAAAACAATTCTGAAACTACAGAACGAAATTACACCAGCTTAATATTGACATGAAAATAGAGCGAAAACCTAATTACATAGCAATGTAATGGGTTGCAAGTGGCACTGTAATTAAAGATATAATAGCAATTTAATGGGTGACGAATGACATCGTAATTAAAAATATAAGGAATCGAATGTGTTGTGGCTTTCTTTGAACAAACTTGTTAAAAAGTCCAATATGCAGTTAACTGACTTAAATAAGTTATTGTAAACTTGGGATGCGCATATAAATCGTCCAGATGATAACTTCACTCTTAAATATACGCAATTATCTGACAAATGCTGTTCCGTGAAGGACAAATATAAATATGGTGGATCAGATACAGGGGTGGAGAGTCTTATGGACATTACAGTTCAATGGATATATTTTAAAACTAATTGTTTGTTGTACTGTCCTGTCTGTAAGATTGTCCACCCCTTTAAACCATGATTTAAACTCTAACCAATAAAAAGAATAAATGATATAATAATTTCTTCCGTTGTAGATCTAATGAAAGGTTATAAGGCGATATACTCAAATAAAGCCACCATAAAACCCCACTGTTGACAAAACCATAAAAATTGACTGTTGCATGATAAACCCCACTCTTTTTGAAAAAGGTAATGTCTGCTTTTCTAGAATAAATTTGTCTTCCCTACAAAAAGAATGCCTCTTTTCACATTGTTTCACATAAATATAAAAAAAATACTTAATGAAAATTTAATATGTAATAATTACAGAGATTTACAGATTTCACTATGGCTTGGAAAATCATTGTGTAATTTGGAAGATGTGATCAAGGAAGGTACATATTTTTTTGTTTCATTAATTGAAAGTTAAGAAACTCCATTTATAAAATTAGATTTGATGGAGGTTTTTAATGAGAAGCCACATACACTGGCTGTATAGCAAGACTTAATTATTTATCTTTGTAATCCACAAGCGACTAATAAAATATCTCCATCACTGAATTTCTGTTTTGCCTTTAGAAATTTAAGCTTATCTCCGTAGATGAGAAACTTAACAATGATAGGAGGAACTTCCTGTCTATTTCTAAGCCTATGTGCCCGCTCAACACCTGTTAGGTCAAGATCAAGTCCATATATACTTTGTACATAGGTCAAAAGGTCAAAGTTGGGGTTTTACGTCCCGTTCAACAGCCAGGGTCATATTGGGACAGGTCCTCAGAATTGCCACTTGTGGGACTCGAACCCACAGAGGTGACAGCCTATGATTAGATGCCAAACTTGCTAACCACTAGGCCACTGAGGACCTACATAGGTCCAGAATCAAGATGTCACACTCTTCATTTTGCCAGAAGTCAATTGCTATATTCTATATAGGTATGAACTTCAGATTGTTTCTTCTTAAAGCTACTTCTAAGCAAATAATTCTTCCAACTTTTGGCACTTGAAGCTTTGTACACTTCTCCATCAACTATGTAAGATTGTCTAGTTTTCTTGAGTTGGGTTGCAGAGATTTTTTTATTGAGTCCAAATCAAAAGTAACGGGTTCAATGAACTCTTGGTTTATTTATTTATTTGGGGTTTTATGTCGCTTTCAACACTGTACAGGTCATATCACGACGGGTATTTGGAAGGGCAGAGGAAACCAATACATACAGTTCGTTAGGGTTCTGTACTGTAAACTGCCAACCAACAGCAAGCAACTACCAGCTTTCCCACTTGAGGCCGTGAACTCTTGGAATATTGCATGTAAAGTAATGGGATAGAACTATCAAGAGAGGCAGGTCAGGTGACTTCAAACCATCTTTTCTGGGATTTAGGTGGTGCAGGAGGGAGTACTTTTTCTAACATTCTTTGTAGAGATTTTGGAGCTTTCAACTTTGTTAGCCCACTGTTGAATTCTTATACTTATCAACCAAATATTCACAAATATGAAATACTTATTATGCAAATTTGAGTCTAAAAGTCTGTATTATTATCTCCAGTATTTCAATTGTTGCACAAATTAATATACAGTATCTGCTGTAAATATCAAACCATAGAAATAAAGTAGCTTTGTATACCAAGGTCATGGTCTGTTTTTGTAAACAGTATATTAAACATTATGTAGGAAGCCTAAAATGAGTTGAAACAAACCAGCTAGTAGGTGTTCACAAAAAGCCAGTCACATATATCAAGCCCCTGAAAAGGCTATATTCCTGTGAACATGAATATATGTCACATCAGTGCACAAATTTCCTTCTCAAGAACTTAGTGCAGATTAGGTATTTTGTTAATGTATCAATCTTGGACAATCAGTTTGTGGCATATAAATCACCTATTAAAATGTGAATAATATTACAGCCAAAACTTCTAGCTAGTTTATATTCAAATTTATTTTCCAGTTTGACATAATAGTTACTCCATAATGTTCACCATACTTTTATTTAATAAATTGCTGGAAACTCTTCTTAGAAAAAAAAACCACTTGTCAAGGTATTGTGCATCAAGGGGAAAAACTACATGGAAAATAAACATAAAGATGTGGAGGTGCCTGTATATATAATTATAAAATTGAAAGAGTGTTTATAACAAACTTTCTCAGGATATTTATGACTTGTAATTTATACTACAAAGAAAAATATTGCTAATTCAGAACAAGGTTTTTGGGAGCATATTTATTTTACACAAAATAAGAGGGAGGTTGTATCTTTATTTTTATATAATACACTTAATCTCAGATTTTATATTGTTCAGGAATCAAGGCTATGTCAAATAAACATACATAAGGCAATAACAACAATTCGTGAGGCAAATAAATTATCCAAAACTACCAGTATGTTTAATAAGTTAAAGGTATTGAGTGTTGATTTAGTGTTGAGAAATGATCATGACATTCATGTATGCATTTACAACACTAAGTTTTAGTTAAATTTCAGACATGAAAAAGTATTTATATATTACAGGAATAATGAACATTAAATCTAGTTTAGTTTTCTGACATGAAAAAGATGCTATATTTTAGAACATAATATATTGAATTTTGGGAAATGTATAGCTGGTGAATGATAATTGATTTTAAATCAAGGAAGAGCAGAAAGTTAATTACGCTGTATATAAAGTATGTTTTGTTATAAGATTATGAGAAAAGTAAATTTTCAATAGAGATTGTAATTCATAAAGAGACATTAAAATCAAAATTTATACAAATGTTAATTTACAGGTATTTTTTGACCTGCATCAATGGCAGAGACTTTGATATTTAAAAAGTGTTATTTTTATGCATATTTGCATAAGTGCAGATAAGTTCTTAAAAGAGAAGAATTAAACTTGAATATCAAGTGCAGGAGAATCTAATCTGCAATATTTGCACTCTTAGCAATAAAATATTGCATATTGGTGGATATTGCTATAATTTAAAAAAATTAGCATGCAATGGATACACACATGTATAAAGCCTATATGGCATAAACATTCTTACAAGCATATTTTAGAAAAGCACAATCACTTGTCCAAAACAGTGCGAGTCCAAGCTCTTCATTATTGTGTCACTGGGAAAACAATAGCTCAGTGATGCCATGCGGTTCATGCCTTTATTGTTATCAGAACTCCTTGCTGCACACACCTAGATTTTGACAAAAACTAATTTCTAACAGGATCACACGATGTGTGGTTGTATTGTTGTGGGTTTGTTTAGGTCCACTCTTATGTGGTCAGAACTGAAAAATAATTAAGTAGGGACAGCACAGGAGTGAAATTATGCACATTTAGCTGAGTATATTTCCTCAACCTACATAAAAATGTTGAACTCAGAATATTTGAAAAGAGGCAAATTAATTAAACTTTGAACTTTCACCAGTGAGCTTTTTATAACTACAAGTAATTCTAATTGGACTTTTAATGACTCTGAGGCACAACAGCACCACGTCTATGCATCCAGGGACAGAAAAGAGTTCAAGCACCAGAGAGAATGTTAGGGGATGATTAAGACTAAGGTGGGTATGCATTGGTGTACAGGTAAGTTCTAAGTTGCTCTCTGAAAGAGGCTAGGGAGGAGAATGTTTGACAGACTTTACAGTCGAAGGGCAGAACTTTGGCCAACAAGGAAATTACCACCACTCTGACTGTGCCTGGTACTGTCAGAACTACTGTAAGAAGAAAGATATAGAGCAAAATTCTTGCGAAACCCAGTGTGAAGAAACTTGTAAACAAATGTGGCTGTTTTAAACACTGAGTAATGTTCAACAAGAAGCCAATGCAATTTCTTAAGAACAGGAGTTATACTGCTGTATCTACTGTTGTTTGATACAATTCTAGCTGCACTATTGCGGACACTTTGTAATTTTCATAGACTGAAAAGTGAATTGCAGTAGCCAAGCAGGCTAATGACAAGAGCATTGGCCATAAGAATAGAAGCATCATGAGTAAGAAATCGCCTCACACATCTTAAGACCCTGAGTTGTAGACACTCGACATATTTAGACAAGGAAAATCAGTGCATATTCAAATTATCCCTGTCTTTTGACCCACAAAATATAAACTGAGTCTTGTCTTGATTGATTTGTTGAAGTAAGTGTACATAAACGTGGTATCATCTGCATAAAAATAAACCTAATGCTTAATTTGTATTTACCAATCACTAAACTGAGAGAAGTAGTGTATGATGAAACAAAGGGCTAAAAAACAGAACTTTGGGAAATGCCAAACAAAAGTTTACAAAGGTCAGACAAAGTAACACTATACATATATAATTGTATATCAAATGATAATGCTTAGTTATCTGGTAAGAGAGCCATTTAAGAACAGAGCCCCTAACTCCAAACTAAGTCTGAAGACCACTGAGAACAGTGGAATGATCAATGGAGTCAAAGGCAGCAGAAAGGTCACATAGGTCAAACATATACCAATCTTCTACATTTAATTTACCTTGTTGCTAATTATTTAAAACTTAGATATGTAGTTTAAAATTCACTTAGAGCAATGGTTTAGCAATTTCTCAGCTGATGAGATACCCAGATAGCATTCCACCGTCAGACCGACGTTGGCCCAATGTCGGCACATCCGTCGGTCCGACGTTGGCTGCCGACGTTGGGCCAACGGCTTTTTGACCGTCGGGCCAACGTTGGCCCAACATCGGCAAGCCACCGGTGAAAATTATATTCTATGTATAGCATCAGCCAATCAGATGATGTTCATTGATAACTTTTGTAGTGTGAATTTTTAATGAGAATATTATTTTTATGTGTAAAATTGTTAAATGGTTAGTTAAAATTTGTGGGCTCAATGAAATATGATTTTTAGACATACCATAATAAATATTTTTTTCTAAGTTACCCCAAATTCCCTATTATTGCTCGCCGCCATCTTGAATAAAAATCCGCCGTTGGCCCAACGTTGGCAAAATATACACATCTAACCTGAGTGTTGGTTGGCAAGCCAACGTCGGCCCAACGTTGGCCCAACCTCGGCAAAATATAGAGACATCTAACCAGAGTGTTGGTTGGCAAGCCAATGTCGGCCCAACGTCGGCAAAATCTGCCGACAATGTGACCAATAGCCAACGTCGGTCCGACGGCGGAATGCTCTCTGGGTATTTCCCAAAAAACTCTGCTTTCTTTAATGTTTGTTTATTTGGCCTAGCTTGTCCAATTATTATACAGATATCTATAGACTGACTATCTTTACAACACTTAAAGTATATGTAGCTTTAATTTTAAAGCCAACTTAAGATCTCTATAATGCCCACAGAGACCCAATTTATGGACTTTTTCCACTTTTAAGCCCTATAGCTGTAAAACTGTGACTGATAGAGCTGAAGTTTCATCTGAGAATATGTTAATATATTTTTTGCACATGAGTGAAAAATCAAGGCTTTAAATAGACATTAACCTGTGTATGAGGGCCATAAACACCCAGATATGGGCAGATAGTGACTCGGATGATCAGTTAATTGGCTGTCCTCTGTCACTGGGTCCTATCCTGAGTGACAGGCTAAAGAACCTCAGGGACATTGATAAATGGTCATCCCTTTCAGTAGGAGAATGTCAGTCATTAGAGGGCTTGGGCTGTACTTACGCAGTCAGGATGGATCAATAATGCTAGTACAATTAGATATTGCACTGAGTATAAAAATATAAAACTATAATATTGAGAAAAGTCCACTGCATTTCCACTTGTGGGAGTTGAACCCACACAGGGGTGACATCCTGTGCTTATATGCCGAACTTGCTGACCCTAGGCCAGAGGGTCTCTGATATAACTATAAAATGTACAACAAACAAAAATATGGCACAGATAACAAAATGTAAGGTCATATTTAGAATAAATTAGATGGGCCATCTTCTCAAAAGGCTATTTCAAGGGCAGTGTTACAGAAGAGTTTGTTTTAATTTTAAAAAGTAAGATAATCAATTGAAGCCATGACTCAAATGCAACCAGCCATTACATCTCAATGCAGTTCATCCCCATGCATATTTCTATGTAAAAGTATCTGACCCCACAGAAAGATTTGATGCCCTTGATTTCCTTAAGTTGTTTTCACATTCCAATCTTCTTGGACCATTAGGAAGGGATACAATAGTTTTCAATTATGGTGAAGTTTGTGGAGAATTTGAGCTCTAGTTTTAATTTTAGGGGAAACTTAAAGTCTCTGAAAATGGCCACAGGGATCCATCTTTTTACCTTTGGACCGCTTTTCTTCAGAAGATGTAATGTGGCCCTACGAAATTATATGCAATTTGATTTTTGCAAGTGAATCCTATCATTCTTATATGAATTGTTCTATATTTTCCATGATTTATATGGGGATATGGGGTGTAAAGAGGATATTTGGTAATTTCATGCATCCAGCAGTTGTAAAGAACCTTGGTGTCTGGTTTGATGCTAATTTTTCCTTTACTGATCACGTCCGCAATATTTGTAAGACTTCCTTCATTCAAATGCGTGATGTCAGGTTAGACAGTACCTAATGGAAGAGACTGCTATGCTGGGGGCTAATGCCGTTGTGGGTAGTCATCTTGACTACTGCAACTCACTCTTCAGAAGCCTGTCTAGTTTCAACATGTCTGTTCATTATAATCCACTGATTAACCAATGCCATCCCATGTTTAATCCCAATAATTGCAGGAGACAGAAGAAAATAGTTCATATTTCATAACTTTATTAACAATAGAAAATGATTTAATTAATCTAGAGAAATAAGAAGCAGAGGTCATCTTACAACTAAACCAATGACTAGAACATACTGCAAAACCATGCATAGATTCTTGCTCATTTACTTCTTTTTATAACATACATAATTATTTGTTCCAACCTCCATCTTTCACTTTCATCACACACATTCTACCCGTTAGCATGTCTTAAAGATGCTTTACAAAGAATCAATATTTTCTTCATTGACAGCTTTCTATCTTACTGATGGAGATGGCTTTGCATAAAATTATAAATTTGAGAAAGGCAATGCTAAACACAAAGGTCAGGAATATTAACACAATGAAAAATAAACAATAACAAGGTGGCTTAGGAAGTCCATATATCCCCCATCAAAGCATGCAATATACAGATATACAATAAAATGACACATGACATAATCTAACCCTGTGAATTAAAACATTCCTGTAGTATTGTATTGAACGAAATATAGGTAAATAAATGAATAAAGCATTTTGGTCTGTAGAGAGTTTGTGAAGTGAAAACTGGAATGATGGGAATTATATGCACTCATACTTTACTTGCAATTTCCAGCTTTTTCACTTTCTTTTCTCTTGGAGACGAGCATCTCCAGAAAATTTTATAAAAACTTTGACAAGCAGTTAGGCCTGTAAAAAATCCAAAATTGAAAATGTTGAAAAATGTGAAGAATAAATGATACCCAGTACAAGCTCTTCTCCCAGAGACAATTACCCTAGTAAAAATTTTGTGTGTTTAGAGAGCCTCATGCATACTCAAAATTTTGGAACGTTTAAAGAATAAATGGTTACCTTGGCAACAGTTTTAGCAAGAAGTTGACTAAACCTAAAAATTTTGCAAAAATCCGTTGAGCACTTTGGTTTGCAGAGACCTCTGAAGTTAAAATATGACAAATTTAAAGAAAACAGTTACCATGACAACATTTGTACATGGATGTAGTCCAAGGCCTAGTAATCACAAGTCTACATCAGGATAAACATATCCTGAAAATTTGAAGCGGATCTGTTGAGTGGTTTGGTCTGCAAGAGATCCACAAAATAACAATGCTTAAAACTTGATCAACAGTTATCATGGCAATAGTTTTTGGTAGATAGTTCTATAAAACTTTTCAGTTTGAGCTTTCAATGGTATAAACACTATCCTGGAAATTTGGAAAAAATCCATAAAGTGGTTTGATCTCCAGCGTGGATTGAAGATGGGATGAAGGACAGACAGAACAGAGTATTCCTATACCACCCCTTAAACTTTCATTGACAGGGGATAAAAAATTAGCAGATAGTTTATACAAGTTTAATTTTATATAATTTATTTTCTATCAAAAGGATAGTTATGTCAATTAACAGGAGGAATATTGAAAAATGAATATTTGAGGATTATAAAACTTTCTTTACCATTTGTCCCAAATATTGATACTATTTAACATAAATATTGTAACAATTTGTACCTGGCCTGTATATCTTTTTAAAAGTATCTAAATTAAATTAAAAGAAAACTGTGTACATACTGCAAAGTAAAACTAACATAAATATAAATTAGTTTAAGAAGATAGTCAATTATCACACAATCAATAACAATATTCATATAACAAAAATTACATATTGCACACATTTTTATCACACAAGAATTCCTATCCTTACACAAATAAGTATACATATTAACCTGAAAGCCTTTCGTAATTATAGTAAAACACAGAAAGTAGAAAGCACTCATACAGTGCTGACTTCCACCAAGGTATCCAGAATGTCTAAATCTTTCCCAAAATGTAATCACTTCTTCCACTGAGCAGGCACTATCACATAAATATTTCAGGAAGATCCACTCACTACTTTTACAGTAACGTCAACCAGAAAGCCAAAGTTATTGAAAACGTGCTGAAAATGGGATCTTTGATTTTTCGTATCAAGAATATGATTTGAATTTTTTCCAAAATTGAACCACTTTTTCCTTTTGCTCATTACTTTTCGAGTAATCGTGAATACAGACAAACGCCCCAAAACATAACCTCTTGGTGGAGGTAATGATATGTATTCTGATCTGCAAATGCAGGTGGGTGTTATATCATTTTTGTGATAGTAGGTTTATACATCAATAATTTTGCAGTAAAGAAAAAAGAAGAAAAAAAAGCAATTAAAATGTAAAAAACTGATAATGCTATGCAATCAAAATTAATATAAAGCAATTAAAATTACAAGTTTGTATGAATATAAAAAGTTAAAAAAAAATTGAAATTAGTAAATGTAATACTAATTGTACCTATTCGTACATGATCTCAATATGAATTTTTACAAAATCATGTGACCTAAGAGTCACACTTTTGAACAGATATTTTTAATACTCAATACAATTAAATACATGATAATACTATTGTTATGTAAAAAAACAGCAATCCAAAGTGTACAGTATTGCAAAGTTGGGGTCTCACATTACTTTTAAAAAAGCAAATTTAATAAATAAAATTTTTATGAGTAAGTATCTTACCTAATGGACAATATGTTATACTGGTCAGCGCGACCAGTCCCGCCAAACACCAGAAAAAGACGTCCTGTGCAAGCACCGGCACGTTTTATTAGGATATGTCTTGGCTTTAGTTGTTTTAGTAAAAGATATTGTACACAGCAGAAAAACTGACAAAGACTTATAACTTGGAACAAATTTTTATTCCAAGTTAATACAATACTCAACTGCAGCATTTCTATGGTTCTTTGAAAGGTTTGTAGGAAAATTTAATGACATGGACACCAATGCTGCAACATTATGAAAATATATCAACAACTTTATCAGCTGGCATAGAAATGGGGGGAAACTACAAAAACTACGATATTCATAAATATCACTCTTTGATCAATCAGAACAAATTATTTGAAAGAAAACTTAACAAAAACAAATGCAATAAGCAGGAAACTATAAAGGACAAAGTTACTTCAGCTAACTGGGTTGTTGAAACAAAATTATCTAAGTATACATAAACATAGAAATGCTTAAGCTGCTTAAATTTTACAGAGGCCTCTTATACAGTAAACAGCCCTAAGTTATGACAAAAACAATCTCTGCAAGATATGTTTTGAAAATGAAATGTGAAGTTACTATTTTAACCTAATAACATGCAAAATAAAAACTTGTTACCTTCTGGGAGATGTTAATTGGAAGAAACTTTTTTATATATTTTATATTTTTAAAAGCAAATTGTGAACTTTGTATAAAAGTAGTCTTTCATAAAAGCATATACACTCTGTGATTTGAAAATGCAGAAGACACATAACTTAGCACACTCAATCACATTAGAAAATGAACGTACCCTAATTTATTACAGCAAAAATACTGCCAAGTCAAAACTCTTCAATAAACATAGAAAATTATAACTTTGTACCAAGTCAGATTGTTAGTTCTTATACTTTGTAAACCTTAGGCTATTTAAAACACTCTCCCAGTTCTAATTAAAGACTGGTTTAAAATTAAAAGAGCTAGTATAAAACTTCTTCATCACAATATGAAACAAATTATATTTCTGCATTTCCAGCTGATAAAATGGAACAAATGTCTAAGGTAGAGTCTCTAATTTTATATAACACTACTAATCAAATTTATACATAAAAAAACACAATTGATCTTCCCACACAAAACAATGATGGGAAAACCTAATATACTAGAAATAGACATATCTTGTTACTTATAATGCTATATTTTTTGTTTTAACAGATTTTTCTGCTTTTATAACAATTTTCAGGAGCAGGTTTTCTTTTCACAAACTCTGTTTCCTGTACGCAAAGTTATTTAACTAGAGTAAATGAGTAATATTATAACACAACTTTTGAACTATACCAGAATCAGATGCAGTCCATCTATATATTTTTTTTCAATTATACACTGTATGCATCAAAATGAGTGGTCCAGAAGAATGAGTATTGTGCAAAGGTAATATATATGCACAAATTGTAACAAATTTTATTGTAATTTAACTTTTTGTAAGTTAAATACTTACCTTATCCTCACAAATGCTTACTTGGTTTTGTGGAGGCAAAACGCGGCGGCCAACAAGAATATTTAAAAATTATTCTTGTTCGAGAGGTGAACCCCGTAGTTAGTGATAGGTGCGCATGCGCACAACACATTGTCGGTTGGACTTTGTCGAGAGATCCTCATTTAATTTTTGGTCCCCTATGAAAACAAACTTGTGAGGGGAGGAAGGGTGGGTCTGTCCTTGTGAGGATAAGGTAAGTATTTAACTTACAAAAAGTTAAATTACAATAAAATGTGTTACATTTTATTGCGTAAAATAGCCTTACCTTATCCTCACAAATGCTTGATTCCAACCAAACAGGAGGAGGGGTTTGTTTTGCAACCTCCCTGTTTATAGATTATGGGGTTCACCATGAAAGCATTTGATGGAGAGGATAAGATAAGGTTAAGTATGCTACAACAGAATTTTCCATTACTGTAAAATATCTGTAAAGATAAGTAATGATAGCTAATCTCATGAATATTCATGATGTACTGTTGTAGTTGACACCTGCCCAAAGTAGCATAAAGTTGTCCTATATCTAAACCATCACCCATAACTGTGTGGTGGGAAATGGCTTCCTGGGTCCCTCGAGCTGGGAGCTGTAATCCAGCAAGAAGGCACCCCAAAGCTGGCTTCTGTGTTTTACAAAATACAGTCATGAGGCCATCTGCCACAGAAGAAGACATATGTCCATACAAGATACTGGTATGGAAGGAAGAGTAAAGTATGTAAGCCATATGAAATACTCAAGAACATACTCAAAGCCAACCACATGCTGAGCCGAAACCACTGGGGCTAATTGTAATCTGTTTGGTCTGTGGACTGCCAAGACACATAGCTTAAAAGGTAGAAAACTTGTTGTGGCTCTTCCAATGGCAGGAGCCTAAAATCTGCTCTAGAGACACTCATCCTTGAATACTAAAGAAGCAGACATGGACCTAACATCATGGGCCTTAACCTGTAGGTCCTGTGTATCAAAATTGGATGACTGATAAGCCAATAAGACAGTCTGTATGATTCAAGAAGAGATAGCAGATATCATGAAATCTCTGTCAAAGGCTTCCTTAAAGGATATAAACAAGAGATTCTTCCCTTCCTTAAAGCACTAGTTCTGTCTAGATAGTATCTAAGTGCTCTGACAGGGTATAAAGTCATATCCTCAGTCAAGTCTGAGCTCAAAAAAGGTTTAAGAGCTGGAATGACCACTGGTTTTAGCGAATCTGGCAATCAGAAGCCAACTGATTGTTTGATAAGAAGGCAGGAGAAGGAGAAATAGTGACCTCCTTCCAGTGAGGTTTATGCCTGAGGGAAGAGAATGTCCAAGCGTGCACCTCCCCCCTTCTTTTGCCAGCTGCCAAAGCCATCAGGGAAACAGTCTTGAAAGTCAAAATCTTATGACTTGCATCCTTCAAAGGTTCAAAAGGAGCCTTAGTCAAAGACATAAGAACCAAAGATAGGTCCCAAGAGGGAATACCTCTATTGAGAAAAGGTTTGTCCCTGTAAAAGCTTGCAAGAAGTCTATTCAAGTGTATGCTCTTGCCCACTTCCAGACCAAAAGGTCCTAAATGGTCAGAAATTGCAGTTCTGTAGCCAGCAATTGTGTGCCGGCTTCAAATTTTTGACAGTAAACAGATGGTTAAAAAATTCTGCTATGTCTGAGATAGAAGGCTCTGCGCTGACCACCTTATTCTGTTAGCACCAGAGTTCAAAAATGGACCACCTTGACTCATATAATCTTCTAGATGAGGGTCTTTGAGGTGCCTTAATTCGATCTGCCACCTGCTCAGAGAATGATTCAAGTGATTCTGAGTGGTGTCTAGGTCCCAAACATGAGGATTCAGATACATGAGATTCTGATGGAACTTCTGACTGAAAGGTTGTTTTTAGCAGATGAGGCCAATGAGGAAGTTGTAATGGGAGCTTGGTTGACAGATTCACTAGATCCCAAAACCAATGCATTCCGGGCCACCCTGGTGCTACTACTATCATCTTGCACCTGTAGGTGTTCATCTTCTGTATGACTTTTGGTATGAGTGCTACAGGACAAAAGGCATAGCCGTCCAGACACTCCCAGGAGATGTTCAATGCATCTATGTTCATAGCATTTGCATCTGGGACTGGTGAGACATAGATTGGTAGTTTGTGATTCAATTTGGTGGCAAACATGTCCACCATTGGTTTGTGCCAAACTTGCAAATTAGACTGAATATTTGAGGATGAAGAGACCATTCTGTCTGAATTATTTTGACTTTCCTGGAGAGACTGTCGGCTATGACAATGAGGCAACCCTGAATGTGTCTGGCTCTTATGAGTATGTTTCGAGGATTGCAGTAGGCCAAGATGCGCCAAACCAGGAGACACCTATCCCAAGAGTGTGTTCCCTCTTGTTTGCTCAAATAACTGACTACAGTAGCATTGTCTGTTGCTATCAGAACCCTTTTGTCTAGCATTTTGTTTTGAAAGCTCTTTTAAGGGCAGAAACACTGCCTTTAACTCTAGGACATTGATATGAAGCAATTTTCTTGATCTGTCCAATTGCCACTGACTGTCATGTTTTCTAAATGAGCTCCCCAACCTTGATTTGATGCATTTGTGAAAATAAGGGTATTGTGTTCCTGTGGATGAAAAGGATAACCCATTTTTTAGATTTTTTATATCTTCCATCACTGAAGATGACTTTTCAGAAAGTTTGAAACAGGAATCTTCAGGTCTAGTGACTGGGGATACTGCCAGTTTTTTTTTTTTTTTTTTTTTTTTTTTTAGGTACCACTGGAAAGGGCGCATATGTAACCGACCCATTGGTATTGTCTTTTCTAGGGATGCTAGTACACCCATCAGGGACATAAGCAACCTTGGGGTTGTTTGTGATGCGATCTCCATGTCCTGAACAGATTTTCTAGAATTTTCAACTTATTTTCGGTTGGAAAGACTTTTCCCTGTATCAACTCGAAATGGAAACCCAGAAAGTCGATTGTAGTTTCGAGCTCTGATTTTTCTAAAATTATCACAAAGCCGAGTTCTTGAATCGTATGGACGAGTTCTTTTGTCTGGAGCTGACACTGGTGTCTGGTATTTGCTCTTAACAACCAGTCGTCCAGGTATTGGTGAACTCAAATTCCGCGAGACTGACGAATGAGCTTTGCTTCTTTTACAATCCGCGTGAACTATAAGGGTGCAGTCGCCAACCGCAATGGCAGTACTTTGAGGTGATACGTTTGTTTGTCTACATGGAAACATAGCCAATGTTATGAATCTGGGTGTATGCGCACGTGAAAGAACGCATCTTTCAGGTCTATCGAAACTAGCCATTCTCCTTTTATGACCGAGTTTCCGAATATCACTGCTGTCCCCATTTTAAAATTTGGAACTAACAGGAATTTGTCCAGGACACTGAGATCTATCACAGGCGCCATTTATTGCCGGGTTCTGGTACAAGAAATAATCTGCTGTAAAACCTGGAGTTGTGCAATCCTTGAGGTAGTAAATTGTGCCTTTTTGAAGCATTTGCGACACTCTTAGGTAGCCATGTTTTTCCTGTCTGTAACCGCTTTAAATTATGGGATGTACAGACATGGGCGGATTCGACTGGAATATTATTCGATAAACCTTCTCAAGATTTGCACAACCCTTGTATTTGGTATCTGTTGAAACTGGTCATTAACCTTTTGTGACCGTGTTTCTCTATAAATTTCCATTTCAGAGCTTGGAGACGTATGCAAGAGATCCTCACTGGCCAATGATATTGTAAGATGCAAAGAAAATGACAGGAATGGCCATCAATCCACGCACTAACCTTGCCCAATGCTGATTAACTTCCTTGAATAGACTAAACTTCTTGTATAGGCTATCCGTACTTTATATTAATACAGCACACAACACACCAACGATCCATGTCTTGAAGAAAGCAAATGTTTCCATCTAAAACAAGCAGCATTGTGTCAGATATGATAGAGGAATCTATTTTACTAAGAAATTCCTATGACTTGTAGTCTTTTTCAGAAGAAATTGTGTGAAAATAAACATGTTAAATGCAATACAATATTTTCAGCAACATGGCGGATTGTTTTCCTGTCTGTAGCACCTGCAGTAGAGCCACATGAAAGGGGAGTTTCGATTGGAGGGCTACATAGTACCCATTCAAAAACTGCACAACTCTGAGATGGCAATAATATTTTCACTTAAACCAGCTATTTATAGGTATTTCTTCTACTACACCAGAATCCCCTATTTCATTGAGAATATTGGTGGGAAGCTTATGTATTATCTTCTCTATCATGAAGTAATAAATGGTCCACCAGCCAGTTGTAGATTAAAGACAAGGCAATGGAGGAAATTAACCATCTTGATGCCTGGTTTGTTATATAATGTTGAAAGCAAACTTGATAAACTTCTGAAGTAGATCTTGTAGGACTGACTGTTTTTCAGGCTACAGGAAATCTGCTAACTGCTGGTATGATACAGTAGTATTGAAGCTCACACTAAGCAAGCAATCTGTGCTTCTCAAAGAGGAAAGGACCTGTAGACAATGAAAGGTTACTGCTGCATTTTTTCATAAAAATCCACCAGGACTTCAAGAAAGGAATTTGCCATTGGACGATCTGAAGTATATCTTTTATTCCAAGATGAAGGGTCACCCTCAGTGTGCCTACCAAGTGGAGAGGCCACTAGCTTTCTGGAGGTTTAATTATTAACCCCAGAAAACGAATTCTAATCTGACCAGCTATCAAATCTAAATGTCATCTGGCGTTGGAAAAGCAAACTCTAGTAGATCTTCTACTGCTAGCTGTTTTTCAATCGCAGCAGGCCTCTTAATGCTGCCATTTTCAGGAAAATGTGGCCAGTTGAAAGACTTCTGTTGGAGATCCCTCATAAATGAAGAGGCAGGTAGCTTGAACTAACAAATTGAAGAATCTTCTGTAGTAGATCCTCTACCAAAGACTGTTATACAGCCAAGGGGGATCTGAGAATGCTGTCATGGATTACTCAACCCTCAGCATGAAATATTGTAGTTCAGATCTGTAGAATAGGAAGTCTTAAACTTCTTTCTTCTTAGCACGAACTCTATGAATTCTAAAAGAACGCATCTGCCGTCTAGGAAATGGGCAGAGTTGAAAAAGCTTCACGTGTTGCCTCCTCGACGAAAAATTGAATGAGGATCTCTCGACAAAGTCCAACCGACAATGTGTTGTGCGCATGCGCACCTATCACTAACTACGGGGTTCACCTCTCGAACAAGAATAATTTTTAAATATTCTTGTTGGCCGCCGCGTTTTGCCTCCACAAAACCAAGTAAGCATTTGTGAGGATAAGGTAAGGCTATTTTACGCAATAAAAACTTTAATATTTTCACCAATCTTAAAACACTATGTATCAACCTCATCCTTACACATTTTCATTCAGTTACCTGATTTACTCATCATTTACACCCTTATTTTTTCAACTTACAAATACTTCATATGACTGTTGAGTTTATACATGCCACTGCTTGTCATATAATTGACATTATTTACAAGTTAATCTCACTAATGTACCTGTTTATAACACTTTGTACACCAGTATTTAATATTGAGATTTAAAGCCAAATAACACAATGAGCAAATGAGTCAAAAGAAAATACTGCCAGGAAAAAAAAGACTGATCACAGAGAATTTAACACTGCAAAATACTTCTAGACTGTCCACCCTGTGTGTTACTTTGGTGGAAAAAGGAATAAATCTTGAATCTATTGTGTCATCAGCAGTTGAACTGCAAAGAAATATACTAATTGTAACATATGTTACTTACACTTAAATATTCCTTCATAACAATAAATTGTTATTTTAGCAGCAGCTAATGCATTCCTGTATACACCAAAATATTATTCACCTTGTAGCATTTACAGAATTTATGCACACCACTAAGAGAGTGGGTTCAGGGAGTACACAAGAACCAGTGTTCCATCCCACATATGAGCCGGGAAAATGATAGACATAGTACTTTCAGCATAGAAGTCATTACTTTCAAGTATAACCTAGAATCAAGGCATTACTTTGGAATATGTTCTTGACACACTCCATTACATATTAGTATATCCTAGACACACACCATTACTTATGAGTAAACCCTAAATACACACCAATACTATCTTTTGTCCTTTTTCCTGATCTTTCGTCCAGTCACACACAATGACAGGTCCACCATTGGTGGTTCACTCACAAACTTTTGTGAGTATAACAGTTCAAAGCCCCCTGTGTCTGAAGTCTTGTCAATCCTCCGGTCAAGTACCACTGAAACATGACAACAAAAACACAAACTGTATATCAGCAGCACATCCATTAACAGAAGCTCTAAGTTCAAAGCTATCCAGATTTATCAACTTATTTCTCTTTCTCAATTATACTGTAAAAATTAAGTCAGTAGTGCCTTTACACATTACCTTTACACATGTCCTCCAGTATGTTATCTATTCTGTTGTATTACCTTTATACATGCCCTCCAGCATGTTATCTATTCTGTTGTATCACCTTTAAACATGTCCTCCAGTATGTTATCTATTCTGTTATATTACCTTTATACATGTCCTCCAGTATGCTATCTATTCTGTTGTATTACCTTTACACATGTCCTCCAGTATGTTATCTATTCTGCTGTATTACCTTTACACATGTCCTCCAGTACGTTATCCATTCTGTTGTATTACCTTTACACATGTCCTCCAGTATGTTATCTATTCTGCTGTACTACCTTTATACATGTCCTCCAGTATGCTATCTATTCTGTTGTATTACCTTTATACATGTCCTCCAGTATGTTATCTGTTCTATTTTATTACTTATACACATGCCCTCCAGCATGTTATCTATTCTGTTGTATTACCTTTACACATGCCCTCCAGTATGTTATCTATTGTGTTGTATTACCTTTACACATGTCCTCCAGCATGTTGTCCACTAGTTTTGTTGTAGCTTTGGTGTTTTTTGCCATGCTAGGACTGGAGTTGATTTCAATCAGCCAGGGCTCTAACCCTTCACCCAACATGAAGTCAGCTCCATACAGCTCAAAAGCACTCTGTAAGTGTACACACTCCAATAACTGACTTATAGTTGAACGCTTTCAGTAAAACACTAACAACAGAAGTTGAACTAAATTTGGGCTTTTTAGATGGTTATCTCCTGTGGCATCTACCTTATTGTCTGGAATTTCTGAACTAGTAAAAGTCTTTTTCTAGTCCTTTTAGATTTGATTTAGGTTGGGTTCAACCATATATGTAGACAGAACAAACATGAATATATTAAGGAAATGTGTGTTTACAACTAAACTGTTAATTTGAAGCATAGATTACTGTGAATTTCAAATACAGAAATCCAAGTATCCCAAGCAGAAGATTTCAATAAACTCTGCAGTAACAAAATAGAAGGTTGACTGTGTGATAGTAAATTTGGAAAATTTAATAGTAATTTAAATTTTTATTAGAAATACTTACCATTTCCTAACAGTAGCTATTTGTTGGAGCCATCCAACCCAATGGCCAACGCAGAGATGCGATTTTTAAGGTTATATAACAACCTTAATAAAGCCATTGGGTTACAGTAGTCCGTCCTCCCGCCATTTAGGTCACATGACCACGTTGTTTACTTCATTATTTTTGTTGCAAGTAAAAGAATGACTTGCGGGGAGGCGGGAGGGAAATATGAGTGTTAGGAAATGGTAAGTATTTCTAATAAAAATTTAAATTACTATTAAATTTTCCAATTTTATAGCGAAATACCCTTACCATTTCCTAACAGTAGCTGAATTCAGCCTTGTAAGATGGAGGGAATTCTTTTAAGAAAAACCACTACCCAACCTACAACTAAACAACATGAGAACTTCACAATGGAATTACATGCATTAATGAACATATAACTTCCAAACATTCACAACATACAACTTCCAAAAAATGGCAGTATGTAGTTGTAGTTCTCACAACTGCTGACAATGTTGGTGCTGCAAAAAGATGTCATAAATAGATAGCCCATCTACATTGTAACATCCGACCCCAAAACAAGGTCAAACCAACCTGTAAGTGTCATCAGCATAATGCCAAATCCTTCCCAAGTCGGATTTAGGCAACATTGATATCTAACTACAAACATCCAGCATTGCAGACATACCAGCCACAAACTGCAAATGTACCAATATAAGTATGAACACATACTTATAAAGTAACAAAACTGTAACTGCAACTGTAGGACCCAATTTCAAATCTGACCCTATGACAACAGAGGTTTTTCAGACAGAAATTAGTATACATACAATGCAATTTCCAATAACATGTATCAAGAAACTCATGTAAGGAAATCACCTATAAACTAAAGATGCAATCAAAAACATACATTAATAGTTTCCGTGACTCAATCTTGACTCAATCAAGATGAAATAGGTGCCAAAAGATAAGTCTTATTAAGAAACTTTCTTAATGGCAGTAAAAACAAAAGATTTTGTTCTATCCCAAACCTTTTGATTACCACCCCTAACAGGACAGACAGACCCACATTGAGTCAAACTGATGTCCAAAGAGGCTAAGAGCTGGCATGACCACAGGCTTAATTGCAGTAGGCCCATCCAAAGCAAACTGGATCTGGCAATTGATGGGCCAGAGTTACTTGTGACCAATTCTCCTTATAACTAAAGGAAGAATATGTCCAAGCATTAATGTCACTCCTTTACCGTGACTCTATAATCCACAGAGACAAAGACCACTGACTCAGTTGCAGTAATGCAGTAGGCCCATCTGAAGCCAACTGGTTCATGGCCAAAAGGCAGTTAGTGGGCCAAAGTTACCTATGACCAATCCTCCCTATAACTAAGGGAAGGGTTCACTACTTTACCTAAAGTCAAAAACCAAAGACCATCTTGAAAGGTAATAACTTCAAGAAATCCTTCCTCACAAGCTCAAAGGTTGTTTGATAAGAGCATGAAGGACCAATGACAAAATCCAAAACTATTGGTTTGTCTCTTACTAAAAGTTGGTAATCTATTATTTATCTCAACTTTTAGATACTTCTTGACCCTTTAGGCCTTTAGGTATGTCTCTTTGAACTAGTATTTCAGGAAATTTGCTAATGTGGAATAGTGGGGTCTGAGATGTATATACGAATCTCTACACACCACTGCCCAGAAAACAACCATTGATTTACAGATTCTCCTAGAGGAGTGCTCCTTCATGATTCACCACTTCCTCTGGAAATCTTCCATAATATTCATGCCTGACTCCAGATGCCAAACATGAAGATTCATGTAAAGTCTGTTACTAAATGGTTGAGTCAATAGATTCACCCATTTAGAAGGGGTCTTGTGGACAAATCCACCAGACCCAAAACCAAGACATCCCTGGCCACCCTGGTACAATATGATGATTCTATACCTAAAGGTGGTCATCTGTTGAATCACATGAGGGATGAGGGCCACTGGACATAACTGACCAGACCCTCCCCAAAGACATTCCATGCATCTGTTCCCCAAGCCCGACTGTCTGGGACATGAGACATGAGGACCAAGACCCTGGTCAAAATAGACGTCTGTCCATACTATCACAAGAGGTGTTCAAGCACCTTTTTCCCAAGCCTGACAGCAGACCTACCAAGGAAACCTGTGAGTCATTTTGTTGCAAACACATCAACCACTGATTGATGGCAGCAATGTCTAATTTGATTGAAAAACCTGGCGATTCATAACCGCTTTGCTTCCTAGACAAGGAATCTGCTAGAACATGTAGATTCCCTGGAATGAATTTCCCTGAATCTGAATCATTCTGGCATTGGACTAACCCATAACTCTACAGATTAAGGTACAAATTCCCTGAGTGGATGCCTCCCTGGCTGTTCATATAGGCAACCACTAAAGAATTGTCTGTGAAAATCAACTGATTTCAACTCAAAACTGATTTTTGAATCATTTAAAGCTAACAACATTGCTTCCAGCTGTATAATGTTATGTTATGAGGAGTCTTGATTCTTCCTGATGACACAGAGCAATGGCTGTGGATGACTCTCGAGAGCACCCCAACCCATTAGGGAAGCTTCTGTGAACGGAGAGAAAGTGCGCTCCTGAAGGAGTGGTGTATCCTCCTTCAAAATTAAACTATTGGTCCACCACTGACGATATTCCCTGAACCAAAAACCCAAGAAATGGAACATCCAGAGACTGAAGATATCAGCAATGTTTCCAGATACCATTGGAGCAACTTCATGCTCCGATAACCCAATGGTATAGTATTCCCCATTGAAGCCATGCTTTCAAAGTGACATGAGCTTCCCTGGAAATAAGTGAGAAGCTTTCAACATGGTAAGTGTCTTTCCAAGAAGACAATAGATCTCCTTTGAGTTGAGAAGACTAGACCTACCCTGAGGTCGAATTGTAACCATAAATTCGATTAGTGGAGTTGGAAATAAATCTGATTTTTAGAAATTTGTGATCTAACTCAGGCTTTCGACAAGATGCACCACCCAATGGGTGTATCCCTGGCATTGCTGTTTGAGCTTGTTTTCATTAGCCAACCGCCTATATACTGGCGAATACTGATGCCTTCTGCACGAGCCATCAGCTTCACCTCTTTTGCTACCTTGGTGAACTGGAGAGAGAAACTGTAGCCATATTGCCGGTTAAGGCAATGAACTGGTAGAATCTGTGGCCTCCAATGAGGCGAAGATACTTTAGTTAGCCGAGTCTACCGACTAGTGAAGAGAGTGTACCCATAAAGGTCGAGTGGCGTCATCCACTGTCGTTATATAGACGAATTCCAAATGTTAAACAATTCATATGGAGTAAGGTACATGCAAAGCTTGTTTACCTGGCCTTAAGTATACTGACAGTCATTTCTTCTTCACTAACCCCAAGAAATAAACTGTAACTGTAAGCTTCCAGCGATGTGACTGGTGATATCGCCCTTTTGTCGATCATTTCATAAACAGCTTTTATCAAAATTGCTGTTTCTCCCGTTTTTTTTTTTTTTTGTTGTTTTTTTTTTTTAACTTCTGCCAACCTCACCTCTAAAAAGTCTGGCTGAATATTTTCCTTTCCCAGGACTTGTATAGTACCAAACTGGAGAAAGGTTCCTTGAAACCACAGGAAGCCAGCTATCATCCCTGCTTCCATAGGCCTGTATAAGTAAGATCCACTCCCCTTTTAACTAGCTGAGGAGTAGGAGGCACTTGTAACTCTATTCCATGGCTTATTAGATCAGAAACTAGAAGCATGCTCACCTCTAGAGTTACTAATCCTTGTTATTTCCATGAAAACACTAGATGAAAATCCTCTGAACATCTAATATGTCCAGCAAGAGAACATCATTAGGAGTGAAAATATGCATTGTAGATTTGCTAAAGACATTCTAAATTACATCCCTCCTGTTGAGTCACATGTTCTTAGACATGGTGAAACTGCAACAAGAAGATTTGGACACCAACTGGTTGACTGGACTAGAACTGCAAACATCATTGCACCCAGTCCAAAGCATATTGAAGTCTATAACATATCATAGTGATCCCTAGGATCCTCTAAATATGACCTAAACTGAAGGAGTGAGAATATACACGCTTCTTCTCTCTTACAGTCCCCTACCAGGGACCTTGTTTGCAAAGTGTCTGAAAGGTCATGTTCCTCCTGCAGACCTGCTATAACTAAGGAGCTGTCCAGGAAAGTAATGAATGTAAGGAAGTCCAAGCAAACTTCTTCCTGTATAGCTGCTTTTTAAAACATCAGAGGCTTCAAACTCCTTGAAACCCAACCTAAAAGCCACATTTAAATGCTGGCTGTTCACCCAAGAAATGTAAATGTGACCAAACAAGGGAGCATTCACAGAAACTGTGCCTGTTAAATCAATCCCTAGCCACTCAATAACAGTCAAGCAAAAGTAAAATAAGGAATAGATTCCTTGTAATGAGATGAATCATAATCACCATCTCCTGACAACCTGAATTCTAAACCTTTTGAGAGGTATAGAAACCCGATTGTAGTAAAATTCTTGTGCATTGATCAAAAAACCTCTCCTTGTAGATATGAATGACACTCCCGGACATCTGACAACCCGAATTCTGACCTTCTGAGAGGTATAGAATACTCGATTGTACATGTATGCCCTCACACAGGTATTTCCTCTGGTGAATGTTTTGACTGGACTTCGACGAAAGTGTTTTCCGAAGAAGTAGTCTTTTCCTGCATTCAAAACTCCTCCACGGTGTCGTGTCCATGGTAACTTAATGCCTGCCCCCAAGGGAGATTCCTTCGTCTGTAGCATCGACAATCTATTCGACTGGGATGCATACTGTGATAAAATTGCTTTCAACGCCTGGCTAATAGAACCCGACGTGAACAGCAATAACGGCCACTCGAATTGTCATTCTCATCCAAGATGGCGCCGTCCAGATCGCTTCTGTTATTGAAGAGTACATTCTTTCTATATACGTATGCTGCAAAATTATAGCTTCCAACGTCCAGCAAACTGAACCAAACGACTGGCAAGCTGTATAATAATATTATTCTTGCAGTAGGACCTTCTTTATGAAGACTTATTTCCTCGAGGTTGAAGATGATAAAACTTTCGATGTCGCCATCCAAAAAGTCCTTTATTTGCATAAAATAATGCATACCTTCGAAGATTCAATAAATGAATCAGTTCTGTATCATATACATATAAAAAATAAAGTGAGATTCACAGCAAAATCTCAAAAAATAAATGAAAACCTTGAGAAACTTCTACTAATTCCCAAAGACGTCCATACTGATGATGGCCAACAAAAATAATGAAGTAAACAACGTGGTCATGTGACCTAAATGGCGGGAGGACGGACTACTGTAACCCAATGGCTTTATTAAGGTTGTTATATAACCTTAAAAATCGCATCTCTGCGTTGGCCATTGGGTTGGATGGCTCCAACAAATAGCTACTGTTAGGAAATGGTAAGGGTATTTCGCTATAAAAAGATATATTACTCAAACAACAATTGTAGGAAATAGGAAGATACTTATGATGCTGGTACTTACATAATAATGTGATACCGAGCTTTGTAGACAAAGTTTACTCAGTTCTAAAACTTTAGGGTCACTCTGCTAAGGTCAAAAGGCAAACACCTCTTAACTTATATCTGTACTTGTTCTCAAAAAGTGATCACTGAAGCATCAGTCCTTTGTGTTCCTTGTTCTAATCTTTGGTTCATATTTCACTCATCTCTTTTGTCTACATGGCACCTGCACTACATCCATACTTATGAAATATCACCCTGTACCTAGTTATCCTGCCTAAATATTAAGCTGGATGATCAGGAGGACAAGGAATACTCCATTGTTGTATAAAGATAGTATATAGGTAACAAATTAAAAAAAAACATTTTAACTGAAGAATGTATGCATGGTAATCTTTAGTCAAATATACTTTGGCTAACAGCTTACCTTTCTGTATTCAATATGTTCCTGTGAACACAATAGTGCACATATGATAGCATTCTTCATTCCAGGTAGCACTTTCTCATACCAAAGACCATTCTTACCCTTAGTCCTACAAATAGACAGAGGAAATACATGTATAGCACAAAACACACCACCTAGGATGTTTTCAGAATTGATAGTAACTCCACAGCCCACTGAGTTGCACTTTTACAAATATAAACGCAGCCAAAAAGAGATAAACATATTCGCTGGTTATCACAACCAATGGCAATTTTATACCATCAATCTGCATTTCACAAACATATGTCAGTAAAGTGTATGTATGATGACTGTATTAGACTAAACACAATAATGGAGAGCACTTGGAGAGCACCTCCCTCTTCCAAGCCACGCAATCATACATAAATGGGAAAATCCAGATTATTGTTTTTGTATCCAGACTGTGATCCAGATGACTCTCAATATTTAATGAGATCTAAGTTGGACCAAGATCCATCTTCTGATTTTTTTTCAGGACAATCAAACCAGTAGTATTTGTGCAAGCCTGCTAACAAACACACTAACAGACAAATGGATAAGCAGACAAATGGTCATGAAAATAATACATCCTTGCTGGAGGTAATCAGGAAATTGTCATTTTAACTGAACTTCTCTGCTATATGCTGATGATAGCTACTGATCAAATGAAAGTTAAAGAATTCTTTAAAATAAAAATCATTTTGTATTGGCTTGTATTATATTGTTTTTGGTCCATATAAACAAGATATGCTATACTAGTTTCAACTGCATTATTGGCTCACACTGTATTGTCATTAGTGATTCAACTTACACTCTGGTCTAGCGGGTAATATACATGTACTTGCCTAGGAACACAAACGACCTGGATTCAATACCTGGTACAGGCAGATACAGAGTGACTGGCATGACCACTTAAAATCACGGTATTCTATCATTGGGTCCTACCCCCAGTGGAAAGCTAAAGAATCTCAGGGTCATACCTGAGTCGTTGTCTTTCAGTCGGGGGAATGTCAGTCACTATGGAGCTTGGGCTGTACTTGGCATAAATATCGCTTTGAATCCTGTAGTGACAGGAGATATTGCACATAAACATACAATACAATTGGTGCATACAAGCATCTACTCTGGATATATATTATGTCTATGAAGAAGATGCTGACCTGAGGTACTCGAGGAACTCGTCACTGGTCCACATGTTGTCATCAGGCAGCTGACTGGACCTGCTCCCATTCTGAAAGTTCTTCTGCACAGAGCTATTTGACAGGTGGATGGAGCTGTCGATTTAAATAAGGTAGCAATGTTTATGCATTTGGATATGTTTTTGATGCCCCCCCACCAAGATTGTAATGAAATATGCAAAACAAAACACCTTTTTAGTTCTACGTAATAGGTACATTATAGGAATTTAAATAACGTTGTGACACTTTGTATGGCATAATCATTGTCAATGGTCAGTTCTAGTATTTCTAAAGCACTTTGTTCAAATGATTTGAATGACATTTGTTGGTATATAACACTTACATGTGGTAGTCGTCTGTGGTGAATTCCTGTGAACAGAACCTCAGGTAGCAGTCTTTGTAGAACCAGACAGTGAGTGGGTTCCAGTCTGTCACCAAAAACCACTGTCTGATGTCAAACTTGGTGTTGTAGATCAACAGTGGCTTTTCTGCAAGCAAAAAAAAAAAATAAATAAAAAAAAAATAATTAAAATGAGGTATTTCTGAGTGATGATACTCTCAATAAATTTATCTTAACAGAGTTATACACAGAATCAAGTGAAATACTGTGGAAAAATAATAAAAAACCTTAAATGTTTAAGTATAGAAACTTGGTTGGAATAACAGTCTTGCTATGTTGAATAAAACATTTTCTTTGAATAAATATGAATATGAGTAACTTGTGTAAGGCATAAGAGTGTCTAAGACCTGTGTACTTATGTATAGCAGTGTCTTACATGTGTATTCTGTATGTATAAGAGTGTCTTACCTGTGTACTTATGTATAACAGTGTCTTACTTGTGTACTTCTGTATGTATAAGAGTGTCTAAGACCTGTGTACTTATGTATAGCAGTGTCTTACATGTGTACTTCTGTATGTATAAGAGTGTCTTACCTGTGTACTTATGTATAACAGTGTCTTACTTGTGTACTTCTGTATGTATAAGAGTGTCTAAGACCTGTGTACTTATGTATAGCAGTCTCTTACATATGTACTTCTGTATGTATAAGAGTGCCTAAGACCTGTGTACTTATGTATAGCAGTGTCTTACATGTGTACTTCTGTATGTATAAGAGTGTCTTACCTGTGTACTTATGTATAGCAGTGTCTTACTTGTGTACTTCTGTATGTATAAGAGTGTCTAAGACCTGTGTACTTATGTATAGCAGTCTCTTACCTGTGTACTTATGTATAACAGTGTCTTACTTGTGTACTTCTGTATGTATAAGAGTGTCTAAGACCTGTGTACTTATGTATAGCAGTGTCTTACATGTGTACTTCTGTATGTATAAGAGTGTCTTACCTGTGTACTTATGTATAGCAGTGTCTTACATGTGTACTTCTGTATGTATAAGAGTGTCTTACCTGTGTACTTATGTATAGCAGTGTCTTACTTGTGTACTTCTGTATGTATAAGAGTGTCTAAGACCTGTGTACTTATGTATAGCAGTCTCTTACCTGTGTACTTATGTATAACAGTGTCTTACTTGTGTACTTCTGTATGTATAAGAGTGTCTAAGACCTGTGTACTTATGTATAGCAGTGTCTTACATGTGTACTTCTGTATGTATAAGAGTGTCTTACCTGTGTACTTATGTATAGCAGTGTCTTACATGTGTACTTCTGTATGTATAAGAGTGTCTTACCTGTGTACTTATGTATAGCAGTGTCTTACTTGTGTACTTCTGTATGTATAAGAGTGTCTAAGACCTGTGTACTTATGTATAGCAGTCTCTTACATGTGTATTCTGTATGTATAAGAGTGTTCTAAGACCTGTGTACTTATGTATAGCAGTGTCTTACATGTGTATTCTGTATGTATAAGAGTGTCTAAGACCTGTGTACTTATGTATAGCAGTGTCTTACATGTGTACTTCTGTATGTATAAGAGTGTCTAAGACCTGTGTACTTATGTATAACAGTCTCTTACATGTGTACTTCTGTGTGTATAAGAGTGTCTTACCTGTGTACTTATGTATAGCAGTCTCTTACATGTGTATTCTGTATGTATACGAGTGTCTAAGACCTGTGTACTTATGCATAGCAGTGTCTTACATGTGTATTCTGTATGTATAAGAGTGTCTAAGACCTGTGTACTTATGTATAGCAGTCTCTTACATGTGTATTCTGTATGTATAAGAGTGTCTAAGACCTGTGTACTTATGTATAGCAGTGTCTTACATGTGTATTCCATATGCATAAGAGTCTCTAAGACCTGTGTACTTATGTATAGCAGTCTCTTACATGTGTATTCTGTATGTATAAGAGTGTCTAAGACCTGTGTACTTATGTATAACAGTCTCTTACATGTGTACTTCTGTATGTGTATAGGAGTGTCTTACTGGTGTACATGTACTTATGTCCATATATTAATAGTGCCTAACTTGTGTACCTTTGTAGGTATCTAGTTTCAGTTAATTTAATGCCTCAAATTTTTCAGTGTCATTGAGGCAATCTGTGAGAACTTGTATTGACTGAGTGAAGCCTGTTAAAGATTTAACTGTGCATAATTTTGTGTAACCAGCATAAAAGTGGTGCCTGATACCTGTGTATGACTGAAAAATACAAAAAGTGCATGGGTGTACAAAAAGTCCAAGCAAAGCCCAATTGCATGGGATATGACAAAATGGTACCTACCTTGACTCACTCACTGTTCTATCTGACAAGTATGATGTGAACCACTTACATGCTGAGATCACTAATACCAGAAGATTTATGCAATCTGTCAAATGGGAATGTCTTACCTATGTACTTCTGTATGATGAGGGAGGAGTCTTTCTCAACTTGCTGCAGACAAGCTCCCATCTTGTCACAGAGTGTGATCCCCCGCCCACGAGACTTTGCTCCAGGCTACAGGCAAAAGCCAGACAAGCAAATTAAAATAAAACTGCAAAGTTGCATGGATACTGAAATCATTATTTTTTTACATTTATTAAACCCTTAAAGACCCTATCTGCCATCTAGCAGTTGACAGTAAATGTATTTATCAGTGCCATGACTGCTGACTAGCAGTTAACACAACTGTATGGTTATTTCACTTTCCTGTAGCATTGAAGAATTGACACTCATTCTATACTGGAATGCATTGTTTAAAACATTATGTATATAAAGATATCATGTATGACATGACAAGAAACACTTGTTGAATACTGCTCCACTGGTGGGGAAGCAATTAAACTTGAAAGGCTACACATCAGAGAAGCATAAAATAAATCACAGATCTTTTAAATCAGCTGTTATACCAATGTTCTGTCAACACAAAATTCAAACACAGCTAGTACAGAGCCTCATACATCTTAATTTAATTTGAATTAAAACTTGAATTCTTTACTGTTTAAATATTACTTAACTAGTCACATTGAGGGTGACCAATGAGGTGATACTCAAACTTCTTTGAGAAAGTGTCGGTACAAAGTGGAGAAGCAGATAACCAAAAAAAAATATTAAATATAGTGTAAATCAATAAAATACTTGTTTAACCTTTGTATTACATCAGATTTCTCCACCTTGTATTAACTTTTCACATAATTACCCATATTGATACAGATAATTAACATTAATTTTTGTAACATTTTATTTAGATCATCTGCCATCTTTATTTCTCTGTCACTTCCAAATAATGAGAACTTAAACATGTTTATCTGAATTTAGATTGGTTCTTTACAGATGAATACCCGGTGTTGTTTTTTTTCTAATTAAGTCACAGCTCTAACTGAAAAGCACCTGATTCAACTCAAGGTAAAGTCACTCTTACTTTCACATTTCTTATTGAGCACTCCAAGTGAGATGGAGTTACCTTGAGTATCCAGATGTTCTTACTGCCTTCCATTTCAAACTGTGGACTACACTCAGACAGTTTTGACATCAACAATTTACACTCTGCATACATGTTTGGTGTCCCCTTCACATCTCCCCCATCACTGAAACAACATATTAATAAGTTCGTATATATATATACAGTCAGTTTTCATGGGGTTATATATTTAACTGACTGTAACTAGTGTTTGTACCTTTTACATAATGCACACTAAGGTGAAACATACTAAATTTTGTGTTGCGATTTACAGTGGTAAAATATCTAATAAATCATGCTTAAGTTGACTGCCCTAAAGAAAGCATAGGCAAAATTTTTTAAAAATTAATAAAAATAAAAAAAAAAAAAAAAACTTGGGAGATTTCTGGAGCTCAACAAATCAAATTATCCAATTATAGACTGAGATGGAATAAATGATGGAGCACTGATTATGGTTTTACAGCTATGAACCACATTCCTGTTATTCGAGGGATAGCTGATGTTCAAATAAAATTAAATATAACCAGGGTGATGTTGTTCAAACAAGATCCACTCTGTTGGGTTCTCTTTTTAAGTAAGATTTGATTGAAATGTGGGACATGGAATATAGAGTAAAGTAAGATGAACGTAGGTTACTTACTGAACAAAACCATAATACCAGACTAGAAACTGATCCCATTGACCTTCTGTCAGCGTATCTCTCTGTAATTACAATAAAAACCAAAAGTAAGAAACACCGTGGACATCCCCTTAAAATGAAGAAAGCATATTACGTTCAGGGAAAGATTTGTGGATATCCTGCATCAAAGAAAGCAGTAATAATAGGTGCAAATTTGATAACATTTTTCTGCAAGTCAAGGAAATAAAAGGGAGTTCCTTGGTGAATTTCATCAACCACAGCAAATTTCAGTTTATGTTCTACATTACAGATGGAAGCTCTATGCATCAACCTAAAGTGGCACCAACTAGCAATTGCACTAAATCTATACTGAATATAAACTTACTGTGAAATGAAGCATGTATAAGAAATTTTAAAACTTACTGAAGAGATAAATAAACTAAAAAAATCAACTGTGTGTAGAGTAAGAAATCTAAAATTCGCCAGGAATCTAAAATTCGCCACCTCTAAAACCTTAGTTAATTTTATGAAGAAAATGATGTTTTTGTCCAAAAATTGGTATTTTTCAGTTCAAAAAGCCTTAATTTACTATACAGTCAACAAATCTCACCACAATTCATTTATTTTATTAGTATTTTCACATGTGGCGAATTTCAGATATGTGGCGAATTTTAGATTTCTTACTCTATTAGTCATTACATCATACTGTTTATAATACTTTGTTTTTCTGAAACCCCCTGATAGAGGGGTGGCTACCCTAGCCCTCTCTGGGAGAAATGAGGACATTGTGCAAAAAGGTTATTAAATAAAATCTATGTGGTAAAACAGCAACTAAAAGGCTGATTATTTTACACACAACAATAACACGCTCACAAAGTTTATAAACATATTAAAATTATTTAAATAGGGTTACAATTAGTATGCCATTTAAACTTCTTTTAAAACTGAGATCAAAATTTAGATTGAACCAAACAAATTCATGAATGCAGAGAAGCTACAACAAAGCTTTGAAGCTGAGACATGCCAGGAAATTCCTGTTGCTGTGTAACTATGATAATAACACACAACCGACTCACATCCTTGGTGATGTCTATGTCCTCATGTGCTTTTGACCTGAGATACAGATGACACTGGTCAAGAGCCACTTCAAGAGCACGGGCTGAAACCTGACCCCCTTTCTTCAACCTGCAACAATAACATTAATTGCAAGAATAATAATTATGATACACATAACATAATAAACTTGTTCAAGATTTATTAGGATTGTACACTAATTGTCAACATTGACCAACTTTCTGACTAAAATGTCAGAGACAAGATTCAAAGTAGTCATCGAAAGTAACACAGACAGATAGATTATGCTAGTGTTGTAGTTGAATGCGATTTTTGAATCGGTGTCCGAAAGTGGAAATTTGGCATTTGCTTTATAAAACGCAAAGACATAAGTTTTCAAATGCGTACATGAGCTATAGCTCGCATATAAATAAGAACCACAATGGGCTTTTTGAAGACTTTCGAGGACAAAATATATGATATATTTATAGAATATTATAAAATACTGTAACATATATGGTTGTAGTTGAATATTTTGGTAAACTTAAGTTAAAATAGTGAATTCTAATTCTAATTCTAATTGGACTTTTATAGCGCTTAATCTCCCCAAACAAGAGGACTCTAAGGCGCAACAAAACAAAAAGCAGTCAACAAAATTCTGTGTCCAGGGACATAACAGGGGTCGAACACCACGGAGAACGCCAGGAGGATGATTCAGGCTAGGGTGGATATGCTTTGGTGTACAGGTAGGTTTTAAGCTGTTTTCTGAAGGAGGCCAGGGATGGAGAGGCACGAATCACATCAGGGAGAGTATTCCACACAGTAGGAGCATCAAACGCAAAACTATTACCAAACTGTTTGACAGATTTATGAACAGAGGGGCAGAACTTTGGAATAACTAGGAAATTACCACCACTTTGACTGCGCCTGGTACTATAAGAACTGCTGTAGGAAGAAAGATGTGGTGAAAAATACCTGGGAAAACCTGTGTGAAGATACTTATAAACAAGTGTGACTGTCTTGAACACAATGCGCTGTTCAACAGGAAGCCAATGCAGTTTCTTTAGCACAGGAGTTATGCTGGTGTATCGACTGGTGTTTGATACAATTCTAGCTGCACTATTTTGGATGCACTGTAATTTGCGTAGATTGAACTTGGACAGGCTCCTGAAAAGTGAGTTGCAGTAATCCAACCGACTACTAACAAGAGCGTTGGCTACAAGCACAGAAACATCATGAGTAAGAAACCGCCTGACATGTCTGAAGTCACGGAGTTTAACAAAACAACTTTTGCAGACATTCTGAACATGCTTGGACAAAGAGAAATCTGAATCAAGCCACACACCCAGATTTTTTACTGAATCTGCAGGGCAGAGTGAGTTGCCCAGGATATCAATTGGAAAACATGCTTTCAACTTATCCCTTTGTCTCTTCGAACCAAAGATGATAAACTCAGTCTTATCAGGATTCAGTTTGAGCTTACTAGTTGCCATCCACTCTTTAACATCATTTAGGCACTTATTTAGCTTTTCAAAGGCAGCAGATGCATTCTTCTGGGATAAATGTATATAAAGTTGGCTATCATCTGCATAGAAATGAAACTTTATTCCATTATGTTTACTGATAATGGAACTGAGGGGGGTAGTGTACAATGAGAACAACAAAGGACCCAGGACAGAACCTTGGGGAACACCAAATAGGAGTTTACAAACATCTGACAAAGTAGAACCAATTTTTACTGATTGGTAACGGTCCATTAGGTAGGATGTGAACCATTTCAGAATGGAGCCACTGACCCCAAACCAGTTTTGGAGGCAACCCAGAAGAGTAGAGTGATCAATGGTGTCGAAGGCAGCAGACAAGTCAAGCAATACCAAGGCAGTGGATTCACCTCTTGACAATGATAAGTGAACCTCATTTTTTATGTAGAGAAGAGCAGTCTCAGTTGAATGGCCCGCCTTATATGCCGACTGGTACGGGTTGTCTAAGTTATTGGCATTAATATGTTCTAACAGCTGCTTAGCAACCACACGTTCTACCAATTTAGATATAAAACTGAGACCTGATACAGGGCGATAATTCTTAAGGTCATTTGAGGGAAGATTTGGCTTTTTAATAAGTGGAGTGACCACAGCAGATTTGAAGGCATCAGGAACGCATCCCTCCATGAGTGAGCAGTTGACCAGCTTTGTAAGGGATGGTAGCAATATATCAATGCATTCCTTAATCAGGAATGTCGGCAGAGGGTCCAACAGGCATGATTTTGTTGGTGATGCTTTAATTATTTTATCAACAGCATCTTCAGAAACTTGCCTAAAGACAGTAATTTGGGGAGGATCTGAAGGAGGGTTAACATCATATTCAGTGCCAGAAGAAGCAAAATTATCTCTAATGAATGAACATGTGAGGAAAACCGCTATTGGTTAAAAGAAAATGAAACGTAACGGGTTCAGTGTCTTTCGGTTGGCAAATAGGTTTCCCGTTTACCGTCTTCAACACTAGATTATGCACATTCATTTTTTTTCTCAACTGATGTGGGTTAAATGTCACATCACGACAGGTTGCAGATACGATGAAGGAAAGCAGTGTATATCAATTGGTCAGAATTCTGCACTGAAAAAATCCTTGGATATCAGGTCACAATTATCATGTTTCCCACACTGAACTCGCAACCTGAGAGTTTACAGATGAATATGTTACCCATTATACCAACTACACCATTGTGAGCCCTATTCAGAGACTCATGGCAATAAAAAGGAAATTTACAATCTCATTTGAAAACTTTTAATTACAGACTTCTTATATTCAGAAAAATCTTCAAATCGAGTCTAAATTAACAGGGAGCTTCATCCATTGTTTGGATCTAGAAACTGATCTTACTCTAGAAATTAGTATCACTCTATACAGTTTAAGCCTCTATTACATCCCATCGTACGTGCACGCACATCCTGGTTACAGAGAAAAACTGGCTAATTTGTAAGGGACACTTCTGCTACATGTGCGATTTTATAACAGAATACTGAGGTCACAGAGACCCCGCAATGAAAATCAACATGCACATTATTCTTTGTATGCTCATAGTCTGGCTACAAATACATTCATGTCTCAAGGGAAATTTACAAGAGGCTTGGGCACATACATTTTCCTTGCTAGTCTTGTAGGTTCTCCAAATTAACTTGCATGATTTGCAGGTGCCATACACTCACATGTACCTTGCATGTATATAAACCCTCTGTGCAGCCTGCAGCTAGTAACAGTCTATTCTTGGATATTCAAGGTGTGACACTCTTGTTGAGACAATTCACCTTATTTGCACATGCAAATCTCTACTACCCCACTACCAGCCTACGTTCGGATTTTTCAATAATATTTGTAGCACACTGGGATGTAAGAGAAGTTTTAAACAATAAAGTATGGGTGAACTGTAATGAGGGTGTACATGTTACCTGTACACTTCTAAACTTCTTGTGCTTTTGGATGATTGGGCTACTTTGGCTTACCTCTTTTGTACATGGACTGGTGGAATTTGCTGAACACTGAGAATAACAGACTTCTCTTTCTCTTGAACACCTGTAGCACTGATCTCCCCAACTTTGGGGGATTCATTTGATTGGTCATTAGCCACTTCCTGTCCATCAGCTGTCATATTACTGGTAGTTTTAGAGTCTTTAAGAAGATCTGGTTTGGATTGTGACTGGCTAGTTGTTAATGATGTTTTTGAGGAATCTGAATCTAACTTCTGGACATCCGATGACTTTTTGGGGTCTCCTACACGACTGGGCTCTTTCTTACGAGCTGAGGATTTTCTTGCCGAGTCCAAGCGAGTAGGTTGTCGTTTATGAGCCGACTCCCTTCTCTCACTTTTATTTTCAGGTCGTCCCACATTTTCTTTGTTTGTCTCTAACGTATACTCGTCCAGAAGGTTTTTGTACTTCTCCAAAAAGTGTTTGATAAACCCAACACAAGCTGTGATGTGGAAGTCGTCTGGAATAAAAGAAAATTAGCAATAATGCAAAAATTGCCAAGCAAAATTGAACCTTCTTATTTCCTTTCTACCAAATTACAAGATGAAAACTGATTTCTGGTTGTATAACTGTGTTACCTTATGAATAGTATAATATCCCGAGTCTGCCTCAAATTCAAGACACACATGGTAACTCTAATATCTCATTACATACTTGTTCAGCTGTTATTGTGGGTTTCTCTAATATTTAAAACAATCCCAGTCTGGCAACAGCAAGTATTTGATTAGACAGAGCCTGTTTTAACCAGTCCCTCTAAACACCGTTCGGGACTCCACACGGTACTCTCCGCACGGTAAACGAGTGGAGTCACTTTTATATATTAGATAGAGTTGTATAAACCCAAGAATCTAATTTTTTGGGAGTCACCTTTATATACATCGAGTTGTATAAACACCCAAATCAATTTTTTGGGAGTCACAGAGCTTCCGTTTAGTTTTGTTTTTAAGGTTTTATGGTAAAAGTTTTATTTTTGGATATTTCAGTACATGCACTGATCAAGTGGTGTAACAGTATTAAATCATGCATATGCATGAGTGTTGGTCTGGTGAGGAACTTTTTTTAGAGTTAACTAATGAATATCCATGAAGGTCAGGCTGATTTGTGGCTTGAGTAATTTAACTAATTTTTGTGATTGCTGCCCTTGTGATTGTTGGGTCACATTTAAACTCCTAAATTAAAGGAATTTTAGAATTTATCAGATGTTAAATGCAGCCTTGCTGGGCTAAGATTATAAATGCTGTAGGTTTTAGTTGCCTGACCTTTGATGTTTATGAAATATAAGTGTATAGTTGTTTATTTCAAAGATTATGGTTGATGAATGTATCAGATATGATAAGGATAAGCAGATAATCTATTCTTCTATGTTGTTTTTATACAGCTGTTGTTTGTTAAAACACTGTCCTGAGTTCACAACATGCTTAATAATCATCCAATCTGCCCCTCTTTTAGGCTATAGAATATATTAATTTTTTTATGTCACTTCTGCTATGTGTTATGCATTTTAAATCTTTTATGTTATAATATTTTTTAATGTGATATTATAATAGTCTTTGCAAAGAAATAAAGATATAAAAATTCTGGACCTCAGAGCAAGACCCTAAGCATTTAACTCCACAGTGTAGCACATTTGCAATGTTAATTTTTTTATGATATGTCCAGTTTTTCTAACAATTTTATACATATTTCAGAATATGAAGTCTTTTGGTACTCAGTTTAAATCTTTAACAGCAAATAAATTTGCATACAAACCACTTTTAGGAGTATTTAAAACTCCGCATGTTTACCGTGTGGAGATACCGTGCGGAGCCTTCGCACGGTGTTTAGTGGGACCCGTTTTAACACTAGTATTTAACTACACAGAGTTTATCTCAGATGTAAAGGATTGATAGACTTGCAATATACATGGTTTTAAAAACATCAAATTTTAATTCTAAATGCAGTTGTCAATTAATGATTTTAATGTTAAAAATTACACAACCATTACCATGTTTAAAAAAAACTTGATCACTTATTTTGTGGAAATGCTACTCACACTGACACTTTAAAATACATAACATATAACACTTTAATCAATATTTAACATGGATACATGATACCAAAATCTAATGTAACCTATAAAAGAATCCCTCTCCTCTTTCTCATCCATTTTATAACAGCGAGGGTAGAACGTATCAGATTCTGTCTTATCAAACCAGTGCACATTCCGTAGACTCTGACAGAGGCCAACCTGTAATTTACAGAACTTACTTTAAATAATAGAGATATTTATTGAATTAACTTCAAGTAGAACCTGTAAAGGTCAGATATATGTACATAGTTCTATTAAACCAGGTGTTTAAGATGACAGGGTAAATTTCAATAAAACCTAGATCTAGTGCATCAGAAAACCAATATATATTTTTATCTAATGGAAAGACAAAGCAACCTAATAAGTTAGTCAGCATTTTACCTAGCACCCATTCTGGGAATATATAATTTTAAGGACACTAAGACCACCTGGGTGACCTTGAATGAGGGCCCTAGGTCATATCTGACCACATCCAAAGGCTCCCGGCCCATGACTTCCAATAAATTGGTTTCAAATCCTAAACCTAAAGGACCAATAATAAGTGGATAATAAACAATTAAGTTTGGCTACTCTTATTCGACCCTAAAGGTAGCCCCAAAGTTAAATGTGACTGCATCAAAAGCCTCCCAGCCCATGATTTCACCTCTGGGATGGTTTCAAATCTCAAACCTCGAGGACTAATAATTTGCAAGTTATGATGAACCTACTTGGTCTAGTTTTCCTTAAAGTTTTAATGATGAAAATCTCGGTGATGAAGACATAAAAAATGCTGTAGCAATAAAGGACGAGGTTTGAGTACTGTATCAGCAAATAAATCACAAACTTCTGGACGGAATAAGGGATGAAGCCCGATAGGGCTGAGTCCATTATGGCTGGATGTTTGTGATTTATTCGATGATAATGTACTCAAACCAAGTCCTTTATTGCTATTATAAAGACCGGTATGATTTTAACACAAAAACGTCTATTTATTGAGCCAAGAAATGTCATTGTTTAGGAACTATATCTTTGCTGAACTACAACCATTTGGACTACTTTTACAATATTGTATCCCTCACATTATAATGTAATTGCTAGCAACGAGTTTTTGTTCACTGCGCATTTCCAGTCTTTATAATTATCCATAATACTACAGTGGATACAATTATTTCTACTCAAACGGAAATTCCACAACACAGAATTTTACTCACAGTGTTTGATTGTAACAAGCATAGATTATCCAATTTTTCATACCTATTGTTTTAAATTAACCGATGTCAAGCAACTTTACCTTGAAAGTTACTAGTAAATAACAAAACTCCCTTTCTAATGACATAACATAATCTGAAAAAAAGTTGTTTTATTTTTATGGATTCTTCAATACCTGTTTTCATATTATCTAAATGACTTCAAGGCTTAAAGTTAACTTTTTTCAAGTCCTGACAGAAAACCAAATGCAAATTAGAATCTGACTTCTTTCTTATTAAATTACTTACAGGAATACCATAACAACTCACGTGTATAATTAATGGGGGTAATGAATTTAACATGAGTCTTTAAAACATCAATCTTTCAGATGGTTTATTGTTTACCTTTGTTGTGATGTGTCTTGCTTTGCCAAAGTGATTGACAAGCTGTCCATTTCTTATGACTCTAGTGTCAACGTCTACAGATTTGATAGTGAACACAAACGATGGGATGCTATTGCGTACCACGTGTGACTGAAATAAAGAAATTATTGGGTGGCCTTAGGACCTCTGATGCATAAAAAGACAATAAGTTCAATAACTGGATAAGGCTGATGTTGTTTTTCTATTTAAAAACTTCATCACTGGTACATTAAAGTGTAAAAAAACAGTCTAAACTGAAAGGCAATTACTTAGGCTGCAATTTTTTTGTGTGATCAGGTTTGATCACAGTCAGTCAGGGTAAACCATGCCAGCTGGAGCTCCCCTTTCATTATTAAAGAAAGATATCTACCCTGAAAATCATTTAACTCTCAAAGAATCACCAGCAGAGGATCGGAAGAAGTAAGGGAGGCTGATTTAGAAGGCTGTTGTGGTTGATTGACAGATGAAGTTCACCATCTTGAAAACGTCAAAAATTTTAGTATTATAGAAAAGAAAAATAGCCAGCCTCAGCAGGCAAGAACCCCAAGCCCGCAGGTACAGCTAAATGGCCAACAACATTGAGATTTGGGGAAATCTTAGGAACAACTTCTGTTGTAAGAAGTATAGAGAACCCACGAGATGTTCTACAAAAGATTCACAGGCCATGATTTCTTAAAAGTAGTTTTCATATTTTGAAGCCCTAGAAACAATCATATGGCGGCCATTTTGTTTCCAAAACAAGGACACAAGTACTCTCTGGCAAGCTTTCCTATCCATTTACATTTTGTGCAAATCTGATGAAGCTATAGCTACAATATTTTAGGTCACAGAAAACATTAAAGATTTTAGAACAAACTTTAAGACCCCAAAATTTTAAAAGTGTTGCCATAGCAACAGTTGCCACTGGATAACCCCCAAAACCTTATCAGCTGTAGATCCTCTTGGGGTAAACATATCCTGAAAATTTGGTGAAAATCCATGCATTGGTTTAGGCAGTGGAACACCCACAAACTTTAAGACCTGAAAATCTTAAAAGTGTTGCCATGGCAACAGTTGTTACTGGATACCCCCAAAACCAAATCAGCTCTAGATCCTCTTGGGGTAAACATCCCCTGAAAATTTGGTAAAAATCCGTGCAGGGGTTCAGGCTGTGGAACACCCACAAGCTTTATGCCAGCTGACGCCGCCCGGACGGCACATGGGACGACTATAACCTCAGCCTTTATGGGCTGGGGTTAAAAATCATATTTACGCTTAACCATGACCAAAACAAATGTGAAATATTTTGGGACTTGTATGTGTGCAGTTAAACGGATACACCAAACAAGACAGCTTTTCAAAAATATTCTTGATTTTTGGTTGATCTTCCTGAATTACTATTAGCACCTGACAGGATAAAGTTAGTATAATTAGAACTATAAAAATATTATAACAATATTGTTTCACTGTCAAACAAGTTGTAACAAGTCTGATCCAGCAATGCTTTTTAATTAGAAAATTTAATCTAATTCAATTAAAACTGTGTTTAGCAAAGTATCAAAACACAAACCATCATTCCATAATATCCATTTTCCTCTTCCCATGGCTTCACTTTCAGATCTGCTGTTCCATCATCTGTTCGTTAAATAATGTACAGAACAATGTTAAAGATCTTCAAATTGAAGTAAGCAAATATATTGATTAGGTTGGGTGTAGTCTGTATGTACTAGTTGTGTGGGTGTGACAGGTATAACTTTTGTTAAGCATACATAAAATGATGTTTATTCAGTGTAAGAGGGCACAAGTGTAACACAAGAATACAGTATTCATAAATAGAATATATTCATACACTGAAAGGTTATAAACAGGAGCACAGATCTTTTACAGGGTTAATAACTAAATATATGGGAAGGTGAGTAAAATATTAACGTCAATAAATTTATGTTTACATATAATTTTAATGATAACTAGGGATGGGTCGGTATGAAAAATATGTACATCGGGAGGTTGCCAATACAAAACCGTACCGATTCCGGGATTCCGCGTTTTAGTAAACCCCAAACAAACATGGACGTTTCCTCTTCACGACATCACAATAAAAGTGATCAAATGGCAAAATACGAGATAAAAGCTTATAATTTCTTCAGATTTCTTGTTTGTTCCCAATATTTTAAGTTTTCCTTCATTTATATAAGCTGACAAGCGAAATTGAGGTTATAAATTGTCGTAACCTAAACATGGCAGTTCTGCTCAACGTAATCGATATACTGTATAAAGTCTGCAAATGCATGAAAATTGGGGAGAAAAGCTTATAATTTCTTCAGATTTTGAGTATGTTTCTAATATTTTAACTCTTGCTTCCATTATATGTGCTAACAAGCGAAGTGGCGGTTGTAAAATCTCATCACGATATTTCAGTAAAATGCTCTCGATACCGAGATACCGGAACTACCGACCCATCCCTAATGATAACACATGTATCACATTTCTCCATTCTTAACCTTTTTCTGTTTAAGAAGAACAAATTTGGAGAACCCTTTTTCCATTAGGAAATTACTGAATTTCCATTCAGAAACTATACTTTCCCCAGTGTTATTTTATAGTTTTCATTTTTCTCACATACCATCATGGTCTCCGTTTTGATTGGCAGGCTTTTTCTTGGCAGTGAGGTATGCGCTCTGGGTTAGGTTTCCAGGTAATGGGGCACTGACAAACTTCTCCACCCATCCACGCTTCCGCAATGCAACACGAAGACCATGGTACGGACCAATAATAGTGAACACCTTCTTCTCCTAGAAGCAATAATTGGAAAGCAACACAGGGTTATTTACCATAATGATTAGAGTTTTGTAGGTCCTGGTAAACTATCATCTAGTTTCTAATTCAGTTCTAGCCCTGTTATCTCTGTTAAATCTATGCATTACCTCTTACTCAGTGAATTCATATCCTGAGGTTTGATAAACCTGAGGTCTAATACAGTCATAATGTATCAATATAAACAGAGGTTTACTGAAGAGTCAATTACAGAGTCAGCCGCAGAACCAGTTCCTGGTACTCTATGAGTGTACATCAATACAATAGTCAAAACTCCATGGATAAACAACAGAATATGCTTTATAATAATAAAAAGATCATCTTACATTTCCATAACTATGTTATTATCACGATACATAATATACAACATTCAAACAATAAGCTTTTCTGACATCACACGTTTACACTGCACTATGATTTTGATAATAGCAAAATAGCAGGGAACATTTATGGTAAAGCCTCTTCTATGCTAAAAATGGACTATTTATGAATGAAGAAACAGAAAAGGGTAACAGCATAGTTTAAACCTATTAGCCCTATGCATAGCTGAGAGCCCCAACTGAACTTTAAGTTGTTCAATTTATATCACAGATATATAATACACTAAAACAAAAAGCACTGAATAAATACGATTGATATTAAGAGTCACCATGCATCATCACAAGAAATGTACTGCATCATTTTATTCATAAATATACAGAGAACAGATAATCAATACAACTTTTTAATTATAAAAGTGTTGTGATGCCTCAACAGTCCAGTGATATTAAGTATGGCAAATCATTACTAAATTAAAAAAAACACTTAAATTCAGTGAACATTTGGACATGGCATACTTTCACTGTGATGACATATACACATATACACATACTTTCATCGCTTTCTCTCCTTCCACTTTAGCTTTCTTCTCTTGCTCTAGGAGTAGGGCATTCTTCACAATGCGGGAGTGAGTCAGCTCTGGTGGGACCACTGTCCGGCTACGGGTGTATGGGACCGGAGCATAGCTGTTCCCACCCACATCTGAAGACAGGGTAACTAGAAAACAGAGTATACATGAGGCATTGGATGGGAATGAGAAATTTGCCTATATATGTGAAATTTATTAACAAGAAAAAAAAAATTCATAATTTTGTGAAATATAATGAGCAAATTTTTTTTTTTACATCTGCAGTACAAATAGAAGTGAGGATAACAAAGATAGAACAAAGCAACTGTAAACTGCAAACGTAAGTAAAAAAGATCTTACAACATAGCAAACCCCCCAAAAATCAAATATATTCATCCATAAAAAAATATGACTGTAAACAAAAAATGTTATGCATTAATTTTACTTTTAAAAATACAGACTTTAAAACTAATTAAATAATAAATAAGGCATAAATATAAAATTATAATAACAATGCTAGTTCTGTGAAAGCTGAATTAAAAAATAATAATAATAAAAAAATGGAAACAACTAGCACAAGAGAAAAATAAAGTGAGTAAAAATTAACTTTAAAAATCAAACTCACTGCCATAAGTGTAATATAGAGGAAAACAATTAGCACAAATATACAGGTTAAAAGGTGTCAGCAGTATGCAAAGTCATCAAAATTAGCCAAAAATATTAAGCATACAATAACTAAAATTATATATACATATAAAGCCAACCCTGTTAATAAACAGCCCTACAGGGCATTAGAACTGGATTTTTTTCAGTTGGTTATATCTTTATAAACAGAATGTTACATCTGACCATAAACATTTTGTGATACTTAGATTTTTCTTGTTAACAACATTCATCCAATGCACACCCCCTCCAGTCCCCCCAATTAAATGCCATATAACCTTTTACTTTCCGTATCTGCAGTCTTCAGATATCAACCACAGTCTGTCAAAAAGTCTATCTTAACATAATAAATATAGTTGGTTTCAACAAGACAAACGCTAGTTTTAATTATTCGATTTACTTTGTAATTAAAACATTTATTTTGTAACTACAATGAATGGCTGTAAAGTAATTACAGGATATATTCAAAATGATCCTTTATTCTAAAAACTTTTTTATCAGCAAATTACATTAAAACAATGTTTTTCTTTTAAAACCTAAAAAAAGTAAATAATATAGGTTTAACCACCATGCGACACTGACCCTTGAATCTTACATTAAAAGTGTGACTTTTAAATACAGAAGTTAAATTTATTTTACAGGACAAGAATCAACTAAATTAGGAATACAGGCAACAGTAACAATCACATTGACACCAAAGCTGGTAAATTATACCACAGAAATTAACTTTTGTGAACAATATGGAAGTAGTTTTAGCTTCTAAAAGAAAAATTTAAGATTAAATGCCAGGGTATATATAATTCAGGATTTTTTGTTTAAATGAATGCTGTTTGGAAAGAATACTACTTTCACATGCAGAGAAACAAGCATGTTCATTATTCCACCGAAAATGTCATTCTTAAATCTATACATTATATCTGCATTAATTCACTGAGTAAATATTTTAACACTACACACTTAGATTTAGTTTCTATGGCCTAGTCTACAACATTGAGAAATACTAAAAAATTAATTGCTAAATGCATCAGAATCAATTATTTCCTGTGTCTCTTTATGAGAACTCTATCAAGATCACTCATTCCCTTAAATAACATATTAAACAGTTTGGATTAACTGAAAGAAATATATAAAAACTACACAAAACTAATGCAAAAGAAACAGACACCTAAAATATTCCAAGTACTCTCAGCTATGTAAAAGAAAAATCCTACAATAAACACTAATACAAGGATTGTCCTGTTACATCAGCCAGTTGGATGAAGTTGATGAAATGCTATTTATCCATTAGTACCAAATCACACACCATACTTATTAATTATGAGGAATTCTAAACACTAGACCCAGCCAGAAGATAGGACACAGACACTAGCAGAAAAAGTAGTGAAAGACCCTAGTATTTACCACGGCTATTCAGTCTGGTTCGCAATGCTGCCATCATGTTAGCAGAGCTATTGGACTTTCTGCTGTACATCTTTTGTGCATGGTTTAACCTCTTCAAGGGATCATCATCAGGGGCTGTCCTACCCCTTTCAAAATCCTGTGGTGTTGCAGACAAACTCTGAATCCCCAGGACACTTTTGATCTGATCTGACACACTTTTTGGCCTGTACCTCCTGGGTCCCCTAGCACTGCTGTGGGTCATTTTAACCATAATCTCATTGTGTGTATCTATGTAAGGGTTACCAGATTTGCTCTTTAAATGCAAGGATAGGTCTTCAGTAGACTGCACCACTCTGAGTGGTGACATATAGCCAAAGTCAGTACTGTATTCAAACAACCTCGACTTTGCTTTGGGTTTTTTCCATGGTTTCTTGATGCCCTGGATCTCGGCTGTAGGGGATGACGAGTAAGGGTTGACATAATTCTGTGAAGTTAACCTTTGATTCGCACTTCCACTGGTTTCTGACCTCTGAGATATGGAAAGGTCACTACCATAACTTGGGCTGTTGAAATGGCTGTACCTCAACATGTGGGATTTATCCTTTTGATGCTTTTTAATATAAGGACTACTTTCATACTCCAAGCTGCCCTTTGGTCCTGTGTCCATAAAACCCTTCTTTACACCTTTTGCTTTTGTTTCATCTTTACTTGGAGACCATGCAAAGTCAGGGCCTTTCAAATCACTACCCTCTGTCAAATCAGATGTGGACTTTGAATAAAGGCGTGACGCCTGCTTCAATGAATTGGCAACTATTGATTTTTGTTTGGCTTTGACTTTGCGGTGTTGTGCCCACTTTCCTTTGACTTCATTACTTGTATCAGGTGCCTGGTCCCCTTCTTCTTTTGGGATTTCTTGTGTCACTTTTTCACACCAACATATATATTATAATAATGTTTATAAACGTGTACAAATATTTACAACTCTTGAACAACTTTAACAGCCTCAATTATCACATTAAAGTCCCCATAATGTATGAATGATTATATAACTTTCAGAAATTATGTCTTGAACCTCTGTTTGTACATTCATATCTTGGTTACACAGATAAAACATATGATTTGAATGAGTGCTAATGTGGAAGTGTGTGCTCTTGTTATTTGCTACAGGTAAATAATACACGAGTAAGGAATTATGATACGAGTAGCAGTGTGTATGTGCATACATTTGTGTAAGTTTGATTGGATTTAGCATGATCCAAATGTAAGTAAAGGATAAAACTCAACACATGGATGAATATGACATGACAAGTGAATACACTGATTTCTTATTATTAAGTATTTCACTCAGTTACAAAGGGGTCAAATGGTTCAAAATAAGATTCATTTACTGATTTAGTCACTCAACTCAAGCATACAATACAGGATTATTATATTTGAGATTAGGTGTCCCCAGTATTCTGTACAGAAAAGCTTAGTAGTTTCTATGTGTATAGTCAGTATTGACTGGTGAAAGTCTATTGATTGTCAAAGAGAAAAAATAAGTTACCAAATCAAAATCTGCAGATTTAGAGGTGAAAATCTGTTACACATGCTGTTTTATCATTTTAAACAATAAACCTTCATTAACAATTTTTAAGTTGTACAACCTATTTTATTTAAGACAAAATTTTACATGTAAATAGTTTTTTCATGGAAAATCTTATATATTTTTCCATTTGAAATACTCTTAATCATTTCTAGCTTTTTAAACATTAAATAAATATTATTTTGCAATGTTCGTTAATTGAGAAAAAAATGTCAAAATAACTAATGAGACAAAATAAAACAAACATTACTTAATCTGGCACCTTGCACTTACAGAAAAATCTTTAGAATTTGTTAAAGTAATTTTTGAAAAATAATTGAAATAAAAAGACAATGACCACAAATATTACGTGAAAGAGCAGTAACTTGTGAAACCAAAAATTTAGGTTTTCAATACTGCCCCATTCACACTACAGGCAGTATACCCAGAATGCTACAGGCAGTATACCCAGTATACTACAGGCAGTATACCCAGTATGCTACAGGCAGTATACCCAGTATACTACAGGCGGTATACCCAGTATACTACAGGCAGTATACCCAGTATACTACAGGCAGTATACCCAGTATGCTACAGGCAGTATACCCAGTATAGTACAGGCGGTATACCCAGTATGCTACAGGCGGTATACCCAGTATGCTACAGGCAGTATACCCAGTATGCTACAGGCAGTATACCCAGTATGCTACAGGCAGTATACCCGGTATGCTACAGGCAGTATACCCAGTATGCTACAGGCAGTATACCCAGTATGCTACAGGCGGTATACCCAGTATGCTACAGGCAGTATACCCAGTATGCTACAGGCAGTATACCCAGTACGCTACAGGCAGTATACCCGGTATGCTACAGGCAGTATACCCGGTATACTACAGGCAGTATACCCGGTATGCTACAGGCGGTATACCCAGTATACTACAGGCAGTATACCCAGTATGCTACAGGCAGTATACCCAGTATACTAAAGGCAGTATACCCAGTACGCTACAGGCAGTATACCCAGTATCCTACAGGCGGTATACCCAGTATCCTACAGGCGGTATACCCAGTATGCTACAGGCAGTATACCCAGTATACTACAGGCAGTATACCCAGTACGCTACAGGCAGTATACCCAGTACGCTACAGGCAGTATACCCAGTATGCTACAGGCGGTATACCCAGTATGCTACAGGCAGTATACCCGGTATACTACAGGCAGTATACCCGGTATGCTACAGGCAGTATACCCGGTATGCTACAGGCAGTATACCCGGTATGCTACAGGCAGTATACCCGGTATGCTACAGGCAGTATACCCGGTACGCTACAGGCAGTATACCCGGTACGCTACAGGCAGTATACCCGGTACGCTACAGGCAGTATACCCGGTACGCTACAGGCCGTATACCCGGTACGCTACAGGCAGTATACCCGGTACGCTACAGGCAGTATACCCGGTACGCTACAGGCAGTATACCCGGTACGCTACAGGCAGTATACCCGGTACGCTACAGGCAGTATACCCGGTACGCTACAGGCAGTATACCCGGTATACTACAGGCAGTATACCCGGTATACTACAGGCAGTATACCCGGTATACTACAGGCAGTATACCCCGTATGCTACAGGCTGTATACCCAGTATACTACAGGCAGTATACCCAGTATACTACAGGCAGTATACCCAGTACACTACAGGCAGTATACCCAGTACGCTACAGGCAGTATACCCAGTACGCTACAGGCAGTATACCCAGTATACTACAGGCAGTATACCCAGTATGCTACAGGCGGTATACCCAGTATGCTACAGGCGGTATACCCAGTATGCTACAGGCGGTATACCCAGTATGCTACAGGCGGTATACCCAGTACACTACAGGCAGTATACCCAGTACACTACAGGCGGTATACCCAGTACGCTACAGGCAGTATACCCAGTACACTACAGGCAGTATACCCAGTATACTACAGGCCGTATACCCAGTATGCTACAGGCGGTATACCCAGTATCCTACAGGCAGTATACCCAGTATGCTACAGGCAGTATACCCAGTATACTACAGGCGGTATACCCAGTATACTACAGGCGGTATACCCAGTACGCTACAGGCGGTATACCCAGTATGCTACAGGCGGTATACCCAGTACGCTACAGGCAGTATACCCAGTACACTACAGGCACAGGCTCCAAAGACACCTCAATCTTTCACGATTTGGTGTATCCCTAAGGTATGACATGCATGCCCAGTGACTGGACATGGTGTGTAACCACAAACATCAGTAGGATGGCAGTAGAACAAGAGTAGTATTAACATGTGTCACCGAGAGACAACCTCCATTATACTGCTTGTAGTGTGAAAGGGGTATACAATTTACCTTGGTTTCTGCCATTTTTATTTAAGGCATAATGCAATGGGGGTAATTTCCTCTGGTCAATAAAACCTGAACTACACCTTCCCAAAATTCCTTTTCTAAATTATTATCTCAATAATTGATAGCAACTGCAAATAACTCATATCACTGATGAATCTGCATTTGCCAGTTTGAAAAGATTGTTCTTAACAAATATTAGAATGTATACAAAACATAATGTTACAAAGTTTGTTGTGTTAGAAAAAGAATAGAACAATGAGTAAATATTGATAGAAAATAACAACTTAGCAAAATAATAACTTATTTCTTGAGACGGAATTGGAAATTAATATGTACTCCTGTATTCCCCTGAGTTAATCAGACTTTAAAGCAGCTGGTGTTAGCTACAAATGATTCTAATACACTGAATACAACTGAGTTGAAATCACTTACTATTAACATATCATTAAACCTACAACAAAAAGAAGTAACTGAAATAACAATATGAGTAATGTCAACAGCTGTATAAACCAAGTATAATTAAGGTGTCAAAAGCAACAGACACCAAAACAAGGAGAACAATAGAATGCTGGTGAATGATTAGATCAGGGAACAAGGAATATGTCCCAAAAATGAACGTACTTTCACAAAACTGTCAAAACTTCACTTTTTAACATTCCAAGGAGGGTCTTTATTGTCAATCATAAATTGTTTACCACATATTTTGTACATTAAGTATCAATCACTAATTTTTCCACATATATGATGATTTTTAGTGAAATATAAAATGCATCAAAAGGATAATCCGGCTATGAAAACACGATTGTGCAAATGTTAAATCGATAATAAACAACCTGTTAAAGCTTGTTAAATGATAAAACCAGCCGATATTAACAGCTCAGTGAAAATATATTAGTTAAATATATTTATCATGCATCATAAAGCAGAGAATTGCCAACCTTTTGCAAATGTGTAATTTGTTAAATGCCTGCTGTGTATTTCATCTGGTTAGGATGTATTTGTGCATAATGGCAACATAACTCACTGTTGGGTACTTTGATAAACCACAGATATGCTAAAAAAACAGTATGGTTAGAAAGCTTAGTGCGGAGGAGAGAAAACATACATGTAGTAGATTAACCAACATCAAAAATATTGCCTACCCCATTTTGGATGAATATCATAAACGGTAAGCAGATTCTCAGAGTTCCGTATGGTTGGCTTCTGATCAGATTTTATTAGATGTTTCTCTGGATTTTTCTTTACACTTTTTGCGTTGGGTTTCCTTGCTTTAGATTCTTTCTTGGTCAGTGTTGCAGGCTTTACTTGTTCCTTAAAGACTCCAGGATCATAAGGCTCTAGTTTATGTGTGTGTTTGACAGTTACTGTAGGATGATTTTTGCTGTGCTTTGACTGGTGCGGAGAAGTTTTACCAGATTCTAAAGGTACACCCTTTTTTTGTCTATGCCCACCGTCTTTGTGCTTTTCTTTTGCCTCAAGGGAAGATACTTGCTTGCCCTTGCTTGCCTTGTTATGATGTATCTTACTATTATAACTCTTATCACTTACATCCAATAATTTTGACTCTTCACATGAATCATCACTCATATAGAAGACATCTGTGAAGTAATCGTTCTCAATATCCTCAACAGTGGCCTGGGGGTCTTCTATTTTACGAGCGGTCTGTATCACAGCTGCTAGATTGCTGGAGCTATCTTCTAGAAAAGATACTGCTTTACTTGTGGCCATGAGATTATCTGAACTTTTGTCACTGGATTCAGATTTATCTGAATTCCTTCTATACCTTGTATCTCTACCTGTATTCACTTCCATAACATACTCATCATCATTACTGTCATCCTTTGTCTCCTCTGAACTATCTTCAGTAGCTATACTAATTTCATCAGTATCACTTGCATCCTTCTGTTCTATTATATTATGTTCATCTACACTTGACACCTCCTTTCTGTCTGTTCCCAGATGAGATTCGTTATCATCTGTATCTGAGAAAGATGTATACTCCTCACCACTGGCACTGTTCGAATCAGGCTCAGTGTAGGAATCTTCAAAATCATCAAGTTCTTCTTTATCACTGTTATTTCCTTCAGATCTATCCACTACTGAATCTATGTCACTATCTTCTTCAGAGCAACTTTCTAAATCTGTCTTTTTATCTGTTTCACTTGGTCTAGGTGCCTCATTCTGGAAATCAGGACTGTCACTATTTGCTGCTCGACCAGTACGAGCTGATCCGGATAATATAAAGCTAGCCAGACTGTCCTTTCTTCCCAGTGTATATTCTTCATTGGGTATTCTTTCAGTAGGTTTACTCAAAACCTCAGTGGCAGGCTGATAAGAATGAACTCTACGGTAATTGGCAGCTTTCATAGGAGACTGAAAATTTCTTAATGCTGCCCAATCCTTCCCATTCCAAGTAGAATTCCTTGGTTTTAACTCTGGTAGGCCCAGTTCACTTCTAGGGGTGTCGAGTATGCTGACAGTTTTTATTTGGTTCAGATTATCCTTTTCATTATCAACAAGATGCAGGCTTGTATTTCTTGGACTTAGAAAGTTGTAAAGATTGTCATCCTTGTCAATTGCTTCTAAAGATGCTATATCATGGATGCCTACACATTATAAACAAAAATTAGAAAAGAGAATGTCACATTAATCCTGAGATACAAAAGGTAAATTCTTAAAGCTAGATTCACTTGATTAAACTAACTTCTTATCAAATTCTCTGGAAATGGACTTATGTAAATCAAATTTACATTTGACATTATAGCGGGAAGGACAGCGGAAGTCTGCAAGTCTTTTCAAAGACTTCCCTGAAACAAAATAGACTTTCTTTTAAAAACTTCAATGAAGTCTCAAACACAAGTCTGCAAAGCAACTTTGTTTCTATGTAATATATTTAAATTACGCCCATAACAATCATGATTTTTGAATCCCAAATTACAATATTTGTAATAAAGATATTATTAATTTATTTATTTATTTTTTTTTTTTTTTGGAATTTCCAATAAGGGGTAATTTTTTTTAGAATTATTTATCAAATTATAAGTAGTAGTGACTCAGCCATGGGCAACAAAGTAGTGTTCAGTTTACTAAAAAAAATAATATAATTTTAAAAGTGGAGAAATGGATGACAGCCATCAATTACACTCAAAGTCACACAATAGGCTGACATCAACATGACAAGAATGTTATAAGTTCAGCATATTAGGAATGGCGATTTATAGATGGAAACTCCAAATTTGTGGAAATTCAACATATAATTACAGACAGAAATATTTAACTCAAGACCTGTGCTTTTTAACTGATTTTGGTTTCCAACTTGTAGAGACAATAATATGTCTTTGATAATCACACACAATATATAAGTGACATCTGTAAAGGTAACTGAAGTAATTAAATAAGAAAAAAAAACACCACAAAGGTTTGAAATTTACATACAAGATTATATATATCAGATCTCTTCAAAGAAACTTAAAATTTACAAGTCTGCAGTCCAATCAAGTAAAACAGAAAAGATAGTGAATAAAAAATGACCGCACTGGAGGAGTAACACAACAACAAAAACTTTATTGGTTTAACTTGAAATATATGCTAAATAAGGTAAAGGTAGATGCAGCAAAACGAATAAGCAACAACACAACTCACAACACCAAAAGAAAACTCAAAATTAACATTGTCCTCATCTTTAACAATGCTTATTTATCTTTCTTACTTATCCAATTTCCAGTTTTATCGAAAATCAGTACATGCTGAATTGAGAAAACATGCCAAACAGTAGATTTAAATGGAAGGAGATGATTAAATTACAACATAAATTACATGTAATGCATAATATATTTAAAAGAAGGATATGTACAAGAAGGTTCATCTATCACTGTAAGTAGTGATACAATTTAACAGATTAAAACCATTCAATGCATGCATGGAGTTAAGCATGGATTAATGTAAAAGATTATTAAATGACACGCTACCTCTTGCTGGAGTAACCTCTGAATGACCAGAGGCCGCCCTGGGCACCTTTGTGACACCAGTTTTGTAAGCGGCAAAATTATTCTGGGCAGAAGAACTGCTGTAAGCTTTCTTGATACGCTCAGGAAGACTGGCTGCAATGGAAACCAGAATACAGTGCAGATACACTACTATATTTCAACTAGGACTGAAATCCCTCTGATTAGTAGACACACACATATATTTATATACAGAAGGGGTTTTAAAGAGGTTGAACTCGTACCCCTGTTACACTGTCCTGAGTTTGGCTTTTGAATACCCTGAGTATGCAGTGATGAGCAAGTTGTTGAGGTTGCACAACATACTTCTTTCACTCATAACCATTCTTCTTCAATATCAATTTTATGTATACTTTGAATTACTGTCTTCATTTTAAGTATCCTCAACAAAATAATTTTTTACAAAAATGATACCTTAGTATCACCTAAAGATCTTTTATTCTGGTGCTGAGATTCATATATAGCCTCACAAGTGGCAGAACCTGTCATAAGTTCATACACTGGTAAACAGTGTGATCAAAGAGCAAATTACAACCTACTGAGTCATGACCTATGTCAAGGAAATGCTACACCTTGAAATCAAATTGTAAAAGATCTGCAAATATTATTCACCAAATTTCAACAACCTGGGAAAGTTAGATTAACACAAGCATAGCTGGTATATATTTTTGTAAAATCTCAGTCAATAACGGGACTGGTAACCTAATTTTAACCCCTATCATTCACTATAAAACTTGAAAATTAATCTTTAAACTTAATGTTGGTCCGACTTATCAAACAACTTACAGATATTGATATACACTCAGTTTATTGTTTCAAGCAAAACCTTTTTCTTTGGTGTATCACCAAAATTATTAAAATTATAGCTTGAAATAATAAAGTTTTGAGAATTTTAATTTATCCTCCTAAGAAAAGTTTATTTACGTGGTATACAAATGAAACATCATCCTGTAAAAGTAATAATGCCAACATATTTAATGCGACAGTATTATATGAATACATAATTAAATATCAATCAAACAGTTTTTTTAATACAAGGTAAAACTCGCTCAATGGAAGAACACATGACATTTGAAATATTAACTGAATCAAGTGACACTGTCATGATGCAGTTAAAATTAATGCTTTACCCATTGCACTAATTTGTCACATTAGTTTATGATTAAGTATAGTTACACAAATTGAGTTGCATTATCAGAAAGGTATGTATCAAAAAAATTCAAGAAAAGGAAAAAATTCAATTAAAACAATAATAAAAATACATGTATTGAACACAAAACCATGTTTGAACATTGCACAATGTGATAAAAATTAATAGAAAGGAAAAACAAAGAAATGTCATGTCATTAATGTTTGAAAAGTTAATGAGATGTAAGATTAAGGCACAAGTTGGTTAACTTTGTTGTTTATTTTTTTTAAATTTCTTTCACATTGACAAATGTGTTCAGTTGATTGAAATGTGAATTTTAATACCAAATACATGTAGTTTAAAATACATTTCAAAACCAAGCCATATACAGTAGAACCTCGGTTATCCGAACCCCATGGGAGACATAAAATCCGGCCGGATAATCGAGGGGTTCGGATAGATGAAGGAAACCGGAATTCACGGTCTATGGGTTACCGAGTGGGCGATAATTGAAGAATTATCGTTTTTATGCAATAAACATAGACGTTGGTGGTCCTTAATAAAATAATTTAATATTTTTGTGTCATATAATATAAGTGACCCTTCAGTTGTCGTTTATTTGCTCCATATCCATGGATATTATTATTATTTTTATTTAAAATTTTACGCGGACTTGAGCTGGTTGTGTTCGGTTGGTACTTGCATTGTTGACGTTTTAATTTTAGATTAACATCATCCCGCATATTGTCAATTAAAAAACTCCGGGAGATTATTTATTGTAAAACCCCAAGCGAACACACCTTCAGTGATACGCGTTTGATTGGTAATGCATTGTTGACGTCTTTTCTTTTCTACACGTCAGTTTTTTTAACCTACTCCGGGAGATTATAAATTGCGAAACCCAATCGAACACACTTTCATTCATTGGCGCATTATCAAAGAAGTTGTGTAGCGGGGTCGTGTAATTGAATTAATCCCTCCCCTATTGTAACAATGGTGATAAAGATGAAAGAAGTTCGGCGTCTCTGTGAATGGTACGTTTTATAAAGCACTGGAATTCATCGTTTCCGAGACTGGGTAAAATCTTGTATTATCGCTCACGCTTGACCGTGTTTTATATGTAGGGAGACATGATTTCGGTTCGGTTAATCCGGAGATTCGGATAATAGAAGGCCGGATAACCGAGGTTCTACTGTATGTCCTGTTTGGCTTGCGAGAGCTTGTGGACACAGTAAAAGCTGAGCACTACCAGACAATTAGTGCAAGCAACAAACTGCATCTACAAGCCATATCCGCAAGCCAAAAATAGTGCAACACTCCTACATTGTTTGAATTTTTTACCATAAGCAGTGTACTGCATCTGTGCATGTACATATTAAGTGCACTAATTCTATTGAGAAATTTACTGATCACTATAATCACTACTGTAATAACAGCAAATTTAATAATTGCAGAGGAATTCACTCCAATGCATTTATATATTAAAATTTTGTGACATGTGCATATGTTGGACAGTTTTACAACAAACTGAATCCATTAAAAAACCATAGGAACTTTATGCAAAAAAAAAGAAATAAAATATAGATATTTACACAATGCTACATTTACCACAGTACAATTTACTGTTATACTATCCTATTATACAATCACATAGGGAGCATGATATTGTCTTTGAATACTAGAAGGTAATATAAATAATAGAAGAGATATTTTAGTATAAGACAAAAGAAAAAAAACATAAATCTGGGAGAGTGAAAATAAGAACTGACGATCATGTCAAATACAATTGGGGTTGTTCTACTGCACCCCAATATACAGCCATTATTTCATCATATTTTTAATCAATATTGTTCAAAGAAATAAACAAAAAATCAAAATATTCATGATGAGTAATTAGTAACTAGTGCATACATTAAATTTTATTTATTTGGGTTTAGGTTGTATCACAATGGGTAGTTTAAGGCCAGAGGAAACCAGTGCATACAAGTTGTTCAAGATTCTGCATTATAAACAGCTGGGTATCGGTAAGCATCTTAAGCTGCCAACTTTCCCACATAGAGTCTTGTCTGGGATTCAAACCACTGACCTAGGAGGTGGTAGGCAAGTTTGTTACCCACTACACCACCAAGCTGATAACTAAATGCATACAATAAATTCTAATAAAAACAAAAGTAATAAAATGTCACATTATGATTATCATTACCATTATTGGGTCTTATCTTCTTAATCTTGTACTCAGGTGCTTCATTACCACTACTTTACTCATTAATGAGTACTGTTCACAGCAATAAAAGTTAAAACAGACCAAACTGGTCTATTTAACTTATGAGTACTTTTTACAGCAATAAAAGTTAAGCAGACCGAATTGGACTATTTAACTTTTAAAAATTACAGAAATTGATCATTGGACAATCGGTACATTTTGAATACAGCCAATAATTTTCAAGTACAGAAGAGTCAACTCTAGTCTCATATTCTATATTCCAAATACTCAATCACTGTACTCTTTATCAAGTACCAGAGTACTCTTCAACAGTCCCAGTTATCATTAGATTAACAAAATACAATAAAAATGTATTTCAATCAATAAATTACTATTCTTCTTACCAAGAAATGAATCATCATTTATTTCCTTTATTGTGAGTTTCCTGGATATATCCGGGGACTTAGAACTGTATAGTCTGCTGACAGTTACACGACTAGCACAGCGGCTTGTCAGCGGCTCACTCTGTGCCCGACTTATACTGCGACTCTGAATCACTATCTCACTTCTCCCATGTGAACGGTCCCCCTGATCTATGCTAACATTTTCACCTAAGTCAAATTTTCCATTTAATGGTGGAATATTCTGATCAGTTTCCACAGAATTTAACTGTTCTATTGTTTTGTTATCCAAAGAAATAATTTTAATATCTTCCCATTGTTTTTTATGTTTGGTAACTGATGAACCCATTGAATTCTAGGTAAGGTTCACAAATTTAACAAATGCAATCTTATTTTTTTCCTTAATTCTAATTTTCTGTACATGCATCAGACTGTGAACCCTGCAATTTTCATGTTACTTGTAAATGATTTGTTAGTTGATAGGTAATGATTTACATTTCTGATGTCTGGGGACTTTTTTCTCAATGTTTTTCTGTTCGACTATTTTTCACTGGGTTCATTGGTGTAATTTGTGCACCATGAAGATATATACCTTGCATATGCATTTTTTTTCCTCTGTTTACTTTGCAAATATAAAACATGGGAAGATTTATTTATGTTTCATGATATTTTATGGATTTATTCAACAGAATGATATACCTGGAATGACATTTATCCAATACTTGTGAAATGGAAATCTCAACCAATTCACAAGTCATATTGTGATAGACTGAGACAAAACTTGCCACTTTGGTAATATTTACTTGTCAGAGAATTTACACAAGGCTCTATGCCAAAGACAATTGCACATGTCTTTTACAAAAAATTTTTTTTTTTACTCAGAACCTCTGCCTGTTATCTACATATATTAACTTTTTTGAACTTAAAATAAATAGACTCCAGTGAACAGGACAAAATAATATACATTATAGAAGTCACATATGTTTATCATTTACATTTTTTTATTCATTAATAAATCATGATACACTTGTCAATATACTGGTAATTCTGTTACAGTATTCATGACTTCACTTCCCACAACTGAAGCAGATTATATATCTTACTTAGCAAATGCATGAAATAAATTTATCCACAGGTTAATGATTTTGTGTCTGTATTTTATCAACTGAGTTGATACAGGTTAAAACCTAAGGAACAAATCTAATCTCAAATCCTATCAATAGGTGTCCAACTCAATTGTGAATACTGATAAACAGATAATTGTGCCCATTTCTGATTTTAAGGTCATCTACTTCTTTGAAGCATTCAATACTAAAACTTCCACCCTAATTCTTTCAAAAATAATTTATAAATTGATCAAGGAATGGTCATAAAAATGTACAGTATATACAAACATGCTAAACAAAATCAAAGTTCCTTATTTTCAAAATCAACCAATGTGCATTGATTTTTTTTTCACACACCAAACAAAACTTTTACATTGAGGAATTATAATCAAGATCACACATATAAATAAAGGATGATGGAACCCAAAACAGATACAGGTATGTCAGTGGTCTAATAAACATGATATATGGTGGTAGGGTAAGGTAACTCTGCATTTCCATATATACAATCTACAATCAATGAATGTGCTTTCATTAAGGCTGAAAATGAATAGTAAAATCATTTTTTAAATATTTGGGCATGGCATTTGGTGAATATTCAAAATTTGAATACCAGTATCTATCTTAAAGTGGACAAGACAATGGTGATGCAAAACTACATAATTTTCCATTATAATAATTTTCATTTTTTCACAAATAAATTTCATCATAAAAACGTAAAATTTTTAAATACATTTTAATATCTACATTTTATTTTAAAGAATAACAAGAGGGGCAGAAATGCCCCAAAAGGCGGGTTTCACAGGCAGCAATAAGGTTAGCGACTGCTACAATTAAATTTAGAAACAAGGAAAGAAATGTTAGGTCACCCAGTTAAGGTAAATGCTAGACGTGCTTAGAAATGTAAAACTTGTAATCTAGGTTACATAATTGTATTTTTGTTATAAACGGACAAACACACAAATACACCAATTACGAAAGGAACCTAGCTATGATGGTGATCTATCTCCCTGTCAAGTTTGAATTTGATTGGACAAAGCGTTTTCGAGTTAGAGTCCGGAAACGGAAATGTTGACGGACAGACAAACAGACAAAAAAGGACAAAGGAACAGACAGAATTACACCAATTTCGAAAGGAACCTAGCTATGATGGTGATCTATCTCCCTGTCAAGTTTGAATTTGTTTGAACAGAGCGTTTTTGAGTTAGAGTCCGGAAACGAAAATGTTGACGGACAAAAAACGGACATACAAACACACAGAATTACACCAATTTCGAAAGGAACCTAGCTATGATGGTGATCTATCTCCCTGTCAAGTTTGAATTCGATTGGACAAACCGTTTTCGAGTTAGAGTCCAATAATGAAAATGTGGACAGAGAGACGGACACATCAATCTAATAGGCAGGTTGGTTACACGCAACCCGCCTAAAAACCTGAAGAAAGGTGCATTGGATGCATAAAATTTGATAAACACGAAAAAATTAACAACAAATATTTGATTTTAGTTAAAAAATTTTTTTTTTAGTTAAATAATATTTGAATAGTTCTGCTGCAAAACGAATATCTGGTATTTACCATTCAGCCTTTGTTCACAACTTAAAAACATTGTCAAAAAAATAATAAATTATATATTCCACCCAATTTTGAATACACATTTAATGAATATTGACAAAAAATGGTCTTCTTCATTTCTTGAAGTGAAAAAAGTTACAGTCACCTGTTGCTAATCACAATTCACCTTGGGATGCATGGAAACACTTATAATTTGTTACGGACGCATAAACTTGCATTCACAGATTGCAGACTGTCAGTTGTATAAATAGAAACGCAGTGCAGGGTTCACAATAAGGAGTTAGTTACCAGGTTTACCAAGGGCACGGTGCTGTGAATGTAGCTGACCAGGAGCACTTTTGAGTTTTATCACAGATTTGCCTTTCCTTGTAGCAGCTATACAATGTGGTAGAGTTTAATTTATACAGAGTAGAAACATAGAAACAAATGCAAAGGTACAAAGATAACAGGGCTGTCAAAGAGTGTTCATAAAGAAGAGAGTAACTGATTATCTGGTGTAAAAAGAAACAAGAAAACAATATTCTTTTCTGCTTACACATTGAGAATTTTAAAAATATTTACACAAAACCTGAGCGGAAATATTGCACATGTTGTTATTACTTGTATCGCTAAAATGAAAGCTCATGAAAGGGCAGTCTAATTGTTATAAATAGCAAGCCCCAGCAGGCAAGAACCCCAGCCCACATGTACAACATTGAGACTAATTGGGAAAGTCTTAGGAACAACTTCAGTTGTAAGAAGTATACAGAATCCACGAAATGTTGTCAGATGTAAGATTCACAGGTCATGACTTCTTACAAGTTGTTTTCATATTTTGAAGCCCCAAACTTAATCATCTCTAGATCCTCTTAGCATAAACATACCCTGCAAAATTTGGTGAAAATCTGTGCAAGGGTTTAGACTGTGGAACATCCACAAGCTTTATGGCCGTCGCCGCCCAGATGGCACACGGGATGACCATAACCCCAGCCTTTATGGGCTGGAGTTAAAAAGTACTGCAGTACACCAAAGTAAGTACATGTGGCAGCCTTAAATTACACAGATTGATTGACTGATAGTAATTAAGGGGATGAAGGAAAGCAGTGAATAGTAGCACCAAAATTCAAACCCATGACCTGTGAGGTGGGTATCTTACTATGTAATTTTGCCATTACAAATGAATAACAAAGGTTTGTAAGACAGGAATATTATTCTGTAATCTGAAACAAAAGAAAGCATATAATTAATTTAAATTGTAATGGTGGTACTGTTTAAATAATATGTAGATACAATGATTGGAAAAGGGATAAATGAAGGTATATCAGAATGACTGATTCCCCAAGGTTATATAACTTACTGCAAATTGATATTTATTTGTTACACAGGAGAGATATGGATTAAATACACATACTTCACAACACTGAAAGCAAATTTATCAACTATACTTACAATGTCTGTATGGTATTAATCAAAATTCATTGTTTCAAATATAATGAAAGCCTTTAGATATATGAGAAATTGAATAATTTAAGTATCTTTTTCATGAAATGCTTTTAAATGCATTCAGGACTTAAATTTCTGAATGCAGGGTTCAAACTTAACTGATCCCAGAACCAAAACAAATTTTTAATATTTTCAAGAATATATTTTACATCACATAGCATACTGGTAATACATACCAGAACTTACCTTTTTAAACCTATTTGGAAATTATGTAGACATAATAGAATAAATTATCCTCATTAATAAGTAATAGTTATTTCAGTTTTAATACAGGTCAACCACTGAAATGCAGTTATACATTAATATGTTAAGTGACAAAAGTATCACCCATTATAATAATATATGTGCACCAAATTAACCTACTGGTATATCATATACTCCAAACCAGAGACATTTTTATTTGGCTTTATTTCAGTTTATGGGTCCCAAATACAAAATATAATAGTAGATACTCAATCATCAGCGCCTCAATAATGAATACATTTTCAAGGCCAATTAATCACAATCCTCAAGAATAAGCAAACTATAAGACAAACTGAAATTTGTTCTTGTTATAAGAGCAAAACACAACACATATAAAACTTTACATAAACAACAATGTACAGTCGTATACATATTCATGATGAATACGTATACTTGAGTGAACATGTGATCGAGTGGTATACCTCATGAAAGAATCAATGAACCAAAATGTAAAAAAGAATTAATAAAGAATTATGGTTCACATTATAAGCAAGTTTACAAATGTGATCTATAAACCAATCACTGTAAAATTTATAATTCTACAGAAAAAGTAAGTGGCATTCCGTAAAAGGAAAACTCCGGCCATAATACTAAATCAACTATGGAATAATAGGTTAATTATTATATTAATCTCTCTCTTTGAAATTATTGTAAATTTATTTATTTACTTGGGGTTTTACGTCGCTTTCAACACAGTACAGGTCATATCACGATGGGTAGTTGGAAGGGCAGAGGAAACCAGTACATACAGTTGGTCAAGGTTCTGTACTGTAAACTACCGACCAACAACAAGCAACTACCAGCTTTCCCACTTGAGGTTGGGCCGTGAACTGAACCCAGCCTTAGAGATGATGTTGTTTTGGAGAAAAAGAATGTCAAGTTGGCACAATAGCATATTTTCTACAAATAAAGCTTTAAATTCTGTCTTCTGATTGATGCAGTTAGAAATTAAAGGAAGGACAAAAATTTTTAAAATATACTCTCGACTGGTAACTGTACTGCAATGTAAACGCCCCCTCCCTATTAAATGGCCCCCTCGCCCACCTTTGCAATTCCAGGATTTCAAAAAAAGATTTGATTTAGTACATCCCCAAGCAAATAACCTGGAACACCTGGAAAAGAAGATAATCAAAACAAAACGTGACAGTTTTAAAACTACCATAAAATTTGCCAAAATACGAGATAAAAAGTTTGCCATAATTTCTCCAGGTTTAAGTTTTGTTTCTTATGTTTTGAAGTCTCCCACAACTTTTTGTGCTGACAATCGAGATACCAGTTGTATGTTATTATCGCCCATTGCTCATGGACACTTGTGGTTTCTTCATCTCATATAGTCCAACTCCTTTTTGAAAAATGCAGTGTCCCGGGGTGTTTTTTGGAATAAATGCAGCTGTAGTTGGATCAAATGAAGTTACATCAATAAGACCCGAATTCCTCAAGACTTATATCATGTTTGGCATCAAGAAGAAACTGTACTTCATGAAAAATACAGAAAATCTGTTAAAATTTTAAATTTTTCTGTTAGTATAAAGATCACTGTAAAATAAAATTTTAACCTCAAACGTGTTTTTTAGTTATTAAAGCTCAAAGCTACAATATCAGTGTTATACATCATGGCCATCTTTGACTGTTGACAGACTATTAAGGAGTTAACAAATATAACCAGTGTGGCACGCTACACTATAAACTTTCAAACGTCTTCTCAACAGGCAAATTTGGCTTGGCTTTCATATTTACATTTACTCTTTCATAGCAATTCTAGGTATAAATGTAGTATAAAAAATAGATAAAAGTGCATTGTTTGCATAATTAAGACATTCTCCAAATAGAAAAAATTGTCCTGTGCCACTGATACACGTGCTGCTTATATTTGAAAACAATTTATTTTTTCCTTTTAGTCAAAAATTTTTTGCTACCACACATGTAGAACTGGCTTCATGCCATAAAGCAAGAAAAGTAAATAGGCTTACGCAAAGTTCTCAAAACTTTCAAGATTAACTGTATTAAGTGCAGATTTCCCCAATTTATACCAATATATTTTGAATTATTTTTATTATTCATATAAGTTTATGAATGTTAAAATTTGCCGCAGTCACATCTACCAATGTAGCTAGCTCTCAAAATTTAGCATCAGGAAACAAAGTCACAGAGATTCTCCCACACATTAGACCAATGACCTAAAATTGTCAGATAAGAAATTTATAAGAATAGGTCATAGCATAAAGTAAAACCCAAAAGCACTCATAGAGCACAAGCCTCCACCGGGGACCTGTGACTTCATTAGAAAAATGACACCAGATATTCGTCAGGAGTGAACTGATCTAAATATGGATAATCATATTCTAGTTGTAACCAACTGCAAGTGACCAATGCAGCAAAGATGGTGGACGATGTAAACAAATGTTACAAAAATTAATGTTAAATATTTGTATAAATGAGGAAAAAAGCTAATACAAGCTAGCGAAATATGACTGAATATATATTTTTTCAGTTACTCGTTTCACTACTTTGTACTCGGTTTCTCAAAGAATTCTGATCAAATCTTTCTTCAGGTGACCGGGTAACCTATCAGAGCTTTAATTATTATAAGTCTACAACACAGCCTGAAGTTAGAATTATCATGACAAGTCAGATGGTCAATTAACTCAAACTGACAAATATTGGCCAGTCAATTAGGAGTTACTTCTGATTGCTCAGACCTTTTTAAGCAAACTTGCCCACTCCTTGGCTGGGACCTTATACGTTCCGATCACTCTATCAGAGGATGGAAAAGGGTTAAGCTTGAAAGAGTTTTGAGAATAAACGCTTAAATAAGTACACAGTACACACTCATCACATCCAGATCTAGTTTATAAACTGATTACCACCAACAGTTGTCTCTATGCACGGCAGTAAGAACCTGGTTGGACTCGGACTTTTGAGGTCTGTATATACAGTAACAATTAACACATATATAGCTATATATGTTTGCCTTAGAAAAGGACAAATTCAATGTTTTAATCGAGTTTAACAACTTCAGAATTTCATCATATAAACACCCCTCCCATCATCTGACTACCTCATCCCCTTCAACCTACCCCTTTTTTCTGCATATGTACACTATAAATTGTATTAACGTCCCATTGACTCCAATGCAAAGAGGTTGTTACGAGATAAGGGATCTACGAAATTCTGTTTACACAGTAGAACCTCTATTATCTGACCTTTTATTGTCTGTATATTCAATCTTATGAACTCAATTCCACTCTCCAAACTTTTTTTCCAGTTCTTTTATACTAAAATACCTCTTGTATTTTATGAAACTTCTATTACATACAAACACAATATTACTGTCTGATTATGGTCTGAGAATAGAGGTAGCACTGTAATGCAAATATTTCACAAAAAATTACATTGACAGTGAGAAAACAGTGACATTGCAATTGGATAAGTATACAAGGATACTGTATTATGCTAATGTATGTTCTATCAATCATTTAATATATTTATTAGTAATTTATTACTGGCTGAAAATTTAAGGACCTTTGAATGCCTTTTGAAAAGTAACCAAAAATATAGTCTGTGAAACTCAGACAGACACAGATGAAGGAAACTACTCACAGGTAAACAATGGTTAAAATCCAGAAAGTCACAAAAGCAAGACATGGATAACTCATACTATATAGTGTAATTTAAACATACAAAAATAGCCAACCTCAGCAGCCAAGAACTCCAGCCTGCAGGTACAACTAAATGGGCAACAACATTGAGATTTGGGAAAATCTTAGGAACAACTTCAGTTGTAAGAAGTATACAGAATCCACCAAATATTGTCAGATGTAAGATTCACAGGCCATGATTTTTTACAAGTTGTTTTCATATTTTGAAGCCCTAGAACCAATTATAAAAGAAATATAAGTGCCTTTTATCATGATGACCCTACATGACCTTGAAGCAGGGGTCAAAGGTCAAATTTGACACTGCAGAAGATTTGCAGAACACGATTTCCAAGAAGTTATTTTCTCATTCCAAACCCCTAGTACCAATGATAAGGGAGATATTAGGACTTTTTGATATGCCCCCCAGTTGACATAAAAGATGTGATATGGCAGCCATTTTTTTCAAAACAAGGCCAAAATTACCCTCAGACAAGCTTTCCTTAAGCCATTTACATTTTGTGCAAATCTGACACAGCCAGCTGCAATATTTTAAATTTTAAACCATACCAATGATTTTTGAGTAATCAGCTATGGTGGCCATGTTGTTTTTTAAAACGAGTACCATAATTTTTTACTGACACATTTTCACAGTCATAAACATTTTCTGCGAATTTGGTGAAGATATATTCATAACTGAATGAGATATAAAGCTGGATTTAAAAATGTGACAAAAGCATTTCATAATCTCCCAACCCCGGCCTTGGTCAGTGAGAGATTAAAATGCAACTGTAGTAGCATTAGTTTAATAGTGCCCTTTTTCAATTAAGAAGTTTAACACCGAAAAGTATTTAAAGCATTGCAATGGCAACAGGTGTTGTCAGATACCCTCCTAAACGTACTCAGCTGTAGATCTTGTTTGGTTCCACTCTCCAAACTTTTTTCCAGTTCTTTTACACTAAAATACCTCTTGTATTTTATGAAACTTCTATTACATACAAACACAATATTACTGTCTGATTATGGTCTGATATCCTGAAAATTTGGTGAAAATCCACATATCGGTTTAGGCTGTGGAACACCCACCCAAAAATTTTAAAGTATTGCCATGGCAACAGTTGTTACCGGATCCCCCCAAAACCTAATCAGCTCTAGAACCTCTTGGGGTAAAAATAACCTGAAAATTTGTTGAAAATCAGTGAATGGGTTTTTCGGCTTTGGAACACCCATAAGCTTTAAGACACAAAAATCTTAAAAGTGTTGCCATGGCAACAGTTGTTCCTGGATACCAACCAAAACCAAATCAGCTCTAGAGCCTCTTGGGGTAAACATACCCTGAAAATCTGTGCATGGGTTTAGGCTGTATAGTACCCACAAACTTTAAGACCCAAAAATCTTAAAAGTGTTGCCATGGCAACAGTTGTTACTACATACCTCCCAAACCTAATCAGCTCTAGATCCTCTTGGGGTAAACATATCCTGAAAATTTGGTGAAAATCCCTGCATGGGTCTAGGCTGTGGAACACCCACAAACTTTAAGACCAAAAAATCTTAAAAGTGTTGCCATGGAAACAGTTGTTGCCAGATACCACCCAAAACCTAATCAGCTCTAGATCCTCTAAGGGTAAACACACCCTGAAAATTTAGTGAAAATCCGTGCATGGGTTTAGGTTGTGGAACACCCACAAGTTTTATGCCCACCGCCACCGCCCGGACGGCGCAGGGGATGACTATAAAACCAGCCTTTATGGGCTGGGGTTAAAACAAAAAAGCATGTGGATCAATAAAAAATCTTAAATTACAGATATTTATGACTTTGATACCTTTAACTGTATAACATTACTTTAAAGAAAAATGAGGCCCTCAGTGGCCTTATGGTCACAGGATGTCACCTCTGTGTGGGTTCAGCTCTGACATGTGGCATGCTGAGGGCCTGTTCCAATATGACCCTGGCTGTTGAACGGGATGTAAAATCCCAACCTTAACTTTGAATTTAAAGAAAAAGGCAATCATTGTACATTATAACAATCAGACTTATTGTAGTCTAAATGCAATACACAAATAATAAGATTTTTATTTGGGAATATTTTAGCCCAATGACTATAAAAAAATTTCAAGTATCTTAAAGTTTAAGCTATTTAATTTATACTTTGCATCTTTAAGATAAAGAAGAACAGTCAAAAATATTACAAATAAAATACTAAGGTATTAGAAATTTCATTAGCAATGTGAAAACCACACAGTGATATATATCAAATAATTACATGTTTCCAGTGTGTTATTAAACATAGAAATTCTTTTCTGCAAACTATAACAAAAATATATAGTCAGTATTTAGCTCCAGACATCTCCCAAAATATACACATTACAGATATCACTGCATAGGTGATATGATAAATAAGTAAAAAAAACTAGAGGATCGCTCGCAAAAAAAAAAGATAATGTTTTTGCATAGCAAAAACAAAGCGTCCCGAAAAGGATATAAAGGTGAGTGCTAAAGTATTAAGAAAATGCTTCGTTTCTAGCCTTATACTGTTGTGGCAACCAAAGTCAGCGCAGTCTGCTCTATCTAGCACGGTTTTCACGATATAAGCATTTTTGTGTTTTGCAAAAAATAAAAAAATTAAAAATGTCCGCTATATTTGGCGAGACAAAAATATTTTGAAAATTGGCATGGCTACTCTGCACAGATACCCAGCAGGTCCAAAATTTTGTTGAGTTCGCTCCATATAGCACAGTTTTCGAGATATAAGCATTTTTGTGTTTTGCAAAAACTTTGAAAATTCAAAATGGCCACCATTTTTGGGGAGACAAAAATTTTTGTCAAGACCACTGCCGTGGTGTGTATCTCCCGCCGAGCATTAAAGCAGAAGAAATAGCTTTTCCGAGATATTCACAATTTTTCATTTTCGTGTGTGAAAGGTCTTCCAAAAGTAGGTGAATGAGTTATTTGAGAAAAATTGGCTATCTGCAATACTATTAAGAGATAATTCACATTTACTCATTTTGAGTAGGTGAGTAATTATCTATGGGTCTGAAACTTCACCAAGTGAAAGCTCTCCTAAAAGTAGGTGAATGAGTTATTTGAGAAAAATTGGCTATCTGCAATACTTTTAGAGATAATTCGCATTTACTCATTTTGAGTAGGTGAGTAATTAGATATGGGTCTGAAACTTCACCATGTGAAAGCTCTCCCACAAGTAGATGAATGAGTATTTGATAAAAATTGGGTATCCGCAATACTTTTACAGATAATTAGCATTTACTCATTTTGAGTAGGTGAATAAATAGCTATGGGTCTGAAACTTCACAGAGTGAAAGCTCTGCCAACAGTAGGTGAATGAGTTATTTGAGAAAAATTGGCTATCTGCAATACTTTTAGAGATAATTCGCATTTACTCATTTTGAGTAGGCGAGTAATTAGCTATGGGTCTGAAACTTCACCAAGTGAAAGCTCTCCCAAAAGTAGGTGAATGAGTTATTTGAGAAAAATTGGCTATCTGCAATACTTTTAGAGATAATTCACATTTACTCATTTTGAGTAGACGAGTAATTAGCTATAGGTCTGAAACTTCACCAAGTGAAAGCTCTCCCAAAAGTAGGTGAATGATTAATTTGAGAAAAATTGGCTATCTGCAATACTTTTAGAGATAATTCGCATTTACTCATTTTGAGTAGGTGAGTAATTAGCTATGGGTCTGAAACTTCACGAAGTGAAAGCTCTCCCAAAAGTAGGTGAATGAGTTATTTGAGAAAAATTGGCTATCTGCAATACTTTTACAGATAATTCGCATTTACTCATTTTGAGTAGGTGAGTAATTAGCTATGGGTCTGAAACTTCACCAAGTGAAAGCTCTCCCAAAAGTAGGTGAATGATTAATTTGACAAAAATTGGCTATCTGCAATACTTTATGAGATAATTCGCATTTACTCATTTTGAGTAGGTGAGTAATTAGCTATGGGTCTGAAACTTCACCAAGTGAAAGCTCTCCCAAAAGTAGGTGAATGAGTTATTTGAGAAAAATTGGCTATCTGCAATACTTTTAGAGATAATTCACATTTACTCATTTTGAGTAGGTGAATAATTAGCTATGGGTCTGAAACTTCACCAAGTGAAAGCTCTCCCAAAAGTAGGTGAATGAGTTATTTTAGAAAAATTGGCTATCTGCAATACTTTTAGAGATAATTCGCATTTACTCATTTTGAGTAGGTGAGTAATTAGCTATGGGTCTGAAACTTCACCAAGTGAAAGCTCTCCCAAAAGTAGGTGAATGAGTTATTTGAGAAAAATTGGCTATCTGCAATACTTTTAGAGATAATTCGCATTTACTCATTTTGAGTAGTTGAGTAATTAGCTATGGGTCTGAAACTTCACGAAGTGAAAGCTCTCCCAAAAGTAGGTGAATGAGTTATTTGAGAAAAATTGGCTATCTGCAATACTTTTAGAGATAATTCGCATTTACTCATTTTGAGTAGGTGAGTAATTAGCTATGGGTCTGAAACTTCACAGAGTGAAAGCTCTCCCAAAAGTAGGTGATGGAGTTATTTGAGAAAAATTGGCTATCTGCAATACTTTTAGAGATAATTCGCATTTACTCATTTTGAGTAGGTGAGTAATTAGCTATGGGTCTGAAACTTCACCAAGTGAAAGCTCTCCGAAAAGTAGGTGAATGATTAATTTGACAAAAATTGGCTATCTGCAATACTTTATGAGATAATTCGCATTTACTCATTTTGAGTAGGTGAGTAATTAGCTATGGGTCTGAAACTTCACCAAGTGAAAGCTCTCCCAAAAGTAGGTGAATGAGTTATTTGAGAAAAATTGGCTATCTGCAATACTTTTAGAGATAATTCGCATTTACTCATTTTGAGTAGGCGAGTAATTAGCTATGGGTCTGAAACTTCACCAAGTGAAAGCTCTCCCAAAAGTAGGTGAATGAGTTATTTGAGAAAAATTGGCTATCTGCAATACTTTTAGAGATAATTCGCATTTACTCATTTTGAGTAGGTGAGTAATTAGCTATGGGTCTGAAACTTCACCATGTGAAAGCTCTCCCACAATTAGATGAATGAGTTATTTGATAAAAATTGGGTATCCACAATACTTTTACAGATAATTAGCATTTACTCATTTTGAGTAGGTAAATAATTAGCTATGGGTCTGAAACTTCACCATGTGAAAGCTCTCCCAAAAGTAGGTGAATGAGTTATTTGAGAAAAATTGGCTATCTGCAATACTTTTAGAAATAATTCACATTTACTCATTTTGAGTAGGTGAATAATTGGCTATGGGTCTGAAACTTCACCATGTGAAAGCTCTTCCAAAAGTAGGTGAATGAGTTATTTGAGAAAAATTGGCCATCTGCAATACTTTTAGAAGTAATTCGCATTTACTCTTTTTGAGTAGGTGAGCAATTAGCTATGGGTCTGAAACTTCACCAAGTGAAAGCTCTTTGGGATAGCTGCTCTGCAGAGATACCCTGAAGATAAAAAATTTCGTCGAAATCGCTCTATGTAGCACGGTTTTCGAAATATAAGCATTTTTGTGTTTTGCAATTTTTACGCAAAAATTCGAAAATTCAAAATGGCCGCCATTTTTGGCAAGATAAAATTTTTTTGAAAATTGGCATGGCTACTCTGCAGAGATACCCTGTGGGTAAAAAATTTCGTCGAAATCGCTCTATCTAGCACGGTTTTCGAGATATAAGCATTTTTGTGTTTTGCAATTTTGCGAAAAATTTGAAAATTCAAAATGGCCGCCATTTTTTGCGAGAAATTTTTTGTTTGAAAATTGGCATGGCTACTCTGCAGAGATACCCTGCGGGTCAAAAATTTCGTCGAAATCGCTCTATCTAGCAGGGTTTTTGAGATATAAGCATTTTTATGTTTTGCAATTTTTGCGAAAAATTCGAAAATTCAAAATGGCCGCCATTTTTGGCGAGACAAAAATTTTTTCAAAATTGGGATAACTACTCTGCAGAGATACCCTGAGGGTCAAAAATTTCGTCGAAATCGCTCTATCTAGCACGGTTTTCGAGATATAACCATTTTTATGTTTTGCAATTTTTGCGAAAAATTCGAAAATTCAAAATGGCCGCCATTTTTGGCGAGATAAAATTTTTTGCAAAATTGGGATAACTACTCTGCAGAGATACCCTGAGGGTCAAAAATTTCGTCGAAATCGCTCTATCTAGCACGGTTTTCGAGATATAAGCATTTTTGTGTTTTGCAATTTTTGCGAAAATTTCGAAAATTCAAAATGGCCGCCATTTTTGGCGAGACAAAAATATTTTGAAAATTGGGAAAAGTACTCCGCAGAGATATCCTGCTGGTCAAAAATTTTGTTGAAATTGCTCTATCTAGCACGGTTTTTGAGATATAAGCATTTTTGTGTTTTGCAATTTTTGCGAAAATTTCGAAAATTCAAAATGGCCGCCATTTTGGGCGAGACAAAAATTTTTTGAAAATTGGGAAAACTACTCCGCAGAGATATCCTGCGGGTCAAAAATTTTGTCGAAATCGCTCTATCTAGCACGGTTTTCGAGATATAAGCATTTTTGTGTTTTCCTTATTTGGAAAATTCGTAATGATTAATTAATCATTAATTACTCGGCCATTTCTTGACCAATCAATGCCAAAATCTAATGATTTCCAGATTTTAATAGAATGAATGTATTTGCCAAGTTTCAGGTGAATTGATAAAATTCCTTTCAAGTTATCATCCGGACAAGCTTCCCCATCGAAAAAAGACATTTTTGGTCATGTGACCTCTCTGATTGGTTGAAATGTCACTGCAGCATATTCAAAAAAATTCCCCAGGGCTACTGCCTAAACCTGCCAAATTTGAAAAGAATCCGCCTAACGGTTACAGAGTTATAAGGAAAACAAAATGCGGAGCCGCCGGAGCCGGCGGAGCCGGCGGAGCCAGAAGCTCTCCCATACACAAACAAGCGTCCCTTGCGGGACGCTTAATTAACAGACATGGAAATAAGTTAGGTAACACCATTTTGTCCGCATTTTTCTTGCAGAGATTTTTAGAGTATAGTTGTAGCAATTTCATTTTACTGGTATTTATAATTGGTTGTAACCTTTGCATTTAAACCTCAAATAACCCTTTCTCTGGACCATACTGGATACCTGACAGTTATCTATATCATCGCTCTTACTTAGTATATATTCACTGATTCGGCAGTGTAGTTGTACCGAAAACCCCTGGTATAGATCATTTAATGTGAACAGTTAAGACTGTACATGGAAAACTGGTTTGTCTGCTTATTGGCTTCTTTGGTCATAAAAACCAGCAACCAGTGATACTTTTTAAAATTAAAAAAAACATTGTTGCATTATGTAACAATTTTTTTTAAACTTTTCTTTCAAGATTTAACAAAATACTGCCAAATGTTACAACTGATGAGCTAGTTGATGAAACACCCATATTATATTATCGGTATTATTCTCCACCTTTTTTAACAACAATTACATGAATTCTCCAGAATAATAAAGCTAAATTGGACCTGCATTTTACAAAGATCCTTAAACTTAAACTCATATTAAATCTCACTCATAAATTCATTTTTATGAGTTTATGCTTAAACTCAAACTTTTTACAATATAGAAAATTCTTAAACTTAAACTCATCTTAAAACTCAATAACTCATACACAAATTTATTTTCTATGCTTATACATTAACTCAACGAGAACAGTTGGTTGCCTTCTTTCCTTTATTTTGATTCTCCATGGGTGTGTATTTACAACTAAAGGGCCCAAAAACAGTTTATGATAGGAAATGAAAAAATAACATCAGAGATGCCCGTACCAATGACTCATCAAAAAGTCAACTTCCTGCAACTCACGGTTTCTGTGATATAGCCCAGACAAGATTTAAAGGTCAAGGTCACTGCAGCAAGGTCAAAGGTCAAACCAAGGTCACACCATGACATTCCATATCTACAGCCCCAAACCAATGTCCATACCAAATATTAACCTTCTACACCTTACAGATTCTGAGATATAGTCCAGTCAAGAATTTAAATCTCAAGGTCAATACAGCAAGGTTAAAGGTCAAATCAAGATTACACCATGATATTGGCAACCTACACTCCCTAACTAATGTCCCCAATACGTATTAACTTCCTACACCTTAAGGTTTCCAAGATATGGCCTGGACAAGATTTTAAAGGTCAAGGTCATTACGGTAAGTTCAAAGGTGAAATCAAGGTCACATTATAATATTGCACACCTACACCCCTCAGCCAATATTCCCACCAAGTATCAGCTTCCAATACCTTACGGTTTCTAAGATATAGCCTGCACAAGATTTTAAAGGTCAAGGTCACTTTAGCAAGATCAAAGGTCAAATTAAGGTCATACCATCATGCTGCACACCTACATACCCTAACCAATGTTTCTACTATTTATCAATTTCTTACACCTTACAGCTTCTGAGATATAGCCCGGACAAACTTTTAATGGTGAAGATCACTGGCAAGGTCAAAAGTCAAGGTCACACTGAGACGTCCCTATCAAGTATCAACTTCCTAGACCTTACGGTTTCTGAGATATAGTCTGGACAAATTTTAAAGGACAAGGTCACTATGGCAAGGTCAAAATTGAATCAAGGTCATACCATGACGTTGCTCACCTACACCCCTAACCAACCCTTACTTCAAGTATCAACTTCCTACACCTTATAGTTTCTGAGATATTGCCCATACAAACTTTTTTCAAACACTTGATATATAAACTCTGGGGATGAGTTGACGGTCACATGACATTAATTGAAAATACTAATTTCAACATAATCCCAGGTGAGAAAATAGCATCAGAGATGCCCGTACCCAACAGCCTAGGGAAATATTTTTAACACCATGAGATATAGAAGAACTGTATCAGTACACAGTTCAGGATACTTTTAGAGCACTGTCAGTTATATAAAGGTCCAAACAATGTTTAAATAGAGAAAATAATGTCTAAAACAAAGATAATGCATGTAAAGATGAAGTATTAAAATAAGACAATTCAATAACAAGATGACAGCATTAATCAGTAAAGTAAACATTACGACACTCTTTATCTACATCTGGCATGGCCGAATTATGGTTTGGATGTTTTGAATATTACCATGCATACAGAAGTGGCAATACATTCAATGAATGCTTATGTGTGGTGTTGGAGCAAAATCTGTGGCTCACTTTATGAAATTCCATCTGTTACAATCGGAAGTTGTAGAAGTAAAAGTCTTAATGAATTCTATTATGACTTTAACAATGCTTAATCTGCATCAAAAGACAGACCCAAAGGTGCAACAAGATTTTAAAGGTCAAAGTCACAACAACAAGGTCAAAGGCCAAATCAAGGTCACACCATGTTACAGTTTCCAAGATATAGCCCGGACAAGATTTTATAGGTCAAGGTCACTACGGCAAGGTCAAATCAAGGTCACATCATGACGCTGCACACCTACAACCCCTAACCAATGTCCCTACCAAGCATCAACTTCCTACACCTTACGGTTTCCAAGATATAGCCCAGACAAGATTTTCAAACTCAAGGTCACTACGGCAAGGTCAGAGGTCAAATCAAGGTCAGACCATGACATTGCACACCTACACCCCCTAACCAATGTCCCTACCAAGTATCAACTTCCTACACCTTACAGTTTCCAAGATATATAGCCCAGACAAGATTTTATAGGTCAAGGTCACTACAGCAAGGTGAAAGGTCAAATCAAGTTCAGACCATGACGTTGCACACCTACACATCCTAACCAATGTCCCTACCAAGTATCAACTTCCTACACCTTACGGTTTCTGAGATAAAGCCCCGACAAACTTTTTCCCGCCGCCCGACTGACCACCCATCTGGACACCATGGGTGAAAACAATACCCCGACAGCCCTTAAGGGATGTGGGGTAATAAAAATGGAGATTATGTGTCTGACTTTAAGTACTATAAGTTTAAGAATTTTTAGATATTTTTAGAAACCAACAGCCTGTTTTGGAAAATTAGAACCAACTGCACCTCTATGAACAGGGATTTCTATAGAGTTATTATTGATGAGTGTTTTATAGTTATGTCTGACCTTTAGTACAAAAGACATCCTGTGATGTTGTATGACATCCATCAGCCCAAATGCAACATATTTTTGCATTGCTTTGTAGTGAAGAAAGGTTTAATGCCAAATGTTCAAGGAGAAATCAAAGAGAAACAGCGAAAATAAAATTTACAGAATTTTTACAAACATACAAACAGGTTTTATTGTTTTGACTGATTTACAATCAGCTCTATAGTGTATTCTAAAATGGTAGGCTGCGCAGTGAACGTGGACACGTCTTTTGCGCAATGCTTGAACCGCGAATATAGAACGGTAAATAAAGCACGCTGTTGAAATCTCGTACATCGTCCCTTCGCGTACAAACGTAAACAAACAACTCACGGTGAAATAAAACTTAAATTATATGCAGCAAATACTAAGTCAAATATTTCTGCAGGGGATTTTATCAATATTTCATTTAAAGATCGACTGCTCATAAATATTCATGAGATCACGGAATTCTGTGGGTATTTCCTAACAATATTTAAACCAAAAGGCTGTTTACACATCCATCACTATGCATGTTTAGTTAATGGAACAGCCAACATGGTGTTGGATTTGTTTTGAACTTTGCGTAAGTTATACTTCTTATTTTGACCAAATTATTAATATAATCATTTTAGAATAGGAATAAAAGACCAATGCTCATGCTTGATGATGGTTTTAAACTATCAATCTGCTGTATTAAAGCACTCAGCCCTTCGGGCTTCATGGCTTTAATATTCAGTCGATCGATAGTATAAAACCATCATAAAGCACTCAAATATGTCTTTTATTCCTATAATACAATTTACTTGGATGATGAAATTGCTATGGTGTAGGATATAAGTTTTAAACATATAATTTGATGTTTCACCTAGAGGTGATACATCAATATTGGGCCCTTCAGAATACATCTGTTGTCCTTTGTATTATAGTGAAAATTGGGACTGGTGTGTCAAGACAAAACCATGTGGCATTTTTTATCTCAAGGTTATTGAGAAATGGTTTATCAGAGTTTAATTTAGTATATTTTATATACTTTGTCAGGGTGTGTAAAATTTTATAAATTTCTAAAGAATTTCCGTTTTTATAACAGACATCAAACGTCTTACCTTAAAACTATTTAACTGTCTTCTGTCCTTTTTTTCCTCTCTGGAACATGCTTTATATATTTTCTGAATTATTGACAACACACTCATTTCTCTGTTTATATCAAAGCAGTTGTAGCTAAATATGAGATAAATATGTGTCTGTAATCATAAGATTCAATGACAACCAGCATCAAAGGTCAGTCTCTATTACTGTTATTTATATTTCTGAAAGAATGAGCCGAAAATGTCAATCATTGTTGAATATTATGGACATGAGATGATCAAAACAATTCCCAGATATTGCTCCTTAATGAACCAAGAAGGTCATGTAGAAATATGGATCCATTATATTGTATTATTCATCGATGGATATACTCAAGGCTTTCCTATTATCAGGAGCATGTCTCACTTTCCATGACATTGATTTTCATAAATTTCTTAGCACTCATAAACACCTATTATTGTGAATACATAAAAACAACATAATATTAATATGCTCTATTTCAATTTTTGGCAAAATCAGCTATTCCATCAAGTGTTAATGTTTAACATTTTTATACACAAATAGAAGAAGGAGAGAAATATGTTTTTATGGAAACTTAATTATCTATATGAATGGTTTTTTTATGTTAGATTGGTTTCTCAGGCCCTCTACAGTATATAAATGTGTGCATAATGAGAACAAAAATTCAAAGGATAAAATTTTATATTTTTGTTACATATAGTGCTAATAGAACACTGCAAGTGCTGCAAGCAGTATTAATGCAACAGTGGTTTGTAGTTACAGTAATTTTCATCAGAAAATAATTTTTTCTCTTTTTCTGATTCTCATATTCCTAAGAGATATATACATAAATACATTCATTTTTTTAAAGAACTGAGAAAGATTTGCCTTTTAGATACTGAAACTACATTTTATGATTTGGTCAGGAGTAGATGTTTGGGATTTTTTAAACCTGACAGTTTTGTTCATGGCATTCTCAGCATTAATTTCTCATTTGAAACAAATTCTAAATATATATTACATAGATATTACATGTGTATTATTTGTGATTAATCTGCCCTTTCAACATGGGGCTGATTGGGGGGGGGGATCTGTTTGGGTGCAGATCAATGTACACCATTATTTGTTGATGAAAAGTGTGAAAGTGGTGGAGAACATGTTGGCTCACAGATTGAAGCAGTTGAATAAGTCATCAAAATTAGGGCATTGCTAACATATATACTGCAGAAATACGTTATAGCAATACATTTTCTACTATCTATATGTTAAGACAAATTTTTCCCACATAAATGATGAGGTTAAATTTAAATAATAAAAATATTAGCCTCCTTATAAAAGGGAATAGTTTTGTAATATAAATGAGGTTAACTAAGCTTAATCAATAGCATGAAAGTAAACATAAACCATCAATACATAGACCTATCATACAAGCTGAAGTTGGGTGTGGTTAAAAGAAGTTCATGTGCTCATTAAATAAGATAAAACCACATCTGCACTGAGTGATTACATTACTTAGGTGTGCTATTTGGTTAGACACTACCACTAGATCAGTATCTATATTATGCAAACTACACAGTTGTCCACTGACTTGAGCCTACCATTTCCTCTGAAGCGATTCTCTGTGGATGGAAACTGTGGTCTACTATGATAAGAGTGCAAGGGTCGGGGAGCGTAAAGTACAGAGGGGTAATCCTTCTCACCACTGTCAAACTGAGAGGTTGCCAAGAGGAACGACTCATACAAGTCTATGTGCTTGTTTGTGGTCACTTTACACAATAAACAGATCCTGTTTCATTTTAATATTTGATATCTTATACACATTTCAATCTGTGGAAATATTATTTTTCATTAATGTTACCTATAATAAATTTCATATATAGGCATAAAATTAAAACATGTGCAAAAAAGGAAGAGATTTTTCATGACAATTTGATCTCTTGTACCCATGTCACATCTTCAGACAAAAACATTTCACATGGATCATGCTTTCAATCTTTTAGAGTACACAGTTATACCCTCTAAAGTGTAAGAAATTATACAAATGCTGAGCATACATGCATTGTTAAAAAGACTGTTGGTAAATAAAATTATAAATATTGTGTACAGTGACTGTATACCTTCCAAAACCATATCATCAAATAATTATGCTATTCATTTACAAACTGTCAGGCAGGTTATCTGAGTAATATATTTCATTGATTGAAAAAAATTTACACGAACAAAAATAGCATCGGACATGCCAGTACCCCACAGCCTGGGGAAATAGTTCTCAATGACATGATATATAGAAGTAGTGAAACAGTACAAAGGTCAGGATACTTTCAGAGCAGTGTCTTTTATATAAAGGCCCTAATAATGTTTAAGTAGGGAAAATAACATCTAAGAGAAAGAAAATGTATATAAAGATAAAGTACTGAAACAAGACAATTCAATAGGAAGATGACAGCATTAATCACTATACTAAAATTATGAAGCTGTAATTATGAAGATTTTAAACTCATGGTCAACACGACAAGGTCAAAAGTAACATCAAGATCACACCATGATGTTGCACACTTACAACCCTGAAGCAATGTCCCTACCAAGTATCAACTTCCTACACTTTATGGTTTCAGAGATATTACCCGGACAAAATTTTAAGGGTCAAAGTCACTACGGCAAGTTAAAAGGTCAAATCAAGGTCATACCATGACGTTTCACATCTACAACCTCCTACTAATGTTCCTACCAAGTATCAACTTCCTACAACGTACGGTTTCCGAGATATAGCCCAGACAAGATTTTATAGGTCAAGGTTACTACGGCAATGTCAAAGGTCACATTAAGGTCACACCATGATGACATTGCACACCTACACCCCCTACCCAGTGTCCCTACCAAGTATCAACTTCCTACACCTTACGGTTTCCGAGATATGGCCTGGACAAGATTTTATAGGTCAAGGCGGCAAAGTCAAAGGTCAAATTAAGGTCACACCATAATGTTGCACACCTACAACCCCTAACCAATCTCCCTACCAAGTACCAACTTCCAACACCTTACGGTTTCCGAGATATAGCCCGGACAAGATTTTATAGGTCAAGGTTACTACGGCAATGTCAAAGGTCACATTGAGGTCACACCATGATGACATTGCACACCTACACCCCCTACCCAGTCTCCCTACCAAGTATCAACTTCCTACACCTTACGGTTTCCGAGATATGGCCCGGACAAGATTTTATAGGTCAAGGCGGCAAAGTCAAAGGTCAAATCAAGGTCACACCATAATGTTGCACACCTACAACCCCTAACCAATCTCCCTACCAAGTACCAACTTCCAACACCTTACGGTTTCCGAGAAATAGCCCAGACAAGATTTTCAAACTCAAGGTCACTACGGCAAGGTTAAAGGTCAACTCAAGGTCACACTATAACGTTGCACACCTACACCCCCCAACTAATGCCCCTACTGAGTATCAACTTCCTACACCTTACAGTTTCTGAGATATGGCCCAGACAAACTGTTTCCCGCCACCCGCCCATCCGGACACCATGGGTGAAAACAATACCCAGACAGCCCTTAACGGCTGTGGGGTAATAAAAACTGTTGTAGAACTAAAAAAAAAACATTTTCTATGAGTATCAATCTTTCTAAATCCTCTGTTTATGCACAAATAAGAAATTATTTAATCTTGAAAGAATTTAGTAATTTAGTACCAATTTTGTTGTTTTTGTTGTAGTTGTAACTTCTAATCATCAAATAAGTTGAAACATAGAACAAACTCTACATATTTCAACCAAGTATACACATTTTATTCAATGAAATCTCCTACACAGGTTATGAGTCTGAAGGCTACCTGTGCTGAGACTTTCTCCTGTGGATTTCCACACCTCTCTGGATGCCTCTGGCTGCAAGGCAGGGGCGAGGGGCTGTAGTTTTGTGTTAGGCTGTGACCTCATGGCTGGGGACTCCCTCTGCTCTGCTACTGTCAGCCCCATTGGGGTGTCGTTACGTTGGAAAGACATGTGACTGCTGATTCGTGACAAGTTGGAGGTCTGGTTAGAGTCAGCACTCTGTGAATAATAAAACACAAAATCTTGAAGGATTCACAAAATAACTGATAATCAACTAAACAGAATCCAAGGCTAAAAAATTCTAATTAAATAAAATTCTATCAAAAAACTCTGTATATACTGCAGAAAATTTTAGTGAAACTCTATACAGCCTGCCAGGCCATGATATGTTAACTACAGTTACACATTTAATTTTATTTTGCATTGGAATTCAACTGCAGATTATATATTCCTTTCATGCAGGAAACTGTTAGTATGTGTCATTCATAAGTACAGTTTCCAATCCTTTAGTTCAAGATATCATATATTTTATAATTAATTAATTATGTAGCAAAACAACAGGGTCAGAGATGCCCCAAAAGGCGGGTTGCGCAGGAAATATTGACGGACAGACAAACGGACAAAAAATGGACAAACGAACAGACAGAAGTACACCAATTTCGAAAGCAACCTAGCTATGATGATCTATCTCCCTGTCCAGTTTGAATTAGATTGGACAAAGCATTTTTGAGCAAGAGTCCGGAAATGAAAATGTTAACTCACAGACAAACAGACGGACAGAGTTACATCAATTTCGAAAGGAACCTAGCTATGATGGTGATCTATCTCCCTGACAAGTTTGAATTCGATTGGACAAAGCATTTTTGAGTTAGAATCCGGAAATGGAAATGTTGATGGACAAACAGACAAAAAACAGACAAACGAACAGACGGAATTACACCAATTTCGAAAGCAACTTAGCTATGATGGTGATCTATCTCCCTGTCAAGTTTGAATTTGATTGGACAAAGTGTTTTCGAGTTAGAGTCCAGAAATGGAATTGTTGACAGACAAACCGACAAAAACGGACAAACAAATGGACGGAATTACACCAATTTCGAAAGGAACCTAGCTATGATGGTGATCTATCTCCCTGTCAAGTTTGAATTCGATTGAAAAAAGCGTTTTCAAGTTAGAGTCCAGAAACAAAATGTTGACGGACAGACAAACGGACAAAAAACGAACAGACGGAATTATACCAATTTTGAAAGAAACCTAGCTATGATGGTGATCTATCTCCCTGTCAAGTTTGAATTCGATTGAACAAAGCGTTTTCGAGTTAGAGTCCGGAAATGGAAATGTTGACGGACAAACGGACAAAAAATGGACAAACGAACAGACGAAATAACACCAATTTCGAAACGAACCTAGTTATGATTGTGATGTATGTCCCTGTCAAGTTTGAATTCGATTGGACAAAGCGTTTTTGAGTTAGAGTCTGGAAACAAAAATGTGGACGGACAGACAGACGGATGTCGGACACATCAATCTGATAGGTGGGTTGATTACACGCAACCCGCCTAAAAATAGCATCAGAGGTGCCCGTACCCCACAGCCTGTGGAATAGTTTTCAACACCATGAGATATAGAAGTAGTGAAACAGTACAAAGATCGGGATACTTTCAGAGCAGTGTCAGTTATATTAAGGTCAAAATGATGTTTAAGTAGAGAAAATAACATCTAAGAGAAGGAAAATGTATGTAAAGATAAAGTATTAAAACAAGACAATTTAATAGCAAGATGACAACATTAATCAGTAAACTAAAAATTATGATGCACACCTACAACCCCTAACCAATGCCCCTACCAACTATCAACTTCCTACGCTTTACGGTTTCAGAGATATTGTCTGGTCAAAATTTTAAAGGTCAAGGTCACTATGGCAAGGTCAAAGGTCAAATCAAGGTCAGACCAGGACATTGCACAGCTACAACCCCCAACCAATGTCCCTACCAAGTATCAACTTCCTACACCTTACACTTTCCGAGATATAGCCCAAACAATATTTTATAGGTCAAGGTCACTACAGCAAGGTCAAAGGTCAAATCAAGGTCACACCATGACGGTGCATACCTACACCCCCAACCAATGTCCCTACCAAGTATCAACTTCCTACATGCTACAGTTTTCAAGATATAGCCCGGACAAGATTTTATAGGTCAAGGTCACTACGGCAAGGTCAAATCAAGGTCACGCCATGACGTTGCACACCTACACCCCCTAACCAATGTCCCTACCAAGTATCAACTTCCTACACCTTAAGGTTTCCGAGATATAGCCTGGACAAGATTTTATAGGTCAAAGTTACTACAGCAAGGTCAAATCAAGGTCACACCATGACGTTGCACACCTACACAACCTAACCAATATCCCTACAAAGTATCAACTTCCTACACCTTACGGTTTCTGGGATATAGCCTGGACAAGATTTTATAGGTCAAGGTCACTACGGCAAGGTCAAAGGTCAAATCAAGGTCACACTATGACGTTGCACACCTACACCTCCTAACCAATGTCCCTACCAAGTATCAACTTCCTACACCTTACGGTTTCCGAGATATAGCCCAGACAAGATTTTCAAACTCAAGGTCACTGCGGCAAGGTCAAATCAAGGTCACACCATGACGTTGCACACCTACACCCCTTAACCAATGTCCCTACCAAGTATCAACTTCCTACACCTTACAGTTTCTGAGATACATCCTGGACAAACTTTTCCCCGCCACCCGCCCGCTCGGACGCCCACCCACCCACCGCCCATCCGGACACCATGGGTGAAAACAATACCCCGACACCCCTTAAGGGCTGTGGGGTAAAAAGTAGTAAAATAGTATAAAAGTAGTCTCTGTAAATTAACTTTTCAGCTTTCTATATAAAATAAGAAGCCTGCCCCCCTCCCCCCACTCCTAAAAAAATTAAAAAGAAAACTTGAAAAAAATTACCAAAAGACAATGTGCAGCATATTCAACATCAAACACAATTTCCTCAAGTAACCATGAAAGTTTAGACACTGTTTAAACCCTTGTATTGGCAGCAGTACATAAAAAACTGTGGTGTGTATCCATTTTGAAAGAAACATTAATTTCACAAGAAATGCTGTGAAAACATTTAATACAATTATCAACAGTAAATAGACAAAAATACTGATTACAATGGTAATCTGTATCATGCAAAACATCTTACAAATAACGTCATACTCTACAAAAATTCATATACTTTGTGATAAACAGATAAACAGTGGTTATAATGCTAAAAGGTGAGCAGTGGCAGTGATATTCACACTGATAGATAAAGCAGTCCTCATTATTACTGTGAACCCAGCAGGGTTTCAGTCCAAGGCAGTTGGCTCAGTCGTACACAATGCTTCTCAACCTTATACTCAAACTTTGTAACTAGTCAGGAAGAGAATATTTTACTGCAGCTGTAGTGCTATGCCAAATGGTCAACAAATCAGAGCTTTGTTTCTAGTTATCTGAGAAGCCATCCATCACCTTACCCATAACAAACAGTACCCCAAGTTAATTCAATTAAAAGCGAAATGTTTAAATTTTCTGTCTTTTCTGATAAAATTTGTGATATTACTACAAGACTCCCAAGTTAAGAATGAAGATTTCATTTTGCCTTTTACCCAGACTTAAAAACTAGGTCTGTAGTTGTTCTTTTCCCCCACTAAACCAATAAATTAAATGTTTACATGGTTGCTAATTGTAAGCCAATCACTTTCCTGTCAGTAGAGTCACTATTACATGCGATTCCTTTATCATACATCTTACATAAAACTTTACAGAAGCAGGAAATGATACATTAGCCAAAGTCAGTCCCAATTTACCTTGATACTGAACATAAAGGGCAGTAGTAGTTTACAGTCAACAGAAGAAAGCTATGACTCCAGCTCAATCTCTTACCCAGAACAGAAAAAAAAAATCAGTTGCTCCGTGTGACTTTCATGCTAGCATGAGTAAGGTGTGTAATCCAATTAGAAACTACAAATGTAAAATCTTGAGACAAAAACAGAATTATATCTTCTAATAAATCTCATTTTGTAACAATTTTCTGTAAATGAAATAAACATCACTGCTTGTCAAACTGATAATTTTCCAGGTGCCCACAAGTTGCACTCTTATTGGTTTCAGTCGATAGTATGAATGACTTTTGGGTAATTAGTAGTCAGCAAGTCAGAAATTCATTAAATTTGCCATCAACACTAGATACAAGTCAGATCACAGCAGACTGTTTCTATGGTGGAGGAAATCAAAGTATATCATAATTGGTCAAAATTCAACAACGTAAACCACTAGCCTTTAATAAACACTGGCTACATAATAAATAATCCCACTTAAAAGAACTACTTATAGCTGTGTTATAACTGTGATCTCTGACTGGAGGCAATTGTTTGACGTGCTGCACAAACGTGGCCAGAACAGTCATAAAGACAAGTACTTCAAGTTCACCACCATTTTATGGTTCAAATAAAAATTTATAAACATTGGAACTGAACCTATTTAAAAAAAATAGCATCAGAGATGCCCATACCCCACAGCCTGGGAAAATAGTTTTCAACACCATGAGATATAGAAGTAGTGAAACAGTACACAGATTGGGATACTTTCAGAGCAGTGTCAGTGTCCAAATAATGTTTAAGTAGACAAAAAAACATCTAAGAGAAAGAAATTGCATGTAAAGAATAAGTATTAAAACAAGACAATTCAGTAAACTAAAAATTATGAAGCTTTAAGACTTCTCCCATTTTGATTTTCATTTGTATGGTCGAACTATGGTTTGGATGTTTTGAATATTACCCATACATACAGATGTAGCAATACATGCTTTTATGTGGAACTGGGGCAAAACCTGTGGCTCACTTGATGCAATACCATCTGTTACAATGGGAAGTTGCAAAAGTAAAACAGTTAATGACTTCTAATATGACTTTAACAGTGCTTAATCTACACCAAAAGACACCCAAAGGTGCAACAACCAAGATTCAAGTAAAAAGATATAAGAGAGATATAAGAGAGATAAATAGTATCAGATATCCTCGTAGAGACATAAAATAGCATCAGATATGCAAGATCAAAGGTCAAATCAAGGTCAGACCAGTGAGACCACCTACACCCCCTAACCAATATCCCTACCACGTATCAATTTCCTACACCTTACAGTTTCCGAGATATAGCCCGGACAAGATTTTATAGGTCAAGGTCACTATGGCAAGGTCAAAGGTCAAATCAAGGTCACACCATGATGTTTTACATCTACACACCCTAGCGAATGTCCCTACTCAGTATCAACTTCCTACACCTTATGGTTTCCGAGATATACCCCGGACAAGGTTTTATACGTCAAGGTCACTACAGCAAGGTCAAAGGTTAAATCAAGGTTACGCCATGACGTTGCACACCTACACCCCCTAACCAATGTCCCTACCAAGTATCAATTTCCTACGCCTTACAGTTTCCGAGATATAGCCTGGACAAGATTTTATAGGTCAAAGTCACTACAGCAAGGTCAAATCAAGGTCACACCATGACGTTGCACACCTACACCCCCTAACCAATGTCCCTACCAAGTATCAACTTCCTACACCTTACAGTATCCGAGATATAGCCCGGACAAGATTTTATAGGTCAAGGTCACTACGGCAAGGTCAAAGGTCAAATCAAGGTCACACCACGACGTTGCACACCTACACACCCTAACCAATACCCTATCAAGTATCAACTTCCTACACCTTACGGTTTCCGAGATATAGCCCGGACAAGATTTTAGAGGTCAAGGTCACTATGGCAAGGTCAAATCAAGGTCAGACCATGACGTTGCAAACCTACACATCCTAACCAATGTCCCTACCAAGTATCAACTTCCTACACCTTACAGTTTCTGAGATACAGCCCGGACAAACTTTAAGGGCTGTGGGGTAAAAATTAATTTCAAATGACTTTTACCTTTGCCAAAAGTCTTGCTTAATATCAATCTGATTAACATGAAAGCAAACCATATAAGCCTACTTATAAGACCATTTAAATGCTTAGTTTTCCACTAAAATTAAGAATAAGTACAAAGAGCATGTACGAAACATGTTAGTTTTCAAAATTTTAAATATCATGTAGACAGTAACAGCAACCCCTCAGTGAGTACCAAGATTTTCTTATTACAGTGACCACATGCAGATAAACTAACAGATAAACAAAAATGAAAACATTACCCTTGGAAAAGGTAACAAGCATCTGTCAAAAGCCACTGACCTTTCTCTTTTGTCTCTCAAGTTTCTCTGGATGTGCCATACTCTGGATAAGTATTCGATTCTGCTCATGTTGGCGAACTTTCCGTTTTGCCGCCTCCTCCAATGACTCCTTGAGGAGCTTTTTCTCCTTGCCCGTGTTGTAGACTTCCCGCGCCATGTGAATACGCGTCTGCAGGGGCTCATAACCCTTGTGTGGCTGGTTGTACTTAGGGTCATAGTTTACCTTCATCAGGCAAGCCTTCATTATATGTATCCAACAATACACAAAATTATTTATCCAACAAAATAACTAACAGAATCTATCGCTTGTTTACTGTTGAAGTGGTATCATAAAGTGTGGTCCATCTATTTATGAGGTAAATAGCATTTTTATTAACATAGCTCGGGTTTGACAACACTTCAGTAGCAAATTTTACCAGCATTTTTATTGATATAGAGTTTTCTCCAAGTTTTGAAGAAACAAGAAGTTTGATACTGGAGTAGTTTTTTGTTGAAGTTTGTATTATGATAGAGACTTATGTTTCATAGATGTAAACTGCAAAACTAACCAAGACTGACATCAATCAAGCTAGTGGTCTGTGGCATAAAAATACATGCATCATATACACATCAATAATCAATGAAGGAACAACGGATCACATCTCTTGCAAAGTTTATTTTTTACCACTGGTAAATTCCCACTGCACTTGCAACTTTAGCATTTAGAAGTCTCCATTTCCAAGCATTCACATTTTCTTATTCCAATGCTCACAGCAATTGTAAAATGGCAATAACCCAGAAAGGTTGGCAATGTTCTTGGTATAGAGAAACATTCAAGATAATTAAGAAGTTCTAGTTGCTCTTCACAAAAAGGAATAATTATCCAAGCTTTTTACAGACAGATCTGATGATGCAAATGTGGCACAAACTGCTCCTTGTAAAGGTCGTTCCAGAAAGGGTGGTCACTGACTCTGCAATTGCAACACAAATAATGGCTAAAAGACACCAAATCTATTGATTTATTGTAAGAACAAAATATAATATTAAGTATGAATTATTAATGATGCCCAGTTTCAATATACATATAGACATACTTTTATTTGTACATATCTTTATTCGTACAAATGTTGTACAATTACAGAAGAAAGAAATTTTAAATTATTAATAAAAAAGAAACAGAAAAAAACAACCCACAGAAACACAGACCTATTTACAGAAGAAAGCAATCATCAGATATAATTAAAAGACAGCTACCAAATTATACTGAGAAAAAATAAGAGGGAAAATAACTTAAGTCAAAATTAGAACAGGGACAAATAATTCAAGACATTTATTTATTCTCATAATTTGATTTACATACACAGCAATAGTCACAACAAATAAAGGTCATTATCACAAATAGGTTGATATAAACACAACAGCCTTATTGTAGCACTGATGAAACATTCAGAGAAATAAAGGTTTGCATGCACTGGCGCGAAGGTTGGAACTCTGGTAAAGCATACACCACACTGCTATAGGTAAAATAGCTAGATCTTCCTTAATTCTGGAACAAATTTATAAACGTATTTTCACCATTTTGTTAAGTTCAAATGGGACTGATGTCGAGGTCTGTACCAAATTGAATCACATCGGATCAGTTAGGTGCATATTAGCTATCACAACTGACAGTCTAAATACTTTATAGATACTTCATAGATTTACAGTTTATAAATAGCAACTTAAGCTGAACAAGTTTACTTTAAAAGGCAGCTCATAAAGCTATAAGCACTTTACCTGTCAACATCTTTTGATGCATCTTTTCTTCTACAAATCTGTAGTTTATTGACTAATGTAAAGGTATCAATAAAAATGTTTTCATGCCTTTGAATACAAGTTGATATAAATCACACAAATTTTCACATTATCTCAAACTTACTTTGTCTGTGTATATACTAGGTGTTTAGATGCTGATAAGGATGGTCACTTGTCATACTTTGAAAGAAAGCCCTAAAAATATGCCAAAACTGAAAATATTTAGATTCTTAATTTACACTGAACCTTGCACTTAAATAGTTATTTGTTGAACTTGATAAACCATTAAGTTTAACTCAATCTTAAGGCTTTATAATTGCTACATTTTGTTAAAATGTAGGAAAAAATTAATTAATCCAATTTAATGCACCTATATAATGAATCCATGTGTTGGTGGTGTTATTTAATAAATTATACTTTTTTTCTCTCAAAATACAGTGAAATTATTAACATTAATGTGCAGTAGTAATGTTCAAGATTAAAGCTAAAATATATATACCATACAGTGTACAAGTTTCTAGGGAAACTTTGAGGGTTAATTAACTTTGGTAATTTAACAGTTAACAGCACTGCCAATAACTATTATCAAAATGATTGAATTTCAACAGTTAAATGCTGCAACTGGTGTGGTTCTGTTTCTCATAGAAATTGATAGAAGTAACATTGAATACAGAATATCTCAGATACGATCCATTAACACTTGTGTCAACCTAAGGCTGCATGAAGAATAACAAATCAGAGGGTAATATACAAAAAATTTTTGACATTTACAGTGGTTATTCTGTCTTCTGGCATCATAACCGTGAATGCCCACTAAACCAATGAATGCCAAGCCTTTAATATATAATGTTTGATTAGAGGTTTAGGACTTTTGTTTTGTGGTAAATATGAACAATTTTTATACAGTCAATTATTGTTTTTTTTTAAATATAAACCTTTCAAACATTAATTATGATTTTAAATGAAAATATACTTCTGTTACAGGTTAATTCTTTATTTTATTAAAAAATCTTGTTTGTGGCTGCAAATGATATAGACCCTGTACACCTGCAATATGATGTCAGGGATACCAATCTGTTCTGTAAAAAAGATTGAACATTCTCCTTAACAATTCAAATGTTTTAGCATTATTAAGAGTAATATAATGGAAAACTGATATGATTGCACAATTTTAAAAATAGCATCAGAGATGCCCATACCCCACAGCCTGGGGAAATTTTTTCAACATGATGATATACAGAAGTAGTGAAACAGTATAAAGTTCAGGATACTTTAAGAGCAGTGTCAGTTGTATAAAGGTCCAAATAATCCTTAAGTAGAGAAAATGTATATAAAGATGAAGTATTAAAACAAGACAATTCAATAGCAAGATGACAGCATTAATCAGTAAACTAAAATTATGACGCTGTAAAATTTAGTAACTGGAGAATAGATGTCAATGGAAATACCACATTTATGTAAAGGTACAGATAATAATCAGTTGCAGCAATCCATAAGAGATCTTTGTCATAAGAGAAACATGTCTCAAGAATGACAGGTGCACACACTTTTGTAGAGTAAAGGTCACACAATGATGCACACCTACACAAGGTCAAAGGTCAAATCAATATCCCACCATGAAGTTGCACATCTACCCGCCCTAACAAATGTCCCTACCAAGTATCAACTTCCTACACCTTTTGATTTCCCAGATATAGCCCAGACAAGATTTTATAATTTAAGGTCACCACGGCAAGGTCAAAGGTCAAATCAAGGTCGCACCATGACGTTGCACACCTACACCCCTAACCAATGTCCCTATCAAGTATCAACTTCCTAGACCTTACGGTTTCTGGGATATAGGCCGGACAAGATTTTATAGGTCAAGGTCACTATGGCAATCTCAAAGGTCAAATCAAGGTCACACCATGACATTGCACACCTACACCCCCCCAACCAATGTTGCTACCAAGTATCAACTTCCTACACCTATAACTTACAGTTTCTGAGATACAGTCCAGACAAACTTTTCCCGCCACTCGCCCGCCCATCATGGGTAAAATCAATAAACCGACAGCCCTTAAGGGCTGTGGGGTAAAAGGCTGTAATATTTTGATTTTCACTTTAATATTTCACAATCAGTGCACTCTTGAGCCATTTTTTTTTTCAAATTGGCACTGATATGTTTATCATGTAAAAATAAATCTAATAAACACAAATTTTAGATACTAATTTTTCAATAAATAAATTGTCTCTTTTAATTCTGTGGGCCATACATTAATGTGTAATTTGAAGAGACAAGCTTTTTGTTAGTCTCACAAATAATTAAACTGTAAGCTAACATTTGTATATACCTGCATTAAAAAGCATTTTGAAGAAAATTGGTTATTTTCCAAGAACCTGGTATTTCTTACATAGTCTGCAAACATTACTTTTCAAAGTTATATTGCCTCCAGAAACAAAAAGAAATAAGAGAATTTAATAGGAGAACTTGCAAACTATGCTATATATTGGACCACCAGTGAACATAAAAACTTTAGGTTTTAACTTGCGATTTCTTTGCCCATTTCTGCATGGATTTTGGATTTTTATGCAAGAAAAACAAGCAGAAGCTCTGTAAAAATACTGTTTCTAATGATATAAACAACATATTTGTAGGTAACATACTTTATAAATATTAATGAAAAATTGGCAAGAAGAAATCCAGATGTGATACTGATTCACCAAATATGAGATGAAGGAAAGCAAATTTCTCAAACTCAATAAACTGGGAGGAAGCCTTGTGTGATCTATGATACATTTGCCCACCAAATTTAAACCTGATTGGTGTTGTAATTGTAGAGTTATAATGGCAAGAAGATGACAGAAAGATGGAAAGAAACTTATTGCAATAACACACTCCTATCGTTGAATGTTAAAATGTCTGCTTTAAACATTTTTGCAAATAAATTTTAAATGTGAAATATATTTAACGAATGAAAATTTTTATATTTTTGAAAGCTACAGAATAGAAATGAATATATTTTATTTTAATACATATTTCAAGGTCAAAAATATCATGAAAATAAAGGACAATAAAAACATTACTCATGAGTTTTGTGTAAAATGATAATGAATTAAATTGGCAGTTGTTATTTCATATTAAAATTATGTTTTCAATTCATTAAATTCAATGCTAATGAATCAATTTACTATTTGTGATACTACATTAAATTTTTTTATCTTAAAATGTGGTCTGAAATGGCTGCACCGCTTTAATATCCAGTTCAATTTCTTTTTGATGTTGATGGGGTACAAGGTACCATTTAAACTTGGTGTCCTTAACTAAACAGTCCAGCCAGAACACACATGTGGAAGCATTTGTCCTTAAGCTCCAACAAAGAAATGTATGGGGAGCATTCACTAGTAACCAGGCATTCAATGGTAGATTGATCAACTGAGAGAACATTGCTAATGGTGATTCGCGTCAAGTTAACATATGCGACAAAATGATAACACAGTACACACAATCATAAATGTGTTGATCATACCTGCAATTTTGTGAAATAGTTTAAAGCTTTTTGTTTACAGAATCATAACACTTCCAGTTATTGTGTGCTTCCTATTATTGTGCTCCAGTCTGTTATTCATCTTTTATGTACTAATGAACCAATTTTCGATGAACAGTTTTTCAAACATAAACCCTGTTGAGTTTATTTTTTCAAGTCTAAATAAAATTGACCATATCTTAAAAGTTAGAGCATATAGATCATATAATCCAAAAGTCAAAGTTTTTCACTATGATTAGTCATATTTTAAACAATTCAAAAACTAGGAAAAAAAAATCTGTGGGCAAAACAAAAAGTCCTTGTCAATAAATTAAAGACATAGAAATTGTAAAAGTTAAAGGAAGGGAAAAATTTAATAACATGCTGTTGAAAATTTCCTCATACAGAAATAATCATAACAGAAGCAAGTTTGTAAATTTATTGTTAAATACATCACTATTGTATGGATATTACAAAATGGTGTGTTTGATTATTGTGAGTTATGTATTGCAGGGGGTTGTCCTGTTTATTAATTGATTCAAATTCAATACAATAGTCTTACTATTGGGGCATAATATGAGAGATAGGCAAGCCCTATTTTATTGGCCTTATATTCAGAAGATAGCATCAGAGATGCCTATACAGTGATAGTACCCGAAAACAACTTATTCTTGATCATGTGACCTTGACAAATGTCAAAGGTAACATATAAACATGTAGAAAAAATTATCTATAACATATAAGTGATAAAAATGGTAAAAGGCTCCTGCTAATAAGGGAAATTTCATAATCTGGCAGTGGTGGCAAGGAAACGTGACCTAAAAACAAATAGGCGTCCTTTTCCCATTGACACTTAATGATTACACCCACTTCTTTAATACAGTAGAACCTCTATTATCTGACCCTCTTGGGAAAGTAACATTTAGGTCAGATATTAGAAAGGTCGGATAATGGAAAGCTTAAAAAAACAGGTTTAAATGGAGTGACAGTGGATTGGAGGTCGGATAATTGAAAATTTAGATAATAGAGGGTGGGTCAACAAAGGTTACACCAAATTTCCTTTGAAGTTAGAATCAATTGTACAAAGAACTTCTTCAGATGCATGGTAATAGGAAGCACCTCCTCCAGTGAAAACAGATATGACAATTTCTGAAGATGCAAAAACTAAATGACTTTTTTTAACAAACTTGATCAGCTCTATAAAAAGACATATCGATAATTTGTGACAGTGAGATAACTGAAACATGTGAGGTCAATTATTTTCTTTATATTTCTTCTATGGTTAGGCACATGATAACTGGCAATTTGAGGATAGCATTACTGGTAAACTATACCATATATTTGTCTCAATTGTGTGTATGATCCCTTTAACTCTAGGTTTTAAACTCCCATACACCTTCATACTTGATCCTATCATACACCCCATACACACTTTAGTTCTATCCAAAAAATAACAAGTGTGTCTTTTAAAAAAGACGAGTAAGTATTGGGGCTTTCTACTAGTAAGTGCCTATACTTTAGAAAATATCTAAAGGCAAGTTGGCAGGTTTAGCTTTCTTCTTATATAGACGAATGACATATGGTACAATTAATGCTTTGAATTTGGGTGTTCAATATTTCTTTAAAAGTGTTATATTTTGACAATGTATCTCTATTATCAGCTGTTTTACTGCAGACCAGAAATACCAGTCAATGCCTATTTTGTTTGCACATAGAAGTATTTGTCCTTGGCCTCTATGAAAGATAAATAAAGTGGGTGTTTACTGGTTGAGTGGCATTCTCTGGTTGAAAGCCACTACTCAATTTTCAGTTTTTATTCAAAGAAATTTCACATTAAATTGGCTGAGATTGTTATATATGTTGCAAACGCATAAAAACTACAGTACTCAGTAGGGGTAGCATGAATTTAAAACTATGGTCAATGATTCAGTTTTCGTGCTAGTTCTACATTTTATGTGCTAGTTCTACATTTTGTGTCTTTGCAACATATTTAACAATTTTTAATTCAGCCAATACAAAACAGCATTTCTTCAAATGAAGACTGTCAAAATCTACTACTATTTGTCTTTAAAATCATACAATTGTCATTTTTGTAGTTGAATCATGTACTTGGATATCACTTATCAAGTTATCAAATGCTTTTAGTCCTTATTTTGGGTTGTTTTATGGACAACTCAGCCCATTTTAAACTCGGCCCATTGTAAAGTCGGCCCGTTTCAAAGTCGGCCCCCTACAAAGTGGATATGAGAAGAACTCATTAATATTCATATTTATGTATAAAATATATAATCACAGTATTCTTTGGGATTCCCTAATAATATGTTATAGAAATGATCAAGTATTTTACCTGGAAACATGTTCTTAGCTGAAGATTTAGTGGTGGTGGACCAGTCCACGCCCATGTACCCATTTACGCCCACCCCTAAATTTCTCAAAGCAATCACAGTTACACAATAAATTAACAATGTATATGATGAACTAGACCTAGTTTCTGTCCCGTCGCCAATTGCTATTGATGTACTGATTGACACAATGGCGAGGGACAGAGTTCCCATGTACTTGTTTTCTGTGTAAATCTCGAACTGTGGGAAATTATTTCATTTACTTTAAAAAGTAATTATTATATCCATGTAGCTGTATCCAGTTTACAGTACATATGCTGTTTAACTAAACTGCTTTTACAAGCAAAAAAATTCTTTTATAGATAACTATGTACCATTGACGGTTTGTTTACATTTTAAAAACAGGTTGAAATACATGCATGCCAGTTTAGTTGGCATTTAAATATTAGTGAACGGCACATAAATATAAAAAAAGAATTCAAATAACACTTTATACTTGTTGTAATATGTCTAGAAATATGCCGTTCAAAATTTACACAGAAAACAAGTACATGTGAGCTCTGTACCTCGCCATTGTGTCCATCAACATATCAATAGCAATTGGTGATGGGACAGAACTCGGTCTAATGATGAACTTGATAATTATCTATGATGTGGTAAACATCTTTTCTATGAAAAACTATGAATCTTTAAGAAAAGTGAGGGTGGGCATGAATAGGTACACGTACGGGTGTGAATTGGTCCACCACCACACTAGCATTTCAATTCATGGACTTAAACAATTAATATATATTCATGTACACACAGAAAAATATGAGGTCATAGAATTCTGTGGGGTTTCGTAACAATACCTTATTAATAGAAATGTTACTTAAAAATCAAATATTTTATGTGAAACTTACTTTAACCCAATTACCTTAGATAGACCTACTATAGTTTGATTTACATGCATATCGCACCCACTTCAAATCGCTACCACTAACTCGCACCCGCAAATCGCACCCGTTTTTTTTAAATTTCATCTACTCCTTTCTTGTCTTTTATCTCGTTTGTATATTGGGGCATTTTTTCAATGACGAACTTCACTGAGGTGACGAAATTCACTGGCCGACCAGTATACAGTACTGTTAATACATTTAAGTGGATATTTTAAAGTTTGAAGTGACAGTAATTTTCAGCTATTGAAGTTTTTTGTGTGGCGAGGAACTCTGTCCCAAAATGCCATCCATCAGTTTTAAAAAGGCATATATTTTGGGACAGAAAACTCGGTCTAAGATGACCAGATTCCGGACATACAGAGGTCTGTAACTTGCTGGCATATATCATCAGGTCGGTGATGTTTTGCAAAACGTTTTATTTCAGTGTATATTGGTTGAGCATTTCTGTTATATGCTATAATAATCAATTACCGGTATTATTTTGACAGTTGAAACGAGATGTTTACAGTTTCCATGCACGCCATCTTGGGCATACACTAGACTTCGGGACTATTAATGCGCTTATCTATCCCGAAAGCTAGATCAATTTATTGTTTTTAGCTGTTTATGAGTGAGCTTTATGCAAGAAATAGAATCAATATTTTTTTCAGATAGGATTTTCATGTTAAATGTAACACTAATTAAACAAACAATTTATTTGTATTTTAAGTCAACAGGTCCATAAATCATTTAATATATTATAGGACACATTTTGTGTTTAAGGTTTAGTGCTTGCACAGAGGTTTGTTGTAAAACATACAAAATAATGTATTACAGCAATGAAGATCTTATTTAAAAGAAATGAAATATGTAGCAAGTTTTATGAACATAGCAGACAATGGGTGACAATTCTCCTATATACTACATAACCACCACTAGTTAATGAGCCTTGGTACTAATTTATGAAATTGTCAGTGTTGGCTGGCCTAAAGAAGCATTAAATACATCAGATTGGATAATAAACAACAAAAGAGCAGATTCTCTACAGAAAATGCAGGTTATGGTTAATAACTGGTGCCAAAAATAGCAGCTAAATATAAACTGTATGCAAAAACAGAAATTATTTACTTCAGGAAAATGTCAGAAAATGAAATGAATTTGAATTTAAAATTGGGAACATCATCTAGAAGGTTAACAAATAAAATACCTTAGAGTGGAATTAAATGACTGCTTAAGATTTACGGAAACACTGAAAGAATCAGCTACTGCTTGTAGTAGGTCACTACGTTGTCTTCTCCATAAATATTGCAGTTCAAATGGACTATACTCAAATACATATAAAACTTAAACCATGCAACTGTTTGTAAGATTATTGATTATGGTTCAACAGTATGGGGTGGTCCATTATATAGTAAATATGATACTGTGCAACAAAGGGCAATGAGAACCATACAAGGTGTTGGCAGGCAAACTCCAATCCCCTTTTTTACTTTGATTTAGGCTGGACACCACCAAATATATGGCAAAAGTTGGAGACTGTTAGACGATGGTGCCACATATCCAATTCACTGGCCTGATTATCGATCACCAAAGCATATATTTACATCATACCACAAAATGAAAAAGGGGTTTGAGGTTGATGTTTCTTCGAGCAAAACTGAATTAATCTATTTGATATTAACAAAATTAAAGGTCTGTCCTTCACTCATATATTTGATGGAATCAAAAATTACCTTATGTCTATGTATCGGGAAAAAAATGCGTAAAACAGTGGAGAAAATGTCACAACTTTTAAATTATAAAGAGTTTAACTCTGTTTTAGAAATTGAGGAAAAAATGTATTTAAATTTATGTAAAAACCGGAATAATATGTCTATAATAGCAAAATTCAAGAGCTCTACATTAAGTAAATTAGAAATTGAAAAGGGATGGACCAGGAATATTGAAAAGAGTTTGAGAATATGTAAATGATGTAATTCCTTCATTATTAATGATGAAATACACATGTTATTATACTGTAGCAAATTTTCTCATGAAAGACAGCAACTTATTTCTAATGTTGGTAAACTTGATAGTACTTTCACTTTTCTCTGCTGAAAAGACAAAATGGAAAAGTTGCTCAGTGATCTAACTGTTGTTAATTTAACAGCCAAATTCGTAGTAAAATGTAATGTCTGAAAGTTTAAATGTGGCTCATAAGCCTGTTTAGGCTGGATGTGAATTTAAAAAAATTTTTTTTGTATTTGCTGATTGAATATTATCACATGTGACACACAAAATACTAATATCTGTCTATCCATCTAGCTATTTATCTATCTATAAGATGTCAAGAACTATTTCCAGTGTGTTTATTATCAATTCAAGGACTGCTGCCCGATCCTGTTGTCCAATGTCCATGCTAATGTTTGATAATGCAACTAAATGCCCATCCTCTCATATATATATCAGGAACATTTATAAGCCAAGCGAGCATTTAAGACTCTACCAAATTAAAAGAACTTATAAACTTAGCCAAGCAAACTTGAAATTATATAAAAATCGAAACTTTAATTAAATTAGATATTTAATAGTAGCATTATACAGTGTAAAGGCCGTTGCACATATATGCAGTACAATACAATTTTATATTACATGCTAAGCAGGCAAATTTTCTTTACCTTGCACATTTGGGTGATTTTTCCCAGTGGTTTTCAGTAAATTGACATTAATTATTTTCAAACTACAGTGAAAGTGACTAGAATAGTTAATATAATCAAATATAATTAAATATCTAATTCTCCACAGTACACCTATTCTACCCTTACATCTCTCCACAATAAAAAGCTTTGCCCTTGACCAGTGTCCCTTTTATAATGCTAGTAATTACACCCCTTTCAATTGATTAACTTCTGACAATGTTGTGTCTTCATATATTGTCACATGCCTAACTTGCCATCCCTTTCTCCATTTAAGTACTTAATCCCTCCACAAACAAGACCCTTGTCCAGTGCGTCCCTTTTAGAATTACTGGTAATTGCAATCCTTATTCAATCAAACGCTTTTATGTGTCATCAATACACACCATATTTTGTAATCTCTCTTCCTGTACTTAATCCCTTTACAATGAGCATGTGCGCTTTGCATTTTGTTTTTCAATTAATATTTTGGGTATAGTTCATGCAGAAAATCCAAATATTGATGAAAACCTGAGGAAAACAGTGAAAAAGCAGTGTGGTTTTTTAAAAAATTAGAAAATGTTCTAAATGGAAGCAGTGAACTACTTCCTTTATTTCTATTGTATTTAGCCACACCATGCCGCATCGCACTGCGCCATGCTAGTGTAGAATGGGCTTTACTGGATGATGTAAAAATGTGTAATCTCAAGTGATCAGAATAAATTTTTCATATTTGGATGGCTTGTTGGTCTAATATTGATTTTTGCAATGATGTTGATGTCAGATTACAAGTTTTCATCCATTTCAAATGTGCCTGTCATTATGTATTTTTATTGAATTTAAGCCACCAAAATATTTATTACCCTGTTAATAGCATTGCAATACAACTGAAAAAGGTACAAGGCATGACATTTAATGAATCAATTAATCATGTATTAGAATTCACCCACATAACAGGAAAGAAAAAATGTTTCACAGTGAGAAGATTTTATTTCATTAATTCCAAAATGATAGCTTGCTTAATGACAAACACATACTTTGACATTCATAGCAAGAATTTACAAAACAGATGAGAAAGTACATGATGTCTGAAACATTTTTTCCCGATTTCTATGGCATTAAATGTATTAAGCTTAAAACTCACTAGACCTGCGTATGCATACGCGTATGCGTTTGTGTATATGCAATAAAAGCTTTCAGTGTAAATTATAGTACATAAACTCACTATCTGCGTTGCGTATATTGCCTTGTGTTGTGTGAATTCTCAATGCATTGCGTTGCGTATCAAAGCTACAGGGGGGCTTTTTTACGCATACGCAATGCGTAGAAGTGACTTTCAGACCTGATATACTACAGTACGTATATGGTGATCCATGGGGTTTTCATGCTATTAAAAATGTCCGAGTTCCATTAGTGCTCTTACAAATTAATTTCAAATATACAACATATTTAATGCTTATAAATTTGTATATATTTCGAAGCTACAGAATAGAAATAAATATTTTTACTTTTAAAACCTATTTTGAAGCCAAAAATATTATGAGAATAATTGACATATAAAAATATTTACTGTGGAGTTTTCGTGTTACATGCTAATTAGTCAATTTGCAGGTGCTCTGGATTGTATCTTCCAAAAATATTGCTCATCAAAATGTAATTCATATAGATTAATATACTATCCGAATGGCATGGGGTCATGTGACAACAGCAAAAATAGAATTTTCTTATTTAAGTTAAAGCATCCATTAATCACATGAAAAACAATGCGTCAAGCAGCACTTCTCTGTAAAATTGTTTTTCCGTGATATTTTTATTGAAACTACTATTTCCAATGATAAAAATATTAATGCAAGCAAAGTTTCAGAATATTACAGCATAATTTACATTCAAACCCACAGAAAATGGGATGCACGAAAACACCATTGACACGAAAATAGCACAGATGACCATATATATATATGATATACTGATACAGCCACCCAAAGTTTTATGGTTTGAATAAGCTATGGAGAAACTATTTTATGATAGACAGAAATAGTATTTACGTCTTTATGTGCCTTGCTGGAGAGGGAAAAAAACATAAACCAGTATACTGGTTGGGTGGCTGTGTATATGGTTCCTTCAGTGTTTTTGTTTAGGGGGCTGGAGGTGGTGTTAAATGCATAAGTGAATGATGTATTTTTCCCTCTGAATAAACAAAGTCTGTACTGGAAATCAATATCAAAACTTAAATTACGCATAATAAATCTACGCAGATTCAAAACAGGTGAGTTTTTACTGCACGCATACGCAAGTCTAATGAGTTTTAAGTTTTACTAGGCATATTTCACAACCATAATCCATCAAATCTAGATTCAGATTTGGATTCTTTGGATTAGCTAGATTTGTGAAATACAATTTTCTGCAGATCTGAATCCAAAATGAAAACATAATATAAACCAACATAAATATAAAAAATTAATATAAATTAATATGCAGTAATATAATGATATAACCATTTCTGCGCATGCGCGATGGCGTAGAAACGGGTAAAAACTTTCTTTGGTGATCTCCAAATTGCTCAAGTTTAGTACAAGCCAACAGAGTTTTCTTGATTTGATCGAGTTGAAAGTCATCACCCAGAGTTTTCTTGATTTGATCGAGTTGAAAGTCATCACCCAGTGAAAAAAAGTGATCTGCCCAGTTGTCAGGATTTAATACAGCATTGCAGTATAAGTACAAGTGATTTGTATAACGTATATGTGAAATGTCACTACACGACAATGAATTTAAGCTGAACTAGTACTGTAATGCATTATCACGTACACTACTGCTTTTGCGTAGTTAGTCAGATATAGTGTATATGTATCGGGCCGTTTAGACACTATTTACTATTGTTACTGTATACTTATTATATGCAACTGTTTTCATTGGTTTACAATAACCTATTTGTCTTGGTCTTTCTGGAGCCTGTAGATGAGCTGCGGCCAACTTATGACTGTGCCCAACTTATACAGGGTAGCAGCAGACATATAGTGGATGATCATAAAGTCGATCACTTAAGGGAGACTTATAAAGAGTGATTGTTGTCACTTAATAAAATTAAATTCAACCCCAAAATATGGGATCCCAAAATATTAAAGTATACTGCAGTATTGAAAAATACGACTTCATAAAGCAAATAAACTAACAAAATGTTCCAAGACTTTTAAGATTTTTTTTCAACAGAAAGTTCAAACTTGGCTTTAAAAATGCACAAAAAGACTGCCATTTGTAGATGGTAGAGGATATTTACCCAACGGCTGTGTACGCTAGATCAGTTTCACTGCTAGCGTACCCAACGGTTGTGTACGCAAGATCTATTTGACTGCTAGCGTACCCAACGGTTGGGTACGCTAACAGAGATATCAGTCTAGCGTACCCAACGGCTGTGTACCCAAGATTTATATCAGTGCTAGTGTGCCCAACGGCTGTGTACATACACTACTGGCCAGGCCTGGGGCGAGTACAAGTACTTCCCAGATAGCAAGACTCTGTAGGGCCACCGCTGGCCCACTGGCGGCATAGCTGTCGGACCAACGTTGGCTGCAGGCGGTGGCCAGCTGTTGGCGTGACCGGCTGATAGGCAGTGGTCCACCGTTGGTAGCCGACAATAAGGTTTTCTGATGGTCCTTCAGTGGCCCACTGTCGGCAGCCAATGATAAGCTTTTCTATTGGCCCACCAGTGGCCCACCTTCAGTAGCCGACAAGGTTGACTGGTGGTCCACCAGTGGCCCACTGTTGGGTGCCATCAAAGGTGGTTCTCTGGTGGCGTGACCAGCTGATAGACAGTGGCCCACTGTTGGCAGCCAACAATAAGGTTTACTGGTGGCCCATCAGTGGCCCACTGTTGAGTGCCATCAGTGGTGGTTCTCTGGTGGCATGACCAGCTGATAGACAGTGGTCCACTGTTGGCAGCCAACAAAAAGGTTTACTAGTGGCCCATCAGTGGCCCACTGGCTTTTAGGCCGGTGGATGTGTCGGTCTGACATTGGCAAGCCACTGGTAAAATTTTACTACCACTATAATATAGCACCAGCCAATCAGATTGCAGCATGAAGTTATGTGGCCATTGTTTAACAGAAAGCAAATAATTGACAGATTGTGGGTGGATTTTAGTTAAGGGAATAATAATAAGTCACATGACCAAACATAAACAATGGTGGAACAGTATCTTAGGATGACATGTTCCATAGTCAAACAATAAAATTATAATGTTCAGAAACAACTTTTTTTACTGTGAATTTCTAATGAGAATGTTATTTTTATGTCTAAAATTGTTAAATAGTTAGTTAAAAATTGTGGGAGCACTGAAATATGATTTTTAGACATACCATAATAAATAATTTTTTACTAAGTGTCTCAATATCCCCTATTATTGCTCGCCGCCATCTTGAATAAAAAGCCACCATTGGCCCACCGTTGGCCCAACCTTGGCAGCCTGAGTTTTGATTGGCAAGCCTTCACTGGGCCAGCGTTGGCATGGGTAATTCGGCCACTGATTGGAATATATTTCATGGGTAATTATTCCTTTCAACTTAAGAAACTTTATATTTTACCGGACACATACATATTGCAGCTAGTGGACCAAGGGTCGTCCAGTGGTGGCTACACCTCAACCCCAATTAATAAGGTTTTGATTTAATATACTTTTCTCCTGTACATGTTTTATGGTTTGTTTACAGGGGAAACTTTCACTTCTGTTAACTTTTCTGTGTAATTATCAGATGATTTTATTGATTAGATCTAAAATCCGGGTGGAAATTAGAAAATTCACATCAGTGGCCCATCAATCATACCTTATATACCACTGATATAGTTGGTGGGCTGCCAGTGGTAAATCTTGGAAGAAATTTGTGGCACAAGAGTGGGAAAAAAGAAATATATATTAATGCAGAGATGTAAAATCTGTTATTTAAAAATGTTGGTGTTTTGGTGATTATAATGTTTGTGCTTGTATTAATTAAAACAAACTTAGTTTAACATATATTCTAATTTATTTCTTAACTCTTGGCTGTCATACAGGACTCTCACTTTATTCTTGTGTAGTATATCTTTATACCAAACTCTTCATTACATATTTATGAGCCTCATTTTGAAGTACACAGATAATACATTTTAGACAAATTCAGATGAATTACAAATCTTAAATGAGAACATTGTAGAAACCAAATTATTGCAATACAACATATGAGTACATTTTAAATCAGAACATCACATCCCTCCCCAACTTGCACAGAAGCTGTGAATACAATTTATGTAAATTATAATGACCATGAAACTAGTGCTGTTTTACTTTGGCACAAATGTTTCCTCACTGTGACTCATTCTGTATAATAGTTGAAAACTTGAAACCTTTATGCATAGAGGACAGAGGAACTGCCTCAAGGCTTGTTTGATTTATGTTGACAGGTTGTTGTTTGTACAAGCTGAACCAGAGTGGTAGTCATAGTAACCCTCTCTAAAATTGTGTAATTTTTTACTTTTTTCCAGCATTCTGTGTAGTTTTATTTTCAGAGAGTTCCTTCTCTCCTCTTTTTTTTTTTTTTTTTTTTTGAATGTGAAATTTAGAAAAACTCTTTTAAACCTATAACCTAACTCCACATAAATTTGCTATTCTCACTTTTACATATCTAATATACAATATCAGCCAACTTATCCTAGAAAAAAAATAACACATGAAATACAAGAATAATTATATGAAAAAAAAACTCAGAATTTGTTCACAATTGATCAAAGCACTATGGTATGCTCACAATATTAGAAACTGATCAAAGCACCATAGAATTGCTCACAAAGTTAGAACATTTCTGACATTATACCTGACAGAATACATATGTTACTGATACAACTTGATAATGAATAATTGGTCATCACACTTGTTTTTGTGCTCACAAAAGTTCATTATTTCAGTCTTTACATATTTTACTCTGATTTTAATTGTCCTACAACATAGTCTTTTAGCTTTACTGGTGGTTTTCTATTTCTTTGGGGATGCTTGTAGAAATCCTCCATATGATTGTTAGTCTTTCTTGGGCTTTCAGTCAGTTCTTCGTTAGATTGGTCTACTGGGTTGTGCTGTACTCCTTCACTGATATCCACATGTTCACTTGTGTTCTCCTCACTCTTATGGACTGATTTCTTCAATGAATCTGGGAGTTGCTTGAAATGTGAAGAATTTCGTGTGATTTGCAGATCACTATCCTTTGCTGTTATCATTGAACCCTTTTTGTCTACCACTTCTAAAGGTCTTGGATTGAATGGGGTTGAAAGTTTGTTCTGCTTTGGTTGCTTAACGAGTACTGTGTCACCAATCTTAATGGGTGATTGTTTGCGATGGAACCTATCTCCATAGTTTTTCATTTTGTCTTTAGCTACCTTGTCATTTTCTCTTATTTGAGCATCCCTGGTAATTCTTTGTTGTGGTACCTGTGGAAGTTTTGTTCGAAATGGTCTATTGAACAGTAACTCAGCTGGAGCTGCTCCGGTACTGCAGTGTGGTGTTGCTCGATAATTCCGCAAGAAAACGTGCATATTTTGTTTCCAATTCACATGATCTGTGACCGCTGCTCTTATAATCTTGGACAGTGTTTTCATGAAACGTTCTGCTTCAGCATTGGCTCTGGGCCAATGAAGTGTAATTTTGCGATGATGAAATCCCAAATAGCTGGCAAACTGCCTAAACTGATCACTTGAAAATGGAGGTCCATTATCAGTTTTTACTACTTCAGGGATTGAAAACATCGAAAAGACTTGATCCAACCGTGGAATAACACATCTGTGAGAAACTGACTTTAGAATTTCAACAATGGGGTAGCGTGTATATTCATCCACCACTACCATCAAGTATTCCCCAGTTGGGAAAGGCCCACAGAAGTCGACACTGACTTCTGTCCATGGTGCTTTTGGTAATTCTGACATTTTGTAAGGCTCAATGTGATTCTGGGGAGTACTAGCTTGACATGAAATACATGACTTGATGGTATTTTCAACCAAAGCATCTATCCCTGGAAACCAAACCTTTTCTCGAAGAAGCATCTTGGTTTTGACTATGCCCTGGTGTCCTTCATGTGCCAGTCGTACAACTCTGCTTTGTAGAGCCTGTGGAATAACTATTTTGGAGTGTCTTAAAACTACTCCCTGCCCCAGTGCTAGTTCTTCTTTTATCCCATAGTAACTTGGAAGGATTTTTTGTAGTTTATCAAAATTTCCTGTCTCAATGGCATTAATCACTGCCTGTAGATCCCCATCTTGTTTTGTGTGTTCAAGTATTTCCTTTAGGGTAAGTGCCTTTGGGACTGCATTGGAAACAATATAACTTATGTACTGTTCGGCTACCACTGATGAAGTGGTCGAAATTCCCTGTTTAACTGGGTGGCGTGACATATAGTCAGCTGGATTATGCTTTTGTGGCCTGTATTTAACATTGTAAGTGTAGCTTTGTAGTCTCATTAGCCATCTTTCTATTCGTGCAGGTGGCTTTGATTTTGGCTTGTTGAAAATACTTTCCAATGGCTTGTGATCAGTTATGAGAGTAAACGGTCTACCAAACAAGTACAGGTGAAAACGTTCAACAGCCCACACCATTGCTAGGGTTTCTCGTTCAATCTGTGAGTATCGCTGTTCAACATCCGAAAGTGACCTTGAAGCATAAGCCACTACTTTGCTCACATCATTTGGTTTGTCCTTCTGCACTAGCATGGCACCAAGGCCAAATGGGCTTCCATCTACTATAACTTCTGTATACTTGTTGAAATCGTAATAGTTCATAACCTTTGCACTGGCTAGACTACGTTTTAGTGTATGAAATGCGTTTTCTTCCTGAGCACCCCACTGCCATTTTATTTCTTTCTTGGTTAGCCTTCTCAAAGGCTCATTTACTGCAGCGTAATTTGGGATAAACCTTGAACAAAACCCAACCATCCCAAGAAAACTTCTGACTTCCTCTACGTTTTGTGGGGGACTGGCCTCTAAAACTGCCTGGGTTTTCTGAGGATCACATTCAACACCTTTGCTTGACAATATGTGTCCGAAGAAGTTGATTTTGTCCAAATGAAATTGACATTTAGCCTTATTCAGTGTTAGATTTTTTTCTTGTAGCCTTTGAAAGACTGATTCCAGATTTTTGTCATGTTCTTCTGCATTTTTACCCCAGACCAGAATGTCATCACTCATGTTTTTGACACCTTGTAATCCAATTAAACTCTGCTCTATCGCATTTTGAAATAGTTCAGCTGCTGATGAGATTCCAAAACTCAGCCGCTTGTATCTTTTTAGCCCCAAATGAGTAGAAAATGTGGTTATATAGCGAGAGGATTCATCCAGTTCACACTGATGATATCCTTTGTTTAAATCCAACTTTGAAAACATAGTAGCTCCATTGAGGTCACTCAAGAGTTCCTCCAGAGTTGGGGTGATGTGTCTCGTACGCATCACTGCTTTATTAGCACACCTCATATCTACACAAATTCTGATTTGCTCAGGATTTCCAGGTTTGGGTGCAGCTACTATAGGTGATACCCATGAGGTCGGTCCCTTGACATCTTCTATAATGTCTAATTCTTGAAGCCTTTGCAACTCTGCTTCCACTTTTTTTCTCATGTGAAAGGGAATTCTCCTGTGTGGTTGTGCAACTGGTGTAACACTTTCATTGATGTGCAGTTTTACTTTTGTTCCTTTGAGCTTTCCGATGCCTTGGAACAACTTAGGGTGTCTGGAACATATTTTCTGTGCACCTGGAGACTGATGGGTTTGTTGAATCCTATTTGCAATATGTAGTACCTTCAACTCAACTGCAGACTCAAACCCTAAAATGGAACCTGCATCTATCTTGGTCACATAGACTGTACCAGTTGTGAAACAATGCTTCGATTCTAAGATACACTGGAACTTACCAACAATTGGAATTTCCTTCTTTGTGGCATAAGGGAGCAGCTTTTCCCCTTTTGCAGATTTCAGTGTTGGCACAGGTTGAATTGACTGATATGTCTTATAGCTCATAATATTCACTGTTGAACCAGAATCAACCATCATATTGATGTGACTGCTTCCAATTTTTACTTTAGCTGTTGGAGTCTTTTTCACAGATTTCCCCACACTAAAGATATAATCCTTGCCACCTTCATCTGCACTTGCTTCTCTAGAAGAATTTTCATTCATGTTACATGCCTTTTTGTCAATTTCCCTCACCTTTAATGATCTGTTCTTTGATCTACAACATTTTGCAAAGTGACCAGTTTTATTACATTTATGACATGTTTTATTTGTTGCTGGACACTTGTCTTTGTGAGGATAACTGCCACAACAACGATAACACTTACTGTTTTCTGGTCCATTCTGTTGCTGTCTTCCTGATTGAGAGCCTGTTCTTTGAAATTGATTTCCTGATCTTTGCCAAGGTTTTGATGAAGTTTTGTTCCTTTTCGTCATTGTGTTAATGTTGTCCACTTTTTCTATTTCTGTTGCCTGGGATTCTGACAGTTCATCAGCTCTGGCATGATCCAGGAGATCTGCAAGAGTCATATTATCCCTGAGGGCTTTTTGTCTAAGCTTTGAAGACACAGTTTTGTATGATTTGTGATTTTATTTCTTTATCATTGTCTGTAAAACCACAGTTGATAGCTAGTGAACGCAGACGAGTATAGAATGTGTCCATGGACTCACCAGGATGCTGTGTAGCTTGTCGAAATTTGTACACTTCAAACTCACTATTCACTTTGGGTTGAAAGTACTTTGTGATCGCATCTTTACCTTTCTTGTACTCTTTTGCCTCTCCGGTATCTGCAAGAGTTTCAAAGATATCATTCACTTCATCTCCGGCATAATGTAACATCATGGCCCTTTTTCTTGTGTCATCCTTGATATCCATTGCTACAAGCATGTTTTCAAATTTGCTAATCCATTTCTTCCATCTTGCACCAATATTGGGGTCACTGTTCACCTCAAATGACTCAAATGGTGGTAATGCAGTAGCCATCTTTAACAAAGTTATAATGTTTTTTTGTTGTTTTTTTTTTATATCAACATGTATTATCCAAAGGAGTAATCACAGTGTAAAAAGAATTATTTTAGTTTTATCCTCGTCGCCAATTATAATGTTTGTGCTTGTATTAATTAAAACAAACTTACTTTAACATATATTCTAATTTATTTCTTAACTCTTGGCTGTCATACAGGACTCTCACTTTATTCTTGTGTAGTATATCTTTATACCAAACTCTTCATTACATATTTATGAGCCTCATTTTGAAGTACACAGATAATACATTTTAGACAAATTCAGATGAATTACAAATCTTAAATGAGAACATTGTAGAAACCAAATTATTGCAATACAACATATGAGTACATTTTAAATCAGAACATCACAGTGATATACACACACATACATAAAGTATCCAATTACTTTGCCGTCTGTGGGCCACTGGTGGGCCAACAGTATGTGTACCATGCAGGCAGAAGGTGGACCACTGATGGACCACCAGTGGCAAATCTTACAATTTTTTTATGTAATAAAATTCAGAACAGCTACTTTTGGAAAGTAATTCACTTGAATCAAATGAATTTAAGCCAAGACAGCCTCTCTTCAAGATCTGTCAAAACAAATGCCGTTCAGCAGAGCTTGAGGTGTAGCCACCAGAGGACCACCATTGGTCCACCAACTAAGTATAGCTCTTACAGATGATAGTTGCATGTGTCAGACAAAAACAAATTCTGCGATAGTTTTAGGTTGCATCAAAAAACAAATTTATATCAAAAGGAAAAAAATGAAAATATCTTTCTTTAACCTTCACTAAAAATATATATATATATATATGTGCCACCAGTGGCCCACTGGCTGCCCATCATGGGTCATGTACTACTTATGTAGTGGGTGGACCATTGATGGACCACCTGTGGCAAATATATAAGCAAGTAATATATAAAGTAATAAAGTGGAGAAAAGACTGACTGAGCAAAATGAAGGAGTACAGAATAAGTTTGTTAAAAAATGACATTAACTTATGTTAAGTGAAAGAAAACACACATCTTATCTAATTTTTCCCAGGATTTTACACCAGTGGGTGTAGGCTGGTACCTGAGCTACAGCCACTGACTCTGGTAGTTGGTGGGCCAACAGTGGGCCACGCAATGTATTTATATTTTGAAATAATGTGTTTTTAACATTGAATATTGTTAAATAATATGTCAGAAAACAGTATTTGAGGTTGCTTTTGAAGTTGTTTATAATGCTTTAAAATTTTGAAAAAAAAATGCAGTCAGTGGGCCACCAGTGGCTCAGTGGTGGCCCACAAGCTATATTTTGCCACCCATAGCCAACGGTGGCCCACTAACGTCTTGCTATCTGGGTTGTACTTGGTACTTGTACTTAATTACTCTTTTTCAAGTACTTGTACTTGTACTTGACAGTTGAAAATTAAAAGTACTTGTACTTGGCTAAAATATCCAAGTACTTTTCAAGTACTTTCAAGTACATTCCAAGTACATTGATTTTGTAGTTTTATAACTTTAATTAAGTGACTTATTAGGTGTAAATTTTTACTGTTTCTTTCAGCAGAGTGTAGATAGATTATAGTTTGTGTTGTTTTGTCAAAGTACAAAGGGCTGTTTAGTTAGCCAGAACTTTGGTTTTCTTTAATTATAACAAGGCTGCATTTAATCAACACCTTTTTACATTGTAAACAAAATACCCACTCATTCAGAATATAGCTGTGTTTTAGTCATAAAGGTGCTGCATTTAATCTATCCTTTTTCACTTTTACACAAAAGATCCACTCAGTCACAGCATAGCTTTGCTTTTGTCATATACCTACCCTTATTCATTTTCACACAAAAGACCCACTCAGCCTGAGTGTTGATGCCAAGCTTAGTGGACAGGAGGGCCAATTACTTGTTTATGTAAGACAAACAAGCTAATCCCTTACACAAATAAACTGTTGACTCATTCATTTCAATACACCCCTTTATAAACAAATATCAATGTTTAGTATATCTGCTTTGGCTTTTTACACTATACAATTGCCCTTAAATATAAAGTTTTATTTCACTTGTTAATTCATTTATTTAATAAATGTATTCCAACCACCAACCATATGTAATATCAGTTTTACATAAAGGACTGGTACAAACCCTTTAAAAATGTTTTATGTGCCCCAAGTAAATAATTCATTATCTGTCAACACAAGCATACTGATGTCCAAGTGGATCTTTTGAAATCAGATTTTTTAGCATTGCAAGACAGGATTTCCATGCATTCAGGTGTTTACTCACACTGTGAGTCTCACAGACAAAATTTTTGAAAGACCTGTATTTATTAAGTGTAACCAGAAAAGTAATGGAGCAGATTTTAGCTCATCAGTGTTTATTGAATGATTGCTTTAAATTGTATGTCTCAATAAATAATTAATTTTAAATAAATAGTGATTATCTAGTTATTATAGTTTTGGGGTCGTACGCTATAAAAGTACTTGTACTTGTACTTGCAATTTTTCAAAGTACTTGTACTTGTACTTGACTCTTGAGATCAGTACTTGTACTTGTACTTGCAACTTGGCAAAGTAATTGTACTTGTACTTGGCTCCATGTACTTGACCCCAGGCCTGCTACTGGCATACCCAACTACCCTGCAACCCAGGCATTGAACCCTATGTTCCCAAAGGCTGTGTACACTAGATCAGTTTCACTGCTAGCATAGCCAATGGTTGGGTACGCTAACAGGGATATCGGTCTATCGTACCCAACGGCTGTGTACGCAAGATTTATATCAGTGCTAGTTTGCCCAACAGCTGTGTTTATACACTACTGGCATACCCAACTACCCTGCACCCAAGGCACTGAACCCTATGTTCCCAATGGCTGTGTACACTAGATCAGTTTCACTGCTAGTGTAGCCAATGGTTGGGTACGCGAGATGTATTACACTGCTAGCGTTCCCAACGGTTCTGTACGCTAGCAGGGATATCAGTCTCAGTCTAGTGTACCCAATGGTTGTGTACGTAAGATCTATTTCACTGCTAGCGTACCCAACGGTTGTGAATGCTAGCAGTGATATTGGTCTAGCATACCCAACGGTTGTGTACGCAAGATTTATATCGCAGCTAGCCTACCCAATTGCTGTATACATACACTACTGGCATACCCAACTACCCTGCACTCGAGGCGGTGAACCATATGTTCCCAATGGTTGTGCACCCTAGGTCAATAGCTTTCTTAGCATACCCAACAGTTGTGTATGCAAGATCTATTTCACTGCTAGCCTACCCAACGGTTGTGTACGTTAGCAGTGATATGGGTCTAGCTTACCCAAAGACTGTGTATGGAAGACCCATATCACTGCTAGCATACCCAACAGCTGTTTATGTACACTAACGGCATACCCAACTATCCTGCAATCAAAGCAGTGAACCCTTTGTTCCCAATGGTCGTGCACCCTACATCAATAGCATTGTTAGTGTACCCAACTGTTGTGTACACAAGATGTATTTCACTGCTAGTGTACCCAACGGTTGTGTACTCTAACAGTGATAACGGTCTAGTCTACCCAACGGTTGTGTACACAAGATCTATATCACTGCTAGCATACCCAACGGTTGTGTATGTACACTAATGGCATATGCAACTCTCCTACATCCAGTTAAAGCACTAAGTTCTGTTTTCCCAATGGTTATGTACCCTAGATTCACGTCATTGATATTTTCTTTTGTTAGTGTAACCAAAAGCTGTTTAAGGTACTGGCATACCCAACTACCCTGTACCCAAGGCAGTAAACTCTGTGTTCCCAATGGTTTTGCACCCAAGATCAGTATCATTGCTGGCATACCCAGTGGCTGTGTACACAAGATCCATATCACTGCTAGTGTTCCCAGCAGCTGTGATATTGCTCTAGTGTACCCAGTGGTTGTGCACACAAGATCTATATCGCTGCTAGTGTACCCAACAACTCCAAATTTTTTACAGCCTGCCCAATTTCTCATTACCCAAGGTAGTATGCACTCAATGGTTGTGCACTCGATATCAGTACCCTTCATAGCGTACTAAACAGGTCTGTATCCAAGGCATTGTGAAGTAATTAGTTTTTAAGGAATTTTTTTTGAGTAGTCAGAAATGGGCCAAGGACCACTCTCTGAATTAAACTTATTCAGCTTATTGTTACATTTTAACAAAGTTAATTTAAGGAAGAAGTGATTAAAATATGGGTACACTACTAGACTAGCACTGATCTTGTGTACATAGCCGTTGGGTACGCTAGTGATGATATAAATCTTGTATACACAGCCGTTGGGTACGCTAGACCAATATCACAACTAGCGTACACAGCCGTTGGGTAAATAACCACTCCGTTTGTTAGATTGATCATTAAGTTCATCACCTGGTACCACCACTTTCATTGGGACCAACTAGATGAAAGATTTGTTACTAGATGATCAAATATATCTATTGAACAAAAATTTGTACACAGATTTTATATTAGTTGTATTATGATAAACTGGATGGTCAGAGTTTACACCAGGTGGACCAGACAGATAATGTGCAAACTTAGTCCATGAATATTGTATGGTATTTTATATGCAGTTAACTGGATACACTGCCAGCTCTCTTACAGTGCTCAGATGTCTTTGTTATGTACACGGATGGTCACTGAGATAAATGGTCATAGAGATAAACGATCTTCAGAAATTATGGCACAGAAACGATTAACAGGTTTAATCAACAATACAAAACAAACCAAATGTTATAGTATGCATTGTTTAAGTATACGTTGTTATTTAGTTTGTGCAATTTTGTTATTTACATTATTTAAATTTGAAAGATTTGAAGACCATTTATCTTCAGGACCACCCGTGTAACATATGTTGAGAGATCACACAATTACACAGTTTTGTGCAGACAATTTTGTGATTGTAATTTTGCAAGAATATGTTTTACATGCTTGTAATGTATTGATTAACTTTTGCATCAAACAAAGTTAAATGATTCATTTCTGTGTGAATGATGAGAAATATTGTTTGTTTTTGTTAGTGCTTGTTGAGAAAAACAATGACTTTTAGGAAACTAGAAACAAAGATATCAAATTTAGAGCTTGGTGTTGATGCAAGAAAATTATTTGAAGCAGTGAAGTCAAAGGATTACACCAAGCTGAAATCTGTTTTAAAAACAATTGATGAAAAAAGCTTATCTCCAGCTCTCAGTCAACAGAATGCAAATGGATGCAATGCTCTTGGTATTGCAGCAGAAGATGGAGTGGCAGGTGAAGTTTTATTTCTATAATATTCAGTATGTGTGGCTGGATAATATATAGCCTATTCTGTTTAATTCATAAAGATATAACTTTTGTTCATATATATTTTGCAGATTTAAAATAAAGTTTTCTCTTTGAATTGTTTCTTTGAAATTTATCTAACCGTTCCTACTGGCTGGTACTCATCAGTAGACCGTTTAATCTTTTTACTGGTGATGTGTGTAGTATAGATCTGTGTCCTGTACAGTTATGCAGAGAATTGACCCTGAAGTTTCTTTGGGTTATCAACAGAGTGCTAAAGTAACATAGTGTAGCCAATTTCAGGTCAAAAGTTCAAAATTTGATGCCTATATATCATTTATTATTGGTCGCAGAGGCTTTGAAATGTGTTTCAACCATTTAAAAGAAATTATGAGCTGATTATTTTTTAATGTGGTCAGATTTGACTTTGGGTCCCTTCATCAAGGTCAGAGTATTGCCAAACAAAAAGTGCTGATATTTTTCTAATTATTGGTCCTAGAGTATTGAGATGTAAATGGGAATGGGACATTTTTGTGGCCAGATTTGACCTTGGTTCTCAACTTCAAGGTCATATGATTATAGCCAACCTTAGAAGTACTAGTTAAGCGTCTCTAAAAAGGGCGCTTATTTGTTTTCGCTTCAGGTTCTTCGCCCCCGCTGCCTCATTATGGTCTCCCTTGAATATCTCCCTTAGTGTTGGAAGCTTTTTAACCATATTTGGCAGTTATATACCTTAGGCATAGCAAAATCTACTGACCGCAGAGGTTTGCAATTAAGCGGCCCGTCAGGATTATGGTCTCCCTTGAATAACTTCTTAGCCTTTCATATTTTTCTTTCCTTCTTACCTTTCTTTAAAACTATAGGGGCGGGAAAAATTTTTGGGATACTTGCGTAGACCTTAAGCTTTACTTAAGGTAACCTTAAGCATAACTCCAAAACACACCATCATCGCGTTTCGGAAAAAAGCACACACACCTGTGCTATAAAATTTATCACCTACATTCTAGACCAAATTTCCAAGGTCGGAAAGGATTTTCTCATCAATCGAACCATAGATGCCTGAATGGGAGGCGTTTTATTTTCGTAAATTTTTTAAAAATGGGTACTTGGTCTGTATCTCAAAAATGGTGAGGATTTTGGCGTTTTGTTGGATAACTTATTCAGCTACTTTTTGATAATCTTTCACATGCCGAAGTTTTAGCCCTGTATCTGCAATCTTAAGGTCGCCTTAATGTCAAAAAAGGGGGTTTTAGCCCTCCAGTTAGTTTTTCACTTTTTTCAGCCAAACTTGCCACATATATTAAGATTTGCCAAAGGAATATCCTGACTTTATGGTGACCTTAAACTCAAAATGTTAATGGACATATGGCCTGCTTAAAGTCATCAAATTAGAATAAAATCCTCTGGCTCCTTTTTTTCCCATTTTTTATATCGAAATTATCACTGGTATTAAACTAGATAAAAATAATACTTATGGTCACCTTAAACTCTCAGTATGAATGGAGTTGTAGCCACCTTAAACTGAAATAAGGAGGTTTTCAGCCTCCAAGTATCTTATTGTTCGACTGACCTCAGTTAAACTTTGCACACCTATAAAGGATGGCAAACCAAAGGGTTATCCTGACTTTATGGTGACCTTAAACTGTTAATATAATTTTGACCCCCCCCTAAAGTCATAAAATTTGAGTAAAGCCGTCTGGCTCCTTTCTTTTTCCATATCGAACATATATTGATATTGAAGGGACGTTCTCATATTATGGTCACCTTAAAGTTGCAATATGAATGAAGTTATGGTCACCTTACAGTGAAAAAGGAAGTTTCAGCCTCCAGCTATCTTATAGTTCTACTGACCTGAGCTAAACTTTATGCTCGGTTAAAGTTTCTACACTTTTAAAGATGACAATAGGGACATTCTTATTTGCTTTCCACCTTGGAGTTCCAATACAAGTACAGTCATGGCCATCTTGACGTGAAAATGAGGGTTTTCCGCCCCTAACTGATTAACTGTTCAGTAACATCAGTTTAACTTGACATTGATTATACTTAAGTAACACTTTGTATAACATTTCACTTAAAATTCCTGTACTTAAGACTCTTTGGCCGTCTGAACACGATAAATATGTACTTCTTGCTCCCTCCTCATTTATTTTAGCACTTTTTAAAACCACACCTGGCATATGTATACTTAAAAAATATTTATGCTATCTGGCAAACCTAATCTCTTAGTGTTTATGATGTTATGACATCTTCAAAGACAAAAATGAGGTATTTATGATGCACTGATGTGGTTATTAACATATTGCAACTGATCAGTGTTGGAATTGTGGGGATATAACTTTTTCTTTTTGGAAAAAAGCTTTAATTTATTCAACTTTTCTTTTGCAGAAGAAGTTGAGGATGTAGGTACTTGTTCGAAATTCACTTGTTCACATAGATTATGTAAATTGGTCAAATTTATAGACTTGACTTCTTTCAGAATATAAAATGACTGTAAAAAAAGCACTCTCTCATAAAGAGCTTTTCTTGTACAGTATTTTATGTAGCTCCAAGTAAGTGGAAATGAATGAGTTGTCTCTTTCTGCTTCCTCCTCAAACTCTGTATTTGCTTTGCTGTGATATCTATCTAGAGTTACATTCATGAAAAGTCTTTCTAACCAGAAAGTACCCCCAACTCTCCTTTAGTGCACTAACATGCAGGTGAAAAAAAGATTTGCCTCTATATGTGGGGGGTGGGGGTGGATGGAGGGAGAGTGGGTATTAGTGTGGTTTAGATGATAGATAGAGATATAAATATATGTGTGTGTGCACTTCATGGAAACAAAAAAGTCTAGCTGGTTATGCTGTTCTTTAGAATGTGTATTGTTTTCTTTTACTTTCTTCCATTTTGTGTTACACTTGTACATTTAATAAAATTAAGCTCAAGTTGGAAATGAATTTTGGAAATTTTAATACATTAATGCACTAAATCACTTATAACTTGAAAAGTCTTGTGCAATAAACTTTACATTTTCTATTCATTATCATGCATATCTTGACATCTTTTACAGATTACTTCGAACTTTTTCATCAGGGCCGTTTCGTTTTTGCCAGCAAAAACATTTTTCTAGTTTTACACACATGTTCATGCTATCAAAAACGCAAACTGTTAGATTCTGCCAGTGATCCCATGAAAATTGACTGATTTATGAGCGATTTTCTCACAGGTACCAACCAGAAAGCTTATTATCTTCTTTAGTATTGCATTTAGAGCCATAAAATGTATTGGGAGGTAGTAGAAAACCATATGTGAAGAGTCTAGAAAGCAAGTCAATTTCCCCCCTGTAGGGGTCAAACGGGGGTCATAAAATAGCCGATTTTGACACTTTGCCTTATATCTCCTTTATTATTGGTTTTAGAGCTTTAGAATGTGTTAAGAGGTATTGGGAAGCCATATGTGAAGAGTCTAGATAGCCAGTCAGGTTTACTCCCTGACCTCCCCCCCCCCCCCCCCCCCCATGGGTCAAACTGGGGTCATAAAATAGCCGATTTTGTGTTTTTGCCTTATATCTACTTTATACTGGCTTTTAGAGCTATAAAATTTATTAAGAGGTATTGGGAAACCATATGTGAAGAGTCTAGATAGTCGGTCAGATTTACCCCCTGACCTCCCCTTATAGGTCAAACTGGGGTCATAAAATAGCCGATTTTTTGTTTTTGCCTTATATTGCCTTTATTCTTGTTTTTAGAGCTTTAGAATGTATTAACAGTTATTGGGATTGGGAAACATTATGTGAAGAGTCTTGATAACCGGTCAGATTTACCCCCCTCCTGCATGGGCAAACTGGGGTCATAAAATAGCAGATTTTGTGTTTTTGCCTTATATCTCCTTTATTAATGCTTTTACAGCTTTAGGATGTATAAAGAGGTATTGGAAAACCATATGTGGCGAGTTTATATAGTTGGTCAGATTTACCCCCAACCCCTCTTTATGGGACAAACTGGGGTCATAAAATCGCAGATTTGATCCTTCTGCCTTATATCTCCTTTATTATTACTTTTACAGCTTTAGAAAGGTGGGTCAAACTGGGGTCATAAAAGAGCAGATTTTGTGTTTTTGCCTTATATCTCCTTTAAAACTACTCTTCTTACAAACTATAGCATTTATTAAATTAACTTTTCGCAATTTATGACCATAGAAAACAAAATAAAGCTTAAATTTTTCTTTCATGCTAATGCATAAACTTCCACACTGTGCTTAACTTTCACTTCTTCTTCCAGCGCTGCATTTTTTTTATTTCAAAAACCTTTTTCTACTTTATATTGTATTGCATTTAACCTTTGGGAATGCTTTGTTTTTGTTACCAAAACCTTTTTTTCTAGTTATTGCTTATTATTGGTCCTAGAGGTTTGGAATGTGAAACTAACCCAAAGGAAATCATGGGATGAGAGATTTATTTAACCTTAGGCCCCTCTGTCAAGGCCAACAAGGTAGCCAAATTTAAAAGGAGTTACAACTCGCTTATTATTGGTCCTAATAGAGTTTTCACCCACAAGTTATAATGCATAGGTCCACCTGTCCCAGTATGACCCTGGTTATTGAACATGATATAAAATACTAACTTTGACGTAGAGCTTTGGAGATTAAAACCAAGCAACAGGAAATCAATGACTGGGAATATTTTGTTGTGGCCAACTCAGACCTTGAGCCCTCCTTTGAGGTCAAACAGGTTGTTAAACAGGAATTAACAGGACACAGCAACAGGTCTAACTGTTTGTGTGTTGTATTTGAGTGACAGATTTAATAGAAAAGTACGTCCCTGTTATCTTCTGTTTTGGAAGGTGTCTTTGCATAAAGATATGGTATATAATACTCAAAAATTTATGTTCCTTGCAGTAAAACTCTTATAAATAGAATAACCTTCCTGTTACCTTCTAAGTAGAAATAATATTATATCACTGGGTGCCATTTTTTTAGGTATCTGGAAACCTGGGTAACATACAATTATTTTGATGGTCCTTTCACGTTTGACTCAGCAAGCTTCACCTGTACATGTTTAAAATTAGAGGTGCTGTAGCTTGCTGAATACATGTCCGCTGTTTTAAAGGTATCATTGAAGAGCTGATACATGCTGGTGCTCCAGTCAATATGACAGATTTCTATGGACAAACAGCATTGCACCATGCTGCTGAGTATGGTCATAGTCATGTGGTGCAGATTCTAATTAATGCAGGTTTGAAATTTCCTTCAGTTAAGCTGATATGTTCAAGTATTGGATACAGTTTTGTCTGTACTTTGCATTTAAAATGACATATTTAGCCCACAGCCTTTAATGGCTATGTAGGTATTTTTACCCATGGTAGGGTGGGTGGTTTGGTACTAAAAACTTGTACAGGGTGTATCTCAGAAACCGTGAAGTGGAAGATGTTGAAATGTGGTAGGGACATTGGTTGGTAGCTGTAGGAGTGCAACGTCATGGCGTGACCTTGATTTAACATTTGACATTGCCACAGTGACCTTCACCTTTAGAACCTTGTCTGTGCTCTATATGGTGTAGGAAGTTGATTCTTGGTAGGGACATTGGTTGGGGGTTGTTGGTGTGCAGTGTCATAGTGTGACCTTGATCTCACCTTTAACCTTGCTGTAGTGACCTTGACCTGTGCTTTGAGGTCCTCAGTGGCCTAGTGGTTAGCAAGTTTGGCATCTAATCACAGGCTGTCACCTCTGTGTGGTTCGAGTCCCACAAGTGACAATACTGAGTACCTGTCCCAATATACCCTGGCTGTTGAACGGGACGTAAAACCCCAACTTTCACTCTTTTTTTTTTTTTTGACCTGTGCTTTGCCTCATAATGTTAAATTTACTTATTAATGTTGTCAATTTTCTATTGAATTGTCTTGTTTGATACTATGTCTTTGTATACATTTTGTCTGTTTTATGTATTATGGTTCCTGTACCTTTGCATAAATTATCTAAGTTCTATATGTAATGGTGTCCATCGCTATTTGCCAAGCCATCTCTGATGCTATTCTTTTTGATGATAATCTGCAGCTGCTTTTGTCTGGAATTACCAATTTTAGTTTGCAGTAGGCTTAGTTTACAATATCTTTTCAATTTGTGCTATTTGAAATGTTCTCTACATGAATCATTACTATTTTCTCATCACCTGTAATCTCTCTTGATCATATTTCCAAAATGTACCTGTGTTAAAATGTCACATCTGGGCAAATGTTTGTTTGCGTGTTACTTGCCAGGAGCAGATCCAAACAAATATGATAACTTGTCTCCTCTTCATGTGGCTGCTTGCAAAGGATACAGTGAAGTCGTGGATGTCCTGGTCACTTCAAAGGCTGATGTGGATGCACAAGATATGTGAGCATATCTACATCACATTTATTTACACTTAGAGGTATAGGGGTAACCCAAACTTTGGTATATTTGTAAATATATTAAGGCTATAAAAGTAATTTATTATAATGATATTGCATGTATGACTTGTCTTTTAATTGTTACTCCAGTGGTCTTTTAGTGTTTAACTTATTACTTTTATGTAGAAATGTATAATTTTCACTTTGTTTTGTACTTATTACCCTTATGATCAGTAATTTACATCACAAAGGCTTTGTGAAGTAGCATGGTTATTTACTTACTTTCATCTGTGTTGTTATCTCCCGCCCAGCTCGCCGGAGGGAGATTATAATTTGCACCATGTGCATGTGTACGTGCGTGCGCGCGTGCGTGCGTGCGTGTGTCACGCAGTTTTCTCTGAAACTACTACAGTTACACATTTTTGGTAAATCACAAGTCCTAATGAATTTTTTTGCTCTTCAATATTTTTGGGGGTTTGGTGAACTTTGGCCTACTTTTGAGTGAGTAATAGCTAGTTTAGCTAATATAATTATATGGCTTATAACTCTGAAACTATTGCATTTACAGTATTTTTTTCTAATATGTTGTTCAGCTACTTTCTCCACAGCTACAACATGGTCAGTAGTTTGGAAGTGTATCTCCATAGCTAAGTGAGTAATAGCTACTTTGTCAATTTTTAATTATAACCATAATGAGTAAATGGCTTATATCTTCATAAGTATTGCAGCTACACAATTTTGTTCCAATATGTTGTTCAGCTACTTTCTCCACAGCTACAACATGGTCAGTAGTTTGCAAGTGTATCTCCATAGCTAAGTGAGTAATACCTACTTTTTCAATTTTTAATGATAACCATAATGAGTAAATGGCTTATATCTTCAAAAGTATTGCAGCTACACAATTTTGTTCCAATATGTTGTTCGGCTACTTTCTCCTCTGCTACAACATGGTCAGTAGTTTGGAAGTGTATCTCCGTAGCTAAGTGAGTAATAGCTACTTTTTCAGTTTTTAATGATAACCATAATGAGTAAATGGCTTATATCTTCAAAAGTATTGCAGCTACACAATTTTGTTCCAATATGATGTTCACCTACTTTCTCCACAGCTACAACATGGTCAGTAATTTGGAAGTGTATCTCCATAGCTAAGTGAGTAATAGCTACTTTTTCAATTTTTAATGATAACCATGATGAGTAAATGGCTTATATCTTCAAAAGTATTGCAGCTACACAATTTCTCTCAAATATGTTGTTCATGTACTTTTTTGTGAACTGTAACATATTTAAGTTTCACAACTGTTGCTCGATGTACAAGTGAGTAATGGCTACTTTATTGCTACTTTTAGTGAAAATGTGAAAAATCAGAAATATCTCTCAAACTGTAAGATATAGAGCAATTTCGAGCAAATTTTTGACCCACAGAGTAGTACTAGAGTATCCTATTGCTAAGGGGGAAAAAGTTTGGTGAACTTTGGCCTACTTTTGAGTGAGTAATAGTGCTTTTACCTAATATAATTATATGACTTATAACTGTCAATGAGTAAATGGCTTATATCTTCAAAAGTATTGCAGCTACACAATTTTGTTCCAATATGATGTTCAGCTACTTTCTCCACAGCTACAACATGGTCAGTAATTTGGAAGTGTATCTCCATAGCTAAGTGAGTAATAGCTACTTTTTCAATTTTTAATGATAACCATAATGAGTAAATGGCTTATATCTTCAAAAGTATTGCAGCTACACAATTTCTCTCAAATATGTTGTTCATGTACTTTTTTGTGAACTGTAACATATTTAAGTTTCACAACTGTTGCTCGATGTACAAGTGAGTAATGGCTACTTTATTGCTACTTTTAGTGAAAATGTGAAAAATCAGAAATATCTCTCAAACTGTAAGATATAGAGCAATTTCGAGCAACTTTTTGACCCACAGGGTAGTACTAGAGTATCCTATTGCTAAGGGGGGAAAGGTTTGGTGAACTTTGGCCTACTTTTGAGTGAGTAATAGCGCTTTTACCTAATACAATTATATGACTTTTAACTGTCAATGAGTAAATGGCTTATATCTTCAAAAGTATTGCAGCTACACAATTTTGTTCCAATATGATGTTCAGCTACTTTCTCCACAGCTACAACATGGTCAGTAATTTGGAAGTGTATCTCCATAGCTAAGTGAGTAATAGCTACTTTTTCAATTTTTAATGATAACCATAATGAGTAAATGGCTTATATCTTCAAAAGTATTGCAGCTACACAATTTCTCTCAAATATGTTGTTCATGTACTTTTTTGTGAACTGTAACATATTTAAGTTTCACAACTGTTGCTCAATGTACAAGTGAGTAATGGCTACTTTGTTGCTACTTTTAGTGAAAATGTGAAAAATCAGAAATATCTCTCAAACTGTAAGAGATAGAGAAATTTCGAGCAAATTTTTGAACCACAGGGTAGTACTAGAGTATCCTATGCTAAGGGGAAAATGGTTTGGTGAACTTTGGCCTACTTACTCACCTCCTCAAAATGAGTAAATGCGAATTATCTCTAAAAGTATTGCAGGTAGCCAATTTTTCTCAAATAACTCATTCACCTACTTTTGGGAGAGCTTTCACTTGGTTAAGTTTCAGACGCGTAGCTAGTTACTCACCTACTCAAAATGAGTAAATGCTAATTATGTCTAAAAGTATTGCAGATAGCCAATTTTTCTCAAATAACTCATTCATATACTTTTGGAAGAGCTTTCACTTAGTGAGGTTTCAGACCCCTAGCTAATTTCTCACCTACTCAAAACGAGTAAATGCGAATTATCTCTAAAAGTATTGCAGGTAGCCAATTTTTCTCAAATAACTCATTCACCTACTTTTGCGAGAGCTTTCACTTGGTGAAGTGTCAGACCTGTAGCTAATTTCTCACCTACTCAAAATGAGTAAATGCTAAATATCTCGAAAAGTATTGCAGATAGCCAATTTTTCTCAAATAACTCATTCATTTACTTTTGGAAGAGCTTTCACTTGGTGAAGTGTCAGACCTGTAGCTAATTTCTCACCTACTCAAAATGAGTAAATGCTAAATATCTCGAAAAGTATTGCAGATAGCCAATTTTTCTCAAATAACTCATTCATTTACTTTTGGAAGAGCTTTCAGTTGGTGAAGTGTCAGACCTGTAGCTAATTTCTCACCTACTCAAAATGAGTAAATGCTAAATATCTCTAAAAGTATTGCAGATAGCCAATTTTTCTCAAATAACTCATTCATTTACTTTTGGAAGAGCTTTCACATGGTGAAGTTTCAGACCCATAGCTAATTACTCGCCTACTCAAAATGAGTAAATGCGAATTATCTCTAAAAGTATTGCAGATAGCCAATTTTTCTCAAATAACTCATTCATCTACTTTTGGAAGAGCTTTCACATGGTGAAGTTTCAGACCCATAGCTACTTACTCACCTACTCAAAATGAGTAAATGCGAATTATCTCTAAAAGTATTGCAGATAGCCAATTTTTCTCAAATAACTCATTCATCTACTTTTGGAAGAGCTTTCAGTTGGTGAAGTTTCAGACCTGTAGCTAATTTCTCACCCGCTCAAAATGAGTAAATACTAATTATCTCTAAAAGTATTGCAGATAGCCAATTTTTCTCAAATAACTCATTCATCTACTTTTGGAAGAGCTTTCACATTGTGAAGTTTCAGACCCATAGCTACTTACTCACCTACTCAAAATGAGTAAATGCGAATTCTCTCTAAAAGTATTGCAGATAGCCAATTTTTCTCAAATAACTCATTCATCTTCTGTTGGAAGAGCTTTCACATGGCAAAGTTTCAGACCCATAGGTAATAACTCACCTACTCAAAATGAGTAACTGCGAATTATCTCTAAAAGTATTGCAGATAGCCAATTTTTCTCAAATAACTCATTCATGTACTTTTAGGAGAGCTTTCAGTTGGTGAAGTTTCAGACCTGTAGCTAATTACTGACCTACTCAAAATGAGTAAATGCGAATTATCTCTGAAAGTATTGCAGATAGTCAATTTTTCTCAAATAACTCATTCATCTACTTTTGGAAGAGCTGTCACATGGTGAAGTTTCAGACCCATAGCTAATTACTCACCTACTCAAAATGAGTAAATGAGAATTATCTCTAAAAGTATTGCGGATAGCCAATTTTTCTCAAATAACTCATTCATCTACTTTTGGGAGAGCTTTCACATGGTGAAGTGTCAGACCTGTAGCTAATTTCTCACCTACTCAAAATGAGTAAATGCTAAATATCTCTAAAAGTATTGCAGATAGCCAATTTTTCTCAAATAACTCATTCATTTACTTTTGGAAGAGCTTTCACATGGTGAAGTTTCAGACCCATAGCTAATTACTCGCCTACTCAAAATGAGTAAATGCGAATTATCTCTAAAAGTATTGCAGATAGCCAATTTTTCTCAAATAACTCATTCATCTACTTTTGGAAGAGCTTTCACATGGTGAAGTTTCAGACCCATAGTTAATTACTCGCCTACTCAAAATGAGTAAATGCGAATTCTCTCTAAAAGTATTGCAGATAGCCAATTTTTCTCAAATAACTCATTCACCTACTTTTGGGAGAGCTTTCACTTGGTGAAGTTTCAGACCCGTAGCTAATTACTCACCTACTCAAAATGAGTAACTGCGAATTATCTCTAAAAGTATTGCAGATAGCCAATTTTTCTCAAATAACTCATTCATGTACTTTTAGGAGAGCTTTCAGTTGGTGAAGTTTCAGACCTGTAGCTAATTACTGACCTACTCAAAATGAGTAAATGCGAATTATCTCTGAAAGTATTGCAGATAGTCAATTTTTCTCAAATAACTCATTCATCTACTTTTGGAAGAGCTGTCACATGGTGAAGTTTCAGACCCATAGCTAATTACTCACCTACTCAAAATGAGTAAATTCTAATTATCTCTAAAAGTATTGTGGGTACCCAATTTTTATCAAATAACTCATTCATCTACTTTTGGAAGAGCTTTCACATGGTGAAGTTCCAAACCTGTAGGTAATTACTCACCTACTCAAAATGAGTAAATGCGAATTATCTCTAAAGGTATTGCAGATAGCCAGTATTTTTCAAAAACTCACTTCACCTATATTTTGGGAGAACTTTCAATTAGTGAATTTTTAGATCCATATCTAATTACTCACCTACTCAAAATGAGTAATTGCCTATTATCACTAAAACTATTGCAGATAGCCAGTATTTCTCAAATAACTCATTCACCTACATTTTGGAGATATTTCACATGCTAAAGTTTTTTTATGAATTATTAAAATAATTTATAATGCATTAAAATTAATGAAATCATGCACTCAATCGATTATAGCTTATTGTATTTAGAGCATTTTGTTAAAATATGTTATTCACCTACTTTTTCCCACAGCAACAACATGGTGAGTAACTTGGGTGTCTATCTCAATAGATAAGTGAGTAATAGCTACTTTTGGATTTTTCACTAACTTCCATCATGAGTGAAATCACTTGTAACTTGAAAACGATTGCATTTAGACCTTCAGGGTAGTACAAAAGTGTCCTATGCAAAGCGGAAAGATTTCAATTTTCGCCACTTTTGGCGGCCATCTTGGATTTTAGCGGAAAAAAATGAAAAAGTGTGAATATCTCGAAAACCATAAGAAATAGAGCGATTTCGAGCGAATTTTTGACCTGCAAGGTAGTACAAGAATGTCCTATGCAAAGGGGTAAAATTTCAATTTTCACCACTTTTGGCAGCCATCTTGGATTTTTGCGGAAAATGGAAAAGTGTGAATATCTCTAAAACCGTAAGAGATAGAGCGATTTCAAGCGAATTTTTGACCAGAAGGGTAGCACAAGAGTGTCCTGTGCAAAGGGGAAAAATATCGATTTTCGCCACTTTTGGCGGCCATTTTGGATTTTTGCGGAAAATAGAAAAGTGTCAATATCTCGAAAACCGTAAGAGATAGAGCGATTTCGAGCAAATTTTTGACCTGCAGGGTGGTACAGGAGTCTCCTGTGAAAGGGGGAAAATTTCAATTTTCGCAACTTTTGGCGGCCATCTTAGATTTTTGCGGAAAATGAAAAAGTGTCAATATCTCGAAATCCGTAAGAGATTGAGCGATTTAGGGCGAATTTTCGACCCGCAGGGTGATACAAGAGTGTCCTGTCCAAAGGGGAAAAATTTCATTTTTCGCCACTTTCGGCGGCCATCTTGGATTTTTGCTGAAAATGGAAAAGTGTCAATATCTCGAAAAGCGTAACAGATAGAGCGATTTCAAGCGAATTTTCGACCTGCAGGATGGTACAACAGTGTCCTATGCAAAGGGGAAAAATTTCAATGTAGTATTTCTTCCCCTGCGGTACTCGGCGGGAGATACATACCGCGGCAGTGGTCTTGTTATATAATGATGTAATGAAATGGGTACTTTTTACCCCTCAGCCTTTATAGGCTGTGCGGGTATCGTTTTCACCCATGGCATCCAGATGGCAAGCAGATGGGGGGGGGGGGGGGGGGGCAGGAAAAAAAATCTTGTCTGAGCTGTATTTCAGAAACTGTAAGGTATAGCAAATTGATACTTTACAAGGACATTCAATTTGATTGAGGGTGTGGGTGTGCAAATAATATGGTGTGAGCTTGATATGACCATCGACTTTTCTGTAGTGACCTTGACGAGTAAATTCTTGTCCAGGATGTATCTCAGAAACTGAAAGGTGCAAAAAGTTTATACTTGGTAGGAACATTAATTGGGAGTGTAGGTATGCAATGTCATAGTATGACCTTGATGTGATGTTTGACCTTGCTGTAGTAACCTTGATCTATGAAATCTTGTTAGGGCTATATCTGTGAAACCTTAAGGTGCAGAAAGTTGATACTTGGTAGGGTCATTGGTTGGGAGTATATATCTATAATCTTCGTGGCTTGTCTTTGATTTGACCTTTAACCTTGCTGCAATGACCATGACCTATAAAGTCTTGTACCAGCTACATCTTGGAAACTGTAAGGTGTAGGAAGTTGGTAAGGACCGTTAGTTGGAGAGTGTAGATGTGCAAAGACATGGTATGACCCAGGTGTAACCTTTGACATTGGCTCTTCCAGAATGTTTTCTACTACTATATTTAGGCATATTTCTCTGATCATAAAGATATATGGATTGGTGTTTTTCTCTGTCCGAAGTATTATTAAGTGTCCCGCAAGGGACGCTTGTTTGTGTATAGGAGGAAATCAGGCTCCGCCGGCTCTGATGGCTCCGCATTTCGTTTTCCTTATAACTCTGTGACCGTTGGGTGGATTCTTTTCAAATTTGGCAGGTGTATGCAGTAGCGCTGGGTAATTTTTTGGAATATACTGCAGTGACATGACGACCATTCAGAGAGGTCACATGACCAATAATTTTTTTTTGATGTGTAAGTTTGTCCGGATGATAACTTGAAAGGAATTTTATCTATTCATCTGAAACTTCGCAAATACATTCTTTTTATTAAAATCTGGAAATCATTAGATTTTGACATTGATTGGTTAAGAATGGTCGAGTAATTAATGATTAATTATCATTACGAATTTTTCAAATAAGGAAAACACAAAATGCCTGTATCTCGAAAACCGTGCGCGATAGAGCAATTTCGACTAATTTTTTTATCCACAGGGTATCTCTGCATATCAGCTAAAACATTTTTCGCAAAAATTGCAAAACACAAAAATGCTTATATCTCGAAAACTGTGCGAGATAGGGCGATTTCAACGAAATTCTTGACTCACAGGGTATCTCTTCAGAGTAGCCATCCCAATTTTCAAAAAAATTTTGTCTCGCCAAACATGGCAGCAATTTTGAATTTCGAATTTTTCGCAAAAAATTGCGAAACACAAAAATGCTTATATCTCGAAAACCGTGCGAGATAGGGCGATTTCAACGAAATTCTTGACTCACAGGGTATCTCTTCAGAGTAGCCATCCCAATTTTCAAAAAAATTTTGTCTCGCCAAACATGGCAGCAATTTTGAATTTCGAATTTTTCGCAAAAAATTGCGAAACACAAAAATGCTTATATCTCGAAAACTGTGCTAGATAGAGCAATTGCGACAAAATTTTTGACCCACAGGGTATCTGTGCAGGGTAGCCATTCAAATTTTCAAAACATTTTTGTCTCAACAAAAATGGTGGCCATTTTGAATTTTCGAATTTTTCGCAAAAATTGCAAAACACAAAAATGCTTATATTGAAAAATGTGCGAGATAGGGCGATTTCAACGAAATGTTTGAGCCATAGGGTATCTCTGCAGCTTAAGTTACACTATTTACAAAAAATTTTTGTCTCGCCAAAAATGGCGGCTGTTTTGAATTTTCGAATTTTAAACACAAAAATGCTTATATGTCGAAAACTGTGCGAGATAGAGCGATTTTGACGAAAATTTTGCCCCCAGGGTATATCTCTAGATTAACTAACTCATTTTTCCAAAAAATCTCTGTCTTGCCAAAAATGGAGGCATTTTGAATTCTTTGCTGTTGCAAAACACGAAAATACTTATATCTCGAAAACTGTGCTAGATAGAGCAATTTCGACAACATTTATGACCCACAGGGTATCTCTCCGGAGTAGCCATCCCAATTTTCCCAAGTTTTTGTCTCGCCAAATATGGCAGCCATTTGGAATTTTCGAATTTTCGCAAAAATCGCAAAACACAAAAATGCTTATATCTTGAAAACCATGCTAGATAGAGCGATTTCGACGAGATTTTTTACCCACAGGGTATCCCTGCAAAGTAGCCATCTGGATCAAGCCATCACAACAGTATAAGGCTATAAGCAGAGCATTGTCTTAATACTTTAGCACTCACCTTTATATCCTTTTTGGGATGCTTTGTTTTTGCTGTGCAAAAACATTATCTTTTTACCCCACAGCCTTAAGGGCTGTCGGCTGTCGGGGTATTGTTTTCACCCATGGTGTCCGGATGGGCAGGCGGGCGGCGGGAAAAAGTTTGTCGGGGCTGTATCTAAGAAGCCATAAGGTGTAGGAAGTTGATACTTGGTAAAGACATTGGTTAGGATGTGTAGGTGTGCAACATCATGGTCTGACCTTGATTTGACCTTTGACCTTGCCGTAATGACCTTGACCTATAAAATCTTGTCCGGGCTATATCTTGGAAACCGTAAGGTGTAGGAAGTTGATATTTGGTAGGGACATTGGTTAGGGGGTGTAGGTGTGCAACGTCATTGTCTGACCTTGATTTGACCTTGCTGTAGTGACCTTGACATATAAAATCTTGTCCGGGCCATATCTCAGAAACCGTAAGGTGTAGAAAGTTGATATTTGGTAGGGACATTGGTTAGGGGTTGTAGGTGTGCAACGTCATGGTCTGACCTTGATTTGATCTTTGATCTTGCTGTAGTGACCTTGACCTATAAAATCTTGTCCGGGCTATATCTCGCAAACTGTAAGGTGTAGGAAGTTGATACTTGATAGGGACATGGTTAGGGGGTGTAGGTGTGCAACATCATGGTCTGACCTTGATTTGACCTTTAACCTTGCCGTAGTGACCTAGAGTTTGAAAATCTTGTCTGGGCTATATCTCTGAAACCGTAAGTTGTAGGAAGTTGATGCTTGGTAGCGACATTGGTTAGGGGTTGTAGGTGTGCAGCATCATGGTGTGACCTTGATTTGACCTTTGACCTTGCTGTAGTGACCTTGACCTATAAAATCTTGTCCGGGCTATATCTTGGAAACCGTAAGTTGTAGGAAGTTGATGCTTGGTAGGGACATTGGTTAGGGGTTGTAGGTGTGCAGCATCATGGTGTGACCTGGATTTGACCTTTGACCTTGTCGTAGTGACCTTGACCGTAAAAATCTTGTTGCACCTTTGGGTCTGTCTTTTGATGCAGATTAAGCACTGTTAAAGTCATATTCGAATTTATTAAGAATTTTACTTTTATAACTTCCCATTGTAACAGATGGAATTTCATCAAGTGAGCCACAGATTTTGCTCTAACACCACACATAAGCATTGAATGTATTACCACTTCTGTACTATATTCAAAACATCTAAACCATAATTCGGCCATGCAGATGTAGATAAAGAGTGTTGTAATGTTTAGTTTATTGATTAATGCTGTCATCTTGTTATTGAATTATCTTATTTTAATACTTCATCTTTACATGCATTATCTTTCTTTTAGACATTATTTTCTTTATTATCTCCCGCCGGCCGATAGGCCCGGTACGGGAGATTATAAAATGCCCTCTGTCCGTGTGTGCGTGCGTCCGTTCGTCACGTTTTTACAAAAGCCTTTCTATCTCTAAAACTATTATAGCTAGAGCTTCCAAATTTGCAGGATACATTCATCATTGGAAAAAACGTGCCAGGGAATCTTTTTCTCCTGATTCTGAAAAACAAGATGGCTGCCACGGGTGTTAACAAGATGGCTGCCGTGGATTTTTTTTCTACTTTGAGTAAAGGACTCATAGCTCAAAAAGTATTGCAGTTACAGTTTTTTCGTGAAATATGTTGTTCAGCTACTTTGTCCTTAGCTATAAGATGGTACATAGTTTGGGGTTCTATTGCATGCCATAAGTGAGTAATAGCTATTTTCTCATTTGTAGCTAAATAACAGAAGAAGTAAATGTCAAATATCTTCAAAAGTATTAAAGTTAGGGAAATCTTTTCAAATATGTTGTACATCTACTTTTTGGTAAGCTATCACATAGTAAAAAACAAGATGGCTGCCACGGGGGTTAACAAGATGGCTGCCGTGGATTTTTTTTCTACTTTGAGTAAAGGACTCATAACTCAAAAAGTATTGCAGTTACAGTTTTTTCATGAAATATGTTGTTCAGCTACTTTGTCCTTAGCTATAACATGGTACATAGTTTGGGGTTCTATTGCATGCCATAAGTGAGTAATAGCTATTTTCTCATTTGTAGCTAAATAACAGAAGAAGTAAATGTCAAATATCTTCAAAAGTATTAAAGTTAGGGAAATGTTTTCAAATATGTTGTACATCTACTTTTTGGTAAGCTATCACATAGTAAAGTTTCAGACCTGTTGCACCTTGGATAGCTGAGTAATAGCAACTTTGAAATTCTGACTGTTGAGTAAAGCCATTGTAACTCCAAAACTATTGCAGTTAGAGTATTTTCCTAAAATATGTTGTTCAGCTACTTTGTCCTTAGCTATAAGATGGTACATAATTTGGGGTTCTATTGCATGCCATAAGTGAGTAATAGCTATTTTCTCATTTGTAGCTAAATAACAGAAGAAGTAAATGTCAAATATCTTCAAAAGTATTAAAGTTAGGGAAATCTTTTCAAATATGTGATCCATCTACTTTTTGGTAAGCTATCACATAGTAAAGTTTCAGACCTGTTGCACCTCGGATAGCTGAGTAATAGCTACTTTGAAATTTTGACTGTTGAGTAAAGCCATTGTAACTCCAAAACTATTGTAGTTAGAGTATTTTCCTAAAATATGTTGTTCAGCTACTTTGTTCTTAGCTATAACATGGTACATAGTTTAGGGTTCTATTGCATGCCATAAGTGAGTAATAGCCATTTTGTTATTTGTAGCAAAATAATGAAAGAGGTAAAATGTGAAATATCTTCAAAAGTGTTAAAGTTAGGTCCCCTTTAATGCTCGGCGGGAGATACACACCGCAGCAGTGGTCTTGTTTAAAACATTGTTTGGACCTTTATATAACTGACAGTGCTCTGAACGTATCCTGAACTTTGTACTGATACAGTATTTCTATATCTCATGGTGTTAAAAATATTTCCCTAGGCTGTGGGGTACGGGCTTCTCTGATGCTATTTTTTTTTGCAAGCAATCCTCTAGCTTCTAATGCACCTTTACAGAACTTAATTGTTCTGATGTCTGCTGATCTTTGTACCATTTCATCTTTTGCCTCATGGTGTCCGAATATTATTTTCCCAGGCTGTGAGGAACAAACATCTCTGGTGCTGTTTTATAGCACTAAATCTGCATCATATGACACATTTTACGGTGATAGAGCCAGTATTAGAGATGGAAAAAGTCAGAATCCAGAAACATAATATGATGCGCAAGGCCCTAACATACTCTAAAGGCAAATTACCCTTTAAAATAGAGTTTCCACCACATAAAATGAAGAAAGTTAATCCCATTGTATGAAGCATGGTACAGTTCATTGTGGTTAGAGCGAGTTAAAAATTGATGCAAAAGAGAACACTTTCAAACAAGGGTTGAATAAGTGCATAATTTTGTCAATGTTTTTGAATTGTAAAGTGTTTTTAACTTTTGCTCTTCATGTTTTATATATGTACATCAGCCATTACAACTGTTTGTTTTGAAGCCCATTTTTCTATATTTTTTTCGCCAGGAATGGAGTTAGTGTCCTACATTGTGCAGTTGCAAACTGTCAAACAAATATTGCCTTGGCCTTACTCAAAGCTGGTGCTAAGTTGAATATAGTTGGAGTTAATATAAACAGGACTCCTCTATTTATGGCTGTTGCTCAGGCAGATGTTCATCTGGTCTCTGCTTTGCTTAAATACAGGCCAAAACTCAACCATACGGATGACTATGGTGGGTTGCTTTTCAAAAAGTTTGTTGTAAATTAGAGAATAAACAAATGATAACCAAAGTTTTCATCACAAAAAGTAATATGCACACAATGATAACTTGATCTAGTTTCATACACAATTTCAATGCGTAGGGTGTGTAGATATATTTATATCCCCAGACGAAAGCTGCAGATATACTGAATTCAGCTCTGTTGCGCTGCCGCCAGCGCTGTAGAAATTTCCTTGTGTGTGTGATAAAAACAGATCAGTATTTTTTTCCAAACTTGGTACACATGTTAATGGTACTGAATGGAAGATCCAAATTTAATGTGACTATAAACTCTTAGTGATAAAGAACTTATGGCCACCTTAAGTCTGCACCTTAACTGTCGAACTATGTGGTTCATAGAACTGAAATTTCATCTGGAAAAACATTGATATATTCTTTATACATGTGCCAAATACCAAGGCTTTAAGTTGACTTTTTAACTTGTATATTATAAATGCCCCTCTTGAGGATGTCTTTTCTGTACAGTTTTCAAATATTTTGCCAAGTAACTTAAAATTTATATTTCATATGACTCCATAATTAAGCAGCCCGTCAGGGACACTTATTTGTTTTCACGTAAGTTTGACTGATCACCGCCGCCGCCGGTTCCTGATGGGCATTATTCTGATGGGCATAGTACCTGATGGGCATTGTTCCTGATGGGCATTCTTCCGTAAACCCAGTTAAACTTGACACATTGATTAGGCTTACTCACAGGAAGGTTTCTTTAGAATTAATTTTCATTAATTACCATTCATACAATTGTAAGCATCAGCAACATATTTATGTCCACCCCACTGGGGGGTGGACATATTATTCTTGCTTTTTCCGGAGTCCGGCGTCCACCGTCCGGACGCTTGGTTTCCGCTAATTTCAAGGAAAAGTACTTATCCTATCTTTACCAAATTTGGTATGGGTCTTTATTGGATTAATAGCTTGCATGGGATTGCTTTTGGTGAAGATAGGTGTATAGCTAACTGAGTAATAGCTACTTAGCTACTTTTGTGTACTTCTTTGGTTTCTGGGCATTTTAAGGAAAAATATTTGACATATCTTTACCAAATTTAGTATGAGCATTACTTAGGTCGATAGCTTGCTTGGGTTGCTTTTAGTGATAATAGCTATATAACTGACTGAGTAATAGCTACTTAGCTACTTTGCCAAAAATGGCAAAACACAAATTTGCTTCTATCTCCTTAACCGTGCGAGATAGAGCGATTTCGTCGAAATTTTCGACCCACAGGGTATCAAAGGAATGTACTCTTTGCAATTTTCAAAAAATTTTCCCCTCCCCAAAAATGACGGCCATTTTGAATTTTCGAATTTTTGCCAAAAATGGCAAAACACAAATTTCCTTCTATCTCCTTAACCGTGCGAGATAGAGCGATTTTGTCAAAATTTTCGACCCACAGGGTATCCGAGCAATGTACTCTTGGCAATTTCAAAAAATTTTCCCCTCCCCAAAAATGGCGGCCATTTTGAATTTTCGAATTTTTGCCAAAAATGGCAAAACACAAAATTGCTTCTATCTCCTTAACCATGCGAGATAGAGCGATTTCGTTGAAATTTTCAACCCACAGGGTATCTCAGGAATGTACTCTTTGCAATTTTTAAAAAATTTTCCCCTCCCCAAAAATGGCAGTCATTTTGAATTTTCGAATTTTTGCCCCAAATGGCAAAACACAAATTTGCTTCTATCTCCTTAACCGTGGGAGATAGAGCGATTTCGTCAAAATTTTCGACCCACAGGGTATTTGAGCATTGTACTCTTGGCAATTTAAAAAAAATTCCCCTCCCCAAAAATGGCGACCATTTTGAATTTTCGAATTTTTGCCAAAAATGGCAAAACATGAATTTGCTTCTATCTCCTTAACTGTGTGACACAGAGCGATTTCGTTGAAATTTTCGACCCAAAGGGTATCCGAGCATTATACTCTTGCCAATTTCAAAAAATTTTCCCCTCCTGAAAAATGGCGGCCATTTTGATTTTTCGAATTTTTGCCAAAAATGGCAAAACACGAATTTGCTTCTATCTCCTTAACCGTGCGAGATAGAGCGATTTCGTCGAAATTTTCGACCCACAGGGTATCCGAGCAATGTACTCTTGGCAATGTTCAAAAAATTTTCCCCTCCCCAAAAATGGCGGCCATTTTTAATTTTCAAATTTTTGCAAAAATGGCAAAACACAAAATTGCTTCTATCTCCTTAACCGTGCGAGATAGAGCGATTTCGTCGAAATTTTCAACCCACAGGGTATCTAAGGAATGTACTCTTTGCAATTATCAAAAAATTTTCCCCTCCCCAAAAATGGCGGCCATTTTGATTTTTCAAATTTTTGCCAAAAATGGCAAAACACGAATTTGCTTCTATCTCCTTAACCGTGCGAGATAGAGCAATTTCGTCGAAATTTTCGACCCACAGGGTATCCGAGCAATGTACTCTTGGTAATGTTCAAAAAATTTTCCCCTCCCCAAAAATGGCGGCCATTTTTAATTTTCAAATTTTTGCAAAAAATGGCAAAACACAAATTTGCTTCTATCTCCTTAACCGTGTGAGATAGAACAATTTCGTCGAAATTTTCAGCCCACAGGGTATCTAAGGAATGTAATCTTTGCAATTTTCAAAAAATTTTCCCCTCCCCCAAAAATGGCGGCCATTTTAAATTGTCGAATTTTTGCCAAAAATGGCAAAACACAAAATTGCTTCTATCTCCTTAACCGTGCGAGATAGAGCGATTTCGTCGAAATTTTCAACCCACAGAGTATCTAAGGAATGTACTCTTTGCAATTATCAAAAAATTTTCCCCTCCCCAAATATGGCGGCCATTTTGATTTTTCGAATTTTTGCCAAAAATGGCAAAACACGAATTTGCTTCTATCTCCTTAACCGTGCGAGATAGAGCGATTTCGTCGAAATTTTCGACCCACAGGGTATCCGAGCAATGTACTCTTGGCAATGTTCAAAAAATTTTCCCCTTCCCAAAAATGGCGGCCATTTTTAATTTTCAAATTTTTGCAAAAAATGGCAAAACACAAATTTGCTTCTATCTCCTTAACCGTGCGAGATAGAACAATTTCGTCGAAATTTTCAACCCACAGGGTATATAAGGAATGTAATCTTTGCAATTTTCAAAAAATTTTCCCCTCCCCAAAAATGGCGGCCATTTTGAATTTTCAAATATTTGCCCAAAATTACAAAACACAAATTTCCTTCTATCTCCTTAACCGTGCGAGATAGAGCGATTTCGTTGAAATTTTCAACCCACAGGGTATCTAAGGAATGTACTCTTTGCAATTATCAAACAATATTCCCCTCCCCCAAAATGGCGGCCATTTTGAATTTTCAAATTTTTGCCAAAAATGGCAAAACACAAATTTCCTTCTATCTCCTTAACCGTGCGAGATAGAGCAATTTCGTCGAAATTTTCGACCCACAGGGTATTTGAGCATTGCACTCTTGGGAATTTAAAAAAAATTCCCCTCCCCAAAAATGGCGACCATTTTGAATTTTCGAATTTTTGCCAAAAATGGCAAAACACGAATTTGCTTCTATCTCCTTAACTGTGTGACACAGAGCGATTTCGTCGAAATTTTCGACCCAAGGGGTATCCGAGCAATGTACTCTTGCCAATTTCAAAAAATTTTCCCCTCCTGAAAAATGGCGGCCATTTTAAATTTTTGAATTTTTGCCAAAAATGGCAAAACACAAAATTGCTTCTATCTCCTTAACCGTGCAAGATAGAGTGATTTCGTCGAAATTTTCAACCCACAGGGTATCTAAGGAATGTACTTTTGCAATTATCAAACAATATTCCCCTCCCCCAAAATGGCGGCCATTTTGAATTTTCAAATTTTTGCCAAAAATGGCAAAACACAAATTTCCTTCTATCTCCTTAACCGTGCGAGATAGAGCAATTTCGTCGAAATTTTCGACCCACAGGGTATCTGAGCATCGTACTCTTGGCAATTTTTAAAAAATTTTCCCCTCCCCAAAAATGGCAGTCATTTTGAATTTTCGATTTTTTGCCAAAAATGGCAAAACACAAATTTGCTTCTATCTCCTTAACCGTGCGAGATAGAGCGATTTCGTCGAAATTTTCAACCCACAGGGTATCTAGGGAATGTACTTTTGCAATTATCAAACAATATTCCCCTCCCCCAAAATGGCGGCCATTTTGAATTTTCAAATTTTTGCCAAAAATGGCAAAACACAAATTTCCTTCTATCTCCTTAACCGTGCGAGATAGAGCAATTTCGTCGAAATTTTCGACCCACAGGGTATCTGAGCATCGTACTCTTGGCAATTTTTAAAAAATTTTCCCCTCCCCAAAAATGGCAGTCATTTTGAATTTTCGATTTTTTGCCAAAAATGGCAAAACACAAATTTGCTTCTATCTCCTTAACCGTGCGAGATAGAGCGATTTCGTCGAAATTTTCAACCCACAGGGTATCTAGGGAATGTACTCTTTGCAATTATCAAAAAATTTTCCCCTTCTCAAAATTGGCGGCCATTTTGAATTTTCGAATTTTTGCCCCAAATGGCAAAACACAAATTTGCTTCTATCTCCTTAACCCCTTAAAGACCTTATCTGTCGACTAGCAGTCGACAGCAATGTGTATTCTACAGTACCATGTCTGTCGGCTAGCAGTCGACACCCCCATATGGTATGCTGTTACGGTCACGGGCAAGCACGGTAGCAATTACCGGTTGTCTTTAAGTTGTAACAGAAAAAAAAGCAAAAAGCTTAACTTAACAAATTTATTTAGCGATTAACAATAATGATTACAGTCAACTGGTATGCCCTTAACTAAGCACACTAATACAATAACAAGATCTAGCTGACCTGACCACTGAGATTAAGAATAAGTTTATCCGCCGTATCCCGCAATCTGTTCTGTAATCCGTCCTGTGGTATATTCTGTGATCTGTCCAATGTCCCGTGGTCTGTCCCGTGATCTGTCCAGCATTCACTCACACACAGATATCTATATCCTGTGACCTGTCCCACACTCAGCAACACAAAAGGTGCTTGTCCTGCTATCCTTTATATATCCAGTCACACAGAAGGTCTGTCTGGAGATTTTTAGAGAGTTAACACAATTGTACTGTCTGCTCCAAGATATGGACAATGTCAAAATGCAGTAAATCCACTCTCTGTTATATAACTGTACAGTATCCAAAAATATCCAAAGTGCAATAAATCTGTCCAGACAATGTATCTAGTTCACTCCAGTAAAAGTTCACAGCAACACAAGTTATATTATATTCCAAAACACAATAGCTCTCCTTATAGCCAGCGAATACAAAGTTCACTTGTGGTCAGATGTACATTCCTTGTATACATTCACAGATTTTTCTGGAATTGTACAGAACCAACTCAAAAAGGCTTGAGCCATCTAGGCCAAAGGAGGAGGTTCTAGAAACTACTGGCAATTGGGTTTCCCCAAATCTAACATAACCACTGAGGGGGGGATTTCCCACAGTCTGTGAACAGATCAATAAACACTAAAACACAAAAGTCAATAACTCCCTTACTTTAAATGTCAACACACAAAAAGAACCAACAACACAATTATCTTTTATGACAATGTATAAACATAAAGCTTAAATTAAACAATGCACTAATATAGTGCCTAATATATGTAATATACAATGTACTAATATAGTGTCCAATATATGTAACACCTCCCCCCTTAAAGAAAAATTTTGGAAGCCAAGGAGTTACAAAATTTTACAAGAGATTTTTACCAGGTATATATACACAGGTAATAACTTTTTACAAAACATATTTATCTAAATACAAAAGTAAAATTGATACCATGTATAACTTTTATAAACTTACTAATTACAGGTATATAAATCACACATTAAATACAGCTTCTGGACAGGGCGTATCCATGCGGACGCCATATGTTACTTTTTCAAAGTCCTGTTTATACACTGAATTCCTATCTTTAACAGTGTTTCTATTAATAGCCATCATAAGCTATGTTATATCTCTTTCGAAGTATGGCTTTACCATAGTTATTTCCCACATTTGGTTTGAATGTCTGTTATCACAGTTTTTAATGGTCTTTTGGAGAGTTTCTACTCTCCTTGCTACTGGGTATGACCCTAGATCTCTGGCCTGTAGTTTATTCATTTGGCCAGGTGATGACACTGAAGCCTTGCCTCCAGGATTGAAGATACGATTTTGTAATTTCTTATCATAAAGCATCTTCATTTTTGACTGAGAAGTTTTCAAATTTTGTTGCGCCAGCTCACAAGCCTTCTTCAACTTATCTCTGAACTTCGAGACATAATCTAACAGATTTAGGCTCGCGGTGTTCTCAGATAACCAATTTTCCTTCAACAGCTTGAGAGGACCACGGACTGAATGGCCAAAGACCAACTCAAAGGGACTAAAGCCTAAAGACTCTTGAACAGACTCTCTAACTGCAAACAACAATAAGCTAATGCCTTCATCCCAGTCTTTTTCATTATCTAAACAAAATGTCCTAATCATATTCTTCAAAGTGGAATGGTACCTTTCAAGTGCACCTTGTGATTCTGGGTGATATGCACTAGATTTGATCTGTTTGGCACCCAATTGAAATACAACCTGTTGAAATAGTCCTGACATAAAATTTGACCCTTGATCTGACTGGATCTTTTTTGGTAAGCCAACTAGAGTAAAGAAATTAACCAGAGCTTTTGAGATTTTGGGAGCTGTTATGTTGGTCAATGGTATGGCTTCGGGAAATCTGGTTGAGGCGCACATAATGGTCAAAAGATATTGGTTTCTGGATTTAGTTTTTGGTAAGGGACCTACACAGTCAATTATCACTTTGCTAAATGGTTCCTCAAATGCTGGAATGGGTTTGAGAGGAGCTACAGGAATTTTTTGGTTTGGCTTTCCTACCATTTGACAAATGTGACAAGTCTTGCAAAATTCTGCCACACAGTGCCGAATTTGAGGCCAATAGAAATGTTTGGTTATCTTGTTGTAAGTTTTGTTGATGCCTAAATGGCCACCCATTGGAGATTTATGAGCCAATTTTAATATCTCACTTTGGTACACTTTTGGCACAACAATCTGGTGTACTACTGACCATTCTTCAGATGCAGGGACATTTGGTGGCCTCCACTTTCGCATAAGTACACCATTTCTGACATAATAGCCTACAGGGACCTTATCTAGCTCTACTGGTGGTAAAACCAACTTAAATAAAGGAGCTAATTCAGGATCATTTTCCTGCTCTGAAATCAATTTTGATTTTGAAAGTGATACATCTTGACAGTCAATTGAGTCTTGTTTTTCAGAATCTATCCTAGCCTTGGGATTAGTATCACTAGTATTCTGCACATCATGGTCATAGTTGTTTAAGAATGTATCTGACAAATCAACTAAGACATCTGTAGATTGTTTGCAATCTTTTGGTTCTTCTTGGGCCTTTTTGGCCATAGCTCGAGTCACAGCACAGGAGGGAAAAATACCAGGAATAACCTGTTCTAATTTCTCAGTGCTAACCAAAGTGATCGGCTTAGAAGTAACCTTAGGATCAGCAACTACCTTTCCACCTGCAAGATCATTTCCCAACAACAAAGATACCCCTTTAATGGGTAAAGTGGGCCTGGTACCCACAACAACAGAACCAGTAACTAAGTCTGATACTAACTTGACCTTATGCAAGGGAACGTTCACACAGCCTCCTTCAATACCTTGAGCAATGACACTCTCACCAGTAGATGTGCTTACACTCAATGGCAATACACCTTCTAAAAGTAAGGACTGAGTAGCTCCAGTGTCTCTTAATATCTTAATGGGGACCTGACTGGAACTACTTTCCAAGGATACAAAACCCTCAGACACAAAAGGTTTGAACTCTTCCCTAATAATCTCAGACTTGTCTAAACCAATACTAGACTCTGCTCTATTGGGATTTGAACGCCAGTTAGACTTGCTAGACACAAAGGCGTTGGGCGTTGCCTCCTTTTCTCTTCTCTTCTTTAAGAGCCAACAGTCAGACATAACATGCCCAGGTTTCTTACAATAATGGCACACAGGAGCAAAGGATCTGGGCTTCCTATCCTTACTCATAGTCTGATTTGAGGTTTGACCCTTATCTGAACTCTTTTCTGGAGCTACATTTTCAGATTTCTTTCCTATTTCTGGCTACGACTTTTTAGCAGGGCCAAAGGACTTATTCTTGTTGAAAGTGGACTTGTGAGTTAGCGCATAATCATCAGCATAAGCTGCTGCTTTTGCCAAATTTTCAACTTTCTGTTCATCTAGATAGGTTTTAATGTCATCACGAACACACCTTTTGAACTCTTCAATCAAAATAACTTGCCTAAGTTTTTCAAAGTCTGTACCTACTTCCCTAGAATTACACCATCTGTCAAAATACACTTCTTTCTCATGGGCAAATTCAACATGAGTTTGACTTTCTTGCTTACGATAATTTCTGAATTTTTGACGATATGCTTCTGGTACCAACTCATATGCTTTCAAAATAGCATTTTTGACAGAGTTATAGTCCACACATTCAGAAATTGGCAAAGCCGTGTATGCCTCCTGGGCCTTTCCCCTCAAAACACTTTGCAGCAATAAAGGCCACTGGTGTATAGGCCATTTCAAATTTTGAGCTACTCTTTCAAAGTGTTGAAAGTACTTATCGACCTCCGACTCATTAAAAGGTGGTACCAGTCGCACATTTTTCCCCAGATCAAATTTAGTAGCAATGGACTCTTCATGGGCAATTCGACGAGCATTTAATCCTAAAGCTTTCATTTCTCTTTCATGTTTAAGCTCAAGTTCTTTTTCATATTTTTGAGCTTCAAGCTCTTCTTTTCGAGCCTCAAGCTCTTCTTTTCGCTGTTGAGCTTCAAGCTCTTCTTTTCGTTGTTGAGCTTCAAGCTCTCTTTCTCTAGCTTCAAATTCTCTAAGTTTTAGCTCTCTTTCAATTTCTAATCGCCTGATCTCATATTGCCCAGAAGGTTCCATTGGTAGAGGCTTATACACTTCTAAACAACTATCAGGTAAAACATCTTCATCAACTAACTGTTCAACAATAAGCCTTTTAAGTTCATGTTTACGTGTTGACCTTTTCACCTCTAACTGTAACTCTTGTGCTATCTGCATTAACATATCTTTTTTAAAAGTTTCTAGAACTTCCATAGATGGTGACTGTACAAACTCTTTAGCACTAGCCATTTTGAGCACTGTTGACTGTAACCAATTACTAAATCAAATGGATTTTCAAAATGTTAATTGAACGGTTGATCAAATAGTTGTAATAAAATGGTTGGATCCCGGATGAGCCCCCAATTTTCCTGTTACGGTCACGGGCAAGCACGGTAGCAATTACCGGTTGTCTTTAAGTTGTAACAGAAAAAAAAAGCAAAAAGCTTAACTTAACAAATTTATTTAGCGATTAACAATAATGATTACAGTCAACTGGTATGCCCTTAACTAAGCACACTAATACAATAACAAGATCTAGCTGACCTGACCACTGAGATTAAGAATAAGTTTATCCGCCGTATCCCGCAATCTGTTCTGTAATCCGTCCTGTGGTATATTCTGTGATCTGTCCAATGTCCTGTGGTCTGTCCCGTGATCTGTCCAGCATTCACTCACACACAGATATCTATATCCTGTGACCTGTCCCACACTCAACAACACAAAAGGTGCTTGTCCTGCTATCCTTTATATATCCAGTCACACAGAAGGTCTGTCTGGAGATTTTTAGAGAGTTAACACAATTGTACTGTCTGCTCCAAGATATGGACAATGTTCAAAATGCAGTAAATCCACTCTCTGTTATATAACTGTACAATATCCAAAAATATCCAAAGTGCAATAAATCTGTCCAGACAATGTATCTAGTTCACTCCAGTAAAAGTTCACAGCAACACAAGTTATATTATATTCCAAAACACAATAGCTCTCCTTATAGCCAGCGAATACAAAGTTCACTTGTGGTCAGATGTACATTCCTTATATACATTCACAGATTTTTCTGGAATTGTACAGAACCAACTCAAAAAGGCTTGAGCCATCTAGGCCAAAGGAGGAGGTTCTAGAAACTACTGGCAATTGGGTTTCCCCAAATCTAACATAACCACTGAGGGGGGGGATTTCCCCCAGTCTGTGAACAGATCAATAAACACTAAAACACAAAAGTCAATAACTCCCTTACTTTAAATGTCAACACACAAAAAGAACCAACAACACAATTATCTTTTATGACAATGTATAAACATAAAGCTTAAATTAAACAATGCACTAATATAGTGCCTAATATATGTAATATACAATGTACTAATATAGTGTCCAATATATGTAACATATGCTAACTTTCCTTCAGCACTGTAGAATTAAACGTCTTGGTATACTGAAATACGTTATTTAAATTATTATGTACGAGGACGTTATGGACAACGTAAATCACTTGTGGTGTGTGTTTTAGCAACTTAAAATCTCTGTAAGCTCTTCATCCCGGATTTTCCTTCAGTATAGTAGAATACTGCTCCCTTGGTGGCGAAGAGGTTAACCATGCGAGATAGAGCGATTTCGTCACAATTTTCGACCCACAGGGTATTTGAGCATTGTACTCTTGGCAATTTAAAAAAAATTCCCTTCCCCAAAAATGGCGACCATTTTGAATTTTCGAATTTTTGCCAAAAATGGCAAAACATGAATTTGCTTCTATCTCCTTAACTGTGTGACACAGAGCGATTTCGTCGAAATTTTCGACCCAAAGGGTATCCGAGCATTGTACTCTTGCCAATTTCAAAAAATTTTCCCCTCCTGAAAAATGGCGGCCATTTTAAATTTTCGAATTTTTGCCCAAAATGGCAAAACACAAAATTGCTTCTATCTCCTTAACCGTGCGAGATAGAGCGATTTCGTCAAAATTTTCAACCCACAGGGTATCTAAGGAATGTACTCTTTGCAATTATCAAAAAATTTTCTCCTCCCCAAAAATGGCGGCCATTTTGATTTTTCAAATTTTTGCCAAAAATGGCAAAACACGAATTTGCTTCTATCTCCTTAACCGTGCGAGATAGAGCGATTTCATCGAAATTTTCGACCCACAGGGTATCCGATCAATGTACTCTTGGCAATGTTCAAAAAATTTTCCCCTCCCCAAAAATGGCGGCCATTTTTAATTTTCAAATTTTTGCAAAAAATGGCAAAACACAAATTTCCTTCTATCTCCTTAACCGTGCGAGATAGAGCAATTTCGTCGAAATTTTCAGCCCACAGGGTATCTAAGGAATGCAATCTTTGCAATTTTCAAAATTTTTCCCCTCCCCAAAAATGGCGGCCATTTTGAATTTTCAAATATTTGCCCAAAATTACAAAACACAAATTTCCTTCTATCTCCTTAACCGTGCGAGATAGAGCAATTTCGTCGAAATTTTCGACCCACAGGGTATCTGAGCATCGTACTCTTAGCAAATTTTAAAAAATTTTCCCCTCCCAAAAAATTGCAGCCATTTTGAATTTTCGAATTTTTGCCAAAAATGGCAAAACACAAATTTGCTTCTGTCTCCTTAACCGTGCGAGATACAGCGATTTCGTCGAAATTTTCCACCCACAGGGTATCCGAGAAATGTACTCTTGGCAATTTCAAAAAATTTTCCGCTCCCCAAAAATGGCGGCCATTTTGAGTTTTCGAATTTTTGCCAAAAATGGAAAAACACAAAATTGCTTCTATCTCCTTAACCGTGCGAGATAGAGCGATTTCGTCAAAATTTTCGACCCACAGGGTACCTGAGAAATGTACTCTTGGCAATTTTCAAAAAATTTTCCCCTCCCCAAAAATGGCGGCCATTTTAAATTTTCGAATCTTTGTCAAAAATAGAAAAACAGAAATTTGCTTCTATCTCCTTAACCGTGCAAGATAGAGTGATTTCGTCAAAATTTTCGACCCAACCAATGCAAAAAGGCATGAAGCTGAAATAATTTACATGTACACTAATAAATATTTAAGCATCATTGATATATTTTACAAATGAAACAGGGTCTTGTAAGACTACTTTACAATTTTGGCAAAAGGTTCATGGGTGGACATTACACATGATAATGTGTGTTCTTCTATGCTATCCTGTTTCTATTCATATGTCGCAGCTACTATCAACAGGGCGTCCTCTTTCTAGTATTCTCTACATTGGCCACATTATAACAAAATACCAAAACATAAATTTCACTTACCAGAAGAATGCATACTTTATCCTTAAGCCAAAAACAAGCCTTTACCAAAACTTCACAAGCTTTAATGTATTGTTCATACGAAAGCACAAAAAATATCACTGTGTAAAATAGATACTCAGCAGCAGTAAACAAATAGGAGATTTGTTTTAAACAATATAGTATCAGTTACTGGTAAAATAACAAACCCCTCACAAGATTACGAAAATCAAACTGACAATACTTTTTTCCCCACACTGTTCTAGTCCATTCATCTGCACACCACTAATCCTCTTAACCAATAAAGAAATTGCTAAATAGAAAATAAAAGTATAATATCACCACTCAGTAAATAATTTAAAGCCAAATGCCTTTATTTAAAAAGCAATATGAAACAGTGGCTATAAAGAGGTCTGAAATATAGTGACTAAATTGTTCTAAATCCCCTATGTGTAGTGGCCCTAAACGACATAAGAGTATCATTTGTAAGTTTTGTTTGAAGGATTGTAGTCACAGAAGAAAAAACAATGTCCTGCAACACAATTTCCAATTAAAGGGGTATAAAAACTCAAAAGCTTTTCATGATAAGAGTGCTTGGATTGAACAGCCTACATATGGTCATATGGTCTTCGTTGTAAAGAAACTTAATCCCCTGTTTCAAGTAAGTCTTATCATATTGGGACCTTTGTCTGCCTTTTAAGTTAATCTTATAGTCACACAGAAGCCATCCAACACCCCAAACTATCACAATCTCCTACTAAACATATAAATATTTACTTGTGCCATTTGAAAATTATTTACACAAAATGTGAAAGGAAGACTGATTTCCCAAATACTTTCAGATGTTTTAGATGAATTTTATCTATCTGGATCAGATGGCAAGGCTAGCTGAACCAGCAATGGATATAAATGGTTAATATTCTTGGCTAATGTTCAAATGTGAGCCTTGTGTTTGTATCTCTGAATCTACTACTCTACCTGTACTATTGTGTGAGTGAGGGGGGAGGGGACCTTGTCAGTTGAGTTAGGATGTCATTCTACACAGGGCTTCTTTGATGTGGAGAGATAAAAAAGTGGTTGCAGGTCACTTTCCACAGGGGTTCATTAATTACAGGGTTCAATATACAGTATGTGTAAAATATTGTACAAATCATGGTTTAATTGGGATTATTAAATCTTAATTAAGCGGCCCGTTAGGGGCGCTTACTTGTTTTCACGTAAGTTCGACTGATCAACGCTGCAGGATTATGGTCTCTCTTGAATAACTTCTTTGGCTTACAAATTTTTCTTTCCTTCTTATCTTTCTTTAAAACTATAGGGGCGGGAAAAATTTTTGGGATACTTTGTGGGAGACCTTAAGCTTTACTTAAGGTAACCTTAAGCATTTTTCAAAAACACCCCGTCGTCGTGTTTCGGAAAAAAGCACACACCTGTGCTATAGAATTTATCAGGTACATTCTAGACCTAAATCTGCAGGTCGGAAAGGATTTTCTGATCAATCGGACCATAGATGCCTGAATGGGAGGCGTTTTATTTTCATAATTTTTTTTTAAATGGGTACTTGATCTGTATCTCAAAAACGGTCAGGATTTCGGTGTTTTGTTTGAATAAGTTATTCAGCTGCTTTTTGATAATCTTTCACTTGCCGAAGTTTTCAGCCCTGTATCTGCAATCTTAAGGTCACCTTAATGTCAAAAAAGGGGGTTTTAGCCCTCCAGTTCACTTAGTTTTTCACTTTTTTTCAACCAAATTTGGCATATATATTAAGATTTACCAAAGGATTATTCTGACTTTATGGTGACCTTAAACTGTTAATATAATTGGAGGTATGACCCCCCTATAGTCATAAAATTGGAATAAAGCTGTCTGGCCCCTTTCTTTTTCCATATCTAACGTATATTGATATTGAAGGGACATTCTCAGTTTATGGTCACCTTAAAGTCACAATAGGAATGAAGTGATGGTCACCTTACAGTGAAAAAAGGAAGTTTTCAGCCTCCAGCTATCTTCTTGTTTAACTGACCTCAGCTAAACTTTATGCCCTTATAAAGGATAACAAAAGGGACATTCTTATTTTATGGTCACCTTAAAGTTCCAATATGAATGAAGTTATGGCCACCTTTCAGTGAAATGATGGAGTTTTTAATCTCCAGCTATTGTATTGTTCAACTGACCTCAGTTAAATTTTGCACACTTATTAAAGATGAAAATAAGGACATTCTTATTGTATCCCCGGACGAAAGTCGGGGATACTTAGGATTCAGTACGGTCACGCCGCCGCCGCAGAGATTTCCTTTTGGATGCGATAACTTAAAAAATATTTTAGTTAGAACTTTCAAATTTGGTATGTGGGTATATATGGGCAATGCCACCAACGCTATTGTTTTGTGACCTTGACCTTCAATCTCAAAGTCACTGGTGGCCTCTTAAAGGTCAGATTTTGGCCATTTTTTCACTTTTTGGCCCAGTTCTCCTATACAGAAAGTCAGATCATTCTATGGCTGATATATATAATACATATATATGTCCTCTGTAAGCATGCAGAAATTTGACCTTGAAGCTCTTCATTGAAGGTCATCCACTGACCGCCAAAGTACCTGACCGAGAGTCATTTTTGGCCTTTTTGAAGATATTTTCACACTTAATGCTGACTATATTGCATGGAAACTATTGAAAATGGCTTTGGAGGTTGAGTACATGATGGACTTCTACCATCCAGGCTTACTGGTTACAGATCTTCATTTAAGGTCATCCACTGACCGCCAAAGTACCTGACCAAGGGTCATTTTTGGCAAATGTGGAGATATTTTCACACTTAATGCTGACTACATTGCATGGAAACTATTGAAAATGGCTTTGGAGGTTGAGTACATGATGGAGTACCAGCATCCAGGCTTACCGGTTACAGATCTTCATTTAAGGTCATCCACTGACCGCCAAAGTACCTGACCGAGGGTCATTTTTGGCCCTCTATTTGTTTGTTTGTTTGTGAACAAGATAACTCAAAAACTGACAGATGGATTTTGATAAAATTTTCAGGATATGTCCAAAATGGTAAAAGGAAGATATGATTAAATTTTGGGAGTGATCTGAATCACTGTCTGGATCTTCTGGATCCATGAAATTTAATTTTTAAAGACATATAACTCAAAAACTTATGGGTGCATTTTGATGAAATTTTCAGGAAATGTCCTTAATGGGACGAGAAACAAGTGATTAGATTTTGGGAGTGATCTGGATCACTGTCTGGATCATCCGGATCCAGGCTGCCAGATGTGTTTGTGTACAATATAGCTGAAAAACTTATGGATGGATTTTGATGAAATTTTCAGGATATGTCTGAAAAGGTAAAAGGATGAAATGGTTGAATTTTGGGAGTGATCCGGATCATTATATGGATCTTCTGGATCCATGAAATGTAAATTTTAAAGACAGATACCTCAAAAAGTTATGGATGGATTGTGATGACATTTTCAGCAAATGACCTAAATGGTACAAGGAACAAGTGATTACATTTTTGGAGTGATCTGGATCACTGTCTGGATCATCTGGATCTAGGCTGCAACATAATTTTAGGATGAATTTTGATGATATTTTTAGGATATGTTACAAATGGTAAAATGAAGAAGTGGTAAAAGGAAGAAATGGTTCAATTTTGCGAGTGATCTGGACCACTATCTGGATCTTCTGGATCCATGAAATATAATTTTTAAAGACAAATAGCTCAAAAAGTCATGGATGGATTTTTATGAAATTTTTAGGAAATGTCTTAAATGGGACAAAGAACAAGTGATTAGTTTTTGGGAGTAATCTGGATCACTGTCTGGATCATGTGGATCCAGGCTGCCAGATGTGTTTGTGTACAAGATAACTAAAAACTTATGGATGGATTTTGATGAAATTTTTAGAATATGTCTGAAAAGGTAAAAGGATTAAATGATTGAATTTTGGAAGTGATCCGGATCACTATATGGATCTTCTGGATCCATGAAATGTAATTTTTAAAGACAGATATAAGTGAAAGAACTAGTGATTAGCTTTTGGGAGTAATCTGTACTATGGACAATCCTGACCTGGTGCTCCAGGAAACAGGCTCAAGACCGACATATTCACGCCTTAACTATGTCCCGTCCGGGGATACACTGCGTCGAGATGCAATCTCTAGTTTTATTATCATGAAGGCTATATTTGGTCGTTTTTTCAATGAAAAATGTTATTTCATGTGAAAACAAAACGGATACTACAGTTTGAATGTGGATGATGCAAACGTCAGATACTAACAACAATACTGTTGAACCAGTTCATACAGCATGTCTATTACCTCATATCATCTCATGAATATTAATGAGTTGGGTGCTATGGCTGTGAGTTCTCAAGTTTTAAGTGTTAGATCTTTGTTGAGGCTTCCATGTTATAATATATTGCTAGAAAACTCCAGTGGAGATCTGTGACCTCATATCTTGAGTTCCCGAGTTTAAAAGCATTTGATCTTTCATCCAGATGCTTCTATTTTAAAAAATATTGCTAGAAAAGTATTGTGATAGAATACGGCCCCAGGTCTTTGATATTTTTTATCCAAGTAGTGATCCAGATAAGTTACAAAAGTTATTGGGATCTAAGTCGGACCAGGTTCCAGCTTCTATTTTTTTCCACGAAGATCCATACAGTAGCATTCGTGTAATCCTGCTAACAAACATATGGACAGACAAATGGTTCTGAAATTAATCCCTCTTTGGCGGAGGTACAGGTTCCCATTTTTATTGACCAAGCCCCCACATTTTTCGGACATGGGGGGAACTGCCCCCACATTTCAAAATTTCTAGAATCAACACTGTTAGAGGTTTGGGATGGTAAACCAACCTACAGGAAATCATGGGCTGGGAATCTATTGCTGTGGTCAGATTTGACCTTGGACCCCTCCTTCAAGGTCAAACGAGGATAGCCAAATTTAAAAGTGCTTATAACTCGCTTAGTATTGGTCCTAGAGGTTTGGGATGGTAAACCAAACTACAGGAAATCATGGGCTGGGAATCTTTTGGTGTGGTCGCATTTGACCTTGGACCCCTCCTTCAAGGTTAAACGAGGATAGCCAAACGTAAAAGTGCTTATAACTCGCTTATTATTGGTCCTAGAGGTTTGGGAAGGTAAACCAACCTATAGGAAATCATGGGCTGGGAATCTTTTGGTATGGTCAGATTTGACCTTGGACCCCTCCTTCAAGGTCCAACAAGAATAGCCAAACTTAAAAGTGCTTATAACTCGCTTATTATTGGTCCTAGAGGTTTGGGATGGTAAACCAACCTATAGCAAATCATGGGCTGGGAATCTTTTGGTGTGGTCGGATTTGACCATGGACCCCTCCTTCAAGATTAAATGAGGATAGCCAAAAGTAAAAGTGCTTATAACTCGCTTGTTATTGGTCCTAGAGCAGTGATGCTTCTAGAGCGCTGGATACGCGATATCTCGCGAGTTTTAGTACTAGTCCGCAATTCAGTATATTCGGCCCGTTCGGTAGAAGATGCGATCCCACATGTTTACAAAAAGGAAGGGCACCGATTGTTTCGTGAGAATCTTTTAATTTTATTATCATGAAAGCTATATTTGGTCGTTTTTTCAATGAAAAGGTTATTTCATGTGAAAACAAAATGGATACTACAGTTTGAATGTGGATGATGCAAACGTCAGATACTAACAACAATACTGTTGAACCAGTTCATACAGCATGTCTATTACCTCATATCATCTCATGAATATTAATGAGTTGGGTGCTATGGCTGTGAGTTCTCGAGTTTTAAGTGTTAGATCTTTGTTGAGGCTTCCATGTTATAAAATATTGCTAGAAAACCCCAGTGGAGATCTGTGACCTCATATCTTCTCATGAATATTAATGACTTGGGTACTATGGCCATGAGTTCCCGAGTTTAAAAGCATTTGATCTTTCATCCAGATGCTTCTATTGTAAAAAATATTGCTAGAAAAGTATTGTGATAGAATACGGCCCCAGGTCTTTGATATTTTTTATCCAAGCGGTGATCTAGATAAGTTACAAAAGTTATTGGGATCTAAGTCAGATCAGGTTCCAGCTTCTATTTTTTTCCACGAAGATCCATACAGTAGCATTCGTGTAATCCTGCTAACAAACATATGGACAGACAAATGCTTCTGAAATTAATCCCTCTTTGGCGGAGGTACAGGTTTCCATTTTTATTGACCAAGCCCCCACATTTTTCGGACATGGGGGGAACTGCCCCCACATTTCAAAATTTCTAGAATCAACACTGTTAGAGGTTTGGGATGGTAAACCAACCTACAGGAAATCATGGGCTGGGAATCTATTGCTGTGGTCAGATTTGACCTTGGACCCCTCCTTCAAGGTCAAACGAGGATAGCCAAATTTAAAAGTGCTTATAACTCACTTATTATTGGTCCTAGAGGTGTGGGCAGGTAAACCAACCTATAGTAAATCATGGGCTAGGAATCTTTTGGTGTGGTCGGATTTGACCTTGGACCCCTCCTTCAAGGTCAAACGAGGATAGCCAAACTTAAAAGTGCTTATATCTCGCTTATTATTGGTCCTAGAGGTTTGGTATGGTAAACCAACCTATAGGAAGTCATGGGCTGGGAATCTTTTGGTATGGTCAGATTTGACCTTGGACCCCTCCTTCAAGGTCAAATGAGGATAGCCAAACTTAAAAGTGCTTATAACTCGCTTCTCATTGGTCCTAGAGGTGTGGGCTGGTAAACCAACCTATAGTAAATCATGGGCTGGGAATCTTTTGGTATGGTCAGATTTGACCTTGAACCCCTCCTTCAAGGTGAAACGAGGATAGCCAAACTTAAAAGTGCTTATAACTCGCTTATTATTGGTCCTAGAGGTTTGGTATGGTAAACCAACCTATAGGAAAACATGTTCTGGGAATCTTTTGGTGTGGTCAGATTTGACCTTGGACCCCTCCTTCAAGGTCAAACAAGGATACCAAAACTTAAAATTGGTGATAACTCGCTTATTATTGGTTCTAGAGGTTTGCAATGTCAAATCAACCTATAGGAAATCATGGGCTAGGAATCTTTTGATGTGATCAGATTTGACCTTTGGCCCCTCTTTCAAGGTGCAGTGAGGATAGCCAAATTTAAGAGTGCTTATATCTTGCTTATTCGTGTTCCTAGAGGTTTGCAATGTCACACCAACCTATAGGAAATCTTGGGCTAAGAATCTTTTGATATGGTCAGGTTTCACCTTGGGCTTCTCCTTCAAGGTTAAGCGATGTTTGAATGGCTTTGGTGAGTTTTCTTTCTGGTGGATACAATTTGCATCGGTTCTCCGATGCGATAGGTCTAGTTTTTTTAAATAGGCCAAAATTATTGTCAGGCTAGCTTTTCCAGCCATATAGCTTTTGTGCAAATTCAATGAAGCTAGCTGGAATATATCAAGATTTAGAGCACCTCTATGATTTTCAAACAATTAGCTATGGCGGCCATTTTGTTTTTCAAAATGAGGCCAAAATTTTTTTCACAGACAGGTTTTTATAGCCATAAACATTCCCTGCAAATTTGGTGAAGATATCTTTATAAATGAACAAGATATTAAAGTTTATGTAAAAACATGACGAATGGATGCACGCACATACAGAAGACATGTCCTGAAATCTCCTGACCACAGCCTTCGGCCGCAGGTGGGAGATAAAAAAAATTTTTAAAAATTGTAACAGTATAACTTGATCTGTTGAGATCTAATCACACATTTGTCTTATAATATTTAATCTGTCCACTAAATTCATGGAAACAGATAAATTCAATTGTGATTACTAATTTAGCATCCCTGAAAGGGCACTTATTTGTTTTCGCTTCAGTTTCCTCGCCACTACTGCTGCATTATAGTTTCCATTAAATATCTCCCTTATTATTGGAAGCTTTCTAACCATATTTAGCAGTTGTATACCTATGCATGGGAAAACTTTTTCACATGCTTAAATTTGACCTTTGACCTTTATCAAGGTCACATGGTCAAAAAATAGGTTTTCCGGGTACACCCGGCCGTCATCGCCGCTCAATAAAATCTACTGACCGCAGAGGCTTGTAATTTGATACACATGTGTATACTACCAAAAATGCGAGTTGATTAGATTTTTGGAGCCATCAGTTGAAAATTACCGGTTTTTGAGCAATTTTCTCACAGGTACCAACCAGAAAGCTTAAAATCAATGTGACCCCCCTATTATCTTCTGAAGTATTGCATTTAGAGCCATAGAATGTATTGGGAGGTAGTAGGAAACCATATGTGGAGAGTCTAGACAGCAAGTCAAATTTCCCCCGATGCCCCCCCTCCTCTGTAGGGGTCAAACTGGGGTCATAAAATAGCAGATTTTGTCTTTTTGCCTTATATCTCTTTTATTATTGCTTTTACAGCTTTAGAATGTATTAGGAGTTATTGGGAAATCATATTTGGAGAGTCTATTTAGCCGGTCAGATTTACCCCTGCCCCCCCCCCCCCCCCCCCCCCCCCCCATGGGTCAAACTGGGTCATAAAAATACCAGATTTGGTCCTTTTGTCTTATATCTCCTTTATTATTGCTTTTACAGCTTTAGAATGCATTGAGAGGGTATAGGAAAGCATATACAGAGAGTCTAAATAGCCAGTCAGATTTACCCCCTGTCCCCCTCTACCTTATGGGTCAAACTGGGCTCATAAAATAGCAGATTTTTAGGCGGGTTACAAGTAACCAACCCGCCTATTAGATTGATGTGTCCGACGTCCGCCTGTCCGTCTGTCTGTCCGTCCACATTTTTGTTTCCGGACTCTGACTCGAAAACGGTTTGTCCAATCAAATTCAAACTTGACAGGGAGATAGATTACCATCATAGCTAGGTTCCTTTCGAATTTGGTGTAATTCCGTCTGTTCGTTTGTCCGTTTGTCTGTTTGTCAACATTACTGTTTCTGGACTCTAACTCGAAAATGCTTTGTCCAATCGAATTCAAACTTGACAGGGAGATAGATCACCATCATAGCTAAAGTTGCTTTTGAAATTGGTGTAATTCCATCCTTTCATTTGTCCGTTTATAGCATAGATACCATTATGATACTAGATTACAAGTTTTACATTTCTTAGCACGTCCAACACATTCACCTTAACTGGGTGACCCATCATTTCTGTTCTTGTTGCTAAAGTTAATTACAGCAGTCACTAACCTTATTGCTGCCTGTGCAGCCTGCCTTTTGGGGCATCTTTGACCCTCTTTTTTCTTTTTGCCTTTTATCTCCTTTATTATTGCTTTTACAGTTTTATTGGATAAAACTGTGGTCATAAATAGTAGATTTTATTGCGCTACAATAGCTTACCATGTGGGACTGATTGCTGTTCTCGGATGGCCGCCAGACATCATGGCCAACGTCTAAGAAAATTAGACATTTATAGTTTATCCAACTCCTTTCTAGCCAGGGTGGATCAGATCCCTGCTTGAATCTGAAGCCAGATCCGAACTTAGTTCAGCCGAATTTTTAATCCATCCGAGTCTTTTAATCCATCCGACAATCGGATGCATTATCCCCCAAGTTCTTTCCATCCGAGTATGATTTGGTACTCGGATTTTCATTGCATCTACATGTGATTCTCGAATCTAAGACCCGATGATCGGATGTCTGCAGCTACCATCCTATACTCGGATGATCGGATGTCTGCAGCTTCCATCCAATGCTCGGATGGTCTGAGCTAAAATCCGATGATCGGATGTTTGTATCTGAGATCCGATGCTCGGATGATCGGATCTTAAATCTGATGTTCGGGTGATGGTTCCAGATAAGAACTCTGAACAATCCTAACTCACACTTGGACTAATAGTACACAAGTCTGGTAGTAATATCACTTATTGGAGGCTTCGGTACAAGTCCAAAGTCCTCAAGCCCAAGAGGGCTTCCTCTAAACAAGGTCCGGACTCAGGGAAGTAGGTTTACCTGACTTAACCCTAGCCAAGGACTTTGAAACTTAGGCAGTTTTGGAATTTCCCTGTCCCCAGGGAATTTATGCCTAGGTCCTCCACACTCTGGACTCTGAATGATTTAGCAGGCCAACAGGAACTTAGGCCAAGGGGCCCTTCAGTCATGCTCCCATTCGGTCCTCAACCAAGATGCTTGTTAAATTTTACAGGACCTTTAGGCTGCTAATTTCCCTGATAATAATAATAATAATAAATAAACCCCTGGTTTAACTAGGGGGGTACATTTGGGACAACCTTGTTTTTTGAGGACAAATTATAAGTTTTCAAATCTGCATCTCCCTAGGGGCCTCTTTGGGTAAGCCCCCCACCCACCCCCCCTTCTGGTCATCAAGAGTTGAGCTTCAGGCTGCTCTTCACTAGGTTTTTTCTGAATGCAACCTGGTTATGGAGATCTGTTAAGACAGTAGCCAGGCTACTACCAGACAGGTTAAACTCAATTTCATGGTGCATATAAGTAGTCAGAAGGGGTATGGGGAATTTAGGTGAGATACCGCATCTTAAAAACTTTAAGTTCCCCATTCACAACTAGTTTAGGAGGAACAGGAGTTCCTCATCAGGCACCTGTAGTAACACTTAGGGTTTAGGCCCTATTAATCAACCCTTTCACATTCCCCACAATCTTGAGGCTCCTACAGGAAACACCCCAATGAGGGTCATTCCATTCCAAGCAGTATCCATCGTTTTCCCCAGGGAGGGGGAAATCGAGTAGCAGAGGCTCCAAGGTCGTTTTAGACCCCACTCCAGGGGACAAGGGCATGAAAACCCTTCCCCCCCCCCCCCCCCCCCCCCCCCCCAATGACTCCTCCAAAGCCTCCCTCAGTCCACCAGTAGGAGGTCGCCTCCATTCTTTCAGAAAAGACTGGCAAACAAATCCTGTCATTCCTTTCAAATCCAAGTCCGGTCAGATTCCCTCTGATTCAGTCAGAATACAAGGCCCTTCAAAAGACCAAGCTCTGGCCACTTGTGTCCAGTCTCTTCTGTCAAAGAACGCAATAGAAAGGGTGGAAAATGTAAAATCTCTCGGGTTTTACAGTCACCTGTTTCTAATCCCCAAGCCTCACCAAAGGTGGAGGCCAGTAATAGACTTAAGCAGGCTCAACTCTAAATGGAAATTCCAGAGTCCATCAGGACCTCCCTGACTCAAGGAGAATAGTATCGTTGATAGACCTATTGCACGCTTACCTTCACCCCCCCCCCCCCATCCACCCAAACTCAAGGAAACTCAAGGTTTTTTCCACAGGTCACAGGTGTTTTAGTTCACCCTCCCTTTGGACTAGCCACAGCCCCCCAGGTCTTTACAATAATCGTAAAGAAGCGAAGATAATGCCCCTCTCCAGAGGACTCAGACTTCACCAATACCTGGACGACTGACTGATCAGGTCCCAGTCTCAGGAGGAAGCCCAAGTGAACACTCAGGCAGTGGTAGACGTAACCCAGTCCTTGGGTTGGATAATAAATCAGGAAAAATCAGAACTGAAACCTACTCAGGTGTTTTTGTTCATGGGCTACGAATACCATCTAGATTCAGCACTTGTAAAACCCACTCAATAGAGATGGGTCAAACTTCAGGATTTGATCCTACGAATCAAGTCAAAACATGTTTTGACTGCAAGATGTATGATGTCGCTAATTGGGTTGCTTGCCTCAATGGAGAAGATGGTCCCGGAGGGACGCCTTCACATGAGGCCCTTTCAGTTTCATCTCAAGGAGCACTGGAGATATCCTCAGTCGCTGGACAACCCCCTTCCTTCGGCAGAAACGATTTCTGCATACTTACACTGGTGGCAGAACCCCACAAACGTGATGAGAGGTGCAGACCTTCATCCCAAAGACCACAACACCCAACTCCTTACAGACTCCTCAAATGAAGGTTAGGGCGCTCACTTAGGTCAAAGTTCTACAAAGGATCTGTGGTCAGAAGGGGAAAAAAGGCTACACATAGTGTTCTAGAGTTGAAGGCGGTCTCCCTGGCCCTTTGAAGCTTCAGGGACCAGTGTCAGAATCAAACAGTGCTAGTTGCAACGGACAACTCAACAGTGGTAGCCTACATAAACAAACACAGAGGACCTCACTCAGCGGAGATGTGCACTCTCCTGTGGAAGATCATGACATGATGCCATCATTATCCCATAACATTGAAAGTCAGACACATTCCAGGGTGTCTGTGATGGCTGACCTTCTGTCCAGGTCGAACCAAGTTCAGTCAACAGAATGGTCTCTGCATCCGCAGGTGTTCAAACAGATCTGTCAAAAGTGGTTCACACCTCATGTAGATCTCTTTACCACTCATGTGAACCACAAACTTCCACTGTACGTGTCTCCAGTCCCAGACCCAAATGCTTGGGACATAGATGCTCTGAACATAAACTGGACGGGTCTCACTGCTTATACTTACCCTCCGATGGCTCTCCTTCACAGGGTGATCCAAAAATCAGCAATGTTTTGGGTTTTGGGACCTAGTGCAGCTCTCAACAGAGATCCCACTGCAACTTCCGGTGTCAACAACTCTTCTCTAATATTCCCACAATTATGTTTTTCATAGCAATCCACAACATCTTAACCTCCATGCCTGGTGTTTAGGAGTGGACAGCTCCAAGAACAGGGCTTCTCTGTGGAGGTGGCAGAGAGAATTACTGCCCCTCAGAGGTCATCAACAAGGACCATCTACAAGTCAAGTGGGCCCTATTTGAGAATTGGTGCAGAGAAAATGCGGGGGATTTCTCCACTCCATCTGTGAAACAAATCTCAGATTTTTTCATGTACCTGTACCAAGATCTAAACAGGCTCCCCTCGACCATCGATGGTTACAGGACGGCCATTGTTGATACTTTAGGTCCAGCAGGCCACCATATTGCACAAAGTTCAGACCTTCACAGGTTACTCTCCAGCTTTCACAGGGATCGTCCCAAAGTTCCAGGAATCTTCCAAATGGAACCTTTCTGTTGTTCTCAATGAGGTCACAAAAGCACCCTTTGAGCCTATGAAACACACAGGCCTCAAACATTTTACTCTCAAAACTGCTTTCTTGCTAGCTTTGGCCTCCGGCAAGCGCCGCAGCGAAATCAATGCCTGGGTTGCAAACAAAGTATCTAATCTAGGCCAATGGGAAAGGTTGCCTTGTTCCCTTCTTCTGACTTTACAGCCAAAAACCAACTAGCAAGGGAAGGTTCACAAGTGTGTCTCCGGTGACTATTCCTGCTCTAACTACCATTGTAGATAGACAATTCAAGAAGACAGGACCTTGTGTCCAATACAGGCCCTGAGGTTCTATCTGGACCAAACCAAATACCTGAGAGGGTCTCGGTCCCTCCTTTTCATCTCCTTTAAGAAAGAACACACCTCAGACATCAGACCCGCTACTCTTTCTTCTTGGTTGAAACAAACCATTCTACTTTGTTACAAACAAGCAGACCAGCAAGCCTTGGACTTGGTCCAAGTTAAAGCGCATGACATTAGGGCCTTCGCGGCCTCTAAGGCCTTTTACGGTGGGGTATCGGTGGACCAAATCATGCAAGCCTGTCACTGGAAAGCTCAACACATTTACAAATTTTTACCTAAAAGACCTTACTTGGTTAGACAACGACAACAATATGTATCTGGGACCAGTGGTGGCGGCACAAGTCCTAGACCCTTCCCCTCAGACCAGTCATCCTCGGAAAGACAGAAGGGGGGGGCACATCCGCTACAGCCAAGTCTTCAGGAGTCTAATCTCAGGGTCCAGGTATAGGTTTACCTCTCAAGATGTTACTGGTAAGGTTATTTTTAGTTTATCAAGTATAATATGTATTAAGGACTTATCAAGGTTGTCATTAATCTCATGTTCGGTGGCAAAAATGGTAAGCTTGTAGCTTATAAAAGCTACATTTAAGTAATTAAAATTTTCAAATTTCTGTTTTTGCCTTACATATCCTTTAAAACTACTCTTCTTACAAACTGTAGCATTTATTAAATTAACTTTTCACAATTTATGACCATAGAAAACAAAATTAAGCTTACATTTTCTTTCATGTTAATGCATATACCTCCACAATGTCTGCTTCACTTTCACTTCTCTGCACTGCATGTTTTTCTTTTCAAAAACCTTTTTCTACTTTATACTATATTGCATCTAACCTTTGGGGACACTTTGTTTTTGTCAGCAAGAACATTTTTCTAGTTTAGAATGGACAGCCAAAATAGTTGTGACAAAATAGTTAATATGTGCCCGTCAGTGTTCAGCCCTTTGGCCACAAGGACTGTTGCCCACAGGACCTTTGCCCACAAGGGACTTTGCCTACCACATGTTCCCCTGGGAGGAACTTTGCACACAATAATAATATTGAATAATATCCACAATGATAACTTTTTAATATTTGATTGAAGCATAAGTGTATAATATCTACAATGTCAGCGAACAACTTCTTATTTTATTAGCGCATTATAACTATATGCTGTCTACAAAAAAAAATAATATTCACAATGAATGTTGAACTTTTTTTAACTTTTAGTATACATATATCCATAATTGCAAAGTTTTGGCCACCTTTTAGTGTTTTTATTATTTCCCTCTTACAAGACTATGTAAATCTATCAACATGGGATAAAATGCTAATGAAATCAACCTTATATACTTATGAGTACGACTTAGGAAGTGCAATTAATGTTTGATTTCTTTCAAAACTAAATGTCCTGAGTAGTTATCTAACAGGAATATGAATTGTGATTAAAAAAAATGTCTTTGTAGTAAGCTACATTTATTTACTATTCTCTTTATAATACTGGTGCAAATGTTCAGTGTTTCAGCTAAATTGCACCTCTTTAGACTTATTAACTAAAGTAATGATACCCATTGTCAGCATTATGAGACCTTATTGTGTCTTATTGTGGTTTGGTATATCCAAAATTAAATGGTGTGGTTTATTTGTATTGTACATGCTGAAAAACAGATAAAAGAAAGTGTTGTGAAACTAAATAAGTGTCCCTGAAAGGGCACTTATTTGTTTTCGCCTCAGTTTCCTCGCCGCCGCCGCCGCATTATGGTCTCCCTTGAATATCTCCCTTATTATTAGAAGGTTTCAAACCATATTTGGCAGTTATATACCTTAGGCGTGGGAAAATTTTTCTGCATGCTTAAATTTGACCTTTGACCTTTATGAAGGTCACATGATCAAAAACAATTTTTTTGAAGTACACCCCCCCCCCCCCCCCATCATCGCAGTTCAGGAAAAATTACTTGCTACACAGCCTTATAATTTGACACACCTGTTCATACTATCGAAAACGCGAGCTGATTAGATTTTGGAAGCAATCCCTTGAAAAATGTCTCATTTATGAGTGATTTTCTGACACCTTCCAATCTGAAAGCCTTAAATTTAGGTCAAACCCCCTATTATCTTCTTAAGTATTGCATTTAGAGCCATAAAATGTACTGGGAGGTAATAGGAAACCATATGTGGAGTCTAAATAGCCGGTCAGTTTTACCCCACGGACCCCACTTATGGGTCAAACTGGGGTCATAAAATAGCTGATTTTGAGTTTTTGCCTTATATCTCCTTTATTGTTGCTTTTATACCTTCAGAATGTATTAAGAGGTATTGGGAAAGCATATGTGGAGAGTCTAAATAGCCGGTCAGTTTTACCCCCCGACCCCCCCTTATGGTCCAAACTGGGGGTCATAAATAGCTGCTTTGGAGTTTTTGCCTTATATCTCCTTTATCGTTGCTTTTATAGCTTCAGAATGTATTAAGAGGTATTGGGAAAGCATATGTGGAGAATCTAAATAGCCGGTCAGTTTTATCCTCCGACCCCCCCTTATGGGTCAAACTGGGGTCATAAAATAGTTGCTTTGGAGTTTTGCCTTATATCTCCTTTATTGTTGCTTTTATACCTTCAGAATGTATTAAGAGGTATTGGGAAAGCATATGTGGAGAGTCTAAATAGCTGGTCAGTTTTACCCCCGGCCCCCCCTTATGGGTCAAACTGGGGTCATAAAATAGCTGATTTTGAGTTTTTGCCTTATATCTCCTTTATTGTTGCTTTTATACCTTCAGAATGTATTAAGAGGTATTGGGAAAGCACATGTGGAGAGTCTAAATAGCCGGTCAGTTTTACCCCCCGACCCCCCTTATGGGCCAAACTGGGGGTCATAAATAGCTGCTTTGGAGTCTTTGCCTTATATCTTCTTTATCGTTGTTTTTATACCTTCAGAATGTATTAAGAGGTATTGGGAAAGCATATGTGGAGAGTCTAAATAGCCGGTCAGTTTTACCCCCCGACCCCCCCTTATGGGCCAAACTGGGGTCATAAATAGCTGCTTTGGAGTTTTTGCGTTATATCTCCTTTATCGTTGCTTTTATAGCTTCGGAATGTATTAAGAGGTATTGGGAAAGCATACGGCGCAGCTTTGTGCATTCTTAGCTTTACAGCATGCTTATTAAAACCACAAAGCATTTTAAACTTTCAGGGATGTCCTCTAGTTTTACACATATTCAAATTAAAATATCACTGCATGTATAATGTGGTTTAGCCATGTGTGTTTCAGGTATGACACCATTGAGTTTAGCCTGTCTCCATAACAGTACACAGGTGGCCGACCTCCTTATAGATGCAGGAGCTCGCATTAACATAGCAGACAATAAGGACAATCTCCCACTTCACTTTGCTGCTCGTAATGGCAATACACTACTGTGCGACAAGTTGTTGAGTCGTGGTATATTCGTTTATGCAGTATTTATTAAAAATATGTCACAGCAGAAACTCCGATCCAGGACAATCTCCAGGACAGATTGCAAATGCAGGTTGTCCATGGAGAAACTCTGTAGCTTCACCTGGGACAATCAGAGATTCTGTAAAGAGAAACTTTAACTAGAATTTGTCTTAAAACAGACCGATTCTATTAGGAAAAAAACTAAAATTGACATGTCATTTGTCATAATAATCTTTTAACTTTGAAAGTGCTCAGGTATACCTGCTCAAGAGACAAAAGAATTCAGAAACATAATAAGTAAAAAGAGCACTTAGAGAGTACATATTTCTGCCTAGGACCAAAACCTCCAATATTACTTATGAGTGCAATGATAAAAAATCCTTAAAGAAAATCCTGGATTGAGACGCTGATTCAGATCACCACTAATATCTTATCATCTGTTTCTTGTGCCATTGTCGATGTTTCCTGAAAATTTCATCAAAAATCTGTTCATCACTTTTTGGGTTATTGCAAAAAAACCAATGCAGATTGGCAGTTACATAACTTTCGTCTGGGGATATATTGGATTCAGGTCCGTTGCGCCGCCGCCGCCGTAGAAATTTCCTTGTGGACGCGATAACTCCAAAAACGGATTAATATTTTTTTTCAAACTTGGTACACATGTTAAGGATGCCCAAAGGAAGATCCCTATGGTAAGGTGACCTTAAACTCCCAATAATAAAGAACTTATGGCCACCTTAAGGTCAGAAATTGCACTTTTGGCCACTTAGAGCCCTCTAGGTCACAAACTATGAGGCTTATCTGCCTCAAATTTTACCTGAGAACACATTAATATATTCTTAGTACATGTGCCGAAAATCAAGACTTTAAGTTGAGGAGAAAATTGTCTTTGAGGCCCATAAAGACCCCACTTAGGACTTTTTTCCTATATTTCTGATGGTAATTCTGATGAGTCTCATACTGCACTAGATGTAACTCTTATATGTAATCCTTGTCTGTGAAAAATTTAAAGGCTGTAGGTTTACCTGTTAGGCCGACTTAAGATCTCAAAATTGCCCACAGAGACCCAATTTATGGACTTTTTGCCATCTTCAAGCACTGTAGCTTTCAAACTATGTCTCTCATCTAAGTGAAATATCATCTGAGAATATATCAATATGTTTTTCTTGTATGTACTCCAAAATTTAGGCCTTTAATAGACATTTAACCCATGTATGAGGACCATAAACACCCACCCGAGTGACCCTTTTAAGACATTTTTCACATATTTTGCTCTGTAACTTGGAAATGGTAAGTCTGAGAAGTTTCAAACTGTATTAGATATATATTCTATGTGTAATGTTAGTATGTAACAGATTTTAAGTCTGAAGCTTTAATTTGAAGGTCAAATTGAGGTCTCTGGCGGGCTCCCAAAGACCCAATATATGGACTTTTTGCCACCTTTAAGCCCTGTGACTGTTAAACTATGTTATTGATGGAGCTGAAATCCCATCTGGGAATGCATTATTATGTCCTTTTTACATGTGCCGAAAATCAAGGCTTTAAGTAGACATTTAACCTGTGTTTGAGGACCATAAATCCCCACCCGAGTGACCATTTTTAGACATTTTTCACATATTTTGCCCTGTAACTTGGAAATGGTAAGTCTGAGAAGTTTCAAACTGTATTAGATACATATTCTATGTGTAATCTTAGTATGTGACAAATTTTAAGTCTGAAGCTTTAATTTGAAGCCACATTTAGGTCTCTAAAAGGCCCCATAGAGACCCACTATTTGGACTTTTTGCCAGTTTAAGGCCCATGACTGTTAAACTATGTGACTGATAGAGCTGAAATCTCATCTGGGAATACATTATTATGTTCTTTTTACATGTGCCAAAAATCAAGGCTTCAAGTAGACATTTAAACTGTGTATGAGGACCATTAACACCCACCCGAGTGACCGTTTTAAGACATTTTTCACATATTTTGCTCTGTAACTTGGAAATGGTGAGTCTGAGAAGTTTCAAACTTTATTATTAGATACATATTCTATGTGTAGTCTTAGTATGTAGCAGATTTTAAGTCTGATGCTTTAATTTGAAAACCACATTGAGATCTCTAAAAGGCCCACAGAGACCCAATATTTGGACTTTTTGCCACCTTTAAGCCCGTGACTGTTAAACTATGCGATTGATTGAGCTGAAATCCCATCTGGGAATGCATTATTATGTCCTTTTCACATGTGCCGAAAATCAAGGCTTTTAGTAGACATTTAACCTGTGTATGAGGGCCATAGACACTTGCCCAAGTGACCTTTTTTGACATTTTTTCCGTATTTTGCCCTGTTATTTGGAAATGCTTAGTGTGACAAGTCTTAAACTGTATTATATATAATTTTTGTTTGTTGTGTATGTCCCCCAAAAAGTTTCAGTTCTGTAGTTTAATTGCTAAGGTCTCTTTAACAATTGTAAAATGCCCACAGAGACCCAATTTATGGATATTATGCCACTTTAAAGCCCTGTAACTGTCAAACTATGTGGCTCATAGAGCTGAAATCTTTGAATTTTTCAAAGGAAGTGCCTGTCTATTTAAATTTTGAATATTAATAATGTTATGGCTATCTTAGGCTTTTAAGAACTTATTTTTGTGTGTTATCTCTCTGCTTGCTGAGTTTTTAACTTTTTAATATGAAACTGGTTAAACATATTCAAGTAGGCAAAATGGACACGGTTATTTTCTGGTGAGCTTTAAGTCCCAAATATTAATGAAAGTATAGCCTTATGTAGTAAAAATAGGGGATTTTTAACCCTCAACTAGCCCAGTTTTATTCAACTTGCCTTAATTTTGACACAGCTCCTACAGTTACAAACTCATTTCAATTGATAATCACATACTTAAAATTCTCAATTCTGAATTATTATTATAAATCTGTTCTTGTCGTTTGATAATTTATATTTAATTCTGGAGGTATATAATCTTCCTGTTGGACATTCCTTATTATATCCCCAGGCGAAAGTCGGGGATATATTGGATTCAGGTCCGTCGCGCCGCCGCCGCCGTAGAAATTTCCTTGTGGACGCGATAACTCAAAAACAAATTAATATTTTTTTTTCAAACTTGGTACACATGTTAAGGGTGCCCAAAGGAAGATCCCTATTTTAAGGTGACCTTAAACTCCCAGTAAAAAAGAACTTATGGCCACCTTAAGGTCAGAAATTGGACTTTTGGCCACTTAGAGCCCTGTAGGTCACAAACTATGATGCTCAGCTGGCTGAAATTTTACCTGACAACACATTAATATGTTCTTAGTACATGTGCCAAAAATCACGACTTTAAGTTGAGGAGAAAATTGTGTTTGAGGCCCATAAATACCCCCACTTAGGGATTTTTTGCTATACTTTTCACATATTTTGCCCTATAATTTGGAAGTGGTAATTCTGATGAGTCTCAAACTGCGCTAGGTATAACTTTGATATGTAATCCTTGTCTGTAGAAAATTTTAGGGCTGTAGGTTTACCCAAAGGGGTTGACTTAAGGTCTCAAAAGTGCCCACAGAGACCCAATTTATGCACTTTTTGCCACTTTCAAGCACTGTAGCTTTCAAACTATGTCTCTCATCTAAGTTAAATATCATCTGGGAATATATCTATGTGTTTTCTAATATGTGCCCCAACATTTAGGCCTTTAATAGACAGTTAACCTGTGTATCAGGACCATAAACACCCACCCGAGTGACCCTTATAAGACATTTTTCACATCTTTTTCCCTGTAACTTGGAAATGGTAAGTCTGAGAAGTTTCAAACTGTATTAGATATATATTCTGTGTGTAATCTTAGTATGTAGCAGATTTTAAGTCTGAAGCTTTAATTATATCCCCAGACGAAAGTCGGGGATATATTGGATTCAGGTCCGTCGCGCCGCCGCCGCCGCCGTAGAAATTTCCTTGTGGACGCGATAACTCAAAAACAAATTAATTTTTTTTTTTCAAACTTGGTACACATGTTAAGGGTGCCCAAAGGAAGATCCCTATTTTAAGGTGACCTTAAACTCTCAGTAAAAAAGAACTTATGGCCACCTTAAGGTCAGAAATTGGACTTTTGGCCACTTAGAGCCCTGTAGGTCACAAACTATGATGCTCAGCTGGCTGAAATTATACCTGACAACACATTAATATGTTCTTAGTACATGTGCCGAAAATCACGACTTTAAGTTGAGGAGAAAATTGTGTTTGAGGCCCATAAATACCCCCACTTAGGAATTTTTTGCAATACTTTTCACATATTTTGCCCTATAATTTGGAAGTGGTAATTCTGATGAGTCTCAAACTGCGCTAGGTATAACTTTGATATGTAATCCTTGTCTGTAGAAAATTTTAGGGCTGTAGGTTTACCCAAAGGGGTCGACTTAAGGTCTCAAAAGTGCCCACAGAGACCCAATTTATGCACTTTTTGCCACTTTCAAGCACTGTAGCTTTCAAACTATGTCTCTCATCTAAGTTAAATATCATCTGGGAATATATCTATGTGTTTCTTATATGTGCCCCAACATTTAGGCCTTTAATAGACAGTTAACCTGTGTATCAGGACCATAAACACCCACCCGAGTGACCCTTATAAGACATTTTTCACATCTTTTTCCCTGTAACTTGGAAATGGTAAGTCTGAGAAGTTTCAAACTGTATTAGATATATATTCTGTGTGTAATCTTAGTATGTAACAGATTTTAAGTCTGAAGCTTTAATTTTGAAGGTCAAATTGAGGTCTCTAAAAGGCTCCCAAAGACCCAATATTTGGACTGTTTGCTACTTTTAAGCCCTGTGACTGTCAAACTATGTGACTGATAGAGCTCAAATCCTATCTGGGAAGATATTGGTATGTTATTTTTATATGTGCCAAAAATTAAGGCTTTAAGAAGACATTTAACCTGTGTATGAGGACCATAAATCCCCACCCGAGTGACCATTTTTAGACATTTTTCACATATTTTTCCCTGTAACTTGGAAATGGTAAGTCTAAGAAGTTTCAAACTGTATTAGATGCATATTCTATGTGTAATCTTAGTATGTGACAAATTTTAAGTCTGAAGCTTTAATTTGAAGGCCACATTTAGGTCTCTAGAAGGCCCCATAAAGACCCAGTATTTGGACATTTTGCCAATTTTAAGGCCTGTGACTGTTAAACTATGTGACTGATAGAGCTGAAATCTCATCTGGGAATACATTATTATGTTCTTTTTACATGTGCCAAAAATCAAGGCTTCAAGTAGACATTTAACCTGTGTATGAGGACCTTAAACACCCACCTGAGTGACCCTTTTAAGACATTTTTCACATATTTTGCTCTGTAACTTGGAAATGGTAAGCCTGAGAAGTTTCAAACTTTATTAGATACATATTCTATGTGTAATCTTAGTATGTAACAAATTTTAAGTCTGAAGCTTTAATTTGAAAGGCACACCGAGATCTCTAAAAGGCCCACAGAGACCCAATATTTGGACTTTTTGCCACCTTTAAGCCCTGGGACTGTTAAACTATGTGATTGATTGAGCTGAAATCCCATCTGGGAATGCATTATTATGTCCTTTCTACATGTGCCGAAAATCAAGGTTTTTAGTAGACATTTAACCTGTGTATGAGGGCCATAGACACTCGCCCGAGTGCCTTTTTTGACATTTTTTCCATATTTTGCCCTGTTATTTGGAAATGCTTAGTGTGACAAGTCTTAAACTGTATTATATATAATTTTTGTTTGTTATGTATGTCCCCCAAAAAGTTTCAGATCTGTAGTTTAATTGCTAAGGTCTCTTTAACAATTGTAAAATGCCCACAGAAACACAATTTATGGACATTATGCCACTTTAAAGCCCAGTAACTGTCAAACTATGTGGGTTATAGAGCTGAAATCTTTGAATTTTTAAAAGGAAATGCCTGTCTATTTAAATTTTGAATATTAATAATGTTATGGCTATCTTAGTCTTTTAAGAACTTATTTTTGTGTTATACCTCTGCTTGCTGAGTTTTTAACTTTTTAAAATGAAACTGGTTAAACATGTTCAAGTAGACAAAATGGACACTTTAAGTGAGCTTTAAGTCCCAATATTAATGAAATTATATCCTTATGTAGTAAAACTAGGGGATTTTTAACCCTCAACTAGCCCAGTTTTATTCAACTTGCCTCAGTTAATTTTGACACAGCTCCTACAGTTATGAACTCATTTCAGTTGATAATCACATACTTAAAATTCTCAATTCCTTTTGTATTTGAGTACCCCTTTTATATAGATTGTTTGTTTACCATTTATGCTGTAGCACTCCATCTCTTTGTAGTCCCAAGTGAACCTACATCCCCCCCCTGGATTCCCCCCACCCACCTCTGGGACCTCCAGCTATATTGAGTGACACTAAATAAACAAAGGTATTTAATGATATCAGATGAGAAACAAAGAACTCAATGGGGTTGCAGATCTTGTGTAATAGTGAGAGAGGTGTGGAGAAGGGGAGAGGGGTGGGGGTGGGAGGTGGTGGGCTTCATTACATATAACACAAAGGGGAGTCAGAACTGAGATTGTGTCACATATTTAGGTTGCATATATATGGACCACATATATAGGTATAGAGGAAATGAATAACTGAAAACAATTTGCAAATTCTAAAAATAATATAATAAAATAATAATATAAATAATTTTTTTTTAAAATAATATTTTAGTTGTGAACAAATATAGAAACAGATATGCACTTTTGGGATTATGAATTTTAGAATGGACATTGAATCATCAATCATTTAAATACTTTGAAGGAAGATTGAAAAGTATGATGAGTTGAGTTAAAAATAATATTTTATTTGTCAACAAATATAGAAACAGATATGCTCTTTTGGGATTATTATTTTAGAATGGACATTCAATCATCAATCATTTAAATACTTTGAAAATAGGTTTAGAGTTATCATTGCAGGAAGATTGAAAATATAATTTGAGTTATGTATTCGGCGTCTGGGGATACACCATCTTCCTTGGGAAGATATAAACAGAGTAGATTGATGTGCTGAAGTTCATATAATAATGGGTAATTATGTTTTAAAAAAATTCCCGATCAAAACCTGTGGCATGAGTGATGACCTGTCTGGGGATATGTTGGCGCCGAGTTGGCCCAATCTAGTTACTTAATAAAATTTCATAACTAAGCCAAAATACAAGTTTTAAGGTTATAAATATCTATGGTAACCTCCTTTGTTTATTTCTGCTTAACATTGTGGAATCAGAAGTGATGATTTTCACAGCCATATTTTCACATACTTTTATGTACTACTTTTGTTTCCAGGCATTTTAAGGAAAAATATTAGACGTATCTTTACCAAATTTGGTATGAGCAATATTTAGGTCAATAGCTTGCTTGGGATTGCTTTTAGTGATAATAGCTATATAACTGACTGAGTAATAGCTACTGAGCTACTTTGAGTAGCTTTTTTATTTTAAGCATTTTAAAGGAAAACAATGTTTTCTAGCTTCACAAAAATTTATATGAAGGATAATTATGTCAATAGTTTGGCCAGGATAGCTTTTGGTCGATGATAGCTTTGTAGCTATAGCTAACTGAGTCATAGCTACTTAGCTACTTTTGTGTACTTCTTTCGTTCCCGGGCATTTTAAGGAAAAATATTTGACATATCTATTCCAAATTTGGTATCAGCAATAAGCATTTTGAAGGAAAAGTATTTCACCTATGTTCACAAAATTTGGGATGGAGGATTATTGGATCAGTGGCTTGCTTGGGATTGCTTTTGGTGATAATACCTTTATAGCTAACTGAGTAATAACTACTGTGCTATATAGCTATTATGCTGTTTTGAGTTGACTTTTTCTGGACATTTTAATAAAACTATGTTTTCTATCTTCACAAAAATTTATGTGAAGGATAATTGGGTCAATAGTTGGGCCAGGATAGCTTTTCGTCGATGATAGCTTTGTAGCTATCTGAGTAATAGCTGCTTTGCTACTTTGAGCCTACTCTGAATTGCATTTCTGTTTTCACTCTTTTAAAGGAAACATATTTAACTTGTCTTTTTAAAATTTGGTGTGAAGGTTTATAGCGTCAATTGCTTGCTTGGTATTGTTGTTGGTGGTAATAGCTTTAACCTCACGAGTAAACCGTGCGAGATAGAGCAATTTCATCGAAATTTTGACCCACAGGGTATCTAAGCAATGTACTTTTGGCAATTTTCAAAAAATTTTACTCTCCCCAAAAATGGCAGCCATTTTGAATTTTCAAATTTTTGCCAAAAATGGAAAAACGTAAATTTGCTTCTATCTTCTTAACTGTGCGAGATAGAGTGATTTCGTCGAAATTTTCGACCCACAGGGTATCTTAAGAAATGTACTATAGGCAATTTTCAAAAAAAATTTCCTCTCCCCAAAAATGGCAGCCATTTTGAATTTTCGAATTTTTGCCTCTGCCAAAAATGCAAAAACACAAATTTCCTTCTATCTCATCTGTGCGAGATAAAGCGATTTCGTCGAAATTTTCGACCCACAGGGTATCTCAGCAATCTACTCTTGCCAATATTGTCCAAGTTTTAGAGCAAAACTCATGCTTCCCTTTGGGTGAATATTACGCATGCCAATGCGTCCTATTTCTAGTTAAGTTCTTATGTTTGTACTAAGACATATATCAGTTGTAGTTTCTCCTTGTAGAATGTACATATGACCCTGAACAATCTGCAATCAGAGTTTCTACTGTTACAAATACAATTTTTAATTTTGTAAATTGTTGATTGATTGTTGTTAGCTGTGAAGAATGCTATAAATGCTGTAGTAATTTGTTTTTCACATGTTCATGTAAGGTAAATTATTTCTTTTGAAATATTTCTCAAGAAAATGAGATCATTGTGTTCTCAAAAATAACCCTTAAATTTTTTTCTATTTACTGAACATACTGTTTTAGGTAAGTTAATGACAGAACCTTTGAATCTCACCTTTGGTCAATATATACTAACTGATATAAGTTAATACTTGCAGGAAGCAAAGTAGATGTGTTAAACAGCAACTACTCCAGTCCCTTGCACTTAGCTGTGGCGAAAGGACATGTTGAGACAGTCAGAATTTTAGTTGAAAAAGGTAAAGGACAAACAAAACCTCTTGTTTACATGTTTGTCGTGAAGTACTTTGTATTGAAAAAGAATCACATGACATTTTTATCATTTCTTTTATGCCAGCTGTAGATAAGTAAAAGATAGAATGAAAATATCTAATGTGATAAAGTTTATTCCAACATGACAGGCTTGTGTTGGCGATTCTGATTGGTCAATCGCCATTGTAAAACCGAGCATAACCTCACGCCCAGTTTTACATAGGTGGGCGATAATCCCACTTCTCTTTTTAAAAGTCAAATTACAAAGAATATGCACTACAAATCTTAACCAAAACAGTAAGATGACAAGGTATAAATGTGAAAAATATGAAAAGTCATGTTAAAATCGGAATTACACACTCCTAGCGTGGGGTTTTACATGGTTTTACAACTCATAGCTCATTAGAAACACTCAGGCTTCCCTTTTGTGTTATTAATATCGCATATAACCTCATGCTAGTTGTGTGTTATTCCGTAGACAATAATAAAGTTTCACTTAAAAGAATTTCCAGTTAACTGCACGGTTAAAAAATTTTCATGTATATTGCAAACATACTTTATGAAATGTTTAATTTGAATTTTTGGACTGTTGTTTTAGGTTGTGATGTGAATTTTTCTGATCCTTATGGTCACGTTACTCCACTCCATGTGGCTGTGAATAGTCTTGTAGATTTCAAGAACTTCAATGAGATATTGCAAATTTTGATTGAAGGTGGGGTGTAACTTTATGTGCTTAGAAAGCTAATATACAAATCTTTACGTTCTTAAATGTCAGATAGCTTATAACAGTAAACTAAAGTGTAAGAAGATAAAGATTGTATAGATACATTGAACTGAAAGGATGAAAAACCGTATTACCTGCTTTAATAATACAAAGGCTTTGCTTAACACTCATGATTACATGTAATTAAGCATCTCTGTAAAGGGTGCTTATTGAGCGGCCTGTCAGGGGCGCTTATTTGTTTTCACGTAAGTTTGACTGATCACCGCTGCCACCGCAGGATTATGGTCTCCCTTGAATAACTTCTTGGGCTTCCGAATTTTTTTGTCCTTCTTATCTTTCTTTAAAACTATAGGGGCAGGAAAAATTTTTGGGATACTTTGCGCAGACCTTAAGCTCTACATAAGGTAACTTTAAGCATTTTTCAAAAACACCTCGTCATCGCGTTTCGGAAAAAAACCACACACACCAGTGCTATAAAATTTACCAGGTACATTCTAGACCAAATTTTGCACGTCAGAAAGGATTATCTGATCAATCAGACCATAGATGCCTAGATGGGAGGCGTTTCATTTTCATAAATTTTTTAAAAATGGATACTTTGTATCTCAAAAACGGTTTGGATTTCAGCGTTTTGTTGGAATAACTTATTAAGCTATTTTTTGATAATCTTTCTCATGCCAAAGTTTTTAGCCCTGTATCTGCAATCTTAAGGTCATCTTAATGTCAAAAAAGGGGGGGTTTAGGCCTCCAGTTCATTTAGTTTTTCACTTTTTTCAACCAAACTGGCCATATATATTAAGATTTACCAAAGGATTGTCCTGACTTTATGGTGACCTTAAACAGGTTAATAGGAGCTATGGTCCCCGTAAAGTCATAAAATTAGAATAAAACCATCTGGCCCCTTTAGTTTTTCTATTTTTAAAGAACCTATCTTATATTGATATTGATGTTGATCAAAAGAAGACTCTAACTACCTTATGATTTAAATATTAGTAGTGTTATGGCCATCTTAAACTTGAAATATAGTGTTTTTCAGCCTTAAGTTCGGTTAATGTTTAAATTTTTAGAATAAAACTTGGCACATTTATAAAGGTTGCCAGAAGGGATATTCTGATTTTATGGTCACCTTAAAGTCCCAATATCAATGAAGTTATGGTCACCTTAGAGTGAAAAAAAGGAAGTTTTCAGCCTTCAGCTATCTTATTGTTCAACAGACCCCAGCTAAACTTTGTCCACTTATAAAGGATGACAAAAGGGACATTCTTCTTTTATGGTCACCTTAAAGTCCCAATATGAATGACGTTATGGCCACCTTGCAGTGAAATTATGGAGTTTTTAACCTCCAGCTATCGTATTGTTTGGCTGACCTAAGTTAAATTTTGCACACTTATTAAAGATGACAATAGGGACATTCTAATTTTCTTTCCACTTTGGAGTTCCAATACAAGTACAGCCATGGCCATCTTGACGTAAAAATGAGTGTTTTCAGCCGCCAACTGACTTACGGTTCAAAAACATCAGTTTAAGTCGATACATTGATTAAGCTTAAGGAAGATTTCTATGTTCTTTTTACTTAAAATTCTTGTATTTCAGAGACTTTGGCCATCTTAACATAGTAAATATATAGTTCTTGCTCCCACCTCATTTTATATCAGTTGACTTGTCAGTGAGCTGACATTATGGCATCACTCTGCGAACAACTTCTCCTCAAAAACCACAAGACCCAGAGACATGCTGTTACTTTTGAAAAACACCTTATCTATCAAGTATGATAAATTGTAAAATTCATGCAGATCAGTCTGTTCGTCTGTTTGCTAGAGCCATTAGAAGAGAGGTACCCCCACTCAAAATATGAAAATTTCAACACTTTATCACAATTTTCTCATTCACTATTACAGGGATCTCTCTTTTATCTTGCAGATATGTACTAGGCCCTAAATAAATTCCCTTGTGTGAGTATCAGGCCTGGATCTTTCCTAATTTTTTTATTAATTTTTTAAATAATTTTTTTCAGGCATTAAAACTCATGAGTTCATGCAGTAAGTCACTTATAACTTAAAAAGTATTGCATTTAGAACATTTTGTTAAATATGTTTTTTACCTATTTTTCTTTCAGCTATAACATGGTAAAATTTCAGACTTGTAGCTGATTGCAAAATTATGTAATAGCTGCATATAAAATTATACATTTGCCACATTTTCTGATCTGTGCAAAATCTGCATCAGAAAAAAGAATTCCTGTGTGTGTGTGTTACAGAAAAAAAGAATTGCCTCTGTGTGTGTGTGTGTGTGTGTTATATATGTCTGTTTTTTTCTCCCTTCAGTGTTTCAGTTGAAGTGGAGAAGGGTGGGGGGAGGGGTGGGGATGATTTACAATAGACCTTTTCAACATCTCCTCAGGTGACTGAACTTAGGTAAACACTCACTCCTGCATATAAAGATTTACTGCAGTGTACACACAAACATTCTTTGTTTTTCTCTTAGTGTACATTATTGAGGCACAAATATCACTTAAATTCTATGATATTTAATACTTTGAGTTATTTTGTGTTGCATGTTAACTTTAAAAATATTTAATTTAGAATTAGAAAACCAGTTTGCAACACTGTTCTATATTCACATTGTCCCAGGTTTTTAATGGAGAGGGGTTGCAATATACATGTACTTGAATATTTTGACAAAATAATCAGAAAAAATGTTTCTTTAGGTTAAAAACAAAGCTTGTTATGGTCAGCCTTACTTTATGGAAAGTCAAAATAAATGCATTAGCAAAGAAAATCCATAAAGATTCCTTATTACATGCACAATTTGTATATGATCAATGAAGAGTATTTTAAATTAAGATTTTGACATATTCAGAAATATTACCTTATACTAATATCTGTTCTCAGTACTACCATAAGGAGGTTATGTTTTGGATCTGTTTGTCTGTATCTCTGTTTCTTAATACTCGAAAAGACATGAACAAATCTTTATGAAATTTTTTATGTATGTAGGGCCTGACTGAAGGAAATGAAATTAAATTTTGTGAAAAAATCCAGATCACATTCTGGATACAAAAACCCTGAATTTTCAAATGTCAGATTTTAATGTATTTTTTCAAATGGCTTTGCTTTATTATGGTATCACTAATGTGGAATGGTATCACTCTGGCGTCTTGTCTGTTTTGAGAGAATGGAAAAAGTCTTAAATTAAATATATCCTGGAAACAATTTATGATTCCACATTTACAGCTACAGTTTCTCTTCAGCCAACCTCTAGCAAAAATGATTCGTAAAATATACTACTTTACGAAACACAATAAAGCTCACATTTTGCTTACAGTTTAATACTGTAACTGCTACAGTTTTTAAATCATCTACTTTTCTATCAGATACAAAACACAGTAAAGCCTACGTTCTGCTTACAGTCTCATACTGCAAATAGTGCAGCTCTCCATCCGGGCCGCTCGTTTTTGTTAGCAGAAACCTTTTTCTAGTTTGTATTTGGGATGAGTTTTCTCGCCCTCCCCCCCCCCCCCCCCCCCCACCCCCCCACCCCCACCCCATTATTGCCCGACTTCAATATCTCTTGTATTAATGGGTAATTTCTAACTATTTTTGGCATTTATATACCTTGGAAAATTTTTGTTCATGCTTATGTTAGATCTTTGAGCTGGATCAAAAATAAGTTTTTTGGGTTCGCTGCTCGTCATTCCTGCTCATCAAAAACTATATACACAATAGGTTTTGATTTCACATACACATTAATGCTATCAAAATCTCAAGGCGGTTAAAATTTTTGAGTGATTGGACCAAATTTGAGCAATTTATGAGCATTTTTATACCAGGCAGCATTCAGAAAGCTTAAATTCATCTGAACTCCCCTACTATCTCATTGTCTATCACGTTTAGAAAATTAAAGTGTCTTGAAGGGAAAATAGGAAACCATATGCAGAGACTCTAGAAAACCTATGAAATTTACCCCTCCAGACCTCCCAGACTCACTAATATTGCCATAGGGTCACCAAGCCCTCAGCACCTTTGTCTGCAAAATCTCTTATTGAGAATGTCTCAACATATACCAGAGACCCAAGTTATAGTTTTTCAAAGGAAAATAGAATGAAAATCTGGGTTCCCAAATACAACAACAAATGGGCCTGTTTAGCAGTCAATACTGCCAAATCCCCCCTACCTCTGAACCAACCTGCTCCAAGCCAGGAGTCAATGGCTATTCAAGTTGGATTTGAGCTACCTCCCCAATTCAGGAAGAACAATCCTCTTACATTTCTTTGGAATCAGCATCCAAACTTAAGAAAACTGAAAAAGCAAAGAAACATTCAGACATAACAAAGCATAAGTCCAGAAAATGGGCCAGCTCTTCATCAGAGGGATCACAGCCGCAGCTTTGGGAAAAAGGTAAAGCCTCTCCACTGCAGGATGAGGAAGTGGAAGAGGGCGAGTCCTGAGACCTACCAATATCCACTGTCATCTACAGGAACATCAGTGATTTAGATAAGGAGAGGAAAGTTTAAGAGATGATAAGACAGTTAAGCCCTGACCCTATTATTTCAAGGGAAGTGGATATTAGTGACATTCCTTCCCAATATACATAGGACATTGAAACTTTTTGTCAAGTCCTAAGCATTCCTGACCTCAGGGAGACCATGCCAGTCTCATACAGTAAAGTGATGGGCCTCAACCCGTTAGCCCAGAGACAGGAAGCCAGGCCCATGGGTCCCTTTGTCCTCTTTCGTCCCATCCCCATACTCAAGGAAGCAATCATGAAATGGGAGCAAGAAGTACAGATTGCAGATCTACCATAAGACAAGTCCATAAACCCTACCATATACATAGGGAAGTGGTACAAAATGGCTGACCCATGCTTTGAAGAAAAATTTAAGGAGTTAAAACAGGAAGTTTGGTGATATCTGTATTTCACAAAGGACTCAAACACCAAGCCAAACAGAACATCTGTACAGTCAACTATTCTGCTACCTTTAATCACGTGATATCATATTGTAACTTAGTAATGGGTCACTGAAGGGACAGCATCATAACAGTCATTAAAAAGACAAATAACAAATACAGAAAGTGGCAGACAGAGAGAGGGCTATTGTAAATATGTATGATAATGCAAGAGACTACATGGATGATCTTGACAGGCATAATACAAATCTAGCAGCATACCTTAGCTTGCCAAAGCAAGGCCTTGTGTCACATGCTTCAGAGGGACCTGTGCATAATGGGCAATTCAGGCCTTGGAAAGAGGGACACTGAGATGTCCAACCTCCATTAGGACCTAAGTGAAACCAGACGATGAGATAACACTCACTTTCCTGTCCTTTAATCTTTTCTGTTCACAACTAGTCCAAGAGAGTGAGGAGTTTTTATTTAAGAAAGGTCTTTCAAAGGCCCCAAACCCAAAGCTTATACCCTACTAAAATCAGCCCCTTTGTGATTTTTTGGAGGACTATCTACCTCAGGTAGTGCATGCTTCTTTTGATCAGGTGGCAGGGGCAATAGGGGTCACTTTAGACCACACCAGAAACCCCCCGAAGCAATGACTATTGGATAACTCGAGTTCCAGAAGTAGGGGTCGTTTAAAAGCATTCAGGGAGGCTGGCCATGAGAGAACTGCTCCAGAAACGTACTACACATTATTAAAAATGGATACACTCTGCCAGTCAGACAGAACTGCTCCAGAAACATACTAAACATTGTTAAAAATGGATACACCACTCAGACAAAGATCCAAATCTGGCCCCTTGTCCAGTCCCTATTGTAAAATCAGGCAGTGGTAAAAGAAAATGAAAAGTATCTTGGTTATTATAAATGTTTGTAGTGCCCAAGCCGGAACAAAAATGGAGGCCAGTAATAGACTTGCAGATTGAACATTTTCCTGAAAGTAGAAAAATTCAAAATGTAAACACCAGAACAATAAGAGCCTCATTAAACCAAAGAGAATGGGTGACATCAGTTTGCCTTCAGATGTCTACCTACACATCCCAATCTATCCCAGCTCAAAGAAATATCCGAGGTTTGCCCAGAGATATCAAATCTATTAGTTCACCTCACTTCCGTTCGGCCTGGCAACGCCAACTCAAGTACTCGGCATGATAGTCAAGGAGGTAAAACTTATGGCCCTGTCAAGAGGGATCAGACTGCACCAATATCTGGACGACTGGTTGCTAACACCCCAGTCCCAAGAAAAAGCTCCCCTGTTTACAAGAATAATAGTTGAACTGACAGAATCACTAGATTGGATATTAAATCAAAAGAAATGAGAGTTGACCCCAACTGAAGTGATTTCATTTGTAGGATATGAATATCACCTCAGTTCAGCCCTTGTGAAACCAGCTCAAGATAGATTTCAAAAACTACAGGCATTAGTCCTAAAGATAAAGATCGGGTATCCTTTATCTTCAAGATGACCACGTCTGTGATTGGGTTGCCTAGTATCAACAGAGAAGATAGTCCCAGAGGGTCACCTTCAAATGAGACCCTTTCAGTGGCACCTCAAGGAGAACTGGAAATCTCCCCAGTCAATGGACAAGCTCCTTTCTTGTTCAGACACAATAGTAGCTCCTTTAGAGTAGTGGCAGGATCCCCAAAACGTGATGAAAGGAGCGGTCCTACACCCAAAAGAGCACAATATTCAAATATGTACAAATACATCAAACATAGGCTAGGTGCTCACTTAAATCAAGACTCTGCAAAAGAACTGTGGGCAGTGGTAGACAAAAAGCTACAAAAGCATTTTAGAAATGAAAGCAGTGTTCTTAGCCCTAAAGCAATTCAAAGGTGAGTGTCAGAATCAAACTGGTAAAGACAGTTCAATTCTAATTCTAATAGTACTGTTACAGCGCTTAATCTCTATCTATTGATAGACTCTAAGACGCATAAAGCCAAAAATCAGAGATCGTAATCGTTAAATCAGAGACATTGCAGGGGTCGGCACCACGGAGAAGACGAAATGAAAACTGAGGAAAAAACTAGAGTGGGTAGGCTTTTTCAAAGAGGTAAGTTTTCAACTTCTTCCTGAATGAGGAGAGAGATTTAGCTGAGCGTACATCATCAGGGAGATCATTCCAAATCATTGGAGCATCGTATGCAAAGCGAAGGGCAAAACAGTCAACAGTTGTAGTCTACATGAACAAAGAGGGAGGAACCTACTCAGTGGCAAAATGTATCCTCTTGTGAAGACTCATTAGCTGCTGTCAGAAATACAAAATCTCACTTCGAGCCAGATACATCGCATGGTGTCTCTATTTAATTGCAGATTCTCTGTCCAGATCAACTAAAGTTCAGTCAACAGAGTGGTCAATGCACCCTCAATTGTTTAAACAACTATGTCTTCAGTGGTTCACCCCCATGTGGACCTATTTGCCACACATCCAAACCACAAAGTGCCATTTTATGTGTCTCCAGTTCCAGACCAACAAGCGTGGAGAATGGATGCTCTGAACATGGACTGGTCAGGTCTGATATTATATGCATACCCACCCACAGCTCTTTTGCACAAGGTGATACAAAATTTATGAATGTGCAATAATTGCCTGGCAATAACAATACCCCTGGGCTGGCCAGGGATGCCCTGGTTTTGGGGCCTAGTACAACTTCCATTGGAAATTCCACAACTACCAGTGTTTCCAACACTACTCAAGCAGTCAAACAATCAAGAATTTCACAACAGCCCACAGTATCTCAGCTCTCTAGTGTGGTGTCTAGGACAGAGACACTCCAAGAGCAGGGTTTCTCTACTGAGGCGGCAGAAAGAATTGCTGCTCCACAGTGGTGATCAACAAGACACATTTATCAATCAAAGCGGGGCCAGTTTTCAAAAATGGGCTAGAGAGAATTCGGTGGAATTCATCAAACCATCAATAAAACAACTCTCAGACCTTCTAATGCACCTGTATCAGGACTTAGACACCCTTCCACTATAGAATGCTATAGGGCTGCAATCATAGCACCTGTCGAGACTGAGAGGTGTCCAATAGCCAAAATTGTTGAGTTAAATAAACTGCTCACCAGTTTTCACAGAGATAGAAATATACCCAAGTGGATGTACACACTCGTATAATATTATTAAGCGTCCCGCGAGGGACGCTTGTTTGCATATGGGAGGAATTCTCATGGAAGGGTCCACCGGCTTCGCCGTCTCCGCTGGCTCCGCTAGTTTGCCTACCTATAGCGTCTTTACTAGTGGATGGAATTTCTTCAAACTTGGCACATATATTTAGTAGCCCTGGGAAAATTTTCTGAATTTGGTGCCATGACATTTCAACCAATCAGAGAAGTGACCAAAAACAGGATTTTGTTTGTCCGGATGATAACTTAAGAAGCGTTTAAAATATTCGCCTGAAATTTGATATATGGATGCATGGTATAAAGATCTGCAAATGATTAGAATTTGGTAGACTTCCATTAAAAAATGGCTAATTAATTAAGCATTAAAATTTTTATTAACGAGGAAAATACAAATCCCTTAATAACTTCTAAACCGTGCGAGATAGAGCGATTTCGACGAAATTTTTGACCCTCATGGTATCTCTGCTAAGTACTCTGCTCAATTCCAAAAAAATTTCCTCTCTCCTAAAATGGCGGCCATTTTGAATTTTGTAATTTTTGACAAAAATGGTAAAACTTAAAATTGCTTGTATCTCCTAAACCACGAGATAGAGCAATTTCGGCGAAATTTTTGGCCCACGCGGTATACATTCAAGATACTCTGCTCAATTTTCAAAAAAAAATTTCCTCTTTCCAAAAGTCGCGGCCATTTTGAGATTTTAAATTTTTGACAAAAATGGTAAAACTTAAAATTGTTTGTATCTCCTAAACCGTGCGAGATAGAGTGATTTCGGCGAAATTTTTGGCCCATAGGGTATACATGAAAGATACTCTTCTCAATTTTCAATAAATTTTTCCTCTTTCCAAAAATGACGGCCATTTTGAATTTTCGAATTTTTCACAAAAATGGTAAAACTTAAAATTGCTTGTATCTCCTAAACTGTGCGAGATAGAGCGATTTCGGCGAAATTTTTGGCCTCTAGGGTATATATGCAAGATACTCTTCTCAATTTAAAAAAATTTTTCCTCTTTCCAAAAATGACGGCCATTTTGAATTTTCGAATTTTTCACAAAAATGGTAAAACTTAAAATTGCTTGTATCTCCTAACTGCACGAGATAGAGCGATTTCAGCGAAATATTTGGCCCACAGGGCATAGATGCAAGATACTCTGCTCAATTCTCAAAAAACTTTCCTCCTTCCAAAAATGGTGGCCATTTTGAATTTTCGAATTTTTGACGAAAATGGTAAAACTTAAAATTGCTTGTATCTCCTAAACCGTGCGAGATAGAGCGATTTCAGTGAAATTTTTGGCCCATAGGGTATATATGCAAGATACTCTGCTCAATTTTCAAAAAAATTTTCCTCTTTCCAAAAATGGCGGCCATTTTCAATTTTTGAATTTTTGACAAAAATGGTAAAACTTCAAATTGCTTGTATCTCCTAAATCATGCGGTATAAAATGATTTCGGCAAAAGTTTCGACCCACAGGGTATCTAAGGAAGATACTCTGCCCAATTTTCAAAAATTTTCCTCTTTCCAAAAATGGCGGCCATTTTCAATTTTTGAATTTTTGACAAAAATGGTAAAACTTCAAATTGTTGTATCTCCTAAATCATGCGGTATAAAATGATTTCGGCAAAAGTTTCGACCCACAGGGTATCTAAGCAAGATACTCTGCCCAATTTTCAAAAATTTTTCCTCTTTTCAAAAATGTCAGCCATTTGAAATTTTCAATGTTTGCCAAAAAACTTAAAATTGCTTGTATCTCCTAAACCAAATTAAATTTTCAAATTTTTTTTTCCATATAATTTTAGATTGACAGGGTATCTAGGCAAGATCTTCTGTCTATTATAAGCAGCCAACACCATCTTTCTTTTGGGACGCTTTGTTTTTGCCATGCAAAAACAATCGCTTTGCTTCGCTAGCAATCCTCTAGTTATCTTTATTGTCATGTATTTTTACTGTATATGTCATTTGGAAAGTTTTCCTATTATAGTGCAAGAAAATTGTAAATTTTAATTGTTAAATGTAGCTTTTTAAAAACTACAAGCTTACCATCTGGAACTCAGGAGAGTGCCACTTTACCTCACCACTAAATTACAGCTGAGGGGTAGGGCAACTTCAAAAATGAAGAACTCATATACGTCACTATCCAGGTCACCTCGGACTCCTTGCACCATCTGGCAACCAACATGGTGAATCTACAACTTTTTTTTCTAGGGATTGGCCATGTAGGAAGATGGTTCCTGAGATAAGCATTGAGTCCGAGACAGTAAGCTTGTAGCTTATAAAAAGCTACATGTAGCAATTAGAATTTACAAGTTTGTTTGGATCTAATCAGATTATTTCATAATATTTAATCTCTGTATTAGTAAATGAATTCCTTTTTGTAAGAAATATTTTTCTGGTTTCAAATGAATGTTACTTTATGAAGTTAGCCATGTATCTGTAGTCAATGTTTCGACAATTTATGTATCAATACAAAATTTTATTTTTTTTTTATGCAAGCTAAAATAAGTTGAGCTCTAAGTTACCTTAATGATTTATGTACTTTTAACTTCATCCAGTGAAGGCTATGGTAACAGTCATCCCATTTCCATCCATGGTTACCAGTCAATGTTAAACCTGCAGGATGGGGTTCCCACCAGAGAAGGCTGTTTTTTTTAAATAGATATAAATGAAGTCAGTGTGTTTCTAGGTGGCTGTAACTTGGATGCTTTAGCCTTCACCTCTATGGAGAGTGCTCTGTACAGAGCAGTTGACCAAACCAAAACACAGATAGCTTTGTGTCTGGTACAGAATGGAGCTTCTCCCAATGTGCAGTGCCCCTTTGATGTCACAGTCTTGCAAAAAGCGTGCCAGAAGAGAATGGTAATATCCTCGTTATCTTCTATTCTGTTCAGCGTGTTTCCACCACTACAGTTTTTCTGTTTAACTTAATATATGGGAGCATATTTTTCTGTTCTACTAAGAACTTTTGTAAACACTTCAGTATTTTGTATGTATTTTATATCTTCTTAAATGTTTTTGCTTTGGTTATTCCTACCATTTGGTGTTTCCACTCATTTAAGGAAGACTATTTTAATATTTAAGCCAAAGTTGGTATGGAGTATAAAAAAAAATCAATGTTTTTGAAGTTCTGCATTTTGGACAAGTAAAACAGGATTTTAGCATTCTCAGCCAAATCGGTCACAAAAGCTTGCATCTGCCATTTACTGGTGCCGCGTTCTGTATGGCCCATGTTTTTGTAAGCTCATTTTGCATATTTTATATCCATTTTCAACAAAATTTTCTTTATTGTATCCACCGGAGGCATCCCTTTGGTACAGGGTATCTTCATTGAGGGGTAAGCTTCTCTGGGAGTGAAATTAGCCTCATTCTGAAAAACAAGATGGCTGCCGCGGGCATTTCTTATCTACATTAAAAAAAATTATCTACATTTTTCTACTGGCTGTTTCTCATGGATAGAAGGTTAAATCTCTTCATAGGTGATATGTATAACAGATATACATGTCCTCTACAACCCTGCAGACATTTGACCTTGAAGCTCTTAATTGAAGGTCATCCATGGAGTGCCAAAGTAACCCACATAGCGAACTTTAAAAGTGCCTATATCTCCCTTATTATTGGTCCTAGAGGTTTGCAATGTGAAACCAACCTATAGGCAATCATGTGCTGCGAATCTTCTAATGTGGTCAGATTTGACCTTGGACCCCTCCTTCAAGGTCAAACGAGGATAGCCAAACTTAAAAGTGCTTATAACTTGCTTATTATTGGTCCTAGAGATTTGGGATAGTAAACTAACCTATAGGAAATCAGGGGCTGGGAATCTTTTGGTGTGGTCAGATTTGAACTTGGGCCCCTACTTCAAGGTCAAACGAGGATAGTCAAAGTTAAAAGTGCTTATAACTCGCTTATTATTGGTCCTAGAGGTTTGGGATGGTAAGGCAACCTACAGGAAATCATGGGCTGGGAATCTTTTGGTGTGGTCGGATTTGACCTTGGGCCCTCCTTCAAGGTCAAATGAGGGTAGCCAAACTTAAAAGTGCTTACAACTCACTTTTTTTGGTGCTAGAGGTTTCCCATGGTAAAATAACCAATATGAAATCATGTGCTGCGAATCTTCTGGTGTGGTCGGATTTGACCTTGGACCCCTCCTTCAAGGTCAAACGTGGATAGCCAAACTTTAAAGGGACTATAACTCGCTTATTATAGGTCCTAAAGGTTTGGGATGGTAAACCAACATATAGGAAAGCATGGGCTGGGAATCTTTTGGTGTGGACGGATTTGACCTTGGGCCCCTCCTTCAAGGTCAAATGAGGGTAGCCAAACTTAAAAGTACTTATAAGTGGCTTATTATTGGTCCTAGAGGTTTGGGATAGTAAACCAACCTATAGGAAATCATGGGCTGGGAATCTTTTGGTGTGGTCGGATTTGACCTTGGGCCCCTCCTTCAAGGTCAAACGAAGATAGCCAAACTTAAAAGTGCTTATAACTTGCTTATTGTTGGTCCTAGAGGTTTGGGATGGTAAGCCAACCTACAGGAAATCATTGGCTGGGAATCTTTTGGTGTGGTCAGATTTGACCTTTGGTCCCTCCTTCAAGGTCAAACGATGGTTCACTGGCTTTGGTGAGTTGTCTTTCCGGTGGATACAAATTTGCATCGGTTCTCCGATGCGTATGTCTAGTTTTGGCTGTTATTTCACATTTTATTGTGGGGAGATTTGTTTACATCAGCTCCATTTTACTTCCAGTTGGTGTGTCCTAAAACGCAAATATCCAGATTCAGGTCATTTTTTCACAACACCCAGCTGATTTTCATTGTCATAAATGCTCATCCCCCAACTTTTACAAATACTTGGTCACGAAGCCCATGGGTGCTTAAGAGCGCAGCACTGGTATATTGTTTCACAGCATTCTCGGGGTAGACAGGATAACAAGATAATGTTATTTCTATGCCATGCTGTTTTTTTCAACAATTCATTCTCTTGTTTAAAGATCAAAATGAGTAGAAAATGGCTAACAAAATATATGTCCTGGAAAAAAATGAAAAAAAAGTTTGTCCGGGCTGTATCTCAGAAACCGTAAGGTGTAGGAAGTTGATACTTGGTAGGGACATTGGTTAGGATGTGTAGGTGTGCAACGTCATGGTTTGACCAGGATTTGACCTTGCTATAGTGACCTTGACCTATAAAATCTTGTCCGGGCTATATCTCGGAAACTGTAAGGTGTAGGAAGTTGATACTTGGTAGGGACATTGGTTAGGGGTTGTAGGTGTGGAGCATCATGGCGTTACCTTGATTTGACCTTTGACCTTGTCATAGTGACCTTGACCTTTAAAATCTTGTTGCACCTTTGGGTCTGTCTTTTGATGCAGATTAAGCACTGTTAAAGTCATATTAGAATTCATTAAGAATTTTACTTTCACAACGTCCCATTGTAACAGATGGTATTTCATCAAGTGAGCCACAGATTTTGCTCCAACACCACACTTAAGCATTCATTGAATGTATTACCAGTTCTGTATGCATGGTAACATCTAAACCATAATTCGGCCATGCCAGATGTAGATAAAGTACATGCATTATCTTTGTCTTAGACATTATTTTCTCTATTTAAACATTGTTTGGACCTTTATATAACTGACAGTGCTCTGAAAGTATCCTGCACTTTGTACTGATACAGTACTTTTATATCTCATGGTGTTAAAAGTATTTCCGTAGGTTGTGGGGTACGGGCATCTCTGATGCTATTTTTCTCAAATTTCATCTAATCTTGATGTTACCTTTATGTGTTATATCTTTATATTTTTGTGAATGTTGGAATGTATTTTTCAAAAAGGTTGGTAAATGTAAGATATGTCACACTGCCTAAAGATAAATTCTAGGTGGGCACATAATTTGGTTTATTTTATTCCTTTATTCTATAGTATCAAGCAGTTTTAGTTAAAATGGATGAACCAGACCTGTACTCAAGACTTTTTTTAGGTTGGGGGAGATTCACACCAGACTTTATCCTACTTTAAAACTAGACTGTGCCGACTCGACACCAACATATTCCCAGACAGGCTATCTCTCACGCCACAGGCATTCACTGGGTATTCTTGTAGCACCCATTTGATGTGATTCACAACTAGATTGGGCCAACTCGGCGCCAACATATCCCCAGACAGGTCATCACTCACGCCACAGGTTTTGATCGGGAATTTTTTAGAACATAATTACCCATTATTATATGAACTTCAGCACATCAATCTACTCTGTTTATATCTTCCAAGGAAGATGGTGTATCCCCAGACACCGAATACATAACTCAAATTATATTTTCAATCTTCCTGCAATGATAACTCTAAACCTATTTTCAAAGTATTTAAATGATTGATGATTGAATGTCCATTCTAAAATAATAATCCCAAAAGAGCATATCTGTTTCTATATTTGTTGACAAATAAAATATTATTTTTAACTCAACTCATCATACTTTTCAATCTTCCTTCAAAGTATTTAAATGATTGATGATTCAATGTCCATTCTAAAATTCATAATCCCAAAAGCGCATATCTGTTTCTATATTTGTTCACAAATAAAATATTATTTAAAAAAAAATTATTTATATTATTATTTTATTATATTATTTTTAGAATTTGCAAATTGTTTTCAGTTATTCATTTCCTCTATACCTATATATGTGGTCCATATATATGCAACCTAAATATGTGACACAATCTCAGTTCTGACTCCCCTTTGTGTTATATGTAATGAAGCCCACCACCTCCCACCCCCACCCCTCTCCCCTTCTCCACACCTCTCTCACTATTACACAAGATCTGCAACCCCACTGAGTTCTTTGTTTCTCATCTGATATCATTAAATACCTTTGTTTATTTAGTGTCACTCAATATAGCTGGAGGTCCCAGAGGTGGGTGGGGGGAATCCGGGTGGGGGATGCATAAATGGTAAACAAACAATCTATATAAAAGGGGTACTCAAATACAAAAAGAATTGAGAATTTTAAGTATGTGATTATCAACTGAAATGAGTTCATAACTGTAGGAGCTGTGTCAAAATTAACTGAGGCAAGTTGAATAAAACTGGGCTAGTTGAGGGTTAAAAATCCCCTACTTTTACTACATAAGGATATAATTTCATTAATATTGGGACTTAAAGCTCACTTAAAGTGTCCGTTTTGTCTACTTGAATATGTTTAACCAGTTTCATTTTAAAAAGTTAAAAACTCAGCAAGCAGAGGTATAACACACAAAAATAAGTTCTTAAAAGACTAAGATAGCCATAACATTATTAATATTCAAAATTGAAATAGACAGGCATTTCCTTTTAAAAATTCAAAGATTTCAGCTCTATAACCCACATAGTTTGACAGTTACTGGGCTTTAAAGTGGCATAATGTCCATAAATTGGGTTTCTGTGGGCATTTTACAATTGTTAAAGAGACCTTAGCAATTAAACAACATATCTGAAACTTTTTGGGGGACATACATAACAAACAAAAATTATATATAATACAGTTTAAGACTTGTCACACTAAGCATTTCCAAATAACAGGGCAAAATACGGAAAAAATGTCCAAAAAGGCACTTGGGCGAGTGTCTATGGCCCTCATACACAGGTTAAATGTCTACTAAAAACCTTGATTTTCGGCATATGTAAAAAGGACATAATAATGCATTCCCAGATGGGATTTCAGCTCCATCAATCACATAGTTTAACAGTCACAGGGCTTAAAGGTGGTTAAAAAGTCCAAATATTGGGTCTCTGTGGGCCTTTTAGAGATCTCGATGTGGCTTTCAAATTAAAGCTTCAGACTTAAAATTTGTTACATACTAAGATTACACATAGAATATGTATCTAATAAAGTTTGAAACTTCTCAGACTTACCATTTCCAAGTTACAGAGCAAAATATGTGAAAAATGTCTTAAAAGGGTCACTCAGGTGGGTGTTTAAGGTCCTCATACACAGGTTAAATGTCTACTTGAAGCCTTGATTTTTGGCACATGTAAAAAGAACATAATAATGTATTCCCAGATGAGATTTCAGCTCTATCAGTCACATAGTTTAACAGTCACAGGCCTTAAAATTGGCAAAAAGTCCAAATACTGGGTCTTTATGGGGCCTTCTAGAGACCTAAATGTGGCCTTCAAATTAAAGCCTCAGACTTAAAATTTGTCACATACTAAGATTACACATAGAATATGCATCTAATACAGTTTGAAACTTCTTAGACTTACCATTTCCAAGTTACAGGGCAAAATATGTGAAAAATGTCTAAAAATGGTCACTCGGGTGGGGATTTATGGTCCTCATACACAGGTTAAATGTCTTCTTAAAGCCTTAATTTTTGGCACATATATAAATAACATACTAATATCTTCCCAGATAGGATTTGAGCTCTATCAGTCACATAGTTTGACAGTCACAGGGCTTAAAAGTAGCAAAAAGTCCAAATATTGGGTCTTTGGGAGCCTTTTAGAGACCTCAATTTGACCTTCAAAATTAAAGCTTCAGACTTAAAATCTGTTACATACTAAGATTACACACAGAATATATATCTAATACAGTTTGAAACTTCTCAGACTTACCATTTTCCAAGTTACAGGGAAAAAGATGTGAAAAATGTCTTATAAGGGTCACTCGGGTGGGTGTTTATGGTCCTGATACACAGGTTAACTGTCTATTAAAGGCCTAAATGTTGGGGCACATATAAGAAAACACATAGATATATTCCCAGATGATATTTAACTTAGATGAGAGACATAGTTTGAAAGCTACAGTGCTTGAAAGTGGCAAAAAGTGCATAAATTGGGTCTCTGTGGGCACTTTTGAGACCTTAAGTCGACCCCTTTGGGTAAACCTACAGCCCTAAAATTTTCTACAGACAAGGATTACATATCAAAGTTATACCTAGCGCAGTTTGAGACTCATCAGAATTACCACTTCCAAATTATAGGGCAAAATATGTGAAAAGTATAGCAAAAAATCCCCAAGTGGGGGTATTTATGGGCCTCAAACACAATTTTCTCTTCAACTTAAAGTCGTGATTTTCGGCACATGTACTAAGAACATATTAATGTGTTGTCAGGTAAAATTTCAGCCACCTGAGCATCATAGTTTGTGACCTACAGGGCTCTAAGTGGCCAAAAGTCCAATTTCTGACCTTAAGGTGGCCATAAGTTCTTTTTTACTGGGAGTTTAAGGTCACCTTAAAATAGGGATCTTCCTTTGGGCACCCTTAACATGTGTACCAAGTTTGAAAAAAAAATATTAATTTGTTTTTGAGTTATCGCGTCCACAAGGAAATTTCTACGGCGGCGGCGGCGCGACGGACCTGAATCCAATATATCCCCGACTTTCGTCTGGGGATATAATAATGTTACAGGCCCTAAACAAAACAAAGCCCAAGCATCCATTTGTTAGTTGAAATTTTTTGTGTCTTCATACATGAATTTGGAAAAAAATTAATTTGCTAAATATGTTCAGTGTCTCTGAAATCCTACTTTAAAGTACCCAATTCATTCTACAGCACATATTTGTATGCCAAATTTCTCAGTTTCAGTTTTGACTCCTAACTATAATTTTTTTTCAGACTTCATTGGTGGACACACTCCTCTGCACTGACATTAAATGGGAGTCAGAGACTTGGCTGGTGAAAAGCATCTATCAGTCGGGTATCAACCCTAAGTTACTGAGTGGCTACTCTTCTTGTGTACCAATGTGTCTACTGGACAATCAGCAGCTCTATCAACATATTCAAGATGTCCACTACAACCCACTGGGACTGGACAGACTAGTCAGGAAAAGTATCAGAAAGTGCCTGGCCACTAAACTACAAGTGAAAGTGAAACTGTTAGAAATTCCTGGAAGACTCAAAGAATTTCTCATGTTACGCATTTTATAGGACATTGATAGACTGCCAGAAAAGATGTGTATTGCCTGTCATTTATAAAATACATTATGCGTGTGGTGTGACAACATAATTTTGACCTTTATTTGTTTTGCTTTTGGGATTGGCTTTCCCCCACATATAAGCAGTCCTTTAAAATGATTTTTGCTAAACAAAACATTATATCTCTATAAATGTCTTACAGACTTTCTTCAAGTAAAAAAATGTCAAAACTAAAATGAAATGCCTTCAAAATAATATATAGCATTAGTAGCAAAAGTAGTACACAAGTTGAAAAACTTGTCTACAAATGCTTGCAAGATGGAGCCAGTCAACAGGTGCCTAATATCACAGCAGCGTGCACACCACTTGTGTGGATCATAAGATTACATTATATGGCCACAATTGCTTGAAGACATATTGACCTATCCAAAAACACAAACTTCCTCCACAAAAATAAGGATTGAAAATTGTAAATTTGGACAAATATTTTCAAAACTGTTTAACCCACACTTTAAAATTCAGGTTACAAGCAAGATATTTCAAAAGCTCACTTTTCTTGCATTGAACTCCATCCAAAGGAAAGGAAGAAACAAAAATATTTAGAGTAAAGTGTGTTGTTACAACTGCTTACTTCATGCAAGGCACCAGCCACACAAAATTTAGTGTGCACTTGCAAAAGGACATCTCAACTTGTGTTAATACATCTTTCAAATACATGTAATGCTGTGGGAGTGTCATGGCTTTGTGTCCATGTAAAACATTTTATATATCATGGTGATAATACAGATCTTAAAAATTATAGACCAATACTTCTCAGTAGTTAGGGCTATAAGATTTTGTCTTTATGTTAGCAAGACGTATGCAAAACGAGATGGACCTAATAGTTAGTAAAGACCAGACTGGATATATTAAAAATAGAAACATGAGTGATAATGTGGTATTGATAAATAGCATAATAGATTATTGTGAAAAGTTAAAAAAAACCAGCTACGATTATATTTTTGGAATTTGAAAAAGCTTTTGATAGTTTAAGTGGAATTTTAAGCAAAATGTTGTCAAAAAATTTGGTTTTGGTGACTCTTTTTTATCTTTGATAAAACTTTTGTATAGTGGTCCTTCGTTGGTTGTAAAGAATAATGGATGGTTATTTGGAAATGTTACTATGCATAGAGGCATCCATCAAGGATGCCCACTGTCAGCATTGTTATTTATACTGTGTGTACAATGTCTTGCTTTAAAAATAAAAGGGTCAGAAAAAGTATCAGGAATACAAATTGGTAATGTTGAATGTCGGCTATCCCAGTATACAGATGATTCTGCCTTAATCCTGAAAGATGAGGTATCTATTATAAATTCATTTGCACTGATCGATGAATTCTCTGCCATCTCAGGTTTGAAATTAAACATATGGAAATGTGAAGGCCTGTGGCTTGGTCCATTAAGACCGGGCCCCAAACAATTCAATGATATATCCTTTGAGAAAGAGGTGATTGGAATTTTCATTGGGCATGATCAAAATGATTGTCTCATTAGAAACTGGAACACTAAGTTATTAAAGTTTGAAAGTATTCTTTTAAAATGGAAATCGATTAAATTGATTCTGTTTGATAAAGTGTCTATAACAAACACTCTTGCTATACCACTTATAATTCTAAATATGTCCATTTTACTTGCTCCTTCATCAATATTGAAAAGTTTTAAAAAACTTATTTTTAATTTTCTTCCGGGGAAAGAGATATAAAATTAAAAGGCACATTTCAACAAGCAACCTAAAATTTGGTGGTCTTGGTGTGGTTGATATTATTGCAAAAGAAAAGGCCTTAAAGGCTGTTTGGATGAGAAAACTAAATGATCCATGTTGTATTATTAACAATATTTTTGTACAATATTTGAAACGTAGTGGAATAACTCTACCTATTTTGCAACAAATGAATTTCAGAGATATTACTAACTTAAAAATACTATAGGGACTACCTATTTTCTACGAGTAAATTATTGGTGCGTATAACTATTGCAAATATATTGAGTCATTGGAAAAATTCTCAAATTATGAATTTCTTACACAGATAATTTGGGGAAATGAGCTCTTCAAAATTAATAATACTCCACTGAGTTTTAAACACTGGATTCAGAGTGAAATTATATTTGTGAAAGACTTATTTAATGAGAATGGAGAGCTGTTGAATGAAAATTGTATCTTGAGTAAATTACGCAACAAGACAGATTGGATCAGAGAGGTCATGATGCTAAAAAATGTTTTTTGCAACCTAGTAATGAAGTTTGATACTGACAGCTAAAAATATATAAACACTCAAAATATATATCTTAATGGTGTAGTCATTGGGAATAGCACCTACCAGCTGAATTCTCTTCGAGTAAAGGATTTCTATAATACCTTACTGCTAAGAAATTTTTCAAGACCACACACAGAACGCATATGGCAAACTTTAACAGATACCAAGTTTTCGAAAATAGAATGGCAAAATATATACCGGTATAAAAAAAATTATAAAACCCAAAAAAATTTGCAGAGTTCAAATATAAAATTTTGATGAATATACTTAGTTGTGGTGTTAAGATAAATAGATGGAATCCTAACGTTTCTAAATAGTCACGTGTGTGGTGAGAGTGAAAATATCAAACACTTGTTATTTTACTGCAAGCATTTACATGGATTATGGTGTATTATTGGAAAGAAGCTGAAATTATCAATCAAAGCATATCATTTTTGGCTTGCAGAGTGTAACAGACAAAGATTATGTACGTAACTTAGTTATTGTTATAATTGCTTTTTCTGTAATTATATAAATCATGAAATAATTGCAGTTTTAACAGGCTAGAATATAAAAATTGTAATCTACAAGCTGAAATTAAAGTGAACCTTGTTTTCTATAATGCAATATTTAAATATGTTCTTTCTGAAAAATACTACTTATACCTGAACAGTATAATTAATAACATTGAAGAGGATTTGTAACGCCCACTATTAATGTAAAGAGCAAGAAATTTTGTTCAGTACATTAGTTTATTACATGCTAATTAATTTACAGTAACATTGCAATAAAACCTTTTTCTTGTGAACTAAATTATAGTAACTATAAAGTAAAACCTTTTTTCAGAAAACTGCTGTTAACAGTTTACATATGTTAAAGAAATAGTGTTTTCGAAATTAAATTGTTGTGATGTCATACTGTGTGTGACTTGGCATCACCTGAAAGTGTAACCACATGGATTTATTTATGGTTTTAATGTCACTTTCAACACTGTACAGGTCATGACGAGTAGTTTTATGGGCAGAGGAAACCAGTACATACAGTTGGTCAAAGTTCTGTAAACTGTCAACCGTCGGTAACCACATGGAATCACTCCACTTTAAACTCCTATTTTCGTCCAACTTTATTCATGTATGCTGACGTTTTGATGGTCATATTTTAAAATATTGCAAGGAAATCCCATGGAATTCAGAGGCCTCACGTTTTTTAAAAATTGCTAGGAAATCCCATGGAATTCCTGACCTCACATTTTCTAATTTGCATAGTATAACATTTTGCTAGGATATCAGACGGAATTCCGTGACCTCACATTTTCTAATTGTATAACATTTTGCTAGGAAATCCGACAGAATTCCGTGACCTCACATTTTCTGACTTGCGTATTTTAACAATGATATTCTTCAGGTAAGATTTTATTGTTTGTTGATAGTATGAATAGGTTTAGTTATGCTTAAGTAATGACGTTTCTGATTTTTTTTTATGTCTGTTGATTAAATCGAATGATTAATCGATTTGAGATTGGTGATGATAAGAGTCTCTACAAACGGCGAAGTTGCAGCACCAGTAACCTTATTTCAGACATTTTACTTGATTTTCCGAGTTTATAATAAATTTCACCAATAAAAACAAAGACTTTGTAGATTGTGATTGGTTATGGTAATAGAAGACTTCATTATTTGTTGTGCTTTCATGGATTTGTGTCAATGTATACTTTTGTATAATCAGACTGCCTAGGTAACCTAATTTTTGCATATTTTACTTCATTTTGAGTTTATGATAAATCAACTTTAATGAGTAATAATGGAAAACTTTTCAGATCATGATTTGTTGTTCTGTATATGACCCTCTTCACCAGTCCAAAAAGAGTTATGTACATGTAGTTGATAACAGCCACACTAAACACTTGTCAACAGTTTATTCTAAATTTGCAAAACAGCATGCATCATTTTCAGTGGGTGAAATAAGAAAAAACCTCAGTGTTCACAGTTTAACTTTCATTTACAGTTTTCAATCTGTTGAAATATTTTGTACTATTCAAAGGTGTCACCCTTAAAAAATTTGCGATAGATACTTCCTTTAAAACCAAGCAGACCAGTTGATGTAGGGATAGTGTTTGTTGTAGATATATTAAAGTAAAGCAAAATTGCATACTTCTACATGGTTTATATCTCGTGAATAGCAAAATGTTTAATTATGTCCACCGCACTGGGGGGTGGACATATTATTTTTGCTTTTTCCGGCGTCCGGCGTCCCACTTGGTTTCCAGACATTTTAGGCAACAGTTCTTATCCTATCTTTACCAAATTTGGCATGCAGGTTTATTGGGTTAATAGCTTGTATGGGATTGCTTTTGGTGATGATAGCTCTATAGCTAACTGAGTAATAGCTACTTTGCTACTTTTGAGTAGCTCTTTGGTTTCCAGACATTTTAAGGAATGCTATTAAGCCTAGCTTTCTGAAATTTGGTATGGAGGTTCATTGGGTTAATAGCTTGTATGGGATTGCTTTTGGGGGGAATTGCTTCATAGATGAGTGAGTAATTAATTAAATAAATGAGTAATTAGCTATTTTGAATACTGAAAAAGGCAAATGTGCTCATATCTCCTAAACCGTGCGAGATAGAGCGATTTCGTCGAAATTTTCAACCCACAGGGTATCTAAGGAATGTACTCTTTGCAATTTTCAAAAAATTTTCCCCTCCCCAAAAATGGCGGCCATTTTGAATTTTCGAATTTTTGCCAAAAATGGCAAAACACAAATTTGCTTCTATCTCCTTAACCGTGCGAGATAGAGCGATTTCGTCGAAATTTTCGACCCACCGGGTATCTAAGGAATGTACTCTTTGCAATTTGAAAAAATTTTCCCCTCCCCCAAAATGGCAGCCATTTTGATTTTTCGAATTTTTGCCAAAAATGGAAAAACACAAAATTGCTTCTATCTCCTTAACCGTGCCAGATAGAGCGATTTCGTCGAAATTTTCGACCCATAGGGTATCTAACAAATGTACTCTTGCCAATTTTCAAAAAATTTTCCTTTTCCCAAAAATGGCGGCCATTTTGAATTTTCAAATTTTTGCCCAAAATAGAAAAACAGGAATTTGCTTCTATCTTCTTAACCGTGCAAGATAGAGTGATTTCATCAAAATTTTCAACCCAACCAATGCAAAAAGGCATGAAGCTGAAATAATTTACATCTACACTAATAAATATTTAAGCATCATTGATATATTTTACAAATGAAACAGGGTCTTGTAAGACTACTGTATAATTTTGGCAAAAGGTTCATGGGGTGGACATTACACATGATAATGTGTGTTCTTCTATGCTATCCTGTTTCGATTCGCATCTACTATCAACAGGGCGTCCTATTTCTAGTTTTTTTTTAATATCCATGCTCTAGTCATCCTATGTGCAATATCGTGTACTCTGTTTTATGGTTGTGCTTTATTTACATATTTACTAATTATAAATTTATCAAGTTGTTGTACAAGTTGTTTTCTTTTAAATTGTCAGCACTAAAATACTGTTAGCACCATCAATACATACAGTAGTATTCTACCTTCTGTTATCAAAATTTCAAATGTATCATCTTATTTTCACTCTCCTTACTTTTGTTTCCCGTTGATGTTGTTTTAAACTGAAATTCATTAGGGTATGGACTAGGGCTGCGAACGAGTACTCGAGCCTCGGTGTACGAGGCGATCTTGGCTTGTACTCGAGTCCATTTTAAAAACTTGGTTACTCGCGAGGTATTGTATTATTGCCCACGTAATCAAATGCTTGTGTAAAATATGCTACATTTCAGCATTTCCGTCACATAATATCAGTTAAAGTTGTTATTTTCGCTTGAAAACATACAATTTACTCCATATTCTGTAATATATGGTCAAATAGAAGACGTCTTTCTTCAAAAGTTTCGTTTCCGGAACCGACTATTTGTTTACAGAAGACTTCTAATGGTAGATACTAAATCTCGCGGTTACTCGAATTCGGGCCGGTTGTCCGAGGGCGAATACTCGATGCCGTTTTTCTGCACCCGTCACAGCCCTAGTATGGACCTTCTTCTGTCCAAATCAATTTAAATCCTGTGGCATCATGAATGTGTAATAAGAGGTCTTGCATTGTAACGTGTTGTAACCTAACGAAAGCCATGATTTGAAACCCGACCTTCAGCCTCAGTAAATGGATATTCATTACCTCTGCCAAGGTAGTTATGTGTTTGATGGCGATCTGTCCGTCTGTTTGGAAAATAACTTGAAAATTTATTGACAGATTTTGATATTATTAGGAAATGTTGATTGCGACGCAATGATCAGATGATTCGATTTTGGCAGTGATCCGGATCACTGTCTGAATGCATAATTATTTTAAACAATATTGGAGGTGTTTGGTATGCACTGTGACTACTCTTGTTCATCATGGTTTTTAAAGGATGAAATAAAGAATTAAACCTATTCTGTGAACACGTACTGTATTCAGTATAATATCTTGCATTAGTGCTATCACCAGGTGGCAGGTTTATTGTTAAAAGTTGAGAAAATCAGACACAAGTCCGAATTCTGCAGTGGACCCCATCATGGTTATAGTGGTTTTTCTAATTGAAACTCCAAGCACTTTTTATTTACATCTGAATGCTCCCCTGGCTTGTTTCTCTGTTAGCATTCACATATTCTATTGCTAGAATCTCACTTGCAGCCGGGTACCCCATAAAGCACCCTATTATAAATGTGCCTTTTCTTTTCTGTACCAGTTGAAGAATGTTCTGAGAATGTTCCAAAATAATGAACTATGATCAATATTCATGAGCTGCATTTGGAAGAGACTACTATACTTAGCAGTGGCAGCTATCTTTCCCCCTAATACCACCTTGCGGGATTGAGATTCGAACCAAAATGGCATCAAACTAGAGATTGATGACAGGTTTGTTTGTGATTTACTCAGGTGCTTTGCAGTTGATTTAAAAACATGTTCAAAGCATAACTGGCCAGTATGAATTCCATAGTATGATCACAACCAAATTTAGTCATTACCAAGACTCAAATATCAGCAATACAACTCACACGATTGTTTGATTTGGGTTTAAACTCTTTTCAAAACTACATATAGTTCATATCACAACAGGTAGCTGATGTGATCAAATAGTTGATCAAAATTCTGAACTGTAAACCATGGTTTGAGCAATGATTTTTTTGAAGGACTCTATTCTCAATAATTGAACTGCCTCTCTGGTAATATAATTTTTGAAATGTATAAATATATTCTGCAAAAATATTCAAAAAAGCATAGTATAAATAGTTTATTTTCTTAGTTATTCTGTTATTTCATGAAACTTCATATTCTGCGTAATCTACTTGTTTAGAAGCCAGGCTTGAACACTTAAATGCCCAGGGTAAAAAGGACCAAGTATTACTTGTACATCAAAGCATCTCACTGTGTCAATTTACAAAAATAACAGCAGTTGAGCAAAATCTATGTACAATACAAAGTGAACCTGGCCATTAATGAAAAAAACCAAAAAATAAAATCTACAAACTATAGGAGAAACATATTTCCACAAGGACAAGACAATAATTCAAAATTTCTCTTTCATTCATAAAAATAGTGGTTCTAGTATAAGATAAACCACTCGTCTCCACCTGCAATGATAATACAGTTTTCCTTCATTTATCGCTGATATTCATACCCAAATTACTTTAGCAAACTCTGCTTAATTGTGACAAGGCTGTGTAAATGAATAATTGAATAGTTAACTATTAACAGAAACTTGACCTTTTATTTACATGTATTACACTTGAGTGTGTGGAATGATAAGTAGCACTAGAATGGCAGCCACAATCCTAAGATATACAAAATGTAAATACACATGCGGCCTAATACTCATACTATCATCCAATAAAAGACCAAAGCAACTAAACTTTCTCAGTTAAAATACTGAAATAGGTCAAGAAAATACTTCCGAAAAACTTCAAATGAATAGGAAATAATCGAAAAAACTATTCAATCAGAATGCTACATCTACTATAATCATACAAAATAGCATCAGAGATGTCCGTACCCCACAGCCTGGGGAAATATTTTTCAACATCATGAGATATAGAAGTAGTATAACAGTACAAAGTTCAAGATACTTTCAGAGCAGTGTCAGTTATATTAAGGTCCAAATAATTCTTAAGTAGAGAAAATAATATCTAAGGAAAAGAAATGTATGTAAATATGAAGTATTAAAACAAAACAATTCAATAATAAAATGACAGCACTTATCAGTAAACCAAAAATGGCCGAATTATGGTTTGGATGTTTTGAATATTACCCATGCATACAGAAGTGGCAATACATTCAATGAATGCTTATGTGTGGTGTTGGAGCCTGTGACTCACTTGATGAAATTCCATCTGTTACAATGGGAACTTGCAAAAGGAAATTCTTAATGAATTCTAATATGACTTTAACAGTGCTTAATCTGCATCAACAGACAGACCCAAAGGTGTAACAAGATTTTAAAGGTGAATACAGCAAGGTCAAAGGTCAATCAGTGTCACACCATGACGTGGCACACCTAAAACCCTCAACCAATGTCCCTACCAAGTATAAACTTCCTACACAAACTATTTCCTGCCACCCACCCACCCATCCGGACACCATGGGTGAAAACAATACCCCGACAGCCCTTAAGGGTTGTGGGGTAAAAACTACTGTTTTCATATTAAGTATAACATTATCACATATACAAATGTGTAATTGACCTAATTTGCATTTTTCATATGCATGAATAGCTTGCATTACCAGGATATTTAAACAATATTATAACAATTTTGAAGTCTTGTTTCATTAACTCCAGTATTATATTTTTTTGCAACAAGTTGGATCTTGGAATCTAAAACACAGGAGTCTTTTTCCACAGATACAGCCACATTTATAGCAGAAGAATAGAGAATTTGGATGTGTTTTCACCTACAAATTGAAATTTACAGTGGTTAATTTTTACAAATGACTTGAAATTTTTTACAGTGCGAGTGTAATTAACTATGCAGAATGTTCTTTTAATACAATTACATCTGGGATCGATCTTTCATTTATACCCTAGGTGAGTGAACACAAATTTACTAAACTATGAAGACTCACCAAAAATCTATCTTCTTTCTCTCAAGCAATTATATTCAATGGCTACAATATTAACAGCAGAAGGATTAGTAAAGAATCATAATTATCTGGGAACTGAAATGACTGATTAGTTTTACATTTTTTTACTATCTCTGTACATCACATATTTCTTTGTAAAATTAAGCGTATCCATCAACAATCTGAACTTTTTGTCGGGAACTAATCACTATCTTCCATAATTGTTCCTTCATTGCCCAGTTAGAATTCCATCATTACTACTGAAACTTAAAATGATATACGTCTATGCATAAAACTACATAATAATATACACAGCACGCTCTTGCTCAAAAAAGAACCTGGGAAGAATCCACCTAATTGGTTTTTATTTGATTTCCAATTTGGTAACTTAGAATTTTGTTCCAGTCAATCTTACTGCGAGTGACAGGAAGCTGACGACGCAAGGCTTTGAATGTTGTGTCTGACATCACTTGGTAGTTCTCTGTTATGGCACTCTGAAAAAAGTAAGACTGGATGACACATGGAATTTGTAACTAGCTAATATGTGTACTTGCTAAAAGTTTCAAACATTTCATATAATGCCAAAACATTTTCACACAATGACTGTGGTTCATTTTTCAACTGCTTGGCTAATGAAATCTACAACTTAAACTTCAGGCATCTGTGAGGTCTGTTACCATCCATTGAATCCTACTAAACCTATGAACCTGAATCTTAAGGACCCAGAAAATAAACCTTTACAGGGATTTCTATACACCGGTAAATTACAATGGCAAAAAGGCTTCATCTAGTTACACTCAATAGACAGATCTACTTAGTGACTGGTATGTCAATTTGGCAAAAAATGTGGTGGTTTTTAAGTTTCCATCATTTAGCATCTACCAAAATGTTCACTTCCTGTAAATATGGTGGTTACGGTTCACCAAGAAGTTAATTTATTGAATAAAAGTGCCTAAAATATTTCAAGATATATATAGAAAGATTTACGTTTAATGATTGGTCATGATAAATTGTCCGTGACCAATGTTAATGGTACACTGTAACAAAGACTTTATCCTCTCCACATCCTATCATCTACTCACTGGTAAACAGAGCATCTGCTTGGGCCATAATATATATGTCGTGTACAAGTTGGGATTTTGTACAAGTTATAACTTGTACAAAATCTTGTACAAGTTATAACTTGTACGACTCAGTTGTACAAGTTATAACTTGTACAAAATCTTTTTCAAATTTTGTACAAGTTATAACTTGTACAGATTTTATGCTTCTAAAAAGCTTAACTTGTACAAATGAGTTGTACAAGTTAGGCCAATACACTTTTTAATGGTTTTGAAGCTGTACCAGTGAGTTTTCAATAGTTTTAGGCTCTTATAAAGCCTCCCTTAATTAACTGATTGCAGTTAATGGTATAATTTAGGTGAACAAGTTAGACCAATGCTTTTTCATAGTTTGCAAGTGCTAAAATTTCAAGTTCTATAAAAAAAGTTTGAACTTCCTTTCTCCAAATCTAAACAAGTAACAAGGATAATGTAAAATACAAAATTTATTTAAAGTACATCAATAAAAATTGAATAAAGTACTAGTGCAAGGTAACACAGGTTATAAGTGATAAGGAAATTAGAAAGTTAGTCACATAAAAAACTGAATTACATTACAGATAAGCACTTTTGCACCAAAATCTAATCATTCATATTAAACAGTGTGGATTTATACAGATTGCACTTGAAAGACTTAAGAAACCTTTTGTTGGTTAAGATGGGTTAAATGGTGACTGTTAGTTTTTAACATGATTGGAACTGACTGACAAAAGGGACTTCTGGAGGCTGCCACACATTTTATAATCACTGTCAATCAATGCAGGGTTGATGTAATTTTTATTGCCTTACAATAGGGGCTTCTTAAGCCTGCCTGACTTTTTATTATTAGTTTCAATCAAAGCTATAAGAAGACCCTCAATAACAGTAATTGACACATGGCTTCCTTTGGCCTGGGGTCCTATCTAATAGTATCTATGCATCCTTAAATGACATTTAGCCTTTTTTGCTTAGATCAAAGAAATCAGATTTAAAAGACTTACCATTTCATGTTAATATTCTGCTTATGGTATACTTTGGTAAACAACTTTAAACACATCATCAGTACCACCTAATATTTCAAAAATTTATTACATTGATGACTTTGGCAAATTCTAACTTAAAAAGTTTTTAATTTTTTGCTAGGTTAAATGGCAGCTAATTTAATTTGAAATGTTCAAAGCAAAAGTATAATAAAAACATACAGTCAAGACAATAAAAATTATCTATTTATTTGAATCATTCTGCATAAACTTATGTAGAATTTGTCACATTACTACAGTTTCCTTAAATGGAATACCTATATTAAAGCCTACTGTAATCTGAAAAGTTAAAAGCAAAAACATATTACCAAACATCACTGAAGAATAGTGCTGTACAAGTTATAACTTGTATAGGCATAATTTTTGTACAAGTTATAACTTGTACAAAATTTGAAATAGATTTTGTACAAGTTATAACTTGTACAACTCAGCCGTACAAGTTATAACTTGTACAAGATTTTGTACAAGTTATAACTTGTACAAAATCCTAACTTGTACGGACGTTTCGGCCACGGACGTTTCGGCCTAGGACGTTTCGGACTAGGACGTTTCGGCCACGGACGTTTCGGCCAGGCCATTTTTAAGGGTGGACGTTTCGGCCAAATCTATATTTTTAGGAGATTTATATAATAAGAACATCTTTTAATGTCCTTGTGTCCAAAAAGGGAAAATCTATATCACTAAGTGACTTGAAAGGAGAGCTGTGAAAGCAAACCTTTTATGGTTTAAGGAAAGCAGTGTCTGCACAATTTTCTTTGATCAAGTTGAGGAAACAGGCAGACTGTTGCCCAACCAGATACTCACATTTGCTGCAGCTGCTGCTCCTGATGAAGTCCAAGCCAGGCTTCCAGCTGCTGAAACTATCAAGAGAGTTCTACGCCGTGTCCGTGCACATCACCGACCCAAAGACCCAAACACACTGCATGAGCTGATCATTGAAGGCCAGTGGAGCCAGACTTCTGGTGAACACCCAACCACATTCCTGAAGTATGACAATGGGCAAGATGCTGATGAGCGTGTGGTCATATTTGCCACTGATGCCCACTTACAACAGCTTGCTTCTTGTGAGGTCTGGTGCATGGATGGCACCTTTGCTGTTGCTCCTCGTTTGTTTCACCAGTTGTATGTGGTCCAAGGAAAATGCAATGGTGTTTTTCTGCCACTTGCCTATGCATTACTGCAGCGTAAAAGTCAGACGTCTTATGAAGTCATGCTACGTGTCCTAGAAGAAGCAGGATGTGATCCTTCTGTTGTAATAGTTGACTTTGAACGAAGTGTCGAGCTGGCACTCCATGCAGTGTTTGGTGAACACGTGACTATTCAGTACTGCTTCTACCACTTGACCCAATCAATATGGCGTAAGATACAGTCCTTGGGCCTCACCAACCTGTATGAAAGTGATGATGATTTCCGTTTGTTCTGTGGACAAATTGATGCCCTAGCCTTTCTCCCACTACATGAAGTGTCTGAAGGGATGACCTACCTGAGAGAATCGGCTCCAGAAGAATCAACCCCACTGCTGGAGTACTTTGACACAAATTATGTGACAGGCCATCTGCGTCCCAGACCTCAGACTCCAGATCTTCAGCTAAGGTTCCGGCGTGTGCCACCCATATTTGCTCCCGCCCAATGGAATATGCATGAGGTGACCCTTGCAAACCAACCAAGGACCAACAACGTATCAGAGGGCTGGAACAACAAATTCAGGAACCTGAAGTTTATGTATATAGCTTAATTGTGTAAAATGTTATTATATTATTGTTATAAAATGTGGGAAAGGTTGTACAATAAATGTTGTTATCACAGTTGTATTATTTGCATGTTTAATCATTGAAAACCTGATCCAAAAATATATTTGGCCGAAACGTCCACCCTCAAAAATGGCCGAGCCGAAACGTCTGTGGCCGAAACGTCCTAGTCCGAAACGTCCGTGGCCGAAACGTCCTACATTCACATCCAGTACTACTGTGTATTATTTAGATGGATTACTTAAAATGCTTACTGAAAACAAAACATACCTGGTAATCCTGTTCAGCATTTGAAACAATTTTACAGAATTCCTTCGCAGTCTGTGATTCATTCTGTAACATAAAATAGACATCTACCAGGAAAAGGTATCAAGTGATTTGTTAACAGAAGTAATTCATTACCCTGTATAGATGGGTTTGAATTTTGCTTCTTTCCTTTTCTAGGGCATAGTTCATGACAACTTGCGACATTAGGTGATTTTCCTGGAATTAGTTGCAACTTAATCAATTGCAACTACACTGTGCACCATTAAATTATCAAGGTTTTCATTCTTTTGTATTTGAAATGTGTAGAACTTCTAAGCTGAATTTGAAGAACCTGACTTAAATATCGTAAACATCGTAAATATCTAACAAGTGTTGAGTGTGTAATCACAATTTAGGATTGTGATAAGTCAAAAAATTTTAAATTATCAGGAAGTATAATGCACTAAAATGTTGAAAATCTTAGTGTTTGATAGTGGTCAGACAGTGTGCAAAATTTGTGTATGTGCTTTGAAATGAACAAAATCTTGTATCTATTTAATTTGCTTAAATGGTGAAACTTAACCATGTTCGTATATGAACTATAAATTGAAAAGAGAAAAGTCTTCCAAAGACATTTTTAAGTCTTTAAACATCATTTTTACCAATACATGGTAAACAATCTGAGACATCCCATTAAATGTATAGGCCTTTTATTACTTGTTCAAAGCCCTTTGTAAGCTCTCAACTAATAGCTTTATCTGTAACTTGTCTTTAATGTTCCTTGTGAATTATGCTATTCCCACCACCTTACGATGAAAAGTACAACTTTTTGTTTCATTTTCATTCATACCACTGGTTTTGAAAAATATTAAAATTCCAACTGAAGTTACCAAATAGATGGGATAGCTCAAAGTTAAATGAAATTTAATTTATTAAGTATTTTGAAGAAGACCTACATCTCTGTCATTAACAGAGCAAGGAGTATGATATTTTACTTTGACAAAGATAATTTACCAGGGTTTCTGTCAGTCTACAAGAGTATAAGGCTAAACCATAATGTTGAACCATAATGCCACCATAACTCCTATTTGTCAACTGCTTTCATGATTATACTGTTCAGTGGTTTACCACTATAATATTTACCAAATAGCCACCCTGAGATACTTACCCTTATAATTAAAGACTCCTTCACATCTTTGGAACTCACCAACTGGACATTACCATCCTCGTAATAGTGAACCTACAAACATTTACATGTTATGGTGTACAAAATTACACAGGATTTGTCATTCTTCTTGATACTTGTGATTTTAATAAAATCAATTATTAGGCAATTTATCCAAAAAACCATACAGACAGACTAACAAACAGTGATAATACATACATTACCCTACCGGTGAATGTAAATCATCTATTCATAACTTGGGAGTTAATTAACTCTCACAGGAAAACAGTAATACCCATACCCAGTCATAAGGATATAAATTCACCACTTTAAGAGGATAGTGGGAAAGGTGTGCTGTTCCCAGAAAATTAATTTTTATAGGAAAAAACAGGTAGTAATTGCCAACGGATACCTGAACTTTGAGAATGCCAGTGATTTCAGCAGTGCCTCCACCTGATTGTGGAAATGTGACTGACCACTGAGACCTCCACCTCCCATTCCTAAACATACAGGTAAATAACCAAATCTCTCAGTATCATATAATTTCAATTTAACACTCAAGGCAAATTTCACAGGACCAGAAAATTACTTCCAAGAACCAGTACTTTTTGACAACAGATCAGTTTCAATAGAGAAGGCCCTTTAAGGGCCTAATATTTACTTCTACTTAACTTGCATGAACTCCACTGAACAGAGTACTACTTAACAAGCGTTAGACTGTATTTCACCAATGTAGTACTTTAGGAAAAAATTTGTATTTGTTACTGCTTGAGTTGTACACCTACAATATGACTTTATTTATTACTGCTTGAGTTGTATAAAAATCAGACAACTTAAATTTTTTCAGGGAAATTAACTAAAGCTTTCTTTATCTTCAGTTGTTAAATTATTTCACCCAAGTGTGTAAACAATACATAGAAAAATAGCATCAGAGATGCCCGTACCCCACAGCCTAGGGAAATATCTTTAACACCATGAGATATAGAAGTACTGTATCAGTACAAAGTTCAGGATACTTTCAGAGCACTGTCAGTTATATAAAGGTCCAAACAATGTTTAAATAGAGAAAATAATGTCTAAGATAAAGATAATGCATGTACTTTATCTACATCTGGCATGGCCGAATTATCGTTTAGATGTTTTGAATATTACCATGCATACAGAAGTGGTAATACAGTCAATGAATGCTTAAGTGTGGTGTTGGAGCAAAATCTGTGGCTCACTTGATGAAATACCATCTGTAAAAATGGGAAGTTGTGAAAGTAAAATTCTTAATGAATTCTAATATGACTTTAACAGTGCTTAATCTGCATCAAAAGACAGACCCAAAGGTGCAAGAAGATTTTAAAGGTCAAGGTCACTACGACAAGGTCAAAGGTCAAATCAAGGTAACACCATGATGCTCCACACCTACAACCCCTAACCAATGTCCCTACCAAGCATCAACTTCCTACACCTTACGGTTTCCGAGATATAGCCCGGACAAGATTTTATAGGTCAAGGTCACTACAGCAAGGTCAAAGGTCAAATCAAGGTCAGACCATGATGTTGCACATTAACAACCCCTAACCAATGTCCATAGTAAGTATCAACTTCCTACACCTTACGGTTTTCGATGTCCCATGAAATTTTTCTGCCGTGAAATTTTTCTTCTTCCTGTCTTTTACTCGTTTCCACGCCGTCACGCATGCGCAGAAATAGTTATATTATAAACCGAAAACACTTTATTTAATATAATATCCAACATAATGTTGTCAGTTATCGATATATGTACATTATATTTCTTAAACTATCATTTAACAACCATAAAATACAATAATAAATGAGATCCGTGGTTTAGAAGGGACTTAGAAGAAAAATTTTACTTCCGGGCAAAATTTCACGTTACACCGAGATATAGCCCGGACAAGATTTTACAGGTCAAGGTCACTACAGTAAGGTCAAAGGTCAAATCAAGGTCTCGCCATGACGTTGCACAACTACACCCCCTAACCAATGTCCCTACCAAGTATCAACTTCCTACACCTTACGGTTTCCGAGATATAGTCGGGACAACATTTCAAATCAACAGGTCAAATCAAGGTCAGACCATGACGTTGTACACCTACACCCCCTAACCAATGTCCCTACCACGTATCAACTTCCTACACCTTACAGTTACCGAGATATAGCCCGGACACAATTTTATAGGTCAAGGTCACTACGGCAAGGTCAAAGGTTAAATCAAGGTCAGACCATGACGCTGCACATCTACACCCCCTAACCAATGTCCCTACCAAGTATCAACTTCCTACACCTTACGGTTTCCAAGATATAGCCCAGACAAGAGTTTCAAACTCAAGGTCACTACAGCAAGGTCAAAGGTCAAATCAAGGTCAGACCATGACATTGCACACCTACACATCCTAACCAATGTCCCTATCAAGTATCAACTTCCTACACCTTACGGTTTCTGAGATACAGCCCGGACAAACTTTTTCCCGCCACCCTCCCGCCCGCCTGACCGCCCCTTAAGGACTGTGGGGTAAAAACCTCATCTGCTGCTTCATTCTGTTAAAAGTATGTAAATGTTACGAGAGAGCCATTCTTAGCACTAAATACACACCAGAAGTTCTTTGGCTGGAACTGATGACTTTCGATACAAGCGATTATGGTGACATTGTTGTTCTCAGTGCTGCCGTACACTGTGCAGATACCAGACTTGTAGTGGTTATGGACATATGTGGTGAAGTGTGATTCTACTTCCTTGCGCCATGGCTCAGCAGTCTGGTCCACATTCACTGGTTTGAAATCACTGGCTTCCTTTCGCAAGTGGTCATACCTGAGGCAAAGCAAGTAAATGCAAAGCAATACAGAATTTATAGCAATGACAATCACAGCTTTTATTCTTTTTTTAAAGAAACACCATATTTTGTCAGCAAATTTAATATACCCAATGCTTGCAGTCACAGCAAGTTTACATCGTATATTCCTATGACTTTACAGGGCAGGGACTTTATTTTATGCTAATTTTCATAAAGAAGCCCTGAAAACTCAATGTCATTACAACACAAGCAAAATGTTCTGAAATAAGCTACAATCCAGGTAAATGAATCTTAAAAATAGCATCAGAGATGCCCGTACCCCACAGCCTGGGGAAATATTTTTCAACACCATGAGATATAGAAGTAGTGTAACAGTACAAAGTTCAAGATACTTTCAGAGCAGTGTAAGTTATATTAAGGTCCAAATAATGCTTAAGTAGAGAAAATAATATCTAAGGAAAATAAATGTATATAAAGATGAAGTATTAAAACAAGATAATTCAATAATAAAATGACAGCATTTATCAGTAAACCAAAAATGGCCGAATTATGGTTTGGATGTTTTGAGTATTACCCATGCATACAGAAGTGGCAATACATTCAATGAATGCTTATGTGTGGTGTTGGAGAAAAGCCTATGGCTCACTTGATGAAATTCCATCTGTTACAATGGGAATTTGCAAAAGGAAATTCTTAGTGAATTCTAATATGACTTTAACAGTGCTTAATCTGCATCAACAGACAGACCCAAAGGTGCAACAAGATTTTAAAGGTGAATACAGCAAGGTCAAAGGTCAATCAGTGATACACCATGACGTGGCACACCTACACCCCCTAACCAATGTCCCTAATAAGTATCAACTTCCTACACCTTACAGTCTCTGAGATATAACCTGGACAAGATTTTATAGGTCAAGGTTGCTACAGCAAGGTCAAAGGTCAAATCAAGGTCACATGACATAGCACACCTACACCTCCTAACCAATGTCCCTAACAAGTATCAACTTCCTACACCTCTTACGGTTTCCAAGATAAAGCCCAGACCAGGTATTATAGGTCAAGTTCACTACGGCAAGTACAAAGGTCAAATCAAGGTCACACCATGATGTTGCACACTTACTACCCCCAACCAATATCCTCACCAAGTATCAACTTCCTACACCTTACTGTTTCCGAGATATAGCCCGGACAAGATTTTATAGGTCAAGGTCACTACAGCAAAGTCAAAGGTCAAATCAAGGTCAGACCATGACGTTGCACACCTAGACCCCCTAACCAATGTCCCTACCAAGTATCAACTTCCTACACCTTACAGTTGCTGATATATAGCCCGGACAAGGTTTTATAGGTCAAGGTCACTACGGCAAGGTCAAAGGTCAAATCAAGGTCAGACCATGATGTTGCACACCTACAACTCCTAACCAATGTTCATACCAAGTATCAACTTCCCACACCTTACAGTCTCTGAGATATAACCTGGACAAGATTTTATAGGTCAAGGTTGCTACAGCAAGGTCAAAGGTCAAATCAAGGTCACATGACATAGCACACCTACACCCCCTAACCAATGTCCCCAACAAGTATCAACTTCTTACACCTCTTACGGTTTCCAAGATATAGCCCAGACCAGGTATTATAGGTCAAGGTCACTACGGCAAGGGTCAAAGGTCAAATCAAGCCCGGACAAACTATTTCCCGCCGCCCGCCCATCCGGACACCATTGGTGAAAACAATACCCCGACAGCCCTTACGGGCTGTGGGGTAAAAAGCAAGTGATCCTACATATAGTGTGACTTACATGTAATATACAAATAGCCAAGGAGGATATAATATTACCTATTTGATTGACTGACATATGTACTATATCAATCAATAAACGATAACCTAGAATTTGACATGGATACTGCTAATAAATAAATTTTGAAATGACATATATTATTTATTAAAGAAATCTTGAATTTTAATGACTGAATCATTTTGTATAGTATGTGCAATTGAAATAAGAACTCGATCTTTATAATGAGACAACACATTATTATCCAGTGTTTCTGTGAAGCCATTGTAAAGTACATTACTGATGATATTTAACCATGAAATAGCTGACTTGGAAGAGTTCCTTACTTGAATGACTTCTTTGTCCTTGGATCTAAAAATCTACTATTGCCCAGATCACCATGTTCTGTCACCAAGCCCTGATAAAGATAAAATTTACAATACTAAATGTTAATATATGGCTAAAAATAAGATTAAGGGGGGTGGTGGAGAAATGTAACCATGTAACAAAATCTTTTACAATGAATACATGAACATTGCAAGCAATCAGTGGTCAATCTGTGAAATTTACAGGATCCCATATTTACAGGAAGCAGGTATTTTTGGTAGATTCTAAATGTTGGAACACCGTTATTCTTACCAGATTGACCTATACTTCATCTCAGGAAGTGTTTCATTACCTAATAACAATGGAGAGAAAAATTGATTCTGGTCAATTACTGGTCAGACAAAATGGGTGATTCATCAACCATAGAAATTGGGGGGCGATTCCTAGCAATACTATTAACTTCATCACATCTAGCAGACATATTTCCCTCTTTTTCATATTTTGGCTCATGTACACTCTTATTTACGAGTCACTAAACCAGTGAAAACCAAATGATACTTCAGATTCTGTTAATTTCAGGGCCACGCAAAAGCAGTTTTGATATTTGCAAAGGATTACACCACTAACATCAATGTTATCAATATTATCATAATCTTTCAAGATTTAATCTTGGATGTCAGAATCACAAGTTTATTAGGTTTTTCACACTTGGCCGCAATCTCTCGTCTGTTGAATTCCCTTTTTTCAATAATTATTATCTGTTGATGCTCCCAGTTCCTTGTCAAAGAAAACCCATTGCTGAGAACTGTAACATAAAAGACACTACGACTTGCTGACAACCCTACCTCTTCTTCTGATCCTTCTACTCGTGCTGGGGTAAACTGATCTTTGTTATACTGAGCAAAGGCACTAAAAATACAGAAATCTTTACTGTTAACAGATAAGCTGATATAAAGTGTTATAATTGGTGTGACCTACTTGACTGGTACTAATTCGCAAAAGTCTATACATTATAAATACCTGCAAATATAACTAGAAATAGGACGCCCTATTGATAGTAGATACGAATAGAAAGAGGATAGCATAGAAGAACACACATTATCATGTGTAATGTCCACCCCATGAACCTTTTGCCAAAATTGTACAGTAGTCTTACAAGACCCTGTTTCATTTGTAAAATATATCAATGATGCTTAAATATTTATTAGTGTAGATGTAAATTATTTCAGCTTCATGCCTTTTTGCATTGGTTGGGTCGAAAATTTTGATGAAATCACTCTATCTTGCACGGTTAAGAAGATAGAAGCAAATTCCTGTTTTTCTATTTTTGGCAAAAATTTGAAAATTTAAAATGGCCGCCATTTTTTGGAAAAGGAAAATTTTTTTGCAAATTGCCAAGAGTACATTTGTTAGATACCCTATGGGTCGAAAATTTCGACGAAATCGCTCTATCTCGCACGGTTAAGGAGATAGAAGCAATTTTGTGTTTTGCCATTTTTGGCAAAAAATCGAAAAATCAAAATGGCCGCCATTTTTGGGGAGGGGAAAATTTTTTCAAATTGCAAAGAGTACATTCCTTAGATACCCTGTGGGTCGAAAATTTCGACGAAATCGCTCTATCTCGCACGGTTAAGGAGATAGAAGCAAATTTGTGTTTTGCCATTTTTGGCAAAAATTCGAAAATTCAAAATGGCCGCCATTTTTGGGGAAGGGAAAATTTTTTGAAAATTGCGAAGAGTACATTCCTTAAATACCCTGTGGGTCGAAAATTTTGACGAAATCGCTCTATCTCGCACGGTTAAGGAGATAGAAGCAAATTTGTGTTTTGCCATTTTTGGCAAAAATTCGAAAATTCAAAATGGCCGCCATTTTTGGGGAGGGGAACATTGTTTGAAAATTGCAAAGAGTACATTCCTTAGATACCCTGTGGGTCGAACATTTCGACGAAATCGCTCTATCTCGCACGGTTAAGGAGATAGAAGCAAATTTGTGTTTTGCCATTTTTGGCAAAAATTCGAAAATTCAAAATGGCTGCCATTTTTGGGGAGGGGAAAATTTTTTGAAAATTGCAAAAGGTACATTCCTTAGATACCCTGTGGGTCGAAAATTTCGACGAAATCGCTCTATCTCGCACGGTTTAGGAGATATGAGCACATTTGCCTTTTTCAGTATTCAAAATAGCTAATTACTCATTTATTTAATTAATTACTCACTCATCTATGAAGCAATTTCCCCCAAAAGGAATCCCATACAAGCTATTAACCCAATGAACCTCCATACCAAATTTCAGAAAGCTAGGCTTAATAGCATTCCTTAAAATGTCTGGAAACCAAAGAGCTACTCAAAAGTAGCAAAGTAGCTATTACTCAGTTAGCTATAGAGCTATCATCACCAAAAGCAATCCCATACAAGCTATTAACCCAATAAACCTGCATGCAAAATTTGGTAAAGATAGGATAAGAACTGTTGCCTAAAATGTCTGGAAACCAAGTGGGACGCCGGACGCCGGAAAAAGCAAAAATAATATGTCCACCCCCCAGTGGGGTGGACATAATAACAACAGGAGAGTGCCCGTGAATGGGCACGGTCTCAGCTGACTGAGTGTTTTTGATTTGTGAAGGTGATAATGAGAGGAAAGCATAATTATCAGGGAAAGTGCTGTACAGAAGTACATTAAATGGTAATTGAACAGCATGTTCGAAAGAAATTCCGAAGCTGACAGAAGAAAAGGACCAAAAAAGTTGTGCCCTGCAAATGGTATTATGAAGGAAAGTAACAAGGTAACTGTTTAAGTGTAAAAAGTAGGTTAAAACATATTTAAAGAAATACTGCAAATGCAATATCCTCGTTCCACCTTGAAGAAGGGGTGGGTCCAAGGTCAAATCCAACCACACAAAAACATTCCCAGCCCATGATTTCCTGTAGGTTGGTTTACCATCCCAAACCTCTAGGACCAATAATAAGCGAGTTATAACAATTTTTAAGTTTGGCTGTCCTCATTTGACCTAGAAGGAGGGGTCCAAAGGTCAAATCTGACCACACCAAAAGAATCCCAGCCCATGATTTCCTATATGTTGGTTTACTATCCCAAACTTCGAGGACCATTAATAAGCGAGTTATAAGCACTTTTAAGTTTGGCTATCCTCGTTTGACCTTGAAGGCAGGGTCCAAGGTGAAATCCGACCACACCAAAAGATTCCCAGCCCATGATTTCCTATAGGGTGGTTTACCATCCAAAACCTCTAGGACTAATAATAAGCGAGTTATAGGCATTTTTAAGTTTGGCTATCCTTGTTTGACCTTGAAGGAGGGGTCCAAGGTCAAATCCGACCACACCAAAAGATTCCCAGTCCATTATTTCCTGTAGGTTGGTTTACCATCCCAAACCTGTAGGACCATAATAAGCGAGTTATAGGCACTTTTAAGTTTTGCTATCCTTGCTTGACCTTGAAGGAGGGGTCCAAGGTAAAATCAGACCACACCAAAAGATTCCCAGCCCATGATTTCCTGTAGGTTGGTTTACCATCCCAAACCTGTAGGACCAATAATAAGCGAGTTATAAGGAATTTTAAGTTTGGCTATCCTCAATTGACCTTGAAGGAGGAGTCCAAGGTCAAATCTGACCACACCCAAAGAATCCCAGCCCATGATTTCCTATATGTCTGTTTACCATCCCAAACATCTAGGACCAATAATAAGCGAGTTATAAGCACTTTTAAGTTTGGCTATCCTTGTTTGACCTTGAAGGAGGGGTCAAAGGTCAAATCTGACCACACCAAAAGATTCCCAGCCCATGATTTCCTACAGGTTAGTTTACCATCCCAAACCTCTAGGACCAATAATAAGGGAGATATAAGCACTTTTCATGACTGACAAAGAAACACCTGTGGCGGCCATCTTGTTTTTCAAAATGAGGCCAAAAATATTCCCAGTCAAGATTTTATAATGAGGAACATATCCTGTGAATTTGAGATCTCTACCTATAATACCCTTTGCTCTAGAGGGCCAACAAAAGCCCTTGTTTAAAGTCGAATAAATGTCCCTGGCAGCCATCTTGTTTTTCAAAATGAGGCCAAAAATATTCCCAGGCAACATTTTATGGTTATTAATATATCCTGCAAACTTGAGAAGGCTAGCTATAATATTTTTTCGTTAGAGCGGTAATGGTGAAATCTCTTTACACACTGCGGCTATCCAGTGGATACAATGATTTACTCAACAGTGAGAACCTGAAAGTAACTATTGCTCAGCTATGCCATGACATACAGGTCTGCAATTTCACATTGTTATAGCTGACCAAAAACTAGAAATAGGACGCCCTGTCGATAGTAGCTGCGACATATGAATAGAAAGAGGATGGCATAGAAGAACACACATTATCATGTGTAATGTCCACCCCATGAACCTTTTGCCAAAATTGTACAGTAGTCTTACAAGACCCTGTTTCATTTGTAAAATATATCAATGATGCTTAAATATTTATTAGTGTACATGTAAATTATTTCAGCTTCATGCCTTTTTGCATTGGTTGGGTCGAAAATTTTGACGAAATCACTCTATCTTGCACGGTTAAGAAGATAGAAGCAAATTTCTGTTTTTCTATTTTTGGCAAAAATTTGAAAATTCAAAATGGGCGCCATTTTTGGGAAGACGAAAATTTTTTAAAAATTGCCAAGAGTACATTTCTTAGATACCCTGTGGGTCGAAAATTTCACCGAAATAACTCTAGTTTGCACGGTTAAGGCAAATTTGTGTTTTTCCATTTTGGGCCAAAATTCGAAAATTCAAAATGGCCGCCATATGTGGGGAGGGGAAAATTTTTTGGAAAATTGCCAAGAGTACATTTCTTAGATACCCTGTGGGTCGAAATTTTCACCGAAATAACTCTATTTTGCACAGTTAAGGCAAATTTGTATTTTTCCATTTTGGGCCAAAATTCGAAAATTCAAAATGGCCGCCATATGTGGGCAGGGGAAAATTTTTTGAAAATTGCAAAGAGTACATTTCTTAGATACCCTGTGGGTCGAAAATTTCGACGAAATCGCTCTATCTCGCACGGTTAAGGAGATAGAAGCAAATTCGTGTTTTGCCATTTTTGGCCAAAATTCGAAAATTCAAAATGGCCCCCATTTTTGAGAAGGGAAATTTTTTTGAAAATTGCAAAGAGTACATTTCTTAGATACCCTGTGGGTCGAAAATTTCAACGAAATCGCTCTATCTTGGACAGTTAAGGAGACAGAAGCAAATTTGTGTTTTGCCATTTTTGGCAAAAATTCAAAATTTCAAAATGGCCGCCATTTTTGGGGAGGGGAAAATTTTTTGAAAATTGCAAAGATTACATTCCTTAGATACCCTGTGGGTCGAAAATTTCGACGAAATCGCCCTATCTCGCACGGTTTAGGAGATAGAAGCAAATTTGTGTTTTGCCATTTTTGGCAAAAATTCAAAAATTCAAAATGGCCGCCATTTTTGGGGAGGGGAAAATTTTTTAAAAATTGCCAAGAGTACAGTGCCCAGATAATCTGTGGGTTGAAAATTTTGACGAAATCGCCCTATCTCGCATGGTTAAGGAGATAGAAGCAAATTTGTGTTTTGCCATTTTTGGCAAATATTCGAAAATTCAAAATGGCCGCCATTTTTGGGGAGGGGAAAATTTTTTGAAAACTGCAAAGATGCAAAGATTACACTCCTTAGATACCCTGTGGGCGAAAATTTCGACAAAATCGCTCATCTCGCACGGTTAAGGAGATAGAAGCAAATTTGTGTTTTGCCATTTTTGGCAAAAATTCGAAAATTCAAAATGGCCGCCATTTTTGGGGAGGGGAACTTTTTCTGAAAATTGCAAAGATTACATTCCTTAGATACCCTGTGGGTTGAAAATTTCGATGAAATCGCTCTATCTCGCACGGTTTAGGAGATATGAGCATAATTGCCTTTTTCAGTATTCAAAATAGCCAATTACTCATTTATTTAATTAATTACTCACTCATCTATGAAGCAATTACCCCCAAAAGGAATCCCATACAAGCTATTAACCCAATGAACCTCCATACCAAATTTCAGAAAGATAGGCTTAATAGCATTCCTTAAAATGTCTGGAAACCAAAGAGATACTCAAAAGTAGCAAAGTAGCTATTACTCAGTTAGCTATAGAGCTATCATCACCAAAAGCAATCCCATGCAAGCTATTAACCCAATAAACCTGCATGCCAAATTTGGTAAAGATAGGATAAGAACTGTTGCCTAAAATGTCTGGAAACCAAGTGGGACGCCGGACAAAGCAAAAATAATATGTCCACCCCCCAGTGGGTGGACATAATTACGTGAATAACATATTGTCACGGATCGTGAGTTGACAGTTCTTCCAGCGAAACTAATCAAAACAAACGATGTTTACGTTTCGTTTCCGGTGCAGTGTAGGCGTGGCAGTGTATAAATCCAAAGTTTTATCGTCGTGGAATTGTACTTTTCTGGTATAATTTGAACTATTTTAATGATTTTGTGCTGTTTTTCTATGATTTTCAGCTAGTTTTATCGCAAAACTGGCCATCTTTGAGGTAGTTTATAACGACAATGTCGGGAATATTTTTCATCCGCAAGTTTTCGTTCCGAAACCGAAAGCGGAGCAATTTTATTTCTTAAAGACTTAAACTGTTAAATATTCACATATTATAATATTTTAAAGTATAAATGTCATTTATTCTGCAAATATTCAACATATTTGTCTCTTTTATGAAGTTAGAAGCGGTATTCGCCAGTATTCTAATTTAGAATATTTGGATCTTCATCTTCGCGGACGAATACTCCAGTGAGTTGACAGGTGTCTGAACTTATAAATAAGCTTGGTCCGCATGTAATTGGCGGACTTCCCTATGAGAGGCCTCTATGTCAGACGATAATTTACATAAATTTACTACTTTGTTTACAAACATTACCACATCACATGCTAAATTCTTGGGCTGGAAGTGAGTATTTACAATCATTACCTACCTGAATTGAATAGTAGTATTGTTGTTATTTCTTTTGGGCTGAGGTTGGAAATTTATTTAGTAATTTATAAATAACAACATGAAAGTACACTGTAGTTGTCTGACCAAAATGTGTCCTTTAAATGAAGTCCACATGATTTAATGAAGCTTGATTATGATTTATCGTGACTGAACAAAATTGTTCAGAATTAATTCCCCCAATCTTGTAGATTTTGATCATTTTTTTTTTGACTGGTTTATTGATAATCTTTATATCTTGATGTTGGATCTGATTTTCAAATAGTCTGACCTGATTAGACATTTTATAACTGTATGCAAATAATTTATTTGGCTGATTGTTTTGGCCATTTTTGTGTGTATGTGCTTAGAATCTTATACCTGATGTGCTCATATATTTGTAGTGTGCACATATATATTTGTAGTGTGCACTCATACTGATCTTAGTGTGCAGATTTGGTGTGCACATTTGTTTATACTGATCTTAGTGTGCAGATTTGGTGTGCGCATTTATTTATACTGATCTTAGTGTGCAGATTTGGTGTGCACAGTTGTTTATACTGAGCTTAGTGTGCAGACTAGGTGTGCACATTTATTTTAGTTCGTAGACTTGGGGTGCACATTTATTTTAGCTTGTTGACTCGGTGTGCACATTTATTTTAGCTTATTGACTTGGTGTGCACATGTATTTTAGTTTATTGACTTGGTGTGCACATGTATTTTAGCTTACTAACTTGGTGTGCACATGTATTTTAGTTTATTGACTTGGTGTGCACATGTATTTTAGCTTACTAACTTGGTGTGCACATGTATTTTAGTTTATTGACTTGGTGTGCACATGTATTTTAGCTTACTGACTTGGTGTACACATTGATTTTAGCTTATTGACTTGGTGTGCACATATATTTTAGCTTATTGACTTGGTGTGCACATGTATTTTAGCTTTTTGACTTGGTGTGCCCATCGATTTTAGCTTGTAGACTTGAGTTTGTAGACACAGTTATTTGTAGTTGGCAGGTTTATTGATATCAGTTTGTAGACTTGATACTATGGTGTGGTTATTTTACAATGTAAATATATAACTTCCGTGCTTGACATTTACCGGCATTCATTGGTTTATTATTTATGAATTATTGGTACTTGATATAATAGTTATGTTTTCATGTCTTAATGTCTTGTTGAATAAAATGTTCAAGTTGGTTATTTTAATATCTTAGTTAATGGCTTATATTAGTGCCCATGCAGGAAGATCTCACTGATTTGGCATCGGGTGTTCATTGGATCTTTTCGATGACATTGAATTTTGTATTTTTGTGATCTTGAGAATTTGAGCTTGGACTTGTACTCTGATATTTTCATTGTGACAGGATTTATGCTTTGTGAGCACTGTCGATCGACACTGATGAATATACTGCTGTGGTGATATTTATTTATATATGAATGAATGGCGTGATTTTTATTACGCTGATATGAAACTTCAGTAATTTAAGTATTATATATACACGGGATACCCGTGGTGATAATTGAAGTTTCTGATTGATTTACCACTGAGCAGTGATTTAATTTGAATGAGTGTCTGATAGGTCATATAGACCTTGGCTCTATTAGAGTGATTGTGACAGTAAACCGTGAATGTATTAACTGTTTGTCAAGGATCAAACTTGTGAGGGATATTATCACGAATACAGTTTTGGCTTAATCTGCTAAGAAACTACCAAAAGAACAGAACTGTGAGCAGTCAGAAAACCAGGATCAGTAGGGTTTAGTAGTTTAAATCACATATTTCCTAGTAGTCTGAATTGGGGTAGGCATAAGGAAATCTAGTGATTGAAGTAGTCGCGGGTAGTCCCCATAAGAGGGGCGGGGCGTGTGGCGGGACACCTTGCCCGTTACATAATAAAAATTGGTGGCAGCGGTGGGATCTTCCAAATTTCAGACTTATTCTTGTAGTGTTAGGTTTGGTAGTTTTGTATTGTCTAGGTGTTGTCCAGTTTGTTCGTGCTGTAGTTTTTGTTTTTTTTAATGTTCTGAAGATAGGAAGATCCAGTGGTCGAACTGATGTCCTGAAGATAGCTGGTAGCTGTGTTGTTCTGTTTGGTAGTTTGTTTGTTGGTTCTCATAATAAGGAAGGTCAACCACTTTACTGGTTAGATGATAACTATTTGAAATAATTAGCAGTTCTTTCCTATGATTGGATGGGTTTAGTAGAATTAGTACCTATGGTACTGATGTAAAATTTTAAACATATTTCACTGATGGTTACACTTGAAGGTGAACAAAGATAAAAAGATATACAATTATTTGCATACGACTATACATTTTATTTAAAAATAAGACACACACACATATATTAGAACACAACAGAGTGTGAACATTATCGTTTTATCAACTTTGCACAAGGTGATATTAGCATTTCAATTTTGGCTAAAAAAAAATAAAATAAAAATATAAAAATTACTGATTCGATATAGGCTAAAATTCTGAATTGTGCAAAGTCATATGCTGAGTCGATACTACATAATTTATCATTGTGAGGTATGAAAAAGTAAATATCTCAGTGACTGCCTATATTTTTTTTTAATTACTGCACATTGATAGCACACACAGAATTGTGGTAACCGATTTTTTTTTTTTTTTTTGCAAAGAATATTAACAGCCAAAGTCGATACAGTCAGTAGAACTGATCTGTACTTACTATAGTAGCTATTAGTTGGGCAACTTTGCAACCATTATTCAGAGTACTCCTAACTCCAAAATGAGTACTGAAGAGACTGCATGTAGGGGTCCCACTTGTGACCCAGATGATCACAATACCATGGAAGAAGCTGGCAGTCAAGCTGCTGGTGATAGGGTCAAATCCCCAAGAAGTCATATTGATTTTGCCCCAGAAGTGTTGCTAGGCACCCAAGATGTTCGGGGTAAGACTTTTTATTCACACAACAAAGACAGGGATAATTATGACTCCAGTTACCAAAGTGACTCGAGTAGAAGGTGCGGAGGATATGATAGTCAGTCATCACGAGGTGATGTGAGAAATGATGGTTATCGTGACCAATTGGACGAGATGGCTATTGTCCTTGAAAACCTGAGACAAAGTGTCTTTAGACAAAATGACAGATCAGGTCATAAACCAAAAACTGTTATGCCTGATAAATTTGATGGCAAAGGCTCATGGCCAGAATTTTTGGTACACTTTGAGTCTGTGGCCAATCTAAATAGTTGGAATAATAGAGAAAAATCACAGTACTTGAGCATCAGCTTAAGAGGTGAGGCCTGCCAAGTAATGAGGTTTCTACAACCTCAGGAGAAACAGCATTATGACAGTTTGGTGGCAGCTCTTAGTAGGAGATTCAACCCAGGGAACAGAACTGAACTATATAGGGTTCAGTTGAGAAATAGAGTACGTCAGGACAGAGAGAGCATACCCCAGCTAGCACAATCAATCCGACATTTAACATTACAGCCTTATCCACAAGCCAATGGTGACTTATTTGAAGTCCTATGTAGGGATCACTTTCTTGATGCCCTGTCAGACTCAGATTTGAGGTTCAAAGTTTATCAAGCACAGACCAAAACATTTGATGAAGCTGTAGCTGTTGCTATTCAGACGGAAGCTTTTCAACAGGCTGACAAACACCGAAGTAGAAGATATGTTCGTGAATTGGAAGTAGTTGCACCTACCTCTCCTATTGATGACACAGTTAGAGATGTGGCAGCTGTGTCAAAGCAGAGTGATAAAGTATCAAATTCTGCGATTATGGACCAATTGGAATCTTTGACCAAAATAGTCAAGGAATTACAGACAAGAAGACCAGTTCAAGATTATTCAAAATTCACTTGCTGGAATTGTGGAGAAAAGGGGCACACAAAAACTTATTGCACAAAGCCAAGGCTTGATAAAGAGACTAGATTCTCAAAGTCTCCACAGTTAAAAGGGAATTGACTGATTCCGCAGGCCAGGAATTAGTCACAAATGATGATTTATGGCCTAATATTTCTGTCTTTTCGCTTTCAAATGGAAATCTAAAAGTGAATGGTGATGTTGAAAAACAAACAGTAGATTTTTTAGTTGACACTGGCTCTGCTATTACTCTGATATCAGATTCTGTGTTTTCAAGATTGAATATAGGGTCAGCGGATTTGGAGCCTGTACCATACCATATCTGTCTGGCTGATGGCTCTGGTTTGAAGATTCAAGGTCAGACCAGTTTGAAAATTTCATTAGGGCCAGTCACTGTAGAACACCAGGTCGTAGTAGGAACCATTAAAAATGATGCCATTTTGGGCATGGATTTTCTGAGTAAAAATGAATGTACACTGAATTTGAAGTTATCCATAATCAAGATGGGTAATGTTGAACTTCCGTTATTTAGCGACTGTTCAACAAGTATTCGAAATATGAAGGTGAAATTGACAAATGATGTTACAGTCTCAGCTCGTTCTGAGAAATTAGTAGCAGGATATGTACCAAAGCAGGACATGGAATCCCATGGGGTTAGATACCAGATTATAGAAGGTGTACCTGACCTCCAACAAAATTATGGGGTATGGGTGGCAAAGTCTTTGATAGATCTACAAAACCCACTAAAAATTAGACTGATGAATATGTCTGATCATGACATTCACTTGAAGAAGCATACACTAATTGCTACAGTCAACAATGTTGACATGATACAGCACATTACTCATGAGAAAAATCTCAGCAATTTGTCATATCAAATGCATCGATACTAGTAGTGAGACATCGGCTCAGCTACCGGATGCTCTTCAAAAACTACTGGAAAATAGTTCACATGAACTGACTGATGAGCAGCGAGTGAGTTTGTCACAGCTGTTATGCAAATACAAAGATGTGTTTGCTGATACTGATGGCCAACTTGGTAGAACAAGTCTGGTAAAGCATCACATTAATACAGGAGAGGCGCCTCCTATAAAACAAGCACCACGCCGTATACCCATCCATCTGCGACATGAAGTAGATGAAATTATGCAGGAAATGAAGGACAAAGATGTTATTGAACCATCTTGTAGTCCTTGGGCTTCACCGATAGTTCTTGTTCGGAAAAAGGATGGTTCTTTGAGATTCTGTATTGATTACAGAAAACTGAACGCCGTAAGTCGTAAAGACTCATATCCATTACCCAGGATAGATACCTCTTTGGAAAACCTGTCCCAATCCAAGTGGTATAGTACACTTGATTTAGCATCCGGATATTGGCAGGTAGAAATGGATGAAAATGACAAAGAAAAGACAGCATTCGTACTGCCGATGCATGGTCTTCATCAATTTAAAGTCATGCCATTTGGGTTATCAAATGCAGCTCCAACATTTGAAAATGGAGAAGGTCCTCATAGGATTACACTCCCATATATTGATAGTTTACCTTGATGATATTGTCATTTATAGTTCCTCATTTGAACAAGGTCTCGAAAGATTAGAGCTAGTGTTCACAAGATTGAGAACAGCTAATCTCAAACTAAAGGCCAAGAAATGCAACCTTTTCAAGAAAGAGGTGATATTCCTCGGACACAAGATTTCTGAAAAGGGCATTGAAACTGATCCAGCCAAAGTAGAAGCAGTTCAAAATTGGCCAACGCCCACCAATGTGACAGAGCTACGGAGCTTTGTAGGGTTATGTTCATACTATCGAAGGTTCATAAAGGGATTTGCTGAAGTTGCTAGACCTCTTCACAAATTAACCCAAAAGAATCAGACCTTTGTATGGTCCCCAGATTGTGTAAAGGCTTTTGAGACTTTGAAAAGCCATTTAACTTCAACACCGATTCTGGCCTACCCTGACAGTAGTGCCAAGTTTATATTGGACACAGATGCATCCAATGAATCCATTGGTGCAGTACTTTCACAATGTCAAGACAAGACAGAACGTGTGATTGCCTTTGCCAGTAAATCATTGTCAAAACCTGAAACTATTGTGTGACCAGAAGAGAACTTTTGGCGGTGGTCACATTTGTCAAATATTTCCGGCATTATTTGATAGGAAGAAAATTCCTTGTCCGGACAGACCATGGCTCCCTCAGGTGGTTATTTCGATTCAAGGAACCAGAGGGGCAAATTGCCCGATGGCTTGAAATATTGAACACATATGATTTTGAGATTGAACACCGACCTGGTAGATTACATGGTAATGCAGATGCGTTATCAAGAATACCTTGTAAGCAGTGCGGTTTACAAGATCAACCCCAAGTTGCTGTGACAACCAGATCGCAGTCTCGTGCCTTAGAAGATGCAAAGAGTAGTCTTGATAAAGATAAAGCTTCAGCTCCTGAAGAAGAGGATTCAACATGGCTACAACAATGGAGCCTGGTGCAGATCAGAAAAGAACAGGAGGAAGATGACATCATAGGACTCATATATTCCTGGAAGAAAGAAAGTAAGGTGAAACCAACGTGGAATGAGATTTCAAGTCATTCACCCAATCTGAAGGCTTACTGGTTCTTCTGGGACCAGATTCACCTGAGAAACAGTATCTTATACAGAAGATATGAAGACGAGATTACAAAGAAAACGGTGAACCAGCTTATACTACCATTGAGCATGAGACAGACAATTTTGACGGAATTACATGGGTCATATACTAGTGGTCACCTCGGTGAGCACAAAACTTTAGCCAAAGTCCGACAAAGGTTCTTTTGGCATGGTCAGAAGAATGATGTGATGAACTTCTGTAAAAAATGTACAGAATGTCAACAAAGGAAGCCACCTGCTCATAAAAATAAAGCTAATTTGGGTAGTTACATTATGGGTGCACCGATGGAGAGAATATCACTAGACATTATGGGACCTTTTCCCAGAAGTACATCTGGAAAGAAATATGTATTAGTCTTAGGTGACCATTTCACCAAATGGATGGAAGCATATCCCATCCCAAACATGGAAGCGACCACGGTAGCACAAAAATTTGTGTATGAATTTGTATCTCGTTTTGGAGTACCTTTACAAATACACACAGACCAGGGTACCCAATTTCAATCACAACTGTTTGAGCAAATTTGTAATTTGATGGGAATCCACAAAACCAGGACAACTCCTTTTCATCCACAATCTGATGGTTTTGTAGAGCGGTTTAATAGAACCCTTGAGTCAATGTTGGCACTTTATGTGGATGAAGACCAAAGAGACTGGGACAAGTTTGTTCCTCTTATGACTATGGCTTACAGAGCCACTCCCCATGAATCGACGGGATTATCCCCAAATATGCTGACATTAGGACGCGAAATAATGCTTCCTATTGATTTAATGGTGGGCCTACCCACTGATTCTGTGGAGACACAGGGATACCATGAATATGTAGAAACATTGCAAGAACGTTTACAAAGGGCTTTTGAGATCACTAGAAAACGGCTGCAAGCAAATGCAGTAAGACAAAAGAAACACTATGATGTGAAAGCATCAGGTAAACCTTTGATACCTGGTGATTTTGTGTGGTTGCATATGCCACAAAGGACAAAGGGGCTAAGCCCTAAACTTCAAAAACAATGGGACGGACCTTATATGGTTATAAACCGTCTAAGTGACGCTGTTTACAGAATTCAGAAGAATGCAAGAACGACCAGTAAAGTTGTTCACTTTGACCGACTCAAAACTTATCAAGGTGAAAAACCTAAAAATTGGCTCTGCCAAAATGGGGTACCTTGTGAGACCAATACAAGTGATAAAACATGCCGACCATCAGACTGGCATGCAAGAGATATAGAAGCGCCAAGAACATCTGGAGAACTGTTGGGTGATAATGAAAGTCAGTCAGATGATGGCACTGTGATTTTTTAGTAGTCGGTTAATACAATGTTCAGATTTAGTCTGATGTGTTTATGCTTTTTTTTTTTTTTTTTTTTTTGTTTTATGTTCCAAGTGTGTATGAATTGAAGTGTGATGGTGGCTCACCTGGGATCGCTTCAGAATTTTTGGTTCCAAATCATGGAACGTGTTCCAATAGGGTTGTCTAGATACCTCAGGGGGTGTAAATTCCAGTATCCTAGGCGCTGGTGAAAATTCCTGTTCAGGTGAAATGCCAAGATGAACACAGTTATGTGTTTGGGAGGGTGAAAATTCCAACATGGTGATTGATGTTGGTGAAAATTCCTGTTCAGGTGGAAATTCCATCCGGTTGTATCTTTACAACACCTATCTGTGAAGGAGATCATACATTATTTTTTTTTAGTATGACCTGACTGGGTCATGGGTGTTAATGGACGCCAGAGTGAGGATAATTGTTTGATAAAATGTCACTCTGTGGTGTTCGGTTGGACAATTTCTGTGAATCTATATCTAATTGTAATATGAAATGATGTCCAAAATGCTAAGCATGTTCAGGTGAAGCCTGGTCATGATGGTTTTTTTTATATTTGATCAAGATATGATCAAGATATGATATATGATGTATTGTGACAGGAGGAATGATTTATTTGTTTGGGGGGATAGAGCCTTCTGACACATATTGAAGTGATGTGAATGTATTGTCCAAGATGGTTGACTTTTCTTGGTAGTTAAGACGTTGTTTAGCCAACAAGCTCATTGTGGGTGAATTATGACAAGAGTTCATAGATAAGATTTGGCAAACTGATAACAAAATATGCTAAATCGGTGACTCTTGGTTTGTTACAGAGATGGTGAAGATAGTGAATAGCAAGCGAACCTACACCTGCTTTGTATGCCGACATGTCTTTACAGACAAATCAAATTTCAATCGCCACATAAAGCGTTGTGGAAGGGCTAAGATGAGGGCACAATGCCCATATTGCAATCACTCTGAAAGTAGACGGGGTGCCCTCATAAGGCGACATGTCGCCAAGTCGCATCCTGCCAACCTGGCGGCGGTTATTCAGAGGCCTTCCATGATTCAAGAGGTCGAGGAGCGTTCCAATGTGAATGTTAAGTCAGACACTGAGGTAGAGCAGGAGTCACTCACTTCTGACTGGACAATGACAATGGATGAGGAAACTGAAAGAGCTGTTGCAGCACTGGGAGTTCAACTTCAACCGTTTCTAGGGGGTTCACTGGAAGAGCGGGAGGAGCTAGATGCTATGCTTGATCATTGCCCTAGCTCAACACCAAAGGCACAACACGCATCTGCAGCAATAGCCGCACCAGTGCAGGCTGACCACAGTCCCTACATACCTTCAGCGGAGAGTGCCGCCTGCCAGACAGAACCTCTATATAAGGCTACAGCGTCCCAGACGGAAGAGTTTCTGGATATTCAGAATTGTTGTCCACACGGGGCCCGACTTCCTGTGCATAAACACTATGTGAAAAGGATTGAATTTCCGGATGGAAGGATCGAAACAACGAGAGAGATTATGGTGAACTGCGCGGAATGTCCACGGCCAGCCTGTAAGGAAGTGTCCGAGAGATAAACTGTTTGTGTTTGTTGTTTTTTTTTTTTTGTTGTTTTTTTTTGATAATTTTGTATGCCAGTTTATAGTTTGAAATTGCGATGATAAGATTGGTTGACTTTATTTGTCGCATTTATTTGTGACATGCTTTGTAAAAATTTGTCAATTTTACTGATTGCTGATATGTTATTAGTATTAATCATTTTGTTTTATCAGTGATGAAACAGCATTGATGGCGAGGGTCACTCAGGTAACATTTACTGGTTTATAAATTTGTTACTCTTATATCAGTGATATGACGTCATTTTTTTTTACAGGTTTAAAGCAAAGTGATGATTTGTTGATGTGTTTTTGTATTGTTCTGTTGCTGCATTAACTATGTATTTTTATTTGGTTTTTATTGCTATATTCATGTAACATTTGTATTTCACGCTATATACATGTTACATTTGTATTTCACGCTATATGCGGGGCCACAGTGGCAGAGTGGTAACACTCTCGCCTCCCACCTCTGAGGTCGGGGGTTCGATCCCCGTGACGGCCTTAAGTGGGAAAGCTGGTAGTTGCTTGCCGTTGGTCGGCAGTTTACAGTACACAACCCTAGCGAACTCTATGTACTGGTTTCCTCTGCCCTTCCAACTACCCGTCGTGATATGACCTGTACAGTGTTGAAAGCGACGTAAAACCCCAAATAAACAAATAAACAAATTCACGCTATATGCATGTAACATTTGTATTTCACGCTATATGCATGTAACATTTGTATTTCACGCTATGCATGTAACATTTGTATTTCATTTGGCTGTCGCTGAATCTAAGGGCAGTTTTTGACTGTTAGCTGATATGATGTTGGTAGCTCGATGTTTGTAGCTAGTATTTACTGGATATTTCAAAGTCGGGAAGTAGCAGAAGTGTCTGGTAAGAGTAGTGAAATAATTAGTAATTTTATATTGTTGTAGTATGTAATTCATTGTACTTGTTTTCTTTCTTAGTATGAATTAGTTTTAGTACAATGTGGATGATTGGTCGGGACGACTCAATTTTAAGGGGGGGGCTGTGTCACAGATCGTGAGTTGACAGTTCTTCCAGCGAAACTAATCAAAACAAACGATGTTTACGTTTCGTTTCCGGTGCAGTGTAGGCGTGGCAGTGTATAAATCCGAAGTTTTATCGTCGTGGAATTGTACTTTTCTGGTATAATTTGAACTATTTTAATGATTTTGTGCTGTTTTTCTATGATTTTCAGCTAGTTTTATCGCAAAACTGGCCATCTTTGAGGTAGTTTATAACGACAATGTCGGGAATATTTTTCATCCGCAAGTTTTCGTTCCGAAACCGAAAGCGGAGCAATTTTATTTCTTAAAGACTTAAACTGTTAAATATTCACATATTATAATATTTTAAAGTATAAATGTCATTTATTCTGCAAATATTCAACATATTTGTCTCTTTTATGAAGTTAGAAGCGGTATTCGCCAGTATTCTAATTTAGAATATTTGGATCTTCATCTTCGCGGACGAATACTCCAGTGAGTTGACAGGTGTCTGAACTTATAAATAAGCTTGGTCCGCATGTAATTGGCGGACTTCCCTATGAGAGGCCTCTATGTCAGACGATAATTTACATAAATTTACTACTTTGTTTACAAACATTACCACATCACATGCTAAATTCTTGGGCTGGAAGTGAGTATTTACAATCATTACCTACCTGAATTGAATAGTAGTATTGTTGTTATTTCTTTTGGGCTGAGGTTGGAAATTTATTTAGTAATTTATAAATAACAACATGAAAGTACACTGTAGTTGTCTGACCAAAATGTGTCCTTTAAATGAAGTCCACATGATTTAATGAAGCTTGATTATGATTTATCGTGACTGAACAAAATTGTTCAGAATTAATTCCCCCAATCTTGTAGATTTTGATCATTTTTTTTTTGACTGGTTTATTGATAATCTTTATATCTTGATGTTGGATCTGATTTTCAAATAGTCTGACCTGATTAGACATTTTATAACTGTATGCAAATAATTTATTTGGCTGATTGCTTTGGCCATTTTTGTGTGTATGTGCTTAGAATCTTATACCTGATGTGCTCATATATTTGTAGTGTGCACATATATATTTGTAGTGTGCACTCATACTGATCTTAGTGTGCAGATTTGGTGTGCACATTTGTTTATACTGATCTTAGTGTGCAGATTTGGTGTGCGCATTTATTTATACTGATCTTAGTGTGCAGATTTGGTGTGCACAGTTGTTTATACTGAGCTTAGTGTGCAGACTAGGTGTGCACATTTATTTTAGTTCGTAGACTTGGGGTGCACATTTATTTTAGCTTGTTGACTCGGTGTGCACATTTATTTTAGCTTATTGACTTGGTGTGCACATGTATTTTAGTTTATTGACTTGGTGTGCACATGTATTTTAGCTTACTAACTTGGTGTGCACATGTATTTTAGTTTATTGACTTGGTGTGCACATGTATTTTAGCTTACTAACTTGGTGTGCACATGTATTTTAGTTTATTGACTTGGTGTGCACATGTATTTTAGCTTACTAACTTGGTGTGCACATGTATTTTAGTTTATTGACTTGGTGTGCACATGTATTTTAGCTTACTAACTTGGTGTGCACATGTATTTTAGTTTATTGACTTGGTGTGCACATGTATTTCAGCTTACTGACTTGGTGTACACATTGATTTTAGCTTATTGACTTGGTGTGCACATATATTTTAGCTTATTGACTTGGTGTGCACATGTATTTTAGCTTTTTGACTTGGTGTGCCCATCGATTTTAGCTTGTAGACTTGAGTTTGTAGACACAGTTATTTGTAGTTGGCAGGTTTATTGATATCAGTTTGTAGACTTGATACTATGGTGTGGTTATTTTACAATGTAAATATATAACTTCCGTGCTTGACATTTACCGGCATTCATTGGTTTATTATTTATGAATTATTGGTACTTGATATAATAGTTATGTTTTCATGTCTTAATGTCTTGTTGAATAAAATGTTCAAGTTGGTTATTTTAATATCTTAGTTAATGGCTTATATTAGTGCCCATGCAGGAAGATCTCACTGATTTGGCATCGGGTGTTCATTGGATCTTTTCGATGACATTGAATTTTGTATTTTTGTGATCTTGAGAATTTGAGCTTGGACTTGTACTCTGATATTTTCATTGTGACAGGATTTATGCTTTGTGAGCACTGTCGATCGACACTGATGAATATACTGCTGTGGTGATATTTATTTATATATGAATGAATGGCGTGATTTTTATTACGCTGATATGAAACTTCAGTAATTTAAGTATTATATATACACGGGATACCCGTGGTGATAATTGAAGTTTCTGATTGATTTACCACTGAGCAGTGATTTAATTTGAATGAGTGTCTGATAGGTCATATAGACCTTGGCTCTATTAGAGTGATTGTGACAGTAAACCGTGAATGTATTAACTGTTTGTCAAGGATCAAACTTGTGAGGGATATTATCACGAATACAGTTTTGGCTTAATCTGCTAAGAAACTACCAAAAGAACAGAACTGTGAGCAGTCAGAAAACCAGGATCAGTAGGGTTTAGTAGTTTAAATCACATATTTCCTAGTAGTCTGAATTGGGGTAGGCATAAGGAAATCTAGTGATTGAAGTAGTCGCAGGTGACAGAGCACCTGTGGCTACGGTAGTCCCCATAAGAGGGGCGGGGCGTGTGGCGGGACACCTTGCCCGTTACAATATTTAAACAAAATACTCTAAATGCAATAGTTTTCAAGTTACAACTGATTTACTCAATAATGATAACCTCAAAGTAGCTATTACTCAGCTATGCAATGAGCTACATGTCTGAATTTTTACTATGTTATAGCTGACCCAAAAGTAGGTGAACAACATATTTAAGCAAAATACTGTAAATGCAATAGTTTTCAAGTTACAACTGATTTACTCAATAGTGAGAACCTGAAAATAGCTATTGCTCAGCTATGCCATGAGTTATAGGTCTGTAATTTCACTATGTTATAGCTGACCCAACAGTAGGTGAACAACATATTTTAACAAAATACTCCAAATGCAATATTTTTCAAGTTACAACTGATTCACTCAACAGTCAGTACCTGAAAATAGCTATTGCTCAGTGGTGCCATGAGCTACAGGTCTGTAATTTCACTATGTTATAGCTGACCCAAAAGTAGCTGAATAACATATTTACACAAATTTCTGTAAATGCAATACTTTACAACTGATTTACTCAACAGTGAGAACTTCAAAGTAGCTATTACTCAGCTATGCAATGAGCCACAGGTCTGGAACTTCACTAATGTTATAGCTCACCCCAAAATAGGTGAATAACATATTGAAACAAAATACTCTAAATGCAATAGTTTTCAAGTTATATGTGATTCACTCAACAGTGATAACCTAAAAGTAGCTATTACTCAGCTATGCCATGAGCTACAGGTCTGAAATTTTACTATGTTATAGCTGACCCAAAAGTAGCTGAATAACATATTTATACGAAATTCTCTAAATGCAATAGTTTTCAAGTTACAAGTGATTTTACTCATGATGGAAGTTACTGAAAAGCCCAAAAGTAGCTATTACTCACTTAGCTATTGAGACAGACACCCAAGTTACTCACCATGTTGTAGCTCTGAAAAAAGTAGCTGAATAACATATTTTAACAAAATGCTCTAAATGCAACACTTTTCAAGTTATGATTTAGTGCATGATTTCATGAATTTTAATGCATTAAAAATTATTAAAAAAATTTATTAAAAAAAAATAAGACAGATCCAGGCCTCACACACAAGAGAATCTACCTCTGGCCTAGTACATATATGCAAGATATGAGAGAAATCCCTGTAATAGTCACTGAGAAAATTGTGTTAAAGTGTTGAAATTTTCACACTTTTGGTGGGGATACCTCCATTATAATGTCTCTAGCAAACAGACGAACAGACAGATTTGCATGCCTTGAACACTTTTTCATCCTCGATAGATAAGGTATCTTTTAAAAAAAACAGCATGTCTCTAGGCCTTGTAGTTTTGGAGGAGAAGATGTTCACGCGGACGTGGACACGGATGCCCACGCCGCAGAGTGACGACATAAAAAGGTCATGATAAAGTAAAATCTCATAAATTCAACTGAACAAAAACTTTTAAATCAGTTTCAAGATGTGACACCTTGAGATTAGAAACTAAATAGATGAAAAAATAAAACTATTCACAAGAAAGCTGAGATAGTAAATTAGTGTTAAATCCTACCCTGATGCTTCATCTCTGAGAAGTCCATCATCATTTAACAATGTTCTAACATCTGAAACATAAACAAAATGTTTCATCATAGGAGATATCGCATACATGTAGTTTATCATGATTTAACAATATTTAAACATTAGAAAGATAACCAAAACAGTTTGTTTCATCTAAAGACACAAAGTTTAAAGAAAACAAGATAGTTTATACAAAAGGATACACACTGTTTAAGTACTAATGGTTAAATCTGAATTGCCAAAATTTGACAGGGAAAGTAAGTTTAACAAACATTTTTATGATGCCATAGAAAAGACATGGCATTGCCTCAAACAGCACAAATTTAGAATACAAAGAGAATTCCCCCAGGTGACCTACAAAAGCCACCTTTAGATGTCACATGCCAAATCTTAGAAATCCGACATCACCAATTAATAACAACACATCATTTCCCTTCAGTTATTTTATATTTTGAACCCTTTGTATCAACAATAATTGAGGTATCAGGTGTTCAGAGTTTTTTTTTCTGATAAAAAAAGAACCTAGGGTTTCCTTTCCAGTGGAAAAAAGTGAGAGGGAAACTGGTCTGGAACTTCACCAAGTGAAAGCTCTTCCAAAAGTAGATGAATAAGTTATTTGAGAAAAATTGGGTATCTGCAATACTTTTACAGATAATTAGCATTTACTCATTTTGAGTAGGTGAATAATTAGCTACAGGTCTGAAACTTCACCAAGTGAAAGCTCTCCCAAAAGTAGATGAATGAGTTATTTGAGAAAAATTGGGTATCTGCAATACTTTTAGAGATAATTCGCATTTACTCATTTTGAGTAGGTGAGTAATTTAGCTATGGGTCTGAAACTTCACCATGTGAAAGCTCTTCCAAAAGTAGGCGAATGAATTATTTGAGAAAAATTGGCTATCTGCAATACTTTTAAGAGATAATTCGCCATCTAGCACGGTTTTCGAGATATAAGCATTTTTATGATTTGCAATTTTTGCGAAAAATTCGAAAATTCAAAATGGCCGCCATTTTTGGTGAGACAAAATTTTTTTCAAAATTGGGATAGCTACTCTGCAGAGATACCCTGTGGGTCAAAAATTTTGTCGAAATCGCTCTATCTAGCACGGTTTTCGAGTTATAAGCATTTTTGTGTTTTCCTTATTTGGAAAATTCATAATGATTAATTAATCATTAATTACTCGGCCATTTCTTAACCAATCAATGCCAAAATCTAATGATTTCCAGATTTTAATAGAATGAATGTATTTGCCAAGTTTCAGGTGAATTGATAAAATCCCTTTCAAGTTATCATCCGGACAAGCTTCCCCATCGAAAAAAGACATTTTTGGTCATGTGACCTCTCTGATTGGTTGAAATGTCACTGCAGCATATTCAAACTAGACCTAGCGCATCGGAAAACCGATGCAAATTGTATCCACCGTAAACACAATGCACCAAAACCTCTAGGACCAATAATAAGCAAGTTATAAGCACTTTTAAGTTTGGCTGTCCTCATTTGACCTTCAAGGAGGGGCCCAAGGTCAAATCTGACCACGCCAGAAGATTCCCAGCCCATGATTTCCTATATATTGGTTTACCATCCCAAACCTCTAGGACCAATAAGAAGCGAGTTATAAGCACTTTTAAGTTTGGCTGTCCTCATTTGACCTTCAAGGAGGGGCCCAAGGTCAAATCTGACCACGCCAGAAGATTCCCAGCCCATGATTTCCTATATGTTGGTTTACCATCCCAAACCTCTAGGACCAATAATAAGCGAGTTATAAGCACTTTTAAATTTGGCTATCCTCGTTTGACCTTGAAGGAGGGGTCCAAGGCCAAATCTGACCACATCAGAAGATTCGCAGCACATGATTTTCTATATGTTGGTTTACCATCCCAAACCTCTAGGACCAATAATAAGTGAGTTATGGGCACTTTTAAAGTCCTCTATGTGGGTTACTTCAGCACTCCGTGGATGACCTTGAGTTAGGAGCTTCAAGGTCAAATGTGTGCAAGGTGGTAGAGGACATGTATATGTGTCATACATATCACCTATGAAGAGATTCAACCTTCTACCTATGAGGAACAGCCAGTAGAAAAATGTAGATTATTTTCAAAGAAATGCCCGTGGCGGCCATCTTGTTTTTCAGAATGAGGCTATTTTCCTTCCCAGAGAAGCTTACCCCCCAATGAAGATATCCTGCAAATTTGGTGAACCTAGCTGCTGTTGTTTTCCTCTTAGAGTGTTAACGCCGAAAATCTCTCTACACGCGGCGGCGGCGGCGTAGCGAACGCTAAACCAAAGTATCCACCGGATGCTTCCGGTGGATACAAAAAATTCCCCAAGGCTACTGCATAAACCTGCCAAATTTGAAAAGAATCCGCCTAACGGTTACTGAGTTATAAGGAAAACAAAATGTGGAGCCAGCGGAGCCTGAAGGTCTCCCATACACAAACAAGCGTCCCTTGCGGGACGCTTAAATATACCAAAACATGAATAAAGAGGGTCTCTGTGGGGAACTTTTGCATTCTCTTGGTGACCTTAAGGAGATTAAATTTTCGCATGGTTATGACATAATTATATTTCATTAACATTAAACAAAAATTGAAGCCCAATGTCACCAAGGAAGGCATTTCTTGGTTATATTTCTCAGTGACTGCATTTGAACAAATCTCTGCAGTGTTGCAACACAGGCTCAAAACCAATATATCCTTGACTTTCATTTGAGATATCATAACACATTAAGTATTCACATAAGCATTCACTATTTTGGTGATAGTTGATAAAATGAAATTCTTACCATTGAAGACTTCATTAAATTCCCCAGGAGGTGCATGCAGAATGAAGTCAGATGCTATTCTAACCTACAATGTCAATTTGTAAAAATAGCATTAGAAGTGCCCATACCCAACAGCCTGGGAAAATAGTTTTCAACACCATGAGATACAGAAGTAGTGAAACAGTACAAAGATTGGGATACTTTTAAAGCAGGGTCAGTTACATAAAGGTCTAAATAATGTTTAAGTAGAAAATAACATATAAGAGAAAGAAAATGTATGTAAAGAACTAAAGATAAAATATTAGAACAAGACAATTCAATAGCAAGATGACAGCATGAATCAGTACACTAAAAATACGAAGCTGTATATTTTATTAATTGGAGAGTAGCTGTTAATGGATATAGCACAATTATGTAAAAGTACATATAATAATCAGTTGCAGCAATCCAAAGTTAAGTTAAACCATGATGCACACCTACAACCCCTAACCAATGTCCCTACCAAGTGTCAACTTTCTACACCTTACGGAATCCAAGAAATAGCCCAGACAAGATTTTAAAACTAATGGTCACTACAAGGTCAAAGGTCAAATCAAGATCACTCCATGATGTTGCCCTACCAAGTATCAAGTTCCTACACTTGAATGTATTTCAGAGAAATTGCCAGACAACATTTTAGAGTCAAGGTCACTACGGTAAGATCAAAGGTTAAATCAAGGTCACATCTAATCTAATCTAATGTGGACTTTTATAGCGCTTAATCTCCATCACTGATGGACTCTAAGGCGCATCTAAACATAAAGCAAGGCAGTTATCGTTAATCAAGGGACATAGCCAGGTCGTACCAAGGAGACACAGATGTGACGGGAGAGGCTATGGTGGGTAGGCTTTTGCAAACAGGTAAGTTTTAAGCTTCTTTCTGAAGGAGGCAACTGATGTTGCACTGCGAACATCTTGAGGGAGGTCATTCCAGATCTTAGGAGCATCAAAGGCAAAACTATGGCCAAAATGTTTGGCTGACTTAAAGACTGATGAATGGAAAGGAGGAACTGTAAGGTATTGACGATCTGGGTGACTATGCCTAGTACTATAGGGACAACTACTAAAAGACAAGAACGGTTCGAAGTAAGAAGGAGAACCACTATGCAAAAATTTATACACAAGTGTTGTGGTTTTGAAAATACAACGATACTTAACAGGCAACCAGTGGAGTTTCTGTAGAATGGGTGTAACATGAGCATACTTTCTATGATTTGTAACAATACGGGCAAGGGTGTTCTGAATACTTTGCAATTTGTGCTGATTGAAACCGGACAAACCTCTGAACAGAGAGTTACAATAGTCCAGATGATTACTAACCAAGGCATTTGCAGCAAGCACTGCCACTTCAGAAGTGAGATACTTTCTAATTCTACGGAGGTCACGCATCTGAAGGAAGCACGCTTTGCAAGTCCTCTTGATATGCTCAGAGAATGAAAAATCTGCATCAAACCACACACCTAGATTTCTGACAGAATCAACCGGATGAAGAAGTCTACCAAGAATGCTAACAGGAAAGTGAGAGAAAATCTTCTGACGTTGAGCCTTGGAACCAAAGACAATAAACTCAGTTTTTTCAGGGTTGAGCTTCAATTTACTGAGAGACATCCATTCTTGAACATCACGAAGGCAGGCATTTAGCTTGGCGAGAGCCGAAGAAGCATTCTTGTGGGAGAGATGGATGTATAACTGAGTGTCATCCGCATAAAAATGGAATTTAATATGCAGGTGGAGGCGAATAATTTTACTGAGTGGTGTTGTATAGAGTGAAAACAGTAACGGACCCAGAACAGAACCTTGTGGGACTCCACAGATGAGATTGCTTAATTCAGATAGTGTGAAGCCTATCTTAATGGCCTGGCAACGATTTCTTAAGTAGGAAGCAAACCACCTTAGAGCTGTTCCACCAAGACCAAACCAGGATTTAAGGTAACCAAGGAGAATATTATGGTCTATAGTGTCAAATGCGGCTGATAAGTCAAGAAGTACTAGAGCTGTGGGTTCACCGCGTGCCAGAGAGAGATGAACCTCGTTTTTTATAGACAATAAAGCAGTTTCCGTGGAATGTCTTGGCTTATATGCTGACTGATGAGGATTGTCCAGTTTGTTGTTATTAATGTGTGATGTTAGCTGCCTGGCAACGACACGCTCAACCAACTTTGGCAGGAAACAAAGACCAGACACTGGGCGATAATTCTTAAGGTCGTCTCTAGGAAGGGAAGCCTTTTTTATGAGGGGGGTGACAACCGCCTTTTTGAAAGAATTTGGGAAGGATCCTTCAATGAGAGAATAATTTACCAACTTGGTAATGGAAGAGAGGAGGATATCAAGACAATCCTTAAGGAGGAATGTTGGTATAGGGTCTAGTGAGCAAGATTTAGTGGGGGATTCACTAATACACTTATAGACATCGTCTTCAGTGACAGGCATAAAGGCATTGAAAGCAGGAGGCACAGAATCCGGTGCATCATTGAAAGAGCCAGAAGTAGCAAAGGTGTCCCTGAATTTGCTTATTTTATTGGAGAAAAAAGAAGCAAACATGTCCGCGAGGCTTTTGTCTGAGCTATGAGCAGGCAGGACAGTCACATCATGACGTTACACACCTACAACCCCTAACCAATGTCCCAAGTATCAACTTCCTACACCTTACAGTTTCTGAGATATAGCCAGGACAAGATTTTATAGGTCAAGGTCACTACAGCAAGGTCAAATGTCGAATCAAGGTCTCACCATGACATTGCACACCTACAACCCCCAACCAATGTCCCTACCAAGTATCAACTTCCTACATCTTACGCTCTCCGACATATAGCCCGTAACAGGATTTTATAGGTCAAGGTCATTACGGCAAGGTCAAAGGTCAAATCAAGGTCAAACCATGATGTTGCACACCTACAACTCCCAAATAATGTCCCTACCAAGTATCAACTTCTTACATCATACGGTTTCCGAGATATAGCCTGCACAAGATTTTGCAGCTCAAGGTCACTACAGCAAGGTCAAACATCAAATGAAGGTCACACCATGATGTGGCAAACCAACACCCCCTAACCAATGTCCCTACCATGTATCAATTTCCTGCACCTTACTTTTTCCGAGATATAGCCCGGACAGGATTTTATAGGTCAAGGTCACTACGGCAAGGTCAAAGGTCAACTCAAGGTCAAACCATGATGTTGCACACCTACAACTCCCAAATAATGTCCCTACCAAGTATAAACTTCTTACATAATACGGTTTCCGAGATATAGCCTGAACAAGATTTGCAGCTCAAGGTCACTACAGCAAGGTCAAACACCAAATGAAGGTCACACCATGATATGGCACATCAACACCCCCTAACCAATGTCCCTACCACGTATCAATTTCCTACACCTTACTGTTTCCGAGATATAGCCCGGACAAGCTTTTACAAGTCAAGGTCACAACAGCAATATCAAAGGTCAAATCAAGGTCACACCATGATGTTGCACACATACACCCCCTAACCAATTTCCCTACTACGTATCAATTTCCTAAACCTAATGGTTTCCGAGATATAGCCTGGACAAGATTTTACAACTCAAGGCTACCAACTTACTACGGTAAGGTCAAATCAAGGTCACACCATGACACTGCACACCTACACCCCCCAACCAATGTCCCTACTAAGTATCAACTATCTACACCTTACAGTTTCTGAGATACAGTTCAGACAACCTTATTCACGCCACCTGCCTGCCCATCCAGACACCATGGGTAAAAATAATCCCCCCCTTAAGGGCTGTTGGGTAAAATGTACCATTTGCTTCAATTTCTGGCCCTTGCTCATAGACAATTTTATTGAAATCATTTGGAGGAGGAGGCATTATTAAAGGACCTTTTTTACAGAATTAAGGGCATAAATTTAGTCTCAAGATGAAATTTCAGCTTTTAACATAGTTTGAGAGCTACACAAAGTGCAGGAGTCCCTGTGTGCATTTTCTGAGACATTTTGGTGACCTTAAAATCAAAGCTACAGAGCTCAAATTTTCCATGGACAAAGACCACATATTACAGTTATACCTAGTACAGTCAGACTTACCATTTCCAATTTTAAAGGCAAAATGTGTGAAAAATTTAGAAACAAGCAATCAGTGACCGTGAACAGGCTCTGTGTCGGCTGACTGTGTGTTTTTAATTTAAGAGTACTAGTGGCAGCAGAAAAGGACACAAAAGTTGTGTGCTGCAAATGTTATTCAGAAGAACAAAATTAACTGTTTAAGTGTTTCCTAAGGAGCCACTAAGGAAATGGTTCTTATACAAAGGTACAAAGTTTAAAAAGTTGGTACATAGTGCCCACAGAGCTGATACCTTAAAAAAGTAATTTCCTCTGGCCTGGTATATATAAGCAAAATAACAGTTTTGCTCAGCTATGCAATGAGCTACAGGTCTGCAATTTCAATATGTTATACCTGAAACAAAAGTAGGTGAATAATATAGTTAAACAAAATTCTCTAAATGCAATCAACTTTCAAGTGATTTAATCAACAGTGAGAACCTGAAAGTATCAATTGCTCAACTGTGCAATGAGCTGCAGGTCTGCAGTTTTACTATGTTATAGTAGACTCAAAAGTAGATGAATAAGGTATTTAGTATTTACACAAAATTCTCTAAATACATCAGTTTTCAAGTTACAAGTGATTTTACTCATTATGGAAGGCAGTGAAAGGTCAGAAAATGGCTATTACTCACTTAGCTATTGGGATATGATCCCAAGTTACCATTTTGTAGTCATGGAAAAGCAGCTGAATAACGTATTTTAACAAAACGCTCTAAACGCAATACTTTTTTCAATTTATAACTGATTTAATGCAAGATTACATGAATATTAATGTACAATAAATGACCAATTTAGCACACAGTGTGCTAAGGAAAGACTATTTTTATTCAATATTTTGGTGGGAAAAAGTTCCTTTTTTTTCCATCTGAAACACTTTCCAGGATGAAGTATAGGTCAATCCGGTAAGAATAATGGTGTTCTGACATTTAGAATCTACTAAAAATACCCACTTCCTGTAAATATTGCGGTAGATATAAACAAACTCGAAATGCATGGCAAAAATATCAATTTATTAAGTAAAAATACGTACAATATATAAAAAATATGTGGATACTGTGCACTGTCACCGACGATATTGCGGTTACAAGGGCAGATGCGCTGAATAGGTCATTTACGGTATTAATTTTTTTTCAAAAATTCATAAAAAAATAATTGAGAAAGATCCAGGCCTAATACTCAAACAAGGGAACCAACCTGTGGCCAAATATGTATATGCAAGATAGAAGAGAAATCCCTGCAATAGTCAATGAAAAAATTGTGATAAACTGTTGAAATTTTCACACTTTGGGTGGGGGTACCTCACTTGTAATGGCTCTGGGGAAAAGATGAACAAACAGATCTGCATGCCTTGAACAATTTTTCAGCATTGATAAATAAAGTATCTTTAAAAAGAAACTGGATGTCTTTGGGCCATGTACTTCTGGAGAAATTCTTCACGCAGAAACAGACACGTACATGGACACCAGAGTGATACCATAATGTCAGCTAAAAACGTTCTGGGACGGTGCTTTAAAAGGCCTCATACACAGTATAATTATAAATGTAAAGCTTTGAACTTTGGCATGGATGATGAAAACATACTCCTATCTTTTCTGGTGAAATTAGAACTGGATGAACAACATAGTTTGAGAGCTACAGGGCTTCAAGTGGCAAAAAATCCATACAGTGACTATGACAATTTTCTGGGGATGGAGCAGTGGCCTCAGTATATCAAAACAGACAGCATGTTACTGAACAGCGAACTTATATGTCGGAACATCTTGATGTGTAGCCTATCAGTTAAATGTCGGGAAGCAATAAAATCGTGAGAAGAATTTTCATTCATGTCAGGAAATCCTGCTACATAATACACATCTGGAAGTTCTGATTTATGTCAGAAGTCCTTCTATATGTTGGGAAATGTGTCAAAATAAGCTTTTATTAGTATTACTTGGGAGATATTGTTTGCCACAGATTTGAATTCTGCGACCTCATAATTCTGTGCAAACATGAATATTAATGAGTAATGCAAGTATACAAATTTGACGTATAATACTCCAATAATAAAGTAGAAAAGCTTTATGCTAGGGTAAAAACAAACATTCCACAGCAGAAAGTGAACAATGGTAAGAAAATGGTAAAGGCTTGAAAAACACATGAATGGGGTTGTCAGTGGTAAGACATAACAACAAATCATATTAAAAAGTTTAAAAAAACTAGATTGCGCTGACTCAACGCCAACATATCCCCAGACAGGTAATCTCTCATTCTTTGGCATTGGCTGGGTATTTTTTTGTGGGACCCACATTCTGTATGCCACAATTAATTTATTATGAAACTTATTGCATTATTTTATTTGCACTGACAAGCCCAAAATATTTTTTTCAGTTTTGTATGCATTTACCCTCTTATTAAAAAGGATGAAATATAATTACAAAATGTAAGCAAACTCCCATGGCTCATACATGGCTCAACCATTAATAGAAATCGCAGGGTTCAGTTCAAAGTTGGGCTGATCACATACCTACTTCTAAAACATGGCCAACCAATATACCCCAGTGAAAAACTCATCTGTACATCTCATTCAAAAATAACAGATACAGCTGCTTAAAATGGAAGTCCTTCCAGGTCCCCCTCCTTCATCTATCAATTTTACAAATCCCACAAACACCTGTCTTGGCCATTCAGCCATTATGCACCTATTTTTCCCCTGATACTCTCTCTTCATTTAAGAATCTAACTCTCAGTAGTGTATATTAAGAAGCATCATAAGATTCACCTCTTCAACTCAAGTTTCCCCATCCGGCATTTTCTTCTTACACACTCTCAACCCTGGACTACACACTAAGAATGTCCCTCGTCTATCACTTAAACCTATTGTTTTGTTTGTTTAGTACACTTGCAAAGCAGTCACATAAGATTAGATATTGACCACAGCATCATCATTAATAAGAACACAGACAAGTTTACGGTTCTTTGATAGTTTTATTATATCACATACTCATGAGAATGATAAAGGCAATCATAAAAACTTTCATAAACAAACTGTACATTTTTTAAATGACACCTTTAGTCAGCACTACAGATTTCAAAAGAACATATTCTGACTTTAACAATCTTTTTAATTTATGAACAAAATATGTGTATAAATGGATATTTGGAAAGAAAACAACAAAGATCAATTTCATCCCAGTTTCATAAATAAATAAAACAACACAAGATTAATGTGTGAAAACCTCATTTTTTCCTCCTGAATGGACATGCATGTATGACACTGCTATTTTATTTTCAAATTTTCTCTTGAAAAGGGCCTCCGTACCTGAGAGGTCAACAAGTTTTGGTCACCAATGGTTTGAGACCAGCTGCTGGAACTAAGTTGGTTTTATGGAGACAGCCTGTCCTGATATGACTGGCTCTGACCTGCTTAACAATTCTTATTTATTCAAATACCTTGTCTGCAACAATTCATTTCAGCTTGGCCTATACACTATCTAAAATCAAAGCAGTTATCACTCATTCATTAACATGAGGGGTGTATAGACTAAGAAATATAAAATTCGGCTATGTGGAAACTTGCTTATTTCACTTAATGTAACATCATCAAATTTGTAGTGGAGGAGAGCTTGGCTTCTTAAGTTTAAGTGTGTCTCTCAGTAGGAAATTTCAATGACAATACAAAACACTAGGGATGCTATAAAATCTTCACAAAAATGTTATAATTGTAAAACTTTATCTGTCAATCAAACTAGATTTACGTAAGTAAATCAACTGTGACACAAGGTCACCTGCCCCACCCGCCTCACTGCAGGTAGGGCTAGTTGTGAGATAATGAAAGCAGAAATTACACAGAATTTTATTAAATAACATAGAATCTAAAAAACAAGTAATTATAATTTAAAACTGGATGAATTAAAATATAATTAAAACTAGATTGGGCCAACTCGGCGCCAACATATCCCCAGACAGGTCATCACTCACGCCACAGGTTTTGATCGGGAATTTTTTAAAACATAATTACCCATTATTATATGAACTTCAGCACATCAATCTACTCTGTTTATATCTTCCAAGGAAGATGGTGTATCCCCAGACGCCGAATACATAACTCAAATTATATTTCCAATCTTCCTGCAATGATAACTCTAAACATATTTTCAAAGTATTTAAATGATTGATGATTGAATGTCCATTCTAAAATAATAATCCCAAAAGAGCATATCTGTTTCTATATTTGTTGACAAATAAAATATTATTTTTAACTCAACTCATCATACTTTTCAATCTTCCTTCAAAGTATTTAAATGATTGATGATTCAATGTCCATTCTAAAATTCATAATCCCAAAAGCGCATATCTGTTTCTATATTTGTTCACAAATAAAATATTATTTAAAAAAAAATTATTTATATTATTATTTTATTATATTATTTTTAGAATTTGCAAATTGTTTTCAGTTATTCATTTCCTCTATACCTATATATGTGGTCCATATATATGCAACCTAAATATGTGACACAATCTCAGTTCTGACTCCCCTTTGTGTTATATGTAATGAAGCCCACCAGCTCCCACCCCCACCCCTCTCCCCTTCTCCACACCTCTCTCACTATTACACAAGATCTGCAACCCCATTGAGTTCTTTGTTTCTCATCTGATATCATTAAATACCTTTGTTTATTTAGTGTCACTCAATATAGCTGGAGGTCCCAGAGGTGGGTGGGGGGAATCCGGGTGGGGGATGCATAAATGGTAAACAAACAATCTATATAAAAGGGGTACTCAAATACAAAAAGAATTGAGAATTTTAAGTATGTGATTATCAACTGAAATGAGTTCATAACTGTAGGAGCTGTGTCAAAATTAACTGAGGCAAGTTGAATAAAACTGGGCTAGTTGAGGGTTAAAAATCCCCTACTTTTACTACATAAGGATATAATTTCATTAATATTGGGACTTAAAGCTCACTTAAAGTGTCCATTTTGTCTACTTGAATATGTTTAACCAGTTTCATTTTAAAAAGTTAAAAACTCAGCAAGCAGAGGTATAACACACAAAAATAAGTTCTTAAAAGACTAAGATAGCCATAACATTATTAATATTCAAAATTTAAATAGACAGGCATTTCCTTTTAAAAATTCAAAGATTTCAGCTCTATAACCCACATAGTTTGACAGTTACTGGGCTTTAAAGTGGCATAATGTCCATAAATTGGGTTTCTGTGGGCATTTTACAATTGTTAAAGAGACCTTAGCAATTAAACAACAGATCTGAAACTTTTTGGGGGACATACATAACAAACAAAAATTATATATAATACAGTTTAAGACTTGTCACACTAAGCATTTCCAAATAACAGGGCAAAATACGGAAAAAATGTCCAAAAAGGCACTTGGGCGAGTGTCTATGGCCCTCATACACAGGTTAAATGTCTACTAAAAACCTTGATTTTCGGCATATGTAAAAAGGACATAATAATGCATTCCCAGATGGGATTTCAGCTCCATCAATCACATAGTTTAACAGTCACAGGGCTTAAAGGTGGTTAAAAAGTCCAAATATTGCGTCTCTGTGGGCCTTTTAGAGATCTCGATGTGGCTTTCAAATTAAAGCTTCAGACTTAAAATTTGTTACATACTAAGATTACACATAGAATATGTATCTAATAAAGTTTGAAACTTCTCAGACTTACCATTTCCAAGTTACAGAGCAAAATATGTGAAAAATGTCTTAAAAGGGTCACTCAGGTGGGTGTTTAAGGTCCTCATACACAGGTTAAATGTCTACTTGAAGCCTTGATTTTTGGCACATGTAAAAAGAACATAATAATGTATTCCCAGATGAGATTTCAGCTCTATCAGTCACATAGTTTAACAGTCACAGGCCTTAAAATTGGCAAAAAGTCCAAATACTGGGTCTTTATGGGGCCTTCTAGAGACCTAAATGTGGCCTTCAAATTAAAGCCTCAGACTTAAAATTTGTCACATACTAAGATTACACATAGAATATGCATCTAATACAGTTTGAAACTTCTTAGACTTACCATTTCCAAGTTACAGGGCAAACTATGTGAAAAATGTCTAAAAATGGTCACTCGGGTGGGGATTTATGGTCCTCATACACAGGTTAAATGTCTTCTTAAAGCCTTAATTTTTGGCACATATATAAATAACATACTAATATCTTCCCAGATAGGATTTGAGCTCTATCAGTCACATAGTTTGACAGTCACAGGGCTTAAAAGTAGCAAAAAGTCCAAATATTGGGTCTTTGGGAGCCTTTTAGAGACCTCAATTTGACCTTCAAAATTAAAGCTTCAGACTTAAAATCTGTTACATACTAAGATTACACACAGAATATATATCTAATACAGTTTGAAACTTCTCAGACTTACCATTTCCAAGTTACAGGGAAAAAGATGTGAAAAATGTCTTATAAGGGTCACTCGGGTGGGTGTTTATGGTCCTGATACACAGGTTAACTGTCTATTGAAGGCCTAAATGTTGGGGCACATATAAGAAAACACATAGATATATTCCCAGATGATATTTAACTTAGATGAGAGACATAGTTTGAAAGCTACAGTGCTTGAAAGTGGCAAAAAGTGCATAAATTGGGTCTCTGTGGGCACTTTTGAGACCTTAAGTCGACCCCTTTGGGTAAACCTACAGCCCTAAAATTTTCTACAGACAAGGATTACATATCAAAGTTATACCTAGCGCAGTTTGAGACTCATCAGAATTACCACTTCCAAATTATAGGGCAAAATATGTGAAAAGTATAGCAAAATATCCCCAAGTGGGGGTATTTATGGGCCTCAAACACAATTTTCTCCTCAACCTAAAGTCGTGATTTTCGGCACATGTACTAAGAACATATTAATGTGTTGTCAGGTAAAATTTCAGCCAGCTGAGCATCATAGTTTGTGACCTACAGGGCTCTAAGTGGCCAAAAGTGCAATTTCTGACCTTAAGGTGGCCATAAGTTCTTTTTTACTGGGAGTTTAAGGTCACCTTAAAATAGGGATCTTCCTTTGGGCACCCTTAACATGTGTACCAAGTTTGAAAAAAAAATATTAATTTGTTTTTGAGTTATCGCGTCCACAAGGAAATTTCTACGGCGGCGGCGGCGGCGGCGGCGGCGGCGCGACGGACCTGAATCCAATATATCCCCGACTTTCGTCTGGGGATATAATAACAGATAAACCATGAAAAATAACATCCCACAAATAGAGAATAAATGCTACATTAGTTCAGTACTTCAGCAAAATGTATAACCAAGTAGTGAGTGGTATTTAAATTTATCAGGGTCTTTATGCATGTAATATTGCAAAACTCTCGTCTCACTGGCCTGTACATCTGCACTGGATACTCTGATATAGGTTTCTTTAGTGTTTCATTATAGCATATCACTTCTAAATATTCTGAATTTGCACATTCAAACTATGATATTGGTACTATTTTTTGTTTGAAGTAAACACATAAAACTTCCTGGAAATGTTTTAACTCGAATTTATTCAAGCATTGTACTTATCACGTATGACAGAATCTCATGGTTTCATAATACTGAATATACAACTGTGAGAGAAGATATACACCTGTGGCTGTGCTACGAATTACAATCAACTAAGTGTACGTACACATGTATGCGGTTCACGACGGCCGATTTGCGACTGATTTTTCCCTTCATCTCATTTATCTTTGCTTGTTCACATGTGTCTGACTCCGATTTGTGACATCCAACCCCTGATTTGCAACACCAATTTTTCCGCTCTGGGAGGGAACAAATTGGATGACAAGTGAATTTAGATTGTATGTTTACAAAATATTGTGAAGGTCGGGAAAAAATTCGCCGTCACAAATGTTGTAAACCGCATACATGTGTACATACACTTAGAACTATGAGTTTGTAGGTATAAAATGTAATATTCCTTTTACTTATTTTAAAAGAAAGAATTATACCATTGTGGTTCTATATGTCATACATAGGCTGAGATGCACAAGTTGTAGTATTAATTTTTTTGTTGACGGGATAGATGTGAGACATTATTCCATCAATCAAATAAGCCATTTTTAATAGATAGTTCAATTGAAGTAAACTGTTATATGTCAAGCTTTGTTCATCTCCTGGCAGTGTGTTGTAGTGATGAGTTTCTTTACAATTTCTATATTGTACAGTTTCAACTTGTATAAAAATCTCAACTTGTGCATGGCATATATACCATGTCAATTGGATTGGTAGGTCACCTGATATACAACTTGCTAAAATCAAAGCAGTTATCAATCATATGAAGAACCAGTGATTAACCGCTTTCTTTCATATTCTGTGGATGATCGCTGCATATGTAGGTTTACCAAAGAAATTTTACTGAAGCCACCAACTTAAAAATGATACTGGTTCAAATTACTTCTACTGGATAATTGTGGGTCTATGACCACCTAATTGACAAAATTACCTCCACCAACCATGCATAACCCAGCCAACTTAATCAAAGTTTGTCCTACTAATTGTGGACATGCACTTGTTAAACAAAGATTTTCAAAAAAAAAAAAAAAAATGTTAATATGTAAACAGAAAAGGCATCATATTTAAAACCTGATGCCGTTGCATCAGGTTAAGCACTAGAACTGCTGAACTACATAAATTACTAGTGAATACAAGCCTAAATGTTTGTTTCCATGAATATGATCTTTGAGTGGTGACCTTCCATTTGTTAATGAAATTTACGAGTCTGTGTTTCAATGTTGGTAAACTGCCATTGTAAATATGAACTAGATTGGGCCAACTCGGCGCCAACATATCCCCAGACAGGTCATCACTCACGCCACAGGTTTTGATCGGGAATTTTTAAAAACATAATTACCCATTATTATATGAACTTCAGCACATCAATCTACTCTGTTTATATCTTCCAAGGAAGATGGTGTATCCCCAGACGCCGAATACATAACTCAAATTATATTTTCAATCTTCCTGCAATGATAACTCTAAACCTATTTTCAAAGTATTTAAATGATTGATGATTGAATGTCCATTCTAAAATAATAATCCCAAAAGAGCATATCTGTTTCTATATTTGTTGACAAATAAAATATTATTTTTAACTCAACTCATCATACTTTTCAATCTTCCTTCAAAGTATTTAAATGATTGATAATTCAATGTCCATTCTAAAATTCATAATCCCAAAAGCGCATATCTGTTTCTATATTTGTTCACAAATAAAATATTATTTAAAAAAAATTATTTATATTATTATTTTATTATATTATTTTTAGAATTTGCAAATTGTTTTCAGTTATTCATTTCCTCTATACCTATATATGTGGTCCATATATATGCAACCTAAATATGTGACACAATCTCAGTTCTGACTCCCCTTTGTGTTATATGTAATGAAGCCCACCACCTCCCACCCCCACCCCTCTCCCCTTCTCCACACCTCTCTCACTATTACACAAGATCTGCAACCCCATTGAGTTCTTTGTTTCTCATTTGATATCATTAAATACCTTTGTTTATTTAGTGTCACTCAATATAGCTGGAGGTCCCAGAGGTGGGTGGGGGGAATCCGGGTGGGGGATGTGGGTTGAGCATAAATGGTAAACAAACAATCTATATAAAAGGGGTACTCAAATACAAAAAGAATTGAGAATTTTAAGTATGTGATTATCAACTGAAATGAGTTCATAACTGTAGGAGCTGTGCCAAAATTAACTGAGGCAAGTTGAATAAAACTGGGCTAGTTGAGGGTTAAAAATCCCCTAGTTTTACTACATAAGGATATAATTTCATTAATATTGGGACTTAAAGCTCACTTAAAGTGTCCATTTTGTCTACTTCAATATGTTTCACCAGTTTCATTTTAAAAAGTGAAAAACTCAGCAAGCAGAGGTGGGTGGGGGGAATCCGGGTGGGGGATGTGGGTTGGGACTTAGTTTAGTTTATTAGTTTATTATAGTGACATGTATTATGTTGACAAGGATTATACAAAAACTATTGAAGTAATACCCAGCCCTATATGGGCTTATAAGTCACTTTAAATAGAGAGTTAATAACAAACAGAGCAAACATATTTTGAGGTAAGATACAGTAAATAAAGACAGCAATTCAATACATAAAAATTAACAATATAATTTACTTTTTCTTTCTTGCCACAAATCAAAAATAAAATTAATAACCATATTGACATTCATATGAGTTAATACCCTTGATAATTGATCTATTAATAATTCAGATTTATCTATATTTAAAATTTTGAAATATTTCATACGAATCAGCTCTAAAGCTGGACAAACACAAACAAAATGTATCTCATCTTCTACATCTTTTTTACACAGTTTACATGTTCTCTCAAAGAGATGGAGTGCTACAGCAAAAATGGTAAACAAACAATCTATATAAAAGGGGTACTCAAATACAAAAAGAATTGAGAATTTTAAGTATGTGATTATCAACTGAAATGAGTTCATAACTGTAGGAGCTGTGTCAAAATTAACTGAGGCAAGTTGAATAAAACTGGGCTAGTTGAGGGTTAAAAATCCCCTAGTTTTACTACATACGGATATAATTTCATTAATATTGGGACTTAAAGCTCACTTAAAGTGTCCATTTTGTCTACTTGAATATGTTTAACCGGCGTTTAACCAGTTTCATTTTAAAAAGTTAAAAACTCAGCAAGCAGAGGTATAACACACAAAAATAAGTTCTTAAAAGACTAAGATAGCCATAACATTATTAATATTCAAAATTTAAATAGACAGGCATTTCCTTTTAAAAATTCAAAGATTTCAGCTCTATAACCCACATAGTTTGACAGTTACTGGGCTTTAAAGTGGCATAATGTCCATAAATTGGGTTTCTGTGGGCATTTTACAATTGTTAAAGAGACCTTAGCAATTAAACTACAGATCTGAAACTTTTTGGGGGACATACATAACAAACAAAAATTATATATAATACAGTTTAAGACTTGTCACACTAAGCATTTCCAAATAACAGGGCAAAATACGGAAAAAATGTCCAAAAAGGCACTTGGGCGAGTGTCTATGGCCCTCATACACAGGTTAAATGTCTACTAAAAACCTTGATTTTCGCCATATGTAAAAAGGACATAATAATGCATTCCCAGATGGGATTTCAGCTCCATCAATCACATAGTTTAACAGTCACAGGGCTTAAAGGTGGCAAAAAGTCCAAATATTGGGTCTCTGTGGCCTTTTAGAGATCTTGATGTGGCTTTCAAATTAAAGCTTCAGACTTAAAATTTGTTACATACTAAGATTACACATAGAATATGTATCTAATAAAGTTTGAAACTTCTCAGACTTACCATTTCCAAGTTACAGAGCAAAATATGTGAAAAATGTCTTAAAAGGGTCACTCAGGTGGGTGTTTAAGGTCCTCATACACAGGTTAAATGTCTACTTGAAGCCTTGATTTTTGGCACATGTAAAAAGAACATAATAATGTATTCCCAGATGAGATTTCAGCTCTATCAGTCACATAGTTTAACAGTCAAAGGCCTTAAAATTGGCAAAAAGTCCAAATACTGGGTCTTTATGGGCCCTTCTAGAGACCTAAATGTGGCCTTCAAATTAAAGCTTCAGACTTAAAATTTGTCACATACTAAGATTACACATAGAATATGCATCTAATACAGTTTGAAACTTCTTAGACTTACCATTTCCAAGTTACAGGGCAAAATATGTGAAAAATGTCTAAAAATGGTCACTCGGGTGGGGATTTATGGTCCTCATACACAGGTTAAATGTCTTCTTAAAGCCTTAATTTTTGGCACATATATAAATAACATACTAATATCTTCCCAGATAGGATTTGAGCTCTATCAGTCACATAGTTTGACAGTCACAGGGCTTAAAAGTAGCAAAAAGTCCAAATATTGGGTCTTTGGGAGCCTTTTAGAGACCTCAATTTGACCTTCAAAATTAAAGCTTCAGACTTAAAATCTGTTACATACTAAGATTACACACAGAATATATATCTAATACAGTTTGAAACTTCTCAGACTTACCATTTCCAAGTTACAGGGAAAAAGATGTGAAAAATGTCTTATAAGGGTCACTCGGGTGGGTGTTTATGGTCCTGATACACAGGTTACCTGTCTATTAAAGGCCTAAATGTTGGGGCACATATAAGAAAACACATAGATATATTCCCAGATGATATTTAACTTAGATGAGAGACATAGTTTTAAAGCTACAGTGCTTGAAAGTGGCAAAAAGTGCATAAATTGGGTCTCTGTGGGCACTTTTGAGACCTTAAGTCGACCCCTTTGGGTAAACCTACAGCCCTAAAATTTTCTACAGACAAGGATTACATATCAAAGTTATACCTAGCACAGTTTGAGACTCATCAGAATTACCACTTCCAAATTATAGGGCAAAATATGTGAAAAGTATAGCAAAAAATCCCTAAGTGGGGGTATTTATGGGCCTCAAAGACAATTTTCTCCTCAACTTAAAGTCGTGATTTTCGGCACATGTACTAAGAACATATTAATGTGTTGTCAGGTAAAATTTCAGCCAGCTGAGCATCATAGTTTGTGACCTACAGGGCTCTAAGTGGCCAAAAGTCCAATTTCTGACCTTAAGGTGGCCATAAGTTCTTTTTTACTGAGAGTTTAAGGTCACCTTAAAATAGGGATCTTCCTTTGGGCACCCTTAACATGTGTACCAAGTTTGAAAAAAAAATATTAATTTGTTTTTGAGTTATCGCGTCCACAAGGAAATTTCTACGGCGGCGGCGGCGCGACGGACCTGAATCCAATATATCCCCGACTTTCGTCTGGGGATATAATTATGCAATAAATAAACAAGAGGAGAGTGCCCATGAACGGGCACTGTGTCAGCTGACTGAATGTTTTTGATTTGTGATGGTGATAATGAGAGGAAAGCATAATTATAAGGGAAAGGGCTGTACAGAAATACAGTAAATGGTAACTGAACAGCATGTTCGAAAGATATTCCGAAGCTGACACAAGAAAAGGACAAAAAAGTTGTGCCCTGCAAATGGTATTATGAAATAAAGTAACAAGGTAATTGTTTAAGTGTAAAAAGTAGGTTAAAAATATTTAAAGAAATACTATAAATGCAATATCCTCGTTCGACCATGAAGAAGGGATCCAAAGGTCAAATCTGACCATACCAAAAGATTCCCAGCCAAAGAATTTAGGATGGTTTACCATCCCAAACCTCTCGGAGCAATAATAAGTGAGTCATAGGCACTTTTTAAGTTTGGCTATCCTTGTTTGACCTTGACGGAGGGGTCTAAGGTCAAATCCGACCACACAAAAAAATTCCCAGCCCATGATTTCCTGTAGCTTGTTTACCATCCCAAACCTGTAGGACCAATAATAAGCGAGTTATAAGCAATTGTAAGTTTGGCTATCCTCAATTGACCTTGAAGGAGGGGTCCCAGGTCAAATCTTACCACACCAAAAGAATCCCAGCCCATGATTTCCTATATGTTGGTTTACCATCCCAAACCTCCAAGACCAATAATAAGCGAGTTATAAACACTTTTAAGTTTGGCTAGCCTCATTTGACCTTGAAGGAGGGGTCCAAGGTGAAATCCGACCACACCAAAAAATTCCCAGCTCATGATTTTCTATAGGTTAGTTTTCATTCCAAACCTCTAGGACCAATAATAAGCGAGTTATAAGCACTTTTATGTTTGGCTATCCTCATTTGACCTTGAAGGAGGGTTCCAAGGTCAAATCGGACCATATTAACAGATTCCCAGCCCATGATTTCCTACACGTTGGATACAATGATTTACTCAACAGTGAGAACCTGAAAGAAGCTGTTGCTCAGCTATGCCATGACATAGAGGTCTGCAATTTCACTATGTTACAGCTGACCAAAACGTCTGTGAATAACATATTTAACAAAATACTCTAAATGTAATAGTTTTCAAGTTACAACTGATTTACTCAAGAGTGAGAACCTCAAAGGAACTATTACTCAGCTATGCAATGAGCTACATGTCTGAATTTTTGCTCTGTTATAGCTGACCTAAAAGTAGGTGAACAACATATTTAAGCAAAATACTGTAAATGCAATAGTTTTCAAGTTACAACTGATTTACTCAATAGTGAGAACCTGAAAATAGCTATTGCTCCGCTATGCCATGAGCTATAGGTCTGTAATTTCACTATGTTATAGCTAACCCAAAAGTAGGTGAACAGTATATTTTAACAAAATACTCCAAATGCAATATTTTTCAAGTTATAGCCGATTTACTCAACAGTCAGTGCCTGAGAATAGCTATTGTTCAGTTGTGCCATGAGCTACAGGTCTGTAATTTCACTATGTTATAGCTGACCCAAAAGTAGCTGAATAACATATTTGCACAAATTTCTGTAAAGGCAATAATTTTCCAATTACAACTGATTTACTCAACAGTGAGAACTTCAAAGTAGCTATTACTCAGCTATGCAATGAGCCACAGGTCTGGAACTTCACTATGTTATAGCTGACCCCAAAATAGGTGAATAACATATTGAAACAAAATACTCAAAATGCAATAATTTCCAAGTTATAAGCGATTTACTCAACAGTGATAACCTCAAAGTAGCTATTACTCAGCTATGCCATGAGCTACAGGTCTGAAATTTTACTATGTTATAGCTGACCCAAAAGTAAGTGAACAACATATTTAAGCAAAATACTGTACATGCAATAGTTTTCAAGTTACAACTGATTTACTCAATAGTGATGACCTAAAAGTAGCTATTACTCAGCTATGCCATGAGCTACAGGTCTGAAATTTTACTATGTTATAGCTGACCCAAAAGTAGCTGAATAACATATTTATACGAAATTCTCTAAATGCAATAGTTTTGCAATTACAACTGATTTACTCAATAGTGAGAACTTTAAAGTAGCTATTACTCAGCTATGCCATGACCTACAGATCTGAAATTTCACTATGTTATAGCTGGCCCAAAAGTAGCTGAATAACATATTTATACGAAATTCTCTAAATGAATAGGTTTTAAGTTACAAGTGATTTACTCAATAGTGAGAACTTCAAAGTAGCTATTACTCAGCTATGCAATGAGCCACAGATCTGAAACTTCACTATGTTATAGCTGATCCAAAAATAGGTGAATAACATATTGAAACAAAATACTGTAAATGCAATAGTTTCCAAGTTATAAGCGATTTACTCAACAGTGATAACCTAAAAGTAGCTATTACTCAGCTATGCCATGAGCTACAGGTCTGAAATTTTACTATGTTATAGCTGACCCAAAAGTAGCTGAATAACATATTTATACTAAATTCTCTAAATGCAATAGTTTTCAAATTATAAGTGATTTACTCAACATTGAGAACTTCAAAGTAGCTATTACTCAGCTATGCAATGAGTCACAGGTCTGGAACTTCACTATGTTATAGCTGACCCCAAAATAGGTGAATAACATATTGAAACAAAATACTCTAAATGCAATAATTTCCAAGTTATAAGCAATTTACTCAACAGTGATAACCTCAAAGTAGCTATTACTCAGCTATGCCATGAGCTACAGGTCTGAAATTTTACTATGTTATAGCTGACCCAAAAGTAGCTGAATAACATATTTATACTAAATTCTCTAAATGCAATAGTTTTGCAATTACAACTGATTTACTCAATAGTGAGAACCTCAAAGTAGTTATTACTCAGCTATGCAATGAGCTACAGGTCTGAAATTTCACTATGTTATAGCTGACCCAAAAGTAGGTGAACAACATATTTAAGTAAAATACTGTAAATGCAATAGTTTTGAAGTTACAACTGATTTACTCAATAGTGATGACCTAAAAGTAGCTATTACTCAGCTATGCCATGAGCTACAGGTCTGAAATTTTACTATGTTATAGCTGACCCAAAAGTAGCTGAATAACATATTTATACAAAATTCTCTAAATGCAATAGTTTTGCAATTACAACTGATTTACTCAATAGTGAGAACTTTAAAGTAGCTATTACTCAGCTATGCCATGACCTACAGATCTGAAATTTCACTATGTTATAGCTGGCCCAAAAGTAGCTGAATAACATATTTATACGAAATTCTCTAAATGCAATAGGTTTTAAGTTACAAGTGATTTACTCAATAGTGAGAACTTCAAAGTAGCTATTACTCAGCTATGCAATGAGCCACAGATCTGAAACTTCACTATGTTATAGCTGATCCAAAAATAGGTGAATAACATATTGAAACAAAATACTGTAAATGCAATAGTTTCCAAGTTATAAGCGATTTACTCAACAGTGATAACCTAAAAGTAGCTATTACTCAGCTATGCCATGAGCTACAGGTCTGAAATTTTACTATGTTATAGCTGACCCAAAAGTAGCTGAATAACATATTTATACGAAATTCTCTAAATGCAATAGTTTTGAAGTTATAAGCGATTTACTCAACAGTGATAACCTAAAAGTAGCTATTACTCAGCTATGCCATGAGCTACAGGTCTAAAATTTTACTATGTTATAGCTGACCCAAAAGTAGCTGAATAACATATTTATACGAAATTCTCTAAATGCAATAGTTTTTAAGTTACAAGTGATTTTACTCATGATGGAAGTTACTGAAAAGCCCAAAAGTAGCTATTACTCACTTAGCTATTGAGACAGGCACAATACTTACTCACCATATTGTAGCTATGAAAAAAGTAGCTGAATAACATATTTTAACAAAATGCTCTAAATGCAACACTTTTCAAGTTATAAATGATTTTGTGCATGATTTCATGAATTTTAATGCATTAAAAATTATTAAAAAAATTTATTAAAAAAAAAGTAAGACAGATCCAGGTCTTATACTCACACAAGAGAATCTACCTGTGGCCTAGTACATATATGCAAGATATGAGAGAAATCACTGCAATAGTCACTGAGAAAATTGTGATTAAGTGTTGAAATTTTCACACTTTTGGTGGGGGTACCCCCCTTGTAATGTCTCTAGCAAACAGACGAACAGACAGATTTGCATGCCTTGAACAATTTTTCATCCTCGATAGATAAGGTATCTACGCGTACGCCCACGCCGCAGAGTGACGACATAATGTCAGCTGACTGACAAGTCAGCTGACATAAAAATCAAAAGGGTCACAAAAACGACCTTGAAAGGGTCATAAAAATGACCTTGAAAAAGCCATATCACTTGGTTTGAATATTCATAAAGAAGAATGCAATTAAATTTTATAGGATTTCAGGCAATATTTTTTAAAATTACAGTACAAAACAAGAAATTCAACTTTATGACCCCAGTTTGATCTTGGGGAGGGGCTTGGGGCAGATCTTACGGTATATTTGGAATCAAAGGCCTTGGTTTCCCATTACCTTCCAAAACATTCCAAAGCTTAAATTGCAATAATTAAAGAGATATGAAGCAATACGTAAAATTCTGACCATTTTACATCCCAATACATCTCAAAGCTCGAAATCCAAAAATAAAAGAAATATTTGATATTTTAGATACTTTTCTGTCTGTAAACTGCATACCAAAGACGCCTGATTTGACTGACTATAAGGTAACCTTGACATGAGGATCTAACTTCTGGAGCTAAAAAAGTCAATTTTCAGGCTTCAAAAACATATTGATCCCGTGTAAGGTTCTCTATGTAAGTAGGTATACATAATATATGTGCTCAAAAGGGTCAATTTCAGTCTGTTTTTTGACTAATCGATAATCAATCGGCTCTCAATCCATCAAATATGACTGATTTGAAATTCAACTGGCGATTAGATTTTGACATAGTAGCTTTAGAGAAAATCAAGTGAAAAAGAAGTGCAAGAAAAAATTGTTGTTACCTTGATAAAGGTCAAATTTGTACCTGGCAAAAGCTTTTCCCACACCTCTCGATTATATAACTAACAAAATCATTTTGATAGGCCTTATAGGCAAAAATATTTCAATATCGGCTGATAACGGGAGGCTGAGATTGTCTTCTTAATAGTCCAAATCCAGGTTACGGAAATTTTTTTTAGTTAACTTTACCAAATCAAAACATCAAAGTTTTCATCAAAAATGACAAAAAGATAAAAGTGTACAATTTCTTCAGATTTAGGCTTCATTTCAAACATATGCAGTGAAAGTTTACAGTTTTACTTAAAATGGCGATATTGATATATGTCTTGAGACACTGGTATCAGCAAACCCTGTCCCAAAACAATAAATATAGACAAATGATGTACCCACTAATGAGGGTTATACAGGAAAAGATGTATTACTTTCATTGTTACTTTCATTTTTACCATGTCAAAATAACTTCCTGGCTTTGATATATGTGGCTTTGTTTATCCATGAACATTTTCCACTCAAATAAGCCTTATTTACAACTCCCTAAAAATGAAATGCGAGTTAAAAAGACTACACTTATCCAATACACTAATGTCCAAAAGATACTAGAAGTTATTTGTAGCCTCCGTCAGAAGTTTTCTCAATCCTGAAAACAGGAGACAGTATATTCAGGCGGAAATTCACGAGTTCATAGCCTGTAAAAATACCAAGAACGATATCATGTGTCATATTTACCACTCATGAGTAGGGTACCTCCAGAGATTTTCCAATTTCTAATGACAAAAATGTAGAATACATGTGCTTTCGTCATAAAAACATGACAAGTGTTTTACTACTCTGGATTTTGTAAATAAGCTCAAAAAGGAAAAAAGGTTGACAAATGTAATATATACACCTTTTACATGGTGGATAGCAAAATATTGTGATTACTTTTATTTCTTTCTCTTTGTCATTTGTGTTTGTTTACATCCACATATAAACCCACAGGCTGTGAAAAACTGAAGAATAGTCGAAGCTTCCCATTGGCAGCATTATGCAGCATCCTTATGGTTGTAAACAGAAGTTCACGGTATGTAAATTTGCCAGGAACAGTGTCACGAGCCGTATTTACCACTCCTGAGTAGAGTACCTCCAGAAACTTTCCATTTTGTGACCTGCACCTCTTTTGTTAGTGTAACCAAAAGCTGTGTAAGGTACTGGCATACCCAACTACCCTGTACCCAAGGCAGTAAACTCTGTGTTCCCAGTGGTTTTGCACCCAAGATCCATGATCAATATCATTGCTGGCATACCCAATGGCTGTGTGCACAAGATCCATATCGCTGCTAGTGTAGCCACCAACTCCAAATTTTTTATAGCCTGCCCAATTTCTCATTACCCAAGATAGTATGCACTCAATGGTTGTGCACTCGATATCAGTACCCTTCATAGAGTACTCAACAGGTCTGTATCCAAGGCATTGTGAAGCAATTAGTTTTTAAGGAAATTTTTCGAGTAGTCAGAAATGGGCCAAGGACCACTCTGAATTAAAATATTCAGCTTAGCATGGGTTTGCACTGTGAAACCGCAGAATAACTTGGGTATTGTTACATTTTGACAAGTTAATTTAAGGAAGAAGTGATTAAAATTTGGGTACACTAGCACTGATCTTGTGTACATAGCTGTTGGGTACACTAGCGGTGATATAAATCTTGTATACACAGTCGTTGGGTACGCTAGACCAACATCACAACTAGCGTACACAGCCGTTGGGTAAATAACCACTCTGTTATGTATATGAACATAAAAAATGAGGTTCCAGAATTCCTCAGGATTTAATATTTTATGAATGCTGTTTTAGAACCGAGTGAATTAGACCAGTATTTTATAAGGAAAGTATGAAAATAAATGGGACAAAACCTCCATGGTACGAAACCTCCGGATACCATCTGTAATACCCTAACTATTTTGGCATAACAGAGTGAACTTCCATTTGCATTCCACAGAAAAGGGACAAGTTTGTTATTTTGCAGATGCGGATAATAGATCACTGTTTTATATCAAAACATCCAGCGTATTAAGGATACGAACAATGACAGTTGCGGATACAGAAACTTAAGTAAGGACAATAACCTAGACCGAGTTTCTGCCCTGTCGCCAATTGCTTTTGATATACTGATGGACACAATGGCGAGGGACAGAGCTCACATGTACCTGTTTTTTGTGTAAATCTCGAACTATCAGAAATTATTGCAGTTACTTTTAAAAGTCCTTGTTATGTCTATATAGCTGTTTCCAATTTGCAATACATATATTGTTAAACTAAACTGCTTTTGCAAACCAGGAACTTCTTTTTTAGATAACTTTGTAACGTTGAAGGTTTGTTTACATTTATAAAAACAGGTTCAAATATATAAATGCCAATTTGATTGGCATGAAATATTAGTGAACGGCACATATACATACCTTAAAGAATGCAAATAACACTTTTTACTTGTGGTAATATGTGCACAAATATGCCGTTCAAAATTTACACAGAAAACAAGTACATGTGAGCTCTGTCCCTTGCCATTGTGTCCATCAGTATATCAAAAGCAATTGGCGACGGGACAGAAGCTCGGTCTAACAATAACCCAAATTTATGAAATATACCTCTTTCACATTGTGGATAGCAAATATTGTGATTATGTTTAATTCTCCAGCTTTGCCATTTATAGCCTTACATCTTGATGATTCGCGAGTTTTAACGTTTTAGTTAAGGGTAGTACTGCAACGATAGTTCGGTGGTTCGGTATATTCGGTCATTTTCGGTGAAACAGAGATCCGCGAACCACTTGGTGGCAAACGAAAGTTCGCGAATCTCATCCCGAGTCGCGGTAACGCATATATATTGCATTATCGCCCGCGTTTTCGCTGTAAATATTGGGAAAATTAGACGAATTTTGTTTAAAAATCAAATAAAAGGACGCATATATTGTCTTTTTAACCCAATTCCTCCATGTTTCCTTGCTTCTAAATGCCTTAATTTGATTGGTCGAGCAGAAACGGCACTGTCCAATCATACTTCGTTTAACAAAAATTCAGTATTTATCAATAGAAAACACGTTTATAGTAAGTGATGTAAACTCACCAGTGGATGTAAACTTGCCATTTTTTTTCATAGTTTTGTTAAATATATATAGAAATAAATATCTATTGCACAACAAGATTTAATTATCCAGTTTTTTAATATTTTCACTTTTTAAGGTATATTTTTGCATAATGCACTCTTACAAGTGACTTCAAAGACAATTGTTAACAAGTAATAGCAAACATGAACACTGCTCATTTGCGCTTATGTTTGCAAATGACCACTGCACAGGCAAGTTAAATTATGTCAAATTGATTTGTGAATCGATTTGGTTTGCAATGATTGATTCGCGGATCAATTCGGTTCGTAATATTTTGATTCGTTGCACCCCTAGTTAAGGGCTTATTTCACGTCAAAATATTTTATTTTGCAGCAATTTGGATGTGTTTTATAACACTATAAATACCAAAGCACCATTTTATGTTATAAAAAGTGAAAATAGATGCTCCTATATCCAAGAAAAACGGCCATACTCGAATCAACAAGACCCTCGAATCAAGGATACTTGACTTTAGTACTTGTTTACATCCAAATAGAGGATCAAGTGAAGAGAGCGCATTCAGTCGAAACGCCACTAAAACATGGGTCGAGGGGTCCAATAACTTAAGAAAAATCAAAGCTACCCATTGGTACATACGAACTAACGAGTGGTGCACACCAGCTCGCCGCCTATCTCTGAGCGCAGCACTCCCTGCAGGTTTCAAGTGATGCGCTTTTACTTCCGGGTTTTGTTCGCAGTGAAAATATTGAGTTGGGAGGTTAATGCTACTTCAATGATACTTTGAATCGACAGACCCAAGAGTGGATCTAATATTATATGCATCTTAATGGGCACAAAGTGCTCTCCTTACCTTTTCCTGGTCTGATATCGGTTCCTCTTGATCAGCCATAATCGTTTACGTCCTGGAATATAGTTTCTTTACCAACACAAAGGTGGCGCTGCAATGATTTTAGGTCTTACTAAAACGATATTTCGACACGGGATACACGGGAGTGTTCCAGTAGGCGTATTTCACAACCGTAATCCATCGAATCTAAATTCAGATTTGGATTCTTTGGATTAGCTAGATTTGCGAAATACAATTTACTGTAGATCTGGATCCAAATTTAAAACATAACATAAACAAACATAAATATCATATATTATTATAAATTATGATGCAGTAATATAATATTATAATATCACAGTATAATAAAAATTTTCCAAATGTTAAAATTTCCTGCCACATGTTGCCGCCATTATTTTTCAAAGAATTATGGGTAATCCAAGCAATCTGAGTTAGATCAATGGATTCATAATCCGGATTCAGATTCAAGTCACAACACAAGCAAATCTGTTGATCTGACAAATCTAGATTCGACCGACTATGGTTGTGAAATAAGCCTACTGGGGCCGATCCTACAGCCGACTGTAAGACTCTAGGGTTGGTTAATTGAGTCATGGATTGGGGAAAAAATCTAGTAAAAAGCACAGAAATATGTGGGTCAGTTTCACCTCCCTGACAGGATGTAGTGTATCCCAGCTTGTCTAGAGCAAAATCCCGAAATGGCTTGGTGTTGGATGACTGGAATCTATAAGGACAAGCTATAAATCCCTTACCAACAAACCGTATTAGATCATGACAAGCCAAAGTGCCAAACCAACAAGACTGGAGCAGTATTCAGATCCACCCCGACTGGACTAATTAATTTCTGGAGTTGAGATTGTGAGTCAGGATCAAACCAACACTGTATAAACCCCATGTGGCTGCTGTAACTCATCATTTATCACTGCAAAGATGCCAGCTACACATCAGAGATTTTCAACAGAAACTTAGGGCCCGGTTGTTTTTTATTGAGTTAATTATTTTTATTTTCATTTTGATTTACAGACAGAGAAGGAAACATCTGAACCCAGAACCAGCACCTGCCCTACAGCCAGCACCACAGTCACAGCCCCAGCCATCCCCCAAAAGAAAAAGAAAGCCACCAAACCCCTGGGTCATGCCCTGGATACTTCAAAGACAAGAAAAGGGATGCTACAGCAACCTCCTGGCCCACTTAACACACACTAATATCCCAGGATACCAGAATTTTGTCATGACGCCACCTGCCTTTTTTACCTCATCGAAGAACGCATACACCACTGCATTAAGAAGTCAGCCACCAATTTCAGGAAGCCCTTAAACTATGGTAGAACTTGAAAACATTTTGATCTTTGAAAAAAACATGGAAACTTTGAAAATGATTTCAACCTTTAAGAAACTTGCTAAATTTTACAAAGACTTTCACCATTGAGAAACTTTGAAAATTTTGAAATGATTTTGACCTTTTCATATTGACCTGTGACTTTTGAATTATGACATTTATCCTTTCTTTTGAAATGATTGGCACCTTTGGATTTAACCGTTGACCTTTGAGTTTTAACTTTTGACCTTTGAGCAACTCGGTTAAAAAGATTTTGACATTTCAGAAACTTTCAAAGTTTGAAATATTCTCAAAATGTCCAAAAATTTAAAGACAAAAACCCAAAACAAAATTATTAAAAATAAATTAAAACGTAAAAACTTTGTAAACTTTTTCACTTAAAATTATTTTGAAAGATAGACAAAATCTGAAAATTAACACATTTTTATATTTACTGTGAGACATTTTATAATAGACATGGGAAAAAGTATTAGACATTATTATGAGACTTGTAATTTATTTAGAAATTGGTGGAAAATTGTTGGAAATTTATTGGAGATTTCTTTTATTTGTTGGAAAGTTGTAGAACATTGGTGCAACACTAGCTTAAGTAAAAGTCCTTTGAATAACTGGGTAATTCTGAAAAAGACTGATAGATGCTAGCATCTTCTGTCCCCAGGGTAGGTCCTAAAGTCACATCTCAAATCCTCTACTCCTGTCGAGACAATGCACTAATGTGATTGAAGTAATCTTTGAGTAGATCTCATGCACTGTTGCTTTGCCTCCCTCAGGGGATTCCTATCATTCTTATCAAATGCATATACTTCTGGTTTATTTAGTATGGATGAAACATCAAGGTGAAGGTATCATCACCCAACAAAAAAATAATGCAAAGCTGGTCCTCCTTCCCCCAGGGGTTTAGGTGCTGGAAATCTCAAGGTGCCATTCTCTATCCTTTTCTTCAACTTGCAGTGGTTAAGTATTTGTGCATCTGATAAAGATCCACTTGACCCAAGATCTACCCATAGGAATCTATAGTCTGTATCAACCTGCAGTTCTATAGCAGAACCAGGGAAAATAAACCCTTACAATTGTAAAATTCACTCCCAGATTTCTTTGGCTTCTTCCTGGCGATGTGTTTTCCATCTAGTTCCCCAACAGTATGGGGGGCATTCCATTTGGTTCTGAACTTCTCCTCTATCTGTTTCTAGTATTCAGGAGTGGAAGGGCAGATTGGACACTCCTTATGGAATTCAGCAAGGATTGCCCGGCAGACAATAGGGATGAATTTACGTATTTATGTACATTTCTCCTGTTGCTAAATGTCTCAGTATTATTGCCAATTTTAAGCCAACTAAGGATTCCTTAAATTGGTGACTTTGTTCTTGATGCGGTGGGGTATGTGTTGTTTTTCTTCTCTTCAAAGGAACCACAGCATGACCCAGGTGTTTCGTGGCTTGATTTTGGGTAGTGGGGGCTGTGGTGCAGTTGTATGGCAGGTGCTGGTCCTGGGTTCAGTGTGTCCTTTTTTATCTGCAAATCAGAATGAAAATCAAACATATAACTCAATAAGAACAACAGGACCCTATGCTCCTGTAGAAAGTCTCTCTAATGTATAGGTGGCATCTTTACAGTGATAAATGATGAGTAACAATAGCAACAAAGGGTTTATATAGTTTTTGGTTTGATCCCGACTTGCGATTTCGATTACAGAAATTAATCAGTCTGTTCAGGGTGGATCAGAACATTGCTCCAGTCTTGCTTGTTGGTCACTATCTATTTTCATGATCATGCAGATACAACTTGTTAGTTTAGCCTCTACAGCTTACTGTAATACTTTCCCATCTGGTCATGCAGAAAAACATCCTTACCCCATATCCGGTCAGGATGTGGATCCAAATAAGCCTGCATGTAATTTGTCCTGTATGAGAGTTGAAAGTGACCCATATTTTTTCCAGTTCTTTTTTATGATTTTATCCCCCATCCCAGACTCAGCTAACTGACCCTTGAGACTGTAAGGGTCGGTTAGGCTCAGCTTTAGTGGAAAACCCACTTAACAAGTTAAGTATTTTTCTAAGCAGAAACTTTACAAATAAACGTTGATGACAATTTTTTTTGCAAAAACTTACTTTTAATAGAAGTTCAATACATATTGTTAGAAGGTTTTGCTATTTTTATACTTTTACTGTTGGTTTAGAGGATTTACAATAGAATGAGAGATTAAGCTATAGATCACAGTAATATTAATGGCATTAATAACGTCGATCCAATGTATGCACATGTAATATTCTTGCAACATACCATGAGTACTGCAAGTACTACACATCAATTTCAAATAGTCTTTGATATTTACATGAAACATTTCTGTTAATGTCAACTGAGTAAAGCTGTCCTATTTTCTTCTTGTTTATTTTTCCATTTCTTAACAATTCAAACTTCAATTAAGGCATGAGTATGGCTTGTTAATTGTGTTAATTAGAAGCCAGGCAGTAAGAAGGAATTCTTCTTCTGTAATTTTGCACCAACCGCTTTTATTGTCAGGATTTTGTTGATTAAAACAATAAAGACAATGATATGTCAGTTTAGATTTTACAGTTATAAATAAACTAACAAATGTGGGGATTGAACATTCATAGTTGACGTATACTTGTTTCAATTGAATGAAAACTTTTTTTATAAATATTGGGTTCATTAAGGTTATCTTGATTATCTTTCAAGGTAAATTCATCAAACCTTATTACAGCCAAACTATTCAAACAGAAGCAGCAGAAACATTATGCAGTAAATTGTATTTGAAAATAGAGAAATTTAAGCATATATGTGTCATGCATGATGAGTTGTATATATGATGTGAGTTTAGCATAACTATCAACACATTGTACAAGTCATATTTTAAATCTTGTAAACTTACATGGTACAAAAGGCTGTTAATCAAAGTATCCTACAAACAAAGATTGGAGTTGGATTTGAAGCAATTCTATTTATATAGTTCATTGTGTTCTGCCATATTACAGACAAAATATTATGTATAAAATGATTAACATATCATTAATCTCATTTTAGTTAAATATAATAATATTTTATTAAAGTTCATGTACTCTTACAACCATAGTTTTAACAGTGTATACCGGACTAGAAACTATATTGTGAGTGTTTGTCATTTCACAGTCTAAGGAAAATTAAAACAATCATACTTCGCCTGATATTCAGTTTCATTATATTTATTTAGTTCCGGTTTCGTCTACGAAATATTTTCAAGTTTACCGTGTACCCGTTGAGAATCAAAACAAACAGTGCAAAAAAAAACAAAGAAAAACGAGCTTTTTACATTTACTTAAAAGCAGCAGTTTCTGTTTCTCATGAAAATAAAAAGTAGCAAAATATTCAAAATAGAATCCCACGTTATTATAGACACTCCATATATTATCTTTAGTTCTTGAAAGATTATCCGACGTTGTAACCCCTAATTTCGCCCAAACTTAGTAGTGGTGGTGGACCAGTTCACGCCCGGGTATCAATTCACGCCCACCCCTAAATTTATCCAAAACAATCACAGTTAAACAATAAATTACAAATGTAAATGATCCATTTGATGATTATCTATGATGTGGTAAACATATTCTCTATCTTCAAGAAAATTGAGGGTGGGCCTGAATTGGTACCCGCGGGCGTGAATTGGTCCACCACCACTATAAGTTGGCCGCGGCTCATCTACAGGCTCCGGAAAGACAAATAGGTTATTGTACACCGTTGAAAACTGTTGCATATAATAAGTTTGACAATAATACATGATTTCAAAGTGTAGTAGGCCACTCATGTTAAAGCCCTGTGAAGATATATAGAAGCATGTGTCCTTGACCTCTAACAAAGAAATGTAAGGCAGGCATTCACTGGTAGAAAGTCATTAGATGTGGTGTGGCTTGGAATTTGTTTGCCCATGAAACAAGTTCCCCAAAATTGAACTAAGCCATGGATAGAAATTATTCTCGTATTTTCTTGTTGTTAAATGATTGTTTAATATTTATAATGTACAAATATGTATAACTTACAAATATACTTAAAAAATAGCAATATTTTATAACAGAAAAGACATTCTGGCCATTACTGCTTGCAGGTCCCCCAGGTGATAGTTTTCTAGCATTATTTTATAAATAGAAGATATCCTAGCCATCATCACTTGCCTTGGACACTCAATGTTGGCCAATTCTCCTTCTTCATCACCGCTGACTAGTGGTCATTGACACCAACCCCTCCAATCCCATTGCCCCAGTCACCTTTTTGTCCAAGTAGAATTCCAAGTTGGGCAGAAGTCCAATTTTTAGAATGTACCTCTTTAATGTGGACATAGATACCTAGTGTAGAGCTGAGGTTTCTAGCTTCCCCCAAGATCTCTATTATTGACTGTTTTACTGAAAACACAAACTAGTGAATGCACAACACATTTTCATATCTTTTGCTAATCTTCAGTCTTGACTTGGTGCACATGTCACCACTTGCTTACAGCTGGACAATGCAAACCTATTCATACAAGCAACACCAACCCCAAATCCTTACAAAATACAAAGAAAAAAATAATAAATATATCCTACATTCTAGTCTATTCATTCTATTCTATTCTGGACTTTTCTATCATTTAAAGTTTGTGGGTGTTCCACAGCCTAAACCCATGCACAGATTTTCGCCAAATTTTCATGGTATACTTACCCCAAGAGGATCCAGAGCTGATTAGGTTTTTGGGGAGTATCCGCCAACAACTGTTGTCATGGCCACACTTTTAAGATTTTTGGGTCTTAAAATTTGTAGGTGTTCCACAGCCTGAACCCATTCACAAATTTTCACCAAATGTTCAGGATATGTTTACTCCAAGAGGATCTAGAGCTGATTAGGTTTTAGGGGGTATACGGCAACAACTGTTGCCATGGCAACACTTTGAATATTTTTGGGTTTTAACATTTGTAGGGGTTCCACAGCCTAAACCAATACATGTATTTTCACCAAATTTTCAGGATATGTTAACCAAAACAGAATCTAGAGCTGAGTCAGTTTTGGAGGGTATATGGCAACACCTGTTGCCATGGCAACGCTTTAGATACTTTTTGGTTTTAAACTTCTTTATTGAAAAAGGGGCACTATTAAACAGATGTTACTACAGTTGGATTTTTATCCCCCTCTGGCCAAGGCCGGGGTTTCGGAGATTATGAGATTCCTTCCATGCGTTTAGGTGTGTGTGCACGTATGTGTGCATTTGTCAGATTTTTAAACCAAGCTTTATATCGCATTCATTTATGAAGATATCTTCACCAAATTTGCAGAGAATGTTCATGGCTGTGAAAACATGCCTGGAAAAAATTTTGTACTCATTTTTTAAAAAAAAGCAAAATCATTGATATGTTCTAAAAATTAAAATATTGCAGCTAGCTTTGTCAAATTTCTACAAAATGTAAATGGCTAGGAAAGCTTGCCTGAGAGTTATTTTGGCCTTGTTTTGAAATCAAAATGGCCGCTATATCATATATTTAATGTCAAATGGGGGCGTAACAAAAAGCCCTAATATCTTCCTTATTATTGGTCCTAGGTGTCAAGGACATGTAGGGTCATCATGCTAAAAGGGTTTTATATCTCCCACATAATTGGTTGTAGGGCTTCAAAAAAATATGAAAACAACTTTCAGAAATCATGGCCCATCAATCTTACATCTGACAACATTTTGTGGATTCTGTATACTTCTTACATGTTGTAAAAAAAATGATCAAACTTTATTTTTACTTACTAGCCAATACAAAGTAATAGAAAGTAGTAAAAGTAATAGAAATAATAGATGGCAATGTAACAGTAATAGATTTGAAATTTGAAGTGTAATAGTAATAGATGACACTGTAACAGTAAAAGTAATAGTAATAGCATGTAATAGACCCCATCCCTGCTTACAAATGACATTGTTCCTAAGATTTTATCAAATCTAAATGTTGTTGCCCATTTAGTTGTACCCGCGTGTTGGGGTTCTTGTCTGCCGAGGCTGGCTATTTTTGAAATCATGTTGTTTAAACATCACTTCTGGATCACAAATTTTCATCCAATTAAAAAGCTCTAGACAAGGAAGTTAGAAAAAGGCAATATGGCAGGGGCAGCCAGGGTATGACTTCAGTAATGACAATAAATGTTAAATATATTGTGTTGTACACCCTTATTCTACAAAAAATTACTTCAAAGATATGACCAGCACTCTGGCTTGCTTTGACCATAATATAGCAGTCTGAGTTGGAGCTTAAATGGAAATATATCATTAAATGGCTTAAAATTAACCACAAGCGTACATGAGCTATAACTATGTTCTTTGCAAGAAATGAAATAATGAAGTTTATTAACTTCAAATACTGACAGAAATCATGAGGACGGGTATATTCTAAGAGAAAAGATCAATGGATATGAAATATGTTGTTTAATGATATCCAACAAGAAATATTAAGGAAAAAAATAAATTCTGTATGTTTTCTTGAAGTGTTCTAATATTGCTTCCTCACTCACTCGTACCCACAGAAACAGCAAATACTGCTTCCCACCTTAACTTGGCACACCTTGGACACAAAAACGTTATTTGTGATTATAATCTGTTTAATATCGTGGATTTCTATTGATTGGTTCTATGCATTGACACAAGTGCAAACTATAAATGTATTTTAACAACAAAAAGTTAGAACAATAAACATTTTAGAAAGGATGTTAAGGGGCGATAATATAATTTCTACCTCAAATCAGCACCCCAACTTGGCACAATTTGCATACGGAAAGTCCCGAAGATATTTAAATTATTTCTGTTGATACTTTGACTCCTTTATTTGGTATGCAGAAATGCACGAGTGTGGGTGTTAAAGAACAACTGTTGCTAAATATTTTATCTTCTGGTTTGTGCTAAGATGAGAGTTGTGCCATGATACGATGCCAAGCAGAATATGAAGTCACAGAATTTTTTTTCAGTTTTCTCACAGAAAACTACTGCATCTATTCTGATAAAATATGAGGCCACAAAATGCCATGGCATTTCCTAGCAATATTTTGAAATAAAATGTGCTAGTACGAAAATATATGGTCACTGAATTTCGACACCCAGAACTATACAGGACCACAAATATTGCTAGAAAATCCTAATAATAGATGCAATTATTTGTTTTCATGTCAGGTTTTTTGACCGCTGCCACTCTTGGATAATTGTGTCTCATGAATACATTCTTTGGCTTTGAAAATTTTATTCATTCCTGACTTGCTACCAAGAGCAATCAAAGAGTTCAGACCTCCACCAAGGTTCAGCAGCTCCAATATTGCAAATTAGTGCAATGATAAAAAATCTGTAAAAAGTACATAGTACACAACTTCCTTCTTCTCGTTGGCTGCCATGGTGACTAACTTGGGCATCTATCCAAATAGCTAAGTGAGTAAAAGCTACTTTTTGACTTTTCATTACCTTCCATCATGCGTAAAATCACTTGTAACTTGAAAACTATTGCATTTAGAGATTTTATTGCATTTATGTAAATATGTTATTCAGCTACTTTTGGGTCAGCCATAACAGAGTAAAATTGCCCACCTGTAGCTCATTGTATAGCTGAGCAAAGCTACTTTGAGGTGATCCCTGTTGAGTAAATCAGTTGTAACTTGGAAACTATTGCATTGAGAGAATTTTGTTTAATATGTTATTCACCTTCTTATGGGTCAGCTATAACTTAGTGAAATTGTAGACCTGTAGCGAACTATTGCAGTTAGAGAATTTTGTTTAAATATGTTATTCACTATCTTATGGGTCAGCTGTAACTTGAAATTGCAGATCTGTAGCTCTTGGCAAAGCTGAGCAAAAGTTACTTTGATATTCTCACTGTTGAGTAAATCAGCTGTAACTTGAAAAATATTGCATTTACAGTAATTTGTTTGAATACGTTTTTCACCTACTTTTTACACCTTAACAAATAATTTTGTACTTTACTTCTGAATACCATCTGCAAGACACTTTTTTTGTGTCCTTTTCTGCTTCACTTCTACTCTGAAACTCAAAACACAGTCAGCTTACAGAGAGCCCATTCACGGGCACTGGTTGCTTGTTTGGTTATATCTCATTTATATTACTGCTTTTATACAATGTTTATCTCACTGTCTCTTTGCGTGCAAATAGTATATTTACAAATGTAAATGAAATTTTCCCTAGCCTTGCTTTAGGCTCAAGTTTTACCAAATCTTTTTTCAAACATAATACATATGTATTTTGTATTCATAGAACACTCATACATGTTAGGAAGTAGCTGATGTAATGTCCAGTACGTATATATGTAATAGTACATGATGCCAGGTGAAAACTTTTGAGGTATATTTTCCCTTATTACACAGTATTACAATACATACAGGCCGTATTATAGTGGGGAACCTGTTCATGCAATGCTGAACTTTATACAATGTATTTTAAAATTAAATTATAAATGTAATTTCATTTAGGGCTGTCGCAGGAATGTTTTGACCAGGAATATTTCCCACCAGGACAAGTTCCCACTCAGCAGTTTCAGCCACAAAAAATTTCCACCATCCGAAGTTTAGGGGAACATGTAACCCAATCTTGCTTAACCTTGCTTACTGGGGATGAATATGAGTTTTCAACTCGTTAAAAATACATGGAAATATAATTTCAGTTTATCATGCTTGTAACTGACCTCTGACAAAACAACATCAGCCATTAGCTACACTGTTCCCTGTCTTAATAGCCCTATCACTCAAGCCTGAGCAGACTTTTTTATGTCAGCTGACTTGTCAGTCAGCTGACATTATGTCGTCACTCTGCGGCGTGGGCGTCCGCGCACGCGTCCGCGTGAACAACTTCTCCTCCAAAACTACAAGGCCTAGAGACGTGCTGTTTTTTTTAAAAGATACCTTATCTATCGAGGATGAAAAATTGTTCAAGGCATGCAAATCTGTCTGTTCGTCTGTTTGCTAGAGACATTACAAGGGGGGTACCCCCACCAAAAGTGTGAAAATTTCAACACTTAATCACAATTTTCTCAGTGACTATTGCAGGGATTTCTCTCATATCTTGCATATATGTACTAGGCCAGAGGTAGATTCTCTTGTGTGAGTATGAGACCTGGATCTGTCTTACTTTTTTTTTAATAAATTTTTTTAATAATTTTTAATGCATTAAAATTCATGAAATCATGCATAAAATCATTTATAACTTGCAAAGTGTTGCATTTAGAGCATTTTGTTAAAATATATTATTCAGCTACTTTTTTCATAGCTACAATATGGTGAGTAAGTTGGGTGCCTGTCTCAATAGCTAAGTGAGTAATAGCTACTTTTGGGCTTTTCAGTAACTTCCATCATGAGTAGAATCACTTGTAACTTAAAAACTATTGCATTTAGAGAATTTTGTATAAATATGTTATTCAGCTACTTTTGGGTCAGCTATAACATAGTAAAATTTTAGACCTGTAGCTCATGGCATAGCTGAGTAATAGCTACTTTTAGGTTATCACTGTTGAGTAAATCGCTTATAACTTCAAAACTATTGCATTTAGAGAATTTCGTATAAATATGTTATTCAGCTACTTTTGGGTCAGCTATAACATAGTGAGATTTCAGACCTGTAGCTCATGGCATAGCTGAGTAATAGCTACTTTTAGGTTATCACTGTTGAGTAAATCGCTTATAACTTGGAAACTATTGCATTTAGAGTATTTTGTTTCATATGTTATTCACCTATTTTGGGATCAGCTATAACATAGTGAAGTTTCAGATCTGTGGCTCATTGCATAGCTGAGTAATAGCTACTTTGAAGTTCTCACTATTGAGTAAATCAGTTGTAATTGGAAAACTATTGCATTTAGAGAATTTTGTATAAATATGTTATTCAGCTACTTTTGGGTCAGCTATAACATAGTAAAGTTTCAGACCTGTAGCTCATGGCATAGCTGAGTAATAGCTACTTTTAGGTCATCACTATTGAGTAAATCAGTTGTAACTTGAAAACTATTGCATTTACAGTATTTTGGTTAAATATGTTGTTCACCTACTTTTGGGTCAGCTATAACATAGTAAAATTTCAGACCTGTAGCTCATTGCATAGGTGAGTAATAACTACTTTGAGGTTCTCACTATTGAGTAAATCAGTTGTAATTGCAAAACTATTGCATTTAGAGAATTTAGTATAAATATGTTATTCAGCTACTTTTGGGTCAGCTATAACATAGTAAAATTTCAGACCTGTAGCTCATGGCATAGCTGAGTAATAGCTACTTTTAGGTTATCACTGTTGAGTAAATCGCTTATAACTTGGAAATTATTGCATTTAGAGTATTTTGTTGCAATATGTTATTCACCTATTTTGGGGTCAGCTATAACATAGTGAAGTTCCAGACCTGTGACTTATTGCATAGCTGAGTAATAGCTACTTTGAAGTTCTCACTGTTGAGTAAATCACTTGTAATTTGAAAACTATTGCATTTAGAGAATTTAGTATAAATATGTTATTCAGCTACTTTTGGGTCAGCTATAACATAGTAAAATTTCAGACCTGTAGCTCATGGCATAGTTGAGTAATAGCTACTTTTAGGTTATCACTGTTGAGTAAATCACTTATAACTTGAAAACTATTGCATTTAGAGTATTTTGTTGCATATGTTATTCACCTATTTTGGGGTCAGCTATAATATAGTGAAGTTCCAGACCTGTGGCTCATTGCATAGCTGAGTAATAGCTACTTTGAAGTTCTCACTGTTGAGTAAATCAGTTGTAATTGGAAAACTATTGCCTTTACAGAAATTTGTGCAAATATGTTATTCAGCTACTTTTGGGTCAGGTATAACATAGTGAAATTACAGACCTGTAGCTCATGGCACAACTGAGCAATAGCTATTCTCAGGCACTGACTGTTGAGTAAATCAGCTATAACTTGAAAAATATTGCATTTGGAGTATTTTGTTGAAATATATTGTTCACCTACTTTTGGGTTAGCTATAACATAGTGAAATTACAGACCTATAGCTCATGGCATAGCGGAGCAATAGCTATTTTCAGGTTCTCACTATTGAGTAAATCAGTTGTAACTTGAAAACTATTGCATTTACAGTATTTTGCTTAAATATGTTGTTCACCTACTTTTAGGTCAGCTATAACAGAGCAAAAATTCAGACATGTAGCTCATTGCATAGCTGAGTAATAGTTACTTTGAGGTTCTCACTCTTGAGTAAATCAGTTGTAACTTGAAAACTATTACATTTAGAGTATTTTGTTAAATATGTTATTCACAGACGTTTTGGTCAGCTATAACATATTGAAATTGCAGACCTCTATGTCATGGCATAGCTGAGCAATAGCTTCTTTCAGGTTCTCACTGTTGAGTGATTGCATTTACAGTATTTTGGTTAAATATGTTGTTCACCTACTTTTGGGTCAGCTATAACATAGTAAAATTTCAGACCTGTAGCTCATTGCATAGGTGAGTAATAACTACTTTGAGGTTCTCACTATTGAGTAAATCAGTTGTAATTGCAAAACTATTGCATTTAGAGAATTTAGTATAAATATGTTATTCAGCTACTTTTGGGTCAGCTATAACATAGTAAAATTTCAGACCTGTAGCTCATGGCATAGCTGAGTAATAGCTACTTTTAGGTTATCACTGTTGAGTAAATCGCTTATAACTTGGAAATTATTGCATTTAGAGTATTTTGTTGCAATATGTTATTCACCTATTTTGGGGTCAGCTATAACATAGTGAAGTTCCAGACCTGTGACTTATTGCATAGCTGAGTAATAGCTACTTTGAAGTTCTCAATGTTGAGTAAATCACTTGTAATTTGAAAACTATTGCATTTAGAGAATTTAGTATAAATATGTTATTCAGCTACTTTTGGGTCAGCTATAACATAGTAAAATTTCAGAGCTGTAGCTCATGGCATAGTTGAGTAATAGCTACTTTTAGGTTATCACTGTTGAGTAAATCACTTATAACTTGAAAACTATTGCATTAAGAGTATTTTGTTGCAATATGTTATTCACCTATTTTGGGGTCAGCTATAATATAGTGAAGTTCCAGACCTGTGGCTCATTGCATAGCTGAGTAATAGCTACTTTGAAGTTCTCACTGTTGAGTAAATCAGTTGTAATTGGAAAACTATTGCCTTTACAGAAATTTGTGCAAATATGTTATTCAGCTACTTTTGGGTCAGCTATAACATAGTGAAATTACAGACCTGTAGCTCATGGCACAACTGAGCAATAGCTATTCTCAGGCACTGACTGTTGAGTAAATCAGCTATAACTTGAAAAATATTGCATTTGGAGTATTTTGTTGAAATATATTGTTCACCTACTTTTGGTTTAGCTATAACATAGTGAAATTACAGACCTATAGCTCATGGCATAGCGGAGCAATAGCTATTTTCAGGTTCTCACTATTGAGTAAATCAGTTGTAACTTGAAAACTATTGCATTTACAGTATTTTGCTTAAATATGTTGTTCACCTACTTTTAGGTCAGCTATAACAGAGCAAAAATTCAGACATGTAGCTCATTGCATAGCTGAGTAATAGTTACTTTGAGGTTCTCACTCTTGAGTAAATCAGTTGTAACTTGAAAACTATTACATTTAGAGTATTTTGTTAAATATGTTATTCACAGACGTTTTGGTCAGCTATAACATATTGAAATTGCAGACCTCTATGTCATGGCATAGCTGAGCAATAGCTTCTTTCAGGTTCTCACTGTTGAGTAAATCATTGTTTCAACCTGTAGGAAATCATGGGCTGGGAATCTGTTAATATGGTCCGATTTGACCTTGGAACCCTCCTTCAAGGTCAAATGAGGATAGCCAAACATAAAAGTGCTTATAACTCGCTTATTATTGATCCTAGAGGTTGGAATGAAAACCAACCTATAGAAAATCATGAGCTGGGAATTTTTTGGTGTGGTCGGATTTCACCTTGGACCCCTCCTTCAAAGTCAAATGAGGATAGCCAAACTTAAAATGCTTATAACTCGCTTATTATTGGTCCTAGAGGTTTCGAATGGAAAACCAACCTATAGAAAATCATGGGCTGGGAATCTTTTGGTGTGGTCGGATTTGACCTGGGACCCCTCCTTCAAGGTCAATTGATGATAGCCAAACTTACAATTGCTTAGAACTCGCTTATTATTGGTCCTACAAGTTTGGGATGGTAAACAAGCTACAGGAAATCATGGGCTGGGAATTTTTTTGTGTGGTCGGATTTGACCTGAGACCCCTCCTTCAAGGTCAAACAAGGATAGCCAAACTTAAAAAGTGCCTATGACTCACTTATTATTGGTCCGAGAGGTTTGGGATGGTAAACCATCCTAAATTCTTTGGCTGGGAATCTTTTGGTATGGTCAGATTTGACCTTTGGAGCCCTTCTTCATGGTCGAACGAGGATATTGCATTTATAGTATTTCTTTAAATATTTTTAACCTACTTTTTACACTTAAACAATTACCTTGTTACTTTATTTCGTAATACCATTTGCAGGGCACAACTTTTTTGTCCTTTTCTTCTGTCAGCTTCGGAATATCTTTCGAACATGCTGTTCAGTTACCATTTACTGTATTTCTGTACAGCCCTTTCCCTGATAATTATGCTTTCCTCTCATTATCACCATCACAAATCAAAAACATTCAGTCAGCTGACACAGTGCCCGTTCATGGGCACTCTCCTCTTGTGTTTAGAAGTAGCCCACAAGTAAGGTTTCATTCATTGTATGAGTGTCAGGCAAGTTTTGTTCATTGACCAACCCTATGTCTAACGGATACAGAGATATGAGAGTGTGCTGTCAAATTTAATACACAGATAAAGCTTGTTACATTGCCATCACAGTATTTGCTTGACCATTGTATCAAGTGTATTTAAAATTCAAGCTCATGTTTCATAAACTCAGTGGGATTGGGATGGAGATTATGAATAAAAGAAAGCAATATAATGATAATTCCTACCTTCAGGTATGAATTCAACCATGTAAGTGCTGGTGAACCTTGTTATTTTATCCCAAGGCAAAAATTGGCTTAAGTTATTTTGTCTCTGTATCAGGTACTGATTGCCTGACATGATAGTTGGATACTTGTACAATCTAGATCTTGTTCTGTCTTGACATTTATGCTCATATTTCTATAGTTTCTGGTTGTTCATTTAATTCTATCCAAATTTAATTCCATACTGTATTATTTTCTTGTTGTCTAATTGCAGCATGGACAGCAAGCCATTAGCATGTATTGTAAAATCAGCATTGCATGTTAAGATAGGAGATCATAAGGTAGAATTCAATAGTGGCTGTAGCGTAATAGATGTCACCTTTCCAAACATGTTTTATGTTGAGGTGAGTAAAGTTTTTTTCTTTTAAGCAATTTTAACTTAACTTAGATTTTGTTTGCACAAGAAGTCATAAAGTATGTTTGTGGTTGTGAAGCAGACTCATAAGGAAATCACTTTTTTAACCACTGTAACTGCCCATATGTTTATCGGCTTTAAGAAATAAAAGATTGCTACCATACATGCCATTTATCTGGAGCAGAAACTCACAATCTTCTTTTCATGGGAACTTTCAAATTGATACAAATGTTCATAATAATAGATATTCATGAGTTAAGCATCCCATCCCATCCTCATTAAGCATGAAGTAATGATAACCTTTGTCTGCATTATGAAACCTAACTAAGTGTTCCTAGAAAAGTGTGCTTATTTGTTTTCATGTCAAGTTTCCCTACTGCTGCTGCTGCATTATTGTTTCCATTGAATATCTCCTTTATTAGTGGGTGAATTCTAATCATTTGTGGCACTTACATATCTTAGACAAAGGAAATGTTTCTTCATGCTTATTTTTGACCTTTGACCTTTATCATGGTCACATGATCAGAATCAGTTTTTTTTCGGGTACACTCGCCCGTCATCGCCGCTCAGCCAAAACTACTTACCGTAGGACAGTGTTATTTTAAATATATGCCAGTACTATCAAAATCTTGAGGTGATTAGATTTTGGGCGATTGGACCATAATTGAGCAATTTATGAGCATCTTTTATACGAGGTAGTAATCAGAAAGCTTAAAATCATCAGAACCCCCCTTATTTCCTTATCTGTTGCATTTAGAGCCATAAATTGTATTAGGAGGTAACAGGAATCCATATGCAGAGAGTCTAAAAAACTGCTCCGATTTACTCCCCCCCCCCCCCCCCCCCCCCAAACTGGGGTCATACAATTGCCAATTTTGTTTTTGACTTTATTATTGCTTTTACAAACTTTGAATGTTTTAGGCAATAATAGGAAACCATATACACAGAGTCTAGAAAGCTAGTCATTTTTTCACAATGCCTCCCCCCCCCTCCTTGTGGTCATAATGGGGTTATAAAATTGCAAGTTTTGTTTTGGGATTTTTACTCCTTTAATATTGCTTTTAGAGCTTTTGAATGTATTCGGAGGTAATAGGAAACCTTATACAGGGAGTCTAGAAAACTGGCCAGATTTACCCCTGTTGGTTTACAATATATTGGGATAAAGTATTAACATTATAATAAGCTGTCGAAAAATCAAGTCTAAAAATCGAGTCTAAGAAGCTGGTCAGATTTACCCTCAAGACATCCCCCGCCCCCCAGCATCGGTGAAACTGGGATCATAAAATCCAGATTTTATTGCGCTACAATAGCTTACCATGTGGGACTGAATACTAACTCAGGAGGCCGCGACTCCAGCCAACGACCAAGAAAAATGGACATTTGGATATGGCCGAGTCCGTGGTTTAGTATGTACCACAGCAGTGTCGTTTGGTGATTCGTCCTTCTTCTCTTGTTGACCGCCATCTTATAAAGCGTTTGAAATAAATTCACAATATTTTACTGTTTTCTCAAGATATACTTGTCGTCGGATACTGAAACTACATCAATTTCATTATATATATATAATCACAAAACAGATAAGTATAAGTATATCTAACATATTTTACAATTTAATCCACTTCCGGATCAAGTCGTGAAGAAAGAGTTGAACTTCCGACTCGTACATGTACTAGTAGCTTATATACAGGATCAGTACTTGTCAAAATAAAATAAAATAAATATTTTGAGGGTTTATTCCCTATCTGCTACATTATTGGACCATTTAAAGGGTTTAAATTTCAAATAAAGCACAAATTCGAGTGTTTGATGTCGGAGTTTCTTTTTCCAAACTTTCGATTCGTCTTTGTTTTGAAGAAAACATTAGATGTCCAACTCGTGTATGTAGCTTATATGCAGGGCCTGTACCTGTCGAAATAAAATAAAATAAATAATATAACCCCTATCTGCTACATGATTGGTCCATTTATAGGGTTTAAATTTGAAATAAAGCACAAGTATGAGTCTTTGTTCTCAACGTCTTCTTCTGCACACAGGTGCTTGCCATTCTAGGGTCACCAACTCTGGTTAGGTGACGTTGGTTAGGCAATAGGAAGTCCTTTGCCATGTGCAGTTTTATAAATTATTTTAATGTAAATATCTAGAATATTGTATGTACAATTCTTGGTGAGAAGACGTATATTTTATTATATTATTTAATGCACTCTTTCATTTCAGGAAGTGTCACTCTTTTGAATTGTCCTAATTTGCTTCATGGGGTTCCTCTTTTTACTTAATAATTCTCTGCATTAGTTCAGAGTTTCGAACCCTAAACTGGCTAAGTCAATCTTTGACTTGGAAGGGAGGTGGACCAGATCTCCTTTCCAATATGATGCCTGGTTTAATTTCCAATTGCATCCGATCACTCGGATGGTCGGATCCACAATCCAACCATGGCTCCAAGCACTCGGATCCTTCCAAGCACCCGGATCCTGAATCCAATCACTCGGATGGTCGGATCCAACTTAGAACCTTACTGGCATATCATCCAGAGTGTTGTCCGACCATGGCTCCAAGCACTCGGATCCTTCCAAGCACTCGGATCCTGAATCTAAGCACTTGGATGGTCGGACCCAATCCGATTACTCGGATCCTCAATCCGATCACTTGGAACAACCTCAAGGGGTGCGTTCCTCTAAAGCCTCAACAGGCTCCTGCTGAACATGACCAGCAACAGGGAGGTAGATATGTCTGACCTCCCTTCATAGCATACAGAATTAGACCTTCAGCACGTTCTTCCCTTTCCTGACCCAGGAAAACTTGCCTAGATCCTCGTCTACCGTGCTGGTCCTGGGTGACTAAAGGCCAACAGGAGCTCAGGCCAAGAGGCCCTTTAGCTATGCTCCCTCAAAGTCCACACCTCAAAGATATCTTTAAAAATTTTGAATAGGACTCCCTGGCCTCCAATTTACCTGAGGGTAAATTTATAAACCCCTACTTCAACAGCAAATTATTACAAGGTGAGACAACCTTGTTTTTTTAGGATAATCTTCAGGAGCTCAATATAGATATTGCCAAGATCTGTATCTCTCCTAAACCCTCTGGAGCTCCTATGGGCAAGTTCCTCTACAAGTTCTAAGGAACTTGAGCACCAAACTAGGCAGAACCTCTCCACCTTCATTCCACAGCTACTTTTACAAGACTACTCGTCCTGTAACACTCCTTGGGTAAAGTGTCATACTATTAAGGCCATCCTTCGGGGGTTAAAAGCCAGATTCAGAAGGGTGCCTAATCCTTATCCTGCCTGAACAATCTGTAGCCCATATCCTCCAGAGGGAATTGTATACAATGGGCAAACTCTGGCCTGCTAGGATGCGGGGCCAACATGACCCGCCTTCAATCACATCTAGGGGATTCTAGATATCAAGAACTCAGGAATTTTCCCTTTTTTGGCCTTCTCCTCTGTTCAAGTCACAATTAGTCAAGGAGGGAGAAGACTTCCTCCTTAAGGCACCCCAAAGACCCAAAGGGTTTTTGGACCCTATCAAATTCCACTTTCGTGTTCCCCACCACAATAGAATGAGGCTCCTACAGGAAACGCTCCTATGGGGGCAAATTCCTCTCAAGCAGTAACCAATCGTTTTCCTCAGGTAGGGGGAAATCAAACTTAAGAGTCTTCAGGGGTCTCTCGACCCCATTCAAGGGACGAGGGCATGGAAACCCCTCCTTCTATGACTCCTTTCAGCCTCCCTCAGTCCACCAGTAGGTCGCCTCCATTCTTTCAGAAAAGACTGGCTCACAGACAAATGTTTAGACAACGTGTTAAACATTATCACCAATGGTTACGTTACCAAATTGGTCAGAACTCCACTGATTCTATCAGGTCACAAGGCCCTTCAAAGAACAAGCTCTGACCTCTTGTATCCAGTCTTTTCTGTCAAAGAATGCAATAGAAAGGGTGGAAAATCTAAATCTCTCGGGTTTTACATTTGCCTGTTTCTTGTACCCAAGCCTCATGAAGGTGGAGGCCAGTAATAGACCTAAGCAGGCTCAACACCTTCCTACTTGTGGAAAGGTTCTAAATTAAAACACCAGAGTCCTTCAGGGCCTCTCTGATTCTAGGGGAATGGGTGTCGTCGATAGACCTATCAGACGCCTACCTTCACATCTCCATTCTCCCAAACTCAAGGAAATACCTAAGGTTTTGCCACAGGTCACAAGTTTTCAGTTCACCCCCTTCCTTTCGGGCTGGCCACAGCCCCTCAGGTCTTTACAATGATTGTAAAAGAAGTGAAGTTGATGGCCCTGACAAGGGGAATCAGACTTCACCAGTACCTGGACAACTGACTGATAGGGCCCAGTCTCAGGAAGAAGCACAATAAACACTCGGACAGTGGTAGACCTAACCAGTCCTTAGACTGGATAATAAATCAAGAGAAGTCCGAACTAAACCTACTCAAGTATTTTCGTTCGTGGGCTACGAATTCCATCTAGATTCAGCCCTTGTAAAACCGTCTCAAGAGAGATGGCTCAAATTTCAGGATTTGTTCCTACGACTCAAGTCAAAACATGTTTTTGACTACAAGATGTTTGATGTCACTAATTGGGTTGCTTGCCTCAAAAGAGAAAATGGTCCCGGAGGGACACCTTCACATGAGACCCTTTCAGATTCACCTCAAGGAGCACTGGAGATTTCCTCAGTCGTTGGACAGCCTCCTTCCTTGGACAGAAACCTTTTCAGCACACCCAGAATGGTGGCAGAATCCCACAAACATGATGAAAGGCACAGACTTTCATCCCAAAAACCACAGTATCAGACTCTTTACAGAAGCCTCAAATGAAGGCTGGGGCGCTCACTTAGAGCAAACCTCTTCAAATGGTCTGTGGCCCTTCAAAGGTTCAAGGACCAATGTTAAAATAAAACAGTGTTGGTTGCTACAGACAACTCAACAGTAGTAGCCTACATAAATAAATAAGGAGGAACCCACTCAGCGGAGATGTGCGCTCTCCTGTGGAAGATCATGACCTGGTGCCATCATTACCAGATAACCTTAAAAGCCAGACACATTCCAGGGTGTCTGAATGTGATGGTTGACCTTCTGTCCAGGTCGAACCAAGTCCAATCAACAATGGTCACTGCATCCGCAGGTGTTCAAACAGATCTGTCTCAAGTGGTTCACTCCTCATGTAGATCTTTTGCCACTCGCCTGAACCACAAAGTTCCACTATATGTGTCTCCAGTCCCAGACCAAAATGCTTGGGACATAGATGCTCTGAACATAAACTGGTCGGGTCTCACTGCTTATGCTTACCCTCTCATGGCTCTCCTTCATAGGGTGATCCAAAATCAGGAAATCCAGTTGCCTAATCACTGTAATAACTCCAGGCTGGCCAGGGATGCTCTGGTTTTGGGACCTAGTGCAGCTCTCAACAGAGATCCCACTTCAACTTCCAGTGTCAAGAACTTTTCCCTAACAGTCCCACAATTATGTGTTCCATAGGAATCCACAGCATCTCAACCTCCACCCCTGGTGTCTAGGATTGGACAACTCTAAAACAAGGCTTCGCTGTGGAGGTGGCAGAGAGAATTGCTGCCCCTCAGAGATCATCAACAAGGACCATCTACAAGTCAAAGTGGGCCCTATTTGAGAAATGGTGCAGAGAAAATTCGGTGGATTTCTCCACTCCCTCTGTAAAGCAAGTCTCAGACTTCTTTATGTACCTGTACCAAGATCTAAACAGGCTCCCTTCGACCATTGATGGTTATAGGACAGCCATTATTGACACCCTTGGCCCAACGGGGCTCCATATCTCTCAGAGTTCAGATCTTAACAGGTTACTCTCCAGTTTCACAGGGATCGTCCCAAAAGTTTCAGGAATCTTCCTAAATGGAACCTTTCTGTTGTTCTCAATGAGCTCACAAAGCACCCTTTGAGCTTATGAAAGACACAGACCTCAAACATCTTACTCTCAAAACTGCTTTCTTGCTAGCCTTGGCCTCGGGCAAGTGCCGCAGCAAAATCCATGCCGGGGTTGGAAACAAGGTATCTAATCTAGGCCAATGGGAAAAGGTTGCCTTGTTCCCCTCTTCAGATTTCATAGCCAAAAACCAACTAGCAAGAGAAGGTTCTCATGTGTGTCTCTGGTGACTATTCCTGCTCTAACTACCATTGTAGATAGACAATTCAAGGAAGACAGGACCTTATGTCCGGTACGGGCCCTGAGGTACTATTTGGATCGAACCAAAGACCTAAGAGGGTCTCAATCCCTTCTGTTCATCTCCTTTAAGAAAGGACATACCTCAGACATCACACCCGCTACACTCTCTTCCTATCTAAACAAACTATCCTACTTTGTTATAAACAAGCAGATCAACAGTCTTGGACCTGGTCCAAGTCAAAGCATGACATTAGGGCCTTCGTGGCCTCTAAGGCCTTTTACGGTGGGGTATCGGTGGACCAAATCATGCAAGCGTGTCACTGGAAAGCTCACACACATTTTTGGTCAGACACCTTACTTGGTCAGACAACAACAATATGTATCTGGGACCAGTTGTAGTGACACAACAAGTCCTAGACCCTTCCCCTCAGCATCCTCATCTTCGGGAAGAAAAGAAGGGGCGGGGGGCACACCCACTGCAGCCAAGTCTTCAGGAGTCTATCCCAGGGTCCAGTTATTGGTTACCTCTCCAGATGTTTACGGTAAGGTCTCTTATATTTTAACTGTATAATGTATTTAGTGTTTACCAGTGTACCAATAGAGAGTTTGCGAACAACGTTTCATAAATGCACCTTGCAAAAACACACAACATAATTAATCAATACGGGTGAAAGCCATTGAGGGGGACAGTTTTGTTTGCGAACAGCGTTTGAACTAGGATTTTTACATGCATTTCATTTAAATTAATTGGGAATTATACAAGTCAATAAAGATAAATTCACTTGTTTTATTCATCTACAGTACTGAATGAACTGGGTACTGATATATAATACAAATTTTATTGGCCCAACAACCAATAAACCCATAAGTTAAATAGCTTATAAAACACACACACATAAAACTTTGGAGGATTGTGTTCATTACCTCAAAAAAATTTATGATGGGATGCAAAAAGGCTGGTCGTTGTACACTTGGATTTTTCAAAAATTGACAAAGTTGCTAAAAATAATATACAGTCTCTCAAGAACGCTGTACTGCCATGTATAACACACTTTATTGCTCCAGTAATTAATAAATCCACAAGGGAAACAAATTACGTGGCAAAGTCATTTGCCATGTAAAAAACGTAACCTTGTGCAGTTAAAACCTTATGAATTTACGTCACACACAGATATCAATGACGTGTAGCGTAGCGGAAAGTAGATACGGGTATCAAAAACGTTGTTCGCAAACTTTCTATTATCTCATATTTAGGGTGGCAAAATTGATAGCAGCGATGCCCTTAGGGGATACTACCTTGAGTGAGCACAGCTGCACCCTCTTCTCTCAAAACATCCAGACAGTACCCGTACTGTCATTCATTAAATTTCGGTTTTTGGCTTCTTACAGACCCGACTTTAGAACTGGGGCTCTGTAACTGGGACTTAGACTGTTGATTTGGCAATAATTTTAGAATAAAATATATTCATATATATATATATATATTCTATATTCAAGAAAAATGTACTACATTCTTCCAGTCTCAGCTGTAATCCCACCACCGGGCGGTTGAATTCAGCATTCAGTCCCACATGGTAAGCTATTGTAGCACAATAAAATTGAAAATTTTAATTACTTAAATGTAGCTTTTATAAGCTACAAACTTACCATGTGGGACTGAAGAAAGTCCCACCCTACCTCCCTTCTGTATTTCAGCTGAGGGAGTATGGGCTAAATTTACTACGAGAAAAGAAGAATGAATCACCAAACGACACTGCTGTGGTACATACTAAACCACGGACTCAGCCATATCCAAATGTCCATTTTTCTTGGTCGTTGGCTGGAGTCGCGGCCTCCCGAGTTAGCATTCAGTCCCACATGGTAAGCTTGTAGCTTATAAAAGCTACATTTAAGTAATTAAAATTTTCAATTTTGTGTTTTTCACTTTCATCTCCTTTGTTATTGCTTTTACAGCTTTTGAATGTATTTGGGAGGTAATAGGATATCATATACAGGGAGTCTAGTCATATTTACATCTGGCCCTCGCTTGTAGGTCAAACTGGGGTCGTAAAATCACAGATTTTTCTGTTTTTTGTTATATCTGTTTTTTTACTACTTTTATGCAGTGTTTATCGCACTGTCTCCTTATCCAAGTGGTATATTTTACAAATGGATATGATGTTTTTTCCCTAGCCATGCTTTAGGCTCAAATTTTACTGTATCTTTTTATAAAAATGTACAGTTTTTAAACATTTATTTTTTATTCATAGAGCACTCATACATGTTAGGAAAGAGCTGATGTAGTATCCAGTATGTGTATTTGTCATAGTCATGCATGATGCCAAGTGAAAACTTTTGATGTATATTTTCCCTTATTACAAAGGAACTTGACCCTTCAACAATTATGTTATTCCACCTCATGATACATACCTCAGGGGAAAAAATAGATCAGAAACACATCATTTTGTAAAATCTCTTCTACACTATTTAATATTTAACAATAACTTAACCGATGTGCTTCTGTGACAATTATTTCTGAATGAGGAATTTTCAACAACATACTATATCCTTTTTTCTTCCTTTAAACTTTAACACTTTCGATTTTTAAGCTTATTGGGAGTTTTAGGATGCTCTGTTTTTGTTTTCAAAAACCTTTTTCTAGTTAAATCAACGTTGAAGACTTTGTAGACTGTAAAGGAAAGTTATTTTTCTCTGAACAATAAATTATGTTTAACTGATTCAGCCATAAAATATGCATTAAAACATCCCTGCATCAAAAGTATGAAATATAGAGTTATTAATGTATGAACAAAAGCCATGTACAGTATGTTTATTTTCTTTCCCTAAAATGATTTCAGGTTGGGGAGATCCACTTCAAGAATTTTTATGCATCTAATGTAACTTTAAAAGCCAAGAAAAAGCCAGCTCCAGGGGAAGGTTGGTACTTTACTTATCCAACTATTTAGAACATGCAGATCCAGTTTACTAGGGGTGTTTGGATGGGCTAAAATCATGATCAATTCTAACATGATGAGGTGTGCAGAAATGAGTTTTCAGTTCTATGCGCACACATTATCCGACAACAATCGTACTGCCCTTCCATCCTGCATTCATATTTTTTACAAATTTTATAATGTCAAACTTTATAGTGTGAAATAGTGTCAGATTTTATAATGTATTATTTTATAGTGTTATTATCTCCCGCCGGGCTTTAGCCCGGGAGGGAGATTATGAAATGATGTCTGTGTGTGCGTGTGTGCGTGCGTCAGTTAGTCACGCAGATTTCTCCAAAACTACTACAGCTACAGATTTTTTGTAAATTAATTGTCCCAATGAATTTTCATGCCCTTGAAAATTTTTTTGGTTTTATTGACTTAGGCCTAAAGATAAGTGAGTAATAGCAATCTTAGCTACTTTGAGTAAAGGGCTCATAACTCAAAAACTATTGCCGTAACAACTTTTTCTTCAAATATGTTGTTCAGCTACTTTGTCCTTAGCTATAAGATGGTACATAGTTTGGGGTCCCATTGCATGCCATAAGTGAGTAATAGCTATTTTCTCATTTGTAGCTAAATAACAGAAGAAGTAAATGTCAAATATCTTCAAAAGTATTGAAGTTAGGGAAATCTTTTCAAATATGTTGTCCATCTTCTTTTTGGTAAGCTGTCACATACTAAAGTTTCAGACCTGTTGCACCTTGGATAGCTGAGTAATAGCTACTTTGAAATTCTGACTGGTGAGTAAAGCGATTGTAACTCCAAAACTATTGCAGTTAGAGTATTTTCCTAAAATATGTTGTTCAGCTACTTTGTCCTTAGCTATAAGATGGTACATAGTTTGGGGTTCTATTGTATGCCATAAGTGAGTAATAGCTATTTTCTCATTTGTAGCTAAATAACAGAAGAAGTAAATGTCAAATATCTTCAAAAGTATTAAAGTTGGGGAAATCTTTTCAAATATGTTGTCCATCTACTTTTTGGTAAGCTATGACATAGTAAAGTTTCAGACCTGTTGCACATTGGATAGCTGAGTAATAGCTACTTTGAAATTCTGACTGTTGAGTAAAGCCATTGTTACTCCAAAACTATTGCACTTAGAGTGTTTTCCTAAAATGTGTTGTTCAGCTACTTTCTTCTTAGCTATAAGATGGTACATAGTTTGGGGTTCTGTTGCATGCCATAAGTGAGTAATAGCTATTTTCTCATTTGTAGCTAAATAACAGAAGAAGTAAATGTCAAATATCTTCAAAAGTATTGAAGTTAGGGAAATCTTTTCAAATATGCTGTCCATCTACTTTTTGGTAAGCTATGACATAGTACAGTTTCAGACCTGTTGCACCTTGGATAGCTGTGTAATAGCTACTTTGAAATTCTGACTGTTGAGTAAAGCTATTGTAACTAAAAAAGTATTGCAGTTAGAGTGTTTTCCTAAAATATGTTGTTCAGCTACTTTGTTCTTAGCTATAAGATGTTACATAGTTTGGGGTTCTATTGCTTGCCATAAGTGAGTAATAGCTATTTCCTCATTTGTAGCTAAATAACAGAAGAAGTAAATGTCAAATATCTTCAAAAGTATTAAAGTTAGGGAAATCTTTTCAAATATGTTGTCCATCTACTTTTTGGTAAGCTATGACATAGTAAAGTTTCAGACCTGTTGCACCTTGGATAGCTGAGTAATAGCTACTTTGAAATTCTGACTGTTGAGTAAAGCCATTGTAACTCCAAAACTATTGCAGTTGGAGTATTTTCCTAAAATATGTTGTTCACCTACTTTGTTCTTAGCTATAAGATGGTACATAGTTTGGGGTTCTATTGCTTGCCATAAGTGAGTAATAGCTATTTTCTGATTTGTAGCTAAATAACAGAAGAAGTAAATGTCAAATATCTTCAAAAGTATTGAAGTTAGGGAAATATTTTCAAATATGTTGTCCATCTACTTTTTGGTAAGCTATAATATAGTAAAGTTTCAGACCTGTTGCACCTTGGATAGCTGAGTTATAGCTACTTTGAAATTCTGACTGTTGAGTAAAGCCATTGTAACTCCAAAACTATTGCAGTTAGAGTATTTTCCTAAAATATGTTGTTCAGCTACTTTGTCCTTAGCTATAAGATGGTACATAGTTTGGGGTTCTATTGCATGCCATAAGTGAGTAATAGCTATTTTGTTATTTGTAGCAAAATCATGACATAAGTAAATGTCAAATATCTTCAAAAGTATTAAAGTTAGGGAATTCTTTTCAAATATGTTATCCATCTACTTTTTCATAAGCTATCACATAGTAAAGTTTCAGATCTGTTGCACATTGGATAGCTGAGTAATAGCTACTTTGAAATTCTACAGTTGAGTAAATCCATTGTAACTCCAAAACTATTGCAGTTACAATATTTTCGTAAAATATGTTGTTCACCTACTTTGTCCTTAGCTATAAGCTGGCATGTAGTTTGGGGTTCTATTGCATGCCATAAGTGAGTAATAGCTATTTTCTTATTAGTAGCAAAATAATGACATAAGTAAATGTCAAATATCTTCAGAAGTATTAAAGTTACGGAATTCTTTTCAAATATGTCATTCATCTACTTTTTTGTAAGCTGTCACATAGTAAAGTTTCAGACCTGTTGCACATTGCATAGCTAAGTAATAGCTACTTTGAAATTCTGACTGTTGAGTAAATCCATTTTAACTCCAAAACTATTGCAGTTACAGCTTTTTCTTCAAATATGTTGTTCAGCTACTTTGTCCTTAGCTATAAGCTGGCATGTAGTTTGGGGTTGTATTGCATGCCATAAGTGAGTAATAGCTATTTTCTTATTAGTAGCAAAATAATGACATAAGTAAATGTCAAATATCTTCAGAAGTATTAAAGTTACGGAATTCTTTTCAAATATGTCATTCATCTACTTTTCTGTAAGCTATCACATAGTAAAGTTTCAGACCTGTTGCACATTGCATAGCTAAGTAATAGCTACTTTGAAATTGTGACTGTTGAGTAAATCCATTGTAACTCCAAAACTATTGCAGTTACAGCTTTTTCTTCAAATATGTTGTTCAGCTACTTTGTCCTTAGCTATAAGCTGGCATGTAGTTTGGGGTTCTATTGCATGCCATAAGTGAGTAATAGCTATTTTCGTATTAGTAGCAAAATAAGGACATAAGTAAATGTCAAATATCTTCAGAAGTATTAAAGTTACGGAATTCTTTTCAAATATGTCATTCATCTACTTTTTTGTAAGCTATCACATAGTAAAGTTTCAGACCTGTTGCACATTGCATAGCTAAGTAATAGCTACTTTGAAATTGTGACTGTTGAGTAAATCCATTGTAACTCCAAACTATTGCAGTTACAGCTTTTTCTTCAAATATGTTGTTCAGCTACTTTGTCCTTAACTATAAGATGGTATATATTTTGGGGTTGTATTGCATGCCATAAGTGAGTAATAGCTATTTTCTTATTTGTAGCAAAATAACAACATAAGTAAATGTCAAATATCTTCAAAAGTATTAAAGTTAGGGAAATCTTTTCAAATATGTTATTCATCTAGTTTTTGATAACCTATCACATAGTAAAGTTTCACACCTGTTGCACATTGGATAGCCGAGTAATACCTACTTTGAAATTGTGACTGTAGGGTAAATGCATATAGTTTGGGGTTCTATTGCATGCCATAAGTGAGTAATAGCTATTTTCTTATTTGTGGCAAAATAATGACATAATTTTTTTCAAATAACTGCTTCATCTACTTTTGGGAGAGCTTTCACATGGTGAAGTTTCAGACCCGTAGCTAATTATTCACCTACTCAAAATGAGTAAATGATAATTATCTCTAAAAGTATTGCGGATATCCAATTTTTATCAAATAACTCATTCATCTACTTTTGGGAGAGCTTTCACATGGTGAAGTTCTAGACCCGTAGCTAATTACTCACCTACTCAAAATGAGTAAATGTGAATTATCCCTAAAAGTATTGGGGATATCCAATTTTTCTTAAATAACTTATTCACCTACTTTTGGAAGAGCTTTCACTTGGTGAAGTTTCAGACCCGTAGCTAATTATTCACCTACTCAAAATGAGTAAATGCTAATTATCTCTAAAAGTATTGTGGATATCCAATTTTTATCAAATTACTCGTTCATCTACTTTTGGGAGAGCTTTCACATGGTGAAGTTCCAGACCCGTAGCTAATTACTCACCTACTCAAAATGAGTAAATGTGAATTATCTGTAAAAGTATTGCAGATATCCAATTTTTCTCAAATAACTCATTCACCTACTTTTGGGAGAGCTTTTACTTGGTGAGGTTTCAGACCCGTAGCTAATTATTCACCTACTCAAAATGAGTAAATGTGAATTATCTCTAAAAGTATTGCGGATATCCAATTTTTATCAAATAACTCATTCATCTACTTTTGGGAGGGCTTTCACATGGTGAAGTTGCAGACCCGTAGCTAATTACTCACCTACTGAAAATGAGTAAATATGAATTATCTCGAAAAGTATTGCAGATAGCCAATTTTTATCAAATAACTCATTCACCTACTTTTGGGAGAGCTTTCACTTGGTGAATTTTCAGAGCCGTAGCTAATTATTCACCTCCTCAAAATGAGTAAATGCTAATTATCTCGAAAAGTATTGCGGGTATTCAATTTTTATCAAATTACTCGTTCATCTACTTCTGGGAGAGCTTTCACATGGTGAAGTTCCAGACCCGTAGCTAATTACTCACCTACTCAAAATGAGTAAATGTGAATTATCCCTAAAAGTATTGGGGATATCCAATTTTTCTTAAATAACTCATTCACCTACTTTTGGAAGAGCTTTCACTTGGTGAAGTTTCAGACCCGTAGCTAATTATTCACCTACTCAAAATGAGTAAATGCTAATTAAGCGGCCCGTCAGGGCCGCTTATTTGTTTTCACCGAAGTTCGACTGATCACCGCCGCCGCCGCCGGATTATGGTCTCCCTTGAATAACTTCTTAGCCTTTCAAATTTTTCTTCCCTTCTTATCTTTCTTTAAAACTATAGGGGCGGGAAAAATTTTTGAGATACTTTGCGCAGACCTTAAGCTTTACTTAAAGTAACCTTAAGCATACCTCCAAAACACCTCGTCATCGCGTTTCGGAAAAAAACACACACACCTGTGCTATAAAATTTATCATGTACATTCTAGACCAAATTTCCAAGGTCGCAAAGGATTTTCTCATCAATCGGACCATAGATGCCTGAATGGGAGGCGTTTTATTTTCGTAAATTTTTTAAAAATGTGTACTTGGTCTGTATCTCAAAAACGGTCAGGATTTCGGCGTTTTGTTGGAATAACTTATTCAGCTACTTTTTGATAATCTTTCACATGCCGAAGTTTTAGCCCTGTATCTGCAATTTTAAGGTCACCGTAATGTCAAAAAATGGGGTTTTAGCCCTCCAGTTCACTTAGTTTTTCACTTTTTTCAACCAAACTTGGCACATATATTAAGATTTGCCAAAGGAATATCCTGACTTTATGGTGACCTTAAACTCAAAATTTTAATGGACATTTGGCCTGCTTAAAGTCATCAAATTGGAATAAAATCCTCTGGCTCCTTTCTTTTTCCATTTTTTTATATCGAAATTATCACTGGTATTAAACTAGATAAAAATAATACTTATGGTCACCTTAAACACTCAGTATGAATGGAGTTGTAGCCACCTTAAAGTGAAATAAGGGGGTTTTCAGCCTCCAAGTATCTTATTGTTCGACTGACCTCAGTTAAACTTTGCACACTTATAAAGGATGGCAAACCAAAGGGTTATCCTGACTTTAAGGTGACCTTAAACTGTTAATATAATTTTGGCCCCCCTAAAGTTATAACATTTGAATAAAGCCATCAGCTAAACTTTGTACACTTATAAAGGATGACAAAAGGGACATTCTCATTTTATGGTCACCTTAAAGTCGCAATATGGATGAAGTTATGGTCACCTTGCAGTGAAATTATGGAGTTTTTAATCTCCAGCTATCATATTGTTCAGCAGAGCTCGGTTAAATTTGTACACTTTTAAAGATGACATTAGGGACATTCTTATTTTCTTTCCGCCTTGGAGTTCCAATACAAGTACAGTCATGGCCATCTTGACATGAAAATGAGGATTTTCAGCCCCTAACTGATTTACTGTTCAGTAACATCAGTTTCACTTGACATTGATTATACTAAAGTAAGATTTTGTATAACATTTCACTTAAAATTCCTGTACTTAAGAGGCTTTGGCCATCTTAACATGATAAATATATACTTCTTGCTCCCTCCTCATTTATTTTAACACTTTTTAAAACCACACCTGGCATATGTATGCTTAAAAATATTTATGCTGTCTGGCAAACCTAATCTCTTAGTGTTTATGAAGTTATGACATCTTCAAAGAAAAAAATGAGCTATTTATGATGCACTGATGTGGTTATTAACATATTGCAACTGATCAGTGTTCACATAATATAAATTCCCAATTTTAGGCAGATTAAAAAAACCACATTCTTCTGATTCCATTCATTTGGAAATGTGGGGATATAACTTTTCCTTTTTGGAAAAAAAGCTTCAATTGATTCAACTTTTGTAGAAGGAGTTGATGATCTAGCTACTTGTTCACATAGACTATATAAATTGGTCAAATGTATACACCTGACTTCTTTCACAATATAAGATGCTTGAAAAAACAACACTTTCTCATAAACAGTTTTTCTTGTACAGCATTTTATGAATCCGGGAAAAAAGGCCTTGTGGAAAAAAGACCTTGTGGAAATAAGGCCTTGTGGTAAAAAGGACTTGTGGAAAAAAGGCCTTGTCATTCTTGGAAATTTGGAAAAAAGGCCTTGTGTAAAAATATTTTTGAATAATAAAATAAAAATTTTAATAAAAATTTTCAAGATTTTTAAAGCCAGAAGTAAAGTTAGAAGGTAATGGGAAGTGGAGTAGAGCATAGAATTAAGTAATGGGGGATAATTAAGCCACACAGAGACAAACACAAAACCAGAATTATTATATGTTGACAAATATCAAAAATATAGATACATAGATATAACACAAACATTCTGTAATTAATTATTTCATAATAAACTCCAATAACAACAGAAAGGCCAACATATTTTTTTAATTCCTTTTAATCCAATCCTGAGCAGTTTTCTGAAAGCCAATTGGCCTCTGAACCTTTTCATGAGTTATAATATCTTTAATTGCAGTTTATAATAAAGAAATTAATTGCAATAAATAGAAAGAGGCCAGCCATTTTAAATTGCTTTATAATCCATTCCTGAGCAGTCTTCTGAAGCTAGTACAACTTTGAGGCTTTTTTTACAAAGTAGAAGTTTTTAATAAAGAAACTAATTGCAATAACTATTAAAGCCAACATTTTTAAACAGCTTTACAATCCAATCCTGAGAAAAATAAAATTATAAAATAAAATCATAGCCAAAAAATTTATTCCACAAGGCCTTTTTTCCAATATCTAAATATTTACTAGGCCTTTTTTCCACAAGGTCTTTTTTCCACAAGTCCTTTTTTCCACAAGGTCTTTTTTCCACAAGGCCTTTTTTCCGCATACCCATTTTATGTATCTCCAGCTTAGTGGAAATGAATGACTTGTCCTTTTCTTCTTCCTCCCCAACTCTGTTGTGTGATATCTATCAAAAGGCACATTCATGGAAAGTCTTTCTATGCAGAAAGAACCCCCCCAACTCCCCTTTAGTGCACACAAAAAGCAAGTGGAAAAAAGAATGGCCTCAGTGGGGGAAGTGGGGGGGTTCATGGAGGGAGATGATAGATAGATATATATATATGTGTGTGTGAAGCAAAAGTGGAACAAAAAAAAGTGGAATATTTATGCTGTTCTTTCGAATGTATATTGTTTTCTTTTCTTTTACTTTCTTCCATTTCACTTAGACTTCTACATTTAATTAATTTTAGCTCAAGTGGGAAATGAATTTGTGAAACTTTAATGCATTCAAATTCCTGAAGTGATGCACTAAATCACTTATAACTTGAAAAGTATTGCGTTCACAGCATTTTGTTAAAATATGTTATTAGGCTACTTTTTCCACAGCTACACCAAGTCCAGTAACTTGTTTGGTCTTAATTTTGTGCATTATTGAAGTGTGGAATGGATCATGATCTCCTACTCTTATTCCTTCCTAAGCCTAGATTTTTAATTTCAATTGCTAAATCATTCATAAATATTGCAATATATAAACTCATACTTTTCTTTCCCAATAAATCCAGTAACATTTTTCTAGCACTATAGCTTGACTTGTTTGTAACTTGATTTTTCTTGTAAGCAATAACTCTGAAGCAAAATCAGTAACTTTTGAACAAAAAGTCTAACACACTTTGGTTCACTGGATTTTATTAGTGATTTTGTTAAGTTTTTAGTTGAAGCACAACCAGTAATTTTAAACAATAGTTCTTAAGCATCTTAGTCCACTGCATTCAATTAATGTTTTATACTTGAGTCTGATACTAATGACATTTTGAACAGAAATGTCTCTGGTCAGTGTACCCTTTCACTTGAGACCTCTTCTCTGAGAACATTACCAAAGAATGTAGGACATACAGAATCCAGGAAAAAAATGCCTCCTGGACAAAATGCCTCACAGAAAAAAATGCCTCCTGGAAAAAATGCCTGGAAAAAATTCAGCTGTACTCTGGAGCAGTTTAAAAGCAGGATTTATGGCTGTGAGGTTTCTTGATGAAATAGTTGTGGCCTTTATGGCTTACAATATGTATTCTTATCAAATTACAACATAGGTTATCCCCTCTGTAAGGAGTTGATCGCAGTTAGATGCACTAGGAAGGGCAGAAATGTAATTACAAGAAAAACACGACACCTGTCATAATGGAAACCGGGGATGAGCAGCCAGCCAAAAGAGTGAGAAGCACCAGCAAAACCTTACAAGAGAAACTTACATACCTTTGTACAGCTAAGCAAAATGGGTAAAAGACTGTGAATTTTTGACAGGCATTGGCGACTATAAGACTCAAGTGGAAAAAATGAAGATGCCTCTGAAGTTGTAATGTGAACCTGTAGTGTTATAATACTTGAAAGAACTTTTTTTTCTTAGGAGGTATTTTTCTTGGTCACAAAATATTCAGGAGGCATTCATTCTAGGAGGTATATTTCCTAGGAGGCATTTTTTCCAGGAGGCATTTTTTCGCGCATCGGACATACATTCTTTTGAGAAGTAAATTTCGCACCTACAATTTCTCTTCTGCCAAGCTGTGGTCGTTCTTTCATTTGTTAAATATGGTAACATACACAATGCAATAAACTTTACATTTTCTATTCCTTGTGATGCATATCTTCACATATCTTACTTCACACTTTTTCATCAGGGCCGCTTCGTTTTTGTCAGCAAAAACATTTTTCTAGTTATCTCTAAAAGTATTGTGGATATCCAATTTTTATCAAATTATTCATTCATCTACTTTTGGGAGAGCTTTCACATGGTGAAGTTCCAGACCCGTAGCTAATTACTCACCTACTCAAAATGAGTAAATTTGAATTATCTGTAAAAGTATTGCAGATATCCAATTTTTCTCAAATAACCCATTCACCTACTTTTGGGAGAGTTTTTACTTGGTGAGGTTTCAGACCCGTAGCTAATTATTCACCAACTCAAAATGAGTAAATGTGAATTATCTCTAAAAGCATTGCGGATATCCAATTTTTATCAAATAACTCATTCATCTACTTTTGGGAGGGCTTTCACATGGTGAAGTTCCAGACCCGTAGCTAATTACTCACCTACTGAAAATGAGTAAATGTGAATTATCTCTAAAACTATTGCAGATAGCCAATTTTTATCAAATAACTCATTCACCTACTTTTGGGAGAGCTTTCACTTGGTGAATTTTCAGAGCCGTAGCTAATTATTCACCTCCTCAAAATGAGTAAATGCTAATTATCTCGAAAAGTATTGCGGGTATCCAATTTTTCTCAAATTACTCGTTCATCTACTTCTGGGAGAGCTTTCACATGGTGAAGTTCCAGACCCGTAGCTAATTACTCACCTAATCAAAATGAGTAAATGTGAATTATCTGTAAAAGTATTGCAGATAGCCAATTTTTCTCAAATAACTCATTCACCTACTTTTGGGAGAGCTTTCACTTGGTGAAGTTTCACACCCATAGTTAATTATTCACCTACTCAAAATGAGTAAATGCGAATTATCTCTACAAGTATTGCAGATAGCCAGTATTTCTGAAATAACTCATTCACATACATTTTGGAGAGCTTTCAATTAGTGAATTTTCAGATCCGTAGCTAATTACTCACCTACTCAAAATGAGTAACTGCCTATTATCACTAAAAGTATTGCAGATAGCCAATATTTCTCAAATAACTCATTCACCTACATTTTGGAGAGCTTTCACATGCTAAATTTTTTTAATGACTTTTTTAAATAATTTTTAATGCATTAAAATTCATGAAATCATGCACTAAATCAATTATAACTTGAAAAGTATTACATTTAGAGCACCTTGTTAAAATATGTTATCTTTAGTACATCTCATTTATATGGCGGGAGATAAATGCATGCGGCAGAATGCTTGTTTTATAGTGATTTATATATTTTTGTACATATTTTATATCAAATTAAAGCTACAATGGATGGAACCGCCGGTTGCTAAGATCACCACAATATAAACAAATCTACGTGAAACAACTATTCATTGTAAAAATTTTAAAAAATTAAAAAAGTCTCAAAAATAAGCTTAAATGTCATGTTAGAATAGAAATAATCCACTCGTGATGATGGTTTTACACGGCATCACTCATGGATTATTTCTACATTAAACCAGTTAGATTACTTACAAATGATCATGCAACATTGTAGTATAACTTGGGGTAATGATTCTAGTTACACTAAAAACCACCATCTGAATACAAAAGTTCACTTCTGATTACTTAAATCACCCCATCCAAAAATGCCAATTGATGTTTGTTGTGGTTTGTATTGCAATTTAGTTGATGAAATTATGTGTCATCTGGTGTGACACGTTTGTTGGTTTGCTGCGGTAGTGTTGGTATCATGCATCAGTATTACCATATCAGTCAGTAATGGTCTTGACTCTTGAGTTTCAATATTAATTCTGAAAATATCATTTTTTCCCCAATTTATAACTTACATGATTTATTTGGAGATATACATTAATGATTCAAAGCTTTACTGCAATGCCCTATGAAAGACTTTTATTATATTGTGTTAATACTTCTTACCTAATGGACATATGCTATACCAGTCGGCGCGACTGGTCCCACCAAATGACACATGGCGCATATTACTTCCTTTCTGTCTAGACAGCATGACATTGTAGCATCTTTTTTGTTTGGCGTGTGAGGTGTGCAGATGTGTTTTTGAAGACCTTTCGAAGTTTGAAGAAAAGATATTTGCGAATTTAGATTATAGAAGATTATAGAAGATTATAGCCTCTCCTGGACAGAAACATGGTTATTGCAGCCATATTATGACAAGTTTTGATGGCCATCTTAAATGTGCATGTTGCCGTGACAAGAGTGTAGGCAAAGATTTGTATGTTGTGAAGAAAGACTGTAACATTTGCAAGGCTTTTACTGTTGAGCAGAAGCAGCAGTTGGCCACAACCACCTACAAGGCACAAAAAGAGAAGGAACACTCAAAGAAGACTGCTTCCCCCACCCTGGTTGATCCTGCGGATTGCAAGCTCCTTGGGAGGGTAGAGGGTGACAGGGCTGTTGAAGAGACCCCTGCTAACAAAAAGAAGAAAAACTCTGAAGATATACCTAAAGCTAGCAAAAAGAAAGCCAGCAAACCTGCCTCTGATGACCTGAGGAGCTTAGACGAGAAGTGGTCACAGAGGTTTGCTAGTCTTGAAGCTATGGTCCTGGCGAAAACATTTGCAGTACCAGTAGAACCAGTCTAGAAAAGTAGCAGTGCAGTGGTGACCAGTGAGAAGTCCTTCACAATCCTCACAAGAGTGCAGCCGGTACCAGTCAAAAGATTACCAGTCTGGTGATCCAGCCTTCAGTGGTGTCTACTACCAGAACCAGTACTGTTCAGGCTACCAGGGATCTGGTCAGCTTTACTGCCACTCAGCCTGTGGTCCACCCCAAAGCTACCGGTGCCAGTGTTGAAGAAGTTCAGGTGGTAGAGCAGTCCCTCACTGCAAAAAGACTTTACCTCCTATTACTGCTGCCAGTGTGTCTGCTGACTCAGATATGGACTCAGATGAAGATCGTTTCAGTTAGCCAAGCTCCGCTCCTGGTGCTTTAGAAGAAGAGGGCAAGCTTCCAGACAGGGGCATTGTTAAAGAGGAAGATTTAGACCAGGAGATACGTGAAGAAGCCAGCTACCAGGAGACCATGAGAGGGGTGAGGTCGTTCATGGAGTGGCACAAGGTGCCGGAATTTGACTCTTCATCTTTGGATGACAACCCCTTTGCCAGTACCAGGACACAGCTGACTGGCAAAGTTTCAGTCAAGCTCCTGGCAGATGAGTGGTTGTGCTAGAAGATGGAAAAGTTAAACGTGATGAGCACTGAAGGCTACCCATCATGCAGCTCTGAAACTTCTGGTCTACTGAAGGATCAGTTTGTGAAAACACCAAAGGGGTGGGGGCAGTCCAAAAGTCATAACAGTCCTCAAGGAAAGCTACACTCTCCCCTTCCGGTTCCAGCCAAATCTGACAAGGTCACACATCATCATAAGTTGTTATGTAACAGTAAATTCCCACTGGATCCTCTACCTGATGGAGGCATTGCATCAACTTATGACCAAAAAATATGCAAATTAGATACTCGGATATGTAATTTCAGATCAGGGAAGCTACATCATAGGCGGGTATCCGAGTACGCAGGTATTTGTTGAGAACACTACCAGCAGTCCCCAACTCCAACAAATAACAACAGAGGATTTAAAAGTTTATTATACAATAACATAAATATATAAGAGGTTTACACAGACTGACAACTAAGAATATTTACATTTCCAATGATAAAATTACATAATATAAAACACAAATATAAAATATAATCCTTAAAACAAATCTTCACTTGTTGACTAGACTGAACAAGAGTTGTGACCTTGCTGAAAGGTCACCTGCTGACCTTTACACTGAAATTTTGACCTCTGAAGGTCAAAGGTTTTGACCCTAATTTGACCTTGCTCAAGGTCATCCTGTGACCCCATAGGTCACTGCCCACTACTTATTAATTTGACCTGTAAGGTCACAATTGCTATCTGACGTGTTGACCTCTGAAGGTCAAAGTTTTGAAAAGCAAGGTCATTAAATTTGATCCAATGTGAATGTATCTACTGTGTTAAGCACCAAAGTTACTTTGTAATCTCTTTGGTACCAAATTATACTACATCGATCCAGTTACTGTGAACTTCACCAAAAACCTTATAACTTGCAATATCTATGAGATTCCCCATGCAATTCCCCCTTTGCCAAAGTGATGCCTATCCAATCAGGTCATCAGAAGAAAGAAAGGGAAAAGAGAAATAAGAAAAGAATATTTTGAGAAAAAATGAAAATGTTAACCTGGAGGCCAGGGGAAGGCAGCCTGAAGCCTAACAGGAGTGCAAGCCCGTGAACACCATTGGTAACTAGCTTTGGCGCACGCTGCTGAACCCCACCCCCCCCTGCGCCAAAGGGGTGTGAAGTTAGAGAGACACACCACCTTCCAGTGAACACTCCAGGTTAAGGGAGGGAGGGAGGGAGCAAAAAAGTCCTTCTTGACTCTTCCAGTTCTTGTGGAATAATGAATCTGTCCCTAGAATTTTGGGGGAAAATGCCAGGAAATTTCCACTAGCCAATCAGTTCAAAAATCTCCCTGATTTACAGAGTGAAACCCCTGATGACCCCTTTCCCATTTTTATTTTTCTTTAGACTGGTACCCAAACCTTTATATTAAGGTTGGAGCAAGGACTGACTGGGCCAATGCCTAGACACTGCCCCCGACAGTCCCCAACTCCAACAAATAACAACAGAGGATTTAAAAGTTTATTATACAATAACATAAATATATAAGAGGTTTACACAGACTGACAACTAAGAATATTTACATTTCCAATGATAAAATTACATAATATAAAACACAAATATAAAATATAATCCTTAAAACAAATCTTCACTTGTTGACTAGACTGAACAAGAGTTGTGACCTTGCTGAAAGGTCACCTGCTGACCTTTACACTGAAATTTTGACCTCTGAAGGTCAAAGGTTTTGACCCTAATTTGACATTGCTCAAGGTCATCCTGTGACCCCATAGGTCACTGCCCACTACTTATTAATTTGACCTGTAAGGTCACAATTGCTATCTGACGTGTTGACCTCTGAAGGTCAAAGTTTTGAAAAGCAAGGTCATTAAATTTGATCCAATGTGAATGTATCTACTGTGTTAAGCACCAAAGTTACTTTGTAATCTCTTTGGTACCAAATTATACTACATCGATCCAGTTACTGTGAACTTCACCAAAAACCTTATAACTTGCAATATCTATGAGATTCCCCAAACCCCAAGCCATCGTAGAAGTAGGAGCAATATATCATTACTGGCTATCCACATGAAGCGTTCTTTTGAAAACTCGCGAAACTTGCTTTCCTGCAGCAGCAGTCGGTCGAATATATCGCCAAACGCAGTCAGACGCCCAGGTGCCATGTTCTTTTATTTCTTTGACTGGAATGTCCAAATCATAGGCCAATGAAGCACCTGAGCGCCTGAAGGTGTGAAACGTATAGTAGTTGGATGGAAGATTTAATAATCGATTGATTGTTGCCAAATTTTTTCTGACTCGAGTGTCTGTCAGTACTTGCCATCCTGTAGCTACTCTAATCTGGAAGAGTGGAGAATTTGTACCCGGTTTATATAGGGCCATAATTGTTTTTAACGCCCCATAAGGACATATTGGTGAAGCCCCCAACTTAGGAAGGGTTACTAGTCTGCATTCATCTCTAAATTGCATTGTCTTTGACCATTTCAGAAGAAGGTGCACCTCATTGTGCTGAAAGAAAATATCCCCCCCAGTAAAATGTCTGGTACAATCAAATTCCGCTATTGAATGTGGGGCAAGGTTGGACAAGCGAAAGAACCCGAAGAACGCAGCCAAGAAAATCGCTTTATAAACTTCTGCATTGGGGAACCTCTGACATAAGGCCACCATACGTTTTAATGTAGCCACATCTATGATATTCCTCTTTGTAATGGCCATAGGCCTATGCAACTTTAATGCCTTCACAAAATAAGTAATTCTGGGGTGATCCCATGACTTGTATTGCAATCCAAATACAATGGACATAGCCCTAATGGCAGAAATATGGTTTTTAACCATGTTGACTGATACTTCATTCTCGACCAAAAATTCTAGGTACGACAATGCAGTCGACACTGATACTTTTGATAACTTGACCTTGGTAAACAAGCAAAAAGCCACAAAGGATCTAAACAACATGTCATAACATTTGACAGTTCTAGGTCGAAAAGCTGACTTTGCTCGTACTGAGGCCCTTCTGGCATATTCTGTCAAAGCTTCATTATCTGAAAATACAAAGCATAGTATCTAGAATAACTGTATCAGATATTGTAATCGACTTCCAGCATGTTAATGCTAACGGGAAGCCACACTGGATTGGGAATAAACTGCTGGAGTTGAACCATGTTGTTAGGTATTAGCTGCCACCTAGATAACAAATCAGCCACTGTATTGTTTCTTCCCAATATGTGTTCATACTGTAAATCTATGTCTGCCAAAGCTGACAGATACCACACATTTCTCGCACATGTGGCCAAAAAAGGGTCTCTGGCCTTGCCAGCCTTCAATACCTTGACCACTGCTTCATTATCACATTTGACTAAAATTCGGGTACCAGACCAGAGACGAGCAAACAAACGCAAGGCCATGACAATATTCACCATTTCCAAATGGACAATGTCTAAATTCGCAAAGTCGCGTTCTATGGGTAAATGGTATACCATATTGCCCCATCTGCCCCCAAGACCCGTCAAGCACGCGTCAAGTTCTAGAATCTATTTTGATTTGGTGTGACTATACATTAACACGCCATTGTACTTGGGTAAGAAACTGTGGAACCATCGAAGGTCCCTCTGAAAGTCTTGATCTAAGTCAACCCTGGCTGGGTTGCTGACGCTACGCAACGTCGTCAGCATCCTGTTTAGGAAATACCTGGCTGGTTTGACGCATTTATGTACATACAGTAGTGTACCAAGAAGCGACTGTAACTGACGTTTCGTGCACCATTTTCTACCTCTCCAGTCATTGACCATTTGCTTAACAACTTCCAACTTCTCAGGGGGAATCGCTACGGTACCTTGTACGGTATCCACGAGTATGCCGAGACAAACTGCCTTGGTGGTGGGTTCAACCAATTTACTCTCACTTATAGTCAGACCTAGTTGCGTCATGACGTCAATCAATGCGTCAAAAGATTTTTTGGCGACACTTGGCGTCCCATATCCCAGGAAGTCGTCAATATAATTTATGACGTTGACGTCACGCAAACGCATGACGTGACGCACCGCGTCGCTGGTTCTCTGGAAGAACTGACTTCCATGTCGACTCCCGAACGGAATTCTAGTATCAATGAACGTGACGCCCCAGTTGACGCCTAGGAGGTCGTAGTCGCGAGGGTCTACATTTAAGTGCCTGAACGCCCTACTAACATCCACTTTAAAGATATGAGCCCCTTTGCCAATCTTTACAAGCTCCTGTGTCAAATCATCGATAGTAGGGAATGTCAACTTGAATTCCGACCCCATGTAACCATTCTTTTCCACCCCAGCATTGACAGACGCACCCCTGGGCCAGCTTAGATCCAAAATCACCCTCCTGTTATCTGAGTTGGGTTTGTGCCTTGTCATGAAAGGTGAGTAATGAAGATTTTCGATTGGGGATTTCTGGAATGGACCAATTATAGCCCCAAATTTTTGTTCATCTTTAATGTATTTTTCGACATGTTCAGGGAATAGTACTGCTGATTTGTGATTATTTTTGTCGTGGCTTAAAGGACACGTTCTATTGAATCCCAAGGGGAATCCGAATTTCAAACATTCTAAGAGCTGTTTGTCCCAATAGCCTTCCAACAACGACTCCCACGCGTGAATGTTCAACTGTGACTCGACAGGGATACGCGCCCCCAAATAATTTGGAAGGTCGTACTTCTTTACCTCATTGTGCAACTCTATTGGATCCCGACATTTAATCTGCGAGGTGTCCGCACGACTTGGCATTATGGGATCTGTTAGGGGTATGAAACCAAACTTGACCTTGGATTGGGCACTCCAGAGGTCATATGCAAGACACTGTGTGGGCCTGGACACGTTGTTCATTGAATTCATGAACTTGTCATTGTCAACATTGCTAATATCAAACAAGAACCTCTGTTGACATATTGGGTTTTCATTTATTTCCCCTTGTAACTCGTCACTTGGAGGCGTACTTTTTGGGGACTCACCGCCCTTGTTCTCACCTGCCATTACCTGTGAGGTGTGGCCCATTGTTTGAATAGTGCCATTGTCTGCCCTGTTAGCCGTCTTTGTATCATTACACTTCACCCCACCCTTTGTCAAAACAGTTTTATTGTCATTCCTAATGACTTCATGGTGTGCATTGTCTTCAGATGCTTTGACCTGTGAATGAATGTTTGTTTTGTTATATTTCTGAGCCCAAAAAACGCGGCTTTTGTCAAATCTGCTATCATTTCTAGGTCCAAACTCGTTACCTTTGACTACTTCTGCATAAGATCTAGCCCCACCTTGCCTCCCCCTAGCTTTACAGACTGATATTGAATGCTCCAAGGGACGGACCAATAGGCTTTCTATGTCAGAAGGGGTGCAATTCTTGTTATAGAACACACGAGAGCCCTGTCTACGAGAGATAGTGCCTTCTCCCAATATGACCTTGGCCTCTTCACTGGTTGTATCTCTTTCCACATTCTGGACCCTTTGGTATTTACCAAACACAACTTTTTTACACTGAATATCATTACTTTTCTTGCTGCCCTCCCCTCTAACCATGAGAGGACAGCTATTTACTCGTTTTTTGCATTAAACTTTTTGCTGAATATACAATCTTTCTCAGCATGACCCAAGTAACGACCTTGTGATATGCAAAAAGAACACAGATGCTTGTGTAGTCTTCCATTTACCTCGTGGTCCTTACTATGTGTACACGACCCGGTCTGAAACTGCTTGCAGTACCAAGGCTTCTGTGACTTATCACTTCTCACCCAACTTTTTGTCCCACTACTATGTTTTTGCGCATGCGCCCGTCGAATTCGGTCGATGCGAGCTGTGTCTTCCCAATTGGAACCACCCCTCTCAAATTCACACAGCAGTACGGCATGGGCTGCCTTTGCCCCCTGCCACGAGAAATCCGTGGCATCCTCCATTAATTCACCCATGTATTGTATCATTTTTTCCCTTATTTTATGGTCTTTTTCCTCCAACATATTCTTACAGAAGCCTTGTACCCACTGTGACATGGTTAGCTGGTCATATGATAGCCTGGACCTGGTGGCCCCACCCAATATCGCCTCATGAGGCCACGCCACTTTATGTTTTACCAACACTTCTACAGACCCCCCACGTTTGGACTTAATTTTCCCCAAAGTACCTGCAACTTCACTGTGGCGCTCTAACTCCCTAATTCTTTTATCCACCTGACGTTGGATTTTTTCAGATTTTCTAATTTTATTCAAAGTTGGAATACAATGTTCTTCATCAGAACTGTCACTACTTGACTGTGAACTATCACTTAGCACTGTAAAATGTTTTTTAGAGAGTTTACTTAACTTCTTGTTGCTTGACGTAGTCGGTTGTCCCTTGCCTTCCTGCTGATCCCTTGCCATTCTGTCCTCTACCTTGTCCAACCGGCTGTTGACCTTCTGTAGTTGCTCCAGGATCTGTTTCTGGATTTTCTCCTGAGGTCCTTGCACACTGCTGGATGGTTGAGTCTGGGAGGTACTGGGAATCACGTGAGAGTCCATCTCTGATTCAGACCCAGCACCCCCTTCACTGATAGATTCATCATTCATTTTATACAGTTCTGCTTCACATTTTTTCCCTGTGGGGGGGTGATGTCTTCCCCCACACTTCCAACATAGTTTCTTTTGTTTTCCCATTACAATTCACTTATATGCCTCAATATTTCAATTTGTCTATGTTTTTGCACTGAAAATATATAAACAAGCACTCTCAGTGCTCTGGTCTGACTTTTATCAGGACTTGATTCACAGAAATTCAATGGTTCTCAGCCAAATAATTGACCCAAACAAAAATATAGGTTAGACCGTCCCTTAGGGGCCCTGACGTCGGGCAAATGGAATCAAGCCTGAATGTTGTCAAACAAGAGCTGCCAAGCTGCTTCAGATCACACTTTCACTGGTCACAACTCCAGTTCATAAGCATATCACTGTCCATGTAAATCAAAGTTCAAGTAAAATCACTAAAATCATAAAAGTAAGTTTCAATCATCGCTCTCCCCAAGAACTAGAAAGTCCAATGAGCAAAAAAGTCCTTCTTGACTCTTCCAGTTCTTGTGGAATAATGAATCTGTCCCTAGAATTTGGTGGGAAAATGCCAGGAAATTTCCACTAGCCAATCAGTTCAAAAATCTCCCTGATTTACAGAGTGAAACCCCTGATGACCCCTTTCCCATTTTTATTTTTCTTTAGACTGGTACCCAAACCTTTATATTAAGGTTGGAGCAAGGACTGACTGGGCCAATGCCTAGACACTGCCCCCGAAAATCCAGTAGAACTGGTCACAACTCAAATCAGGGTTGAGATGAAAAACCCACCCAGGTATTACCCGCCCGGGAAAACCCGGGAAATCCCGGGCTGGGCAATACTTCAAAAGTGGGCAATACTGGACAATACTATTTTTATGTCGTCACTCTGCGGCGTGGGCGTACGCGTACGCGTACGCGTCCGCGTGAACAACTTCTTCTCCAAAACTACAAGGCCTAGAGACGTGCTGTTTTTTTTAAAAGATACCTTATCTATCGAGGATGAAAAATTGTTCAAGGCATGCAAATCTGTCTGTTCGTCTGTTTGCTAGAGACATTACAAGGGGGGTACCCCCACCAAAAGTGTGAAAATTTCAACACTTAATCACAATTTTCTCAGTGACTATTGCAGGGATTTCTCTCATATCTTGCATATATGTACTAGGCCACAGGTAGATTCTCTTGTGTGAGTATGAGACCTGGATCTGTCTTACTTTTTTTTTTATAAATTTTTTTAATAATTTTTAATGCATTAAAATTCATGAAATCATGCACAAAATCATTTATAACTTGAAAAGTGTTGCATTTAGAGCATTTTGTTAAAATATGTTATTCAGCTACTTTTTTCATAGCTACAATATGGTGAGTAAGTTGGGTGCCTGTCTCAATAGCTAAGTGAGTAATAGCTACTTTTGGGCTTTTCAGTAACTTCCATCATGAGTAAAATCACTTGTAACTTAAAAACTATTGCATTTAGAGAATTTCGTATAAATATGTTATTCAGCTACTTTTGGGTCAGCTATAACATAGTAAAATTTTAGACCTGTAGCTCATGGCATAGCTGAGTAATAGCTACTTTTAGGTTATCACTGTTGAGTAAATCGCTTATAACTTCAAAACTATTGCATTTAGAGAATTTCGTATAAATATGTTATTCAGCTACTTTTGGGTCAGCTATAACATAGTAAAATTTCAGACCTGTAGCTCATGGCATAGCTGAGTAATAGCTACTTTTAGGTTATCACTGTTGAGTAAATCGCTTATAACTTGGAAACTATTGCATTTACAGTATTTTGTTTCAATATGTTATTCACCTATTTTGGGATCAGCTATAACATAGTGAAGTTTCAGATCTGTGGCTCATTGCATAGCTGAGTAATAGCTACTTTGAAGTTCTCACTATTGAGTAAATCACTTGTAACTTAAAACCTATTGCATTTAGAGAATTTCGTATAAATATGTTATTCAGCTACTTTTGGGCCAGCTATAACATAGTGAAATTTCAGATCTGTAGGTCATGGCACAGCTGAGTAATAGCTACTTTGAAGTTCTCACTATTGAGTAAATCAGTTGTAATTGGAAAACTATTGCATTTACAGAATTTCGTATAAATATGTTATTCAGCTACTTTTGGGTCAGCTATAACATAGTAAAATTTCAGACCTGTAGCTCATGGCATAGCTGAGTAATAGCTACTTTTAGGTCATCACTATTGAGTAAATCAGTTGTAACTTGAAAACTGTTGCATTTACAGTATTTTGCTTAAATATGTTGTTCACCTACTTTTGGGTCAGCTATAACATAGTAAAATTTCAGACCTGTAGCTCATTGCATAGCTGAGTAATAACTACTTTGAGGTTCTCACTATTGAGTAAATCAGTTGTAATTGCAAAACTATTGCATTTAGAGAATTTAGTATAAATATGTTATTCAGCTACTTTTGGGTCAGCTATAACATAGTAAAATTTCAGACCTGTAGCTCATGGCATAGCTGAGTAATAGCTACTTTTAGGTCATCACTATTGAGTAAATCAGTTGTAACTTGAAAGCTATTGCATGTACAGTATTTTGCTTAAATATGTTATTCACCTACTTTTGGGTCAGCTATAACACAGTAAAATTTCAGACCTGTAGCTCATGGCATAGCTGAGTAATAGCTACTTTGAGGTTATCACTGTTGAGTAAATCGCTTATAACTTGGAAATTATTGCATTTAGAGTATTTTGTTTCAATATGTTATTCACCTATTTTGGGGTCAGCTATAACATAGTGAAGTTCCAGACCTGTGGCTCATTGCATAGCTGAGTAATAGCTACTTTGAAGTTCTCACTGTTGAGTAAATCAGTTGTAATTGGAAAACTATTGCCTTTACAGAAATTTGTGCAAATATGTTATTTAGCTACTTTTGGGTCAGCTATAACATAGTGAAATTACAGACCTGTAGCTCATGGCACAACTGAGCAATAGCTATTCTCAGGCACTGACTGTTGAGTAAATCGGCTATAACTTGAAAAATATTGCATTTGGAGTATTTTGTTAAAATATATTGTTCACCTACTTTTGGGTTAGCTATAACATAGTGAAATTACAGACCTATAGCTCATGGCATAGCGGAGCAATAGCTATTTTCAGGTTCTCACTATTGAGTAAATCAGTTGTAACTTGAAAACTATTGCATTTACAGTATTTTGCTTAAATATGTTGTTCACCTACTTTTAGGTCAGCTATAACAGAGCAAAAATTCAGACATGTAGCTCATTGCATAGCTGAGTAATAGTTACTTTGAGGTTCTCACTCTTGAGTAAATCAGTAGTAACTTGAAAACTATTACATTTAGAGTATTTTGTTAAATATGTTATTCACAGACGTTTTGGTCAGCTATAACATAGTGAAATTGCAGACCTCTATGTCATGGCATAGCTGAGCAATAGCTTCTTTCAGGTTCTCACTGTTGAGTAAATCATTGTATCCAACCTGTAGGAAATCATGGGCTGGGAATCTGTTAATATGGTCCGATTTGACCTTGGAACCCTCCTTCAAGGTCAAATGAGGATAGCCAAATATAAAAGTGCTTATAACTCGCTTATTATTGGTCCTAGAGGTTTGGAATGAAAACCAACCTATAGAAAATCATGAGCTGGGAATTTTTTGGTGTGGTCGGATTTCACCTTGGACCCCTCCTTCAAGGTCAAATGAGGATAGCCAAACTTAAAAGTGCTTATAACTCGCTTATTATTGGTCCTAGAGGTTTGGAATGGAAAACCAACCTATAGAAAATCATGGGCTGGGAATCTTTTGGTGTGGTCAGATTTCACCTTAGACCCCTCCTTCCAGGTCAAACGAAGATAGCCAAACTTAAAGTGCTTATAACTCGCGTATTATTGGTCTTGGAGGTTTGGGATGGTAAACCAACATATAGGAAATCATGGGCTGGGATTCTTTTGGTGTGGTCAGATTTGACCTGGGACCCCTCCTTCAAGGTCAATTGAGGATAGCCAAACTTACAATTGCTTAGAACTCGCTTATTATTGGTCCTACAGGTTTGGGATAGTAAACAAGCTACAGGAAATCATGGGCTGGGAATTTTTTTGTGTGGTCGGATTTGACCTTGGACCCCTCCGTCAAGGTCAAACAAGGATAGCCAAACTTAAAAAGTGCCTATGACTCACTTATTATTGGTCCGAGAGGTTTGGGATGGTAAACCATCCTAAATTCTTTGGCTGGGAATCTTTTGGTATGGTCAGATTTGACCTTTGGACCCCTTCTTCATGGTCGAACGAGGATATTGCATTTATAGTATTTCTTTAAATATTTTTAACCTACTTTTTACTCTTAAACAATTACCTTGTTACTTTATTTCATAATACCATTTGCAGGGCACAACTTTTTTGTCCTTTTTTTCTGTCAGCTTCGGAATATCTTTTGAACATGCTGTTCAGTTACCATTTACTGTATTTCTGTACAGCCCTTTCCCTGATAATTATGCTTTCCTCTCATTATCACCATCACAAATCAAAAACATTCAGTCAGCTGACACAGTGCCCGTTCACGGGCACTCTCCTCTTGTTAACCCAAATCTGGGGAAAAACCAATGATGAATATTATTTAAATAACAGTACATGAATACAATATTTAAATGGAATGAAATATATCAGCACTGAATGAGTACATAAATACAATTGTACATAACAACTTAGGCATTGGGGTCATTTGAGGATTAGAATAGCTTCTACATATTTCTATCCACTCACTGCCAGTGAAGCCATACTGTTAATGCAGTGTCTCAAAACCTTATTACTGTCAAGCCAGAGTTCAGTTGACAAGCCAGAGTTTTTACTACCTGATGATAGCCCTAGAATAGTGGGGTAAATAGTTTAATTGCAATTATGAAAGGGACAAGTATAAACCCCACCAGTAGCAAACATGCTTGATTGTTTATATATGCTAATGTATACAGTTATAATTCTGTCCACTGATTTAAGTGAAACCAATTCATACTTTGCAGGGTGTATAAAAATACCCAAAGAGATTACCCAGTATTACCCAGTATTGCCCAGTAATGGCCATTATTACCCAGTTAGGACAAATTTTTATATGTGACAGTATTATAACTTCTTAAAGTATTACCCAGTAAGAACAAGTTTTTAAGATGTGACAATATTATTATTTTTAATAGTCACAGATAATTTAATAACACTAGTGCTTTCTATAGAGTAGTTAAAATCTGTCTTTTGGTTTAATAAACCAATTAAGTGCAGTATTGCCCAGTAATGGTCATTATTACCCAGTTAGGACAAATTTCTTTTCTGACAGTATTATAACCTCTTAAAATATTGCCCAGTAAGAACAAGTTTTTACCCCACAGCCCTTAACGGCTGTCGGGTATTGTTTTCACCCATGGTGTCCGGACGGGCGGGCGGCGGGAAAAAGTTTGTCCGGGCTGTATATATCTTGGAAACCGTAAGGTGTAGGAAGTTTATACTTGGTAGGCACATTGGTTAGGGGGTGTAGGTGTGCAACGTCATGGTCTGACCTTGATTTGACCTTGACCTTGCTGTAGTGACCTTGAGTTTGAAAATCTTGTCCGGGCTATATCTCGAAAACTGTAAGGTGTAGGAAGTTGATACATGGTAGGGACATTGGTTAGGGAGTGTAGGTGTGCAACGTCATGGTCTGACTTTGATTTGACCTTTGACCTTGCTGTAGTGACCTTCACCTATAAAATCTTGTCCGGGCTATATCTCGGAAACCGTAAGGTGTAGGAAGTTGATACATGGTAGGGATATTGGTTAGGGGGTGTAGGTGTGCAGCGTCATGGTCTGACCTTGATTTGACCTTGACCTTGCCGTAGTGACCTTGAGTTTGAAAATCTTGTCCGGGCTATATCTTGAAAACCGTAAGGTGTAGGAAGTTGATACATGGTAGGGACATTGGTTAGGGAGTGTAGGTGTGCAACGTCATGGTCTGACCTTGATTTGACCTTTGACCTTGCTGTAGTTACCTTGACCTATAAAATCTTGTCCGGGCTATATCTCGGAAACCGTAAGGTGTAGGAAGTTGATACATGGTAGGGATATTGGTTAGGGAGTGTAGGTGTGCAACATCATGGTCTGACCTTGATTTGACCTTTGACCTTGCTGTAGTGACCTTGACCTATAAAATCTTGTCTGGGCTATATCTCAGAAACCGTAAGGTGTAGGAAGTTGATACTTGGCAGGGATATTGGTTAGGGGGTGTAGGTGTGCAACATCATGGTGTGACTTTGATTTGACCTTTGACCTTGCTGTAGTGACCTTGACCTATAAAATCTTGTCCAGGCTGTATCCCGGAAACCGTAAGGTGTAGGAAGTTGATACTTGGAAGGGACATTGGTTAGGGGGTGTAGGTGTGCAACGTCATGGTGTGACCCTGATTTGACCTTTTACCTTGTCGTAGTGACCTTGACCTTTAAAATCTTGTTGCACCTTTGGGTCTGTCTTTTGATGTAGATTAAGCACTGTCAAAGTCATATTAGAATTCATTAAGAATTTTACTTTTACAACTTCCCATTGTAACAGATGGAATTTAATCAAGTGAACCACAGATTTTGCTCCAACACCACACATAAGCATTCATTGAATGTATTACCACTTCTATATGCATGGTGATATTCAAACCATCTAAACCATAATTCGGCCATGCCATGTGTAGATAAAGTACATGCATTATATTTCTCTTAGATATTATTTTCTCTATTTAAACATTGTTTGGACCTTTATATTACTGACAGTGCTCTGAAAGTATCCTGAACTTTCTACTGATACAGTACTTCTATACTTCATGGTGTTAAAAATATTTCCCTAGGCTGTGGGGTAGGGGCATCTCTGATGCTATTTTTAATCTGTTACAATATTATCATTTCTAATAGTCACAAACCATTTAATAACACTAGTGCTCTTTATAAAGTAGTTAAAGTCTGTCTTTTTGTGTAATAAACCCATTAAGTCCAGTGGGCAATACTCATAAAACCCGGGTTTTTCTCAACCCTGACTCAAATATCTCTAGGGTTTTATAACTGGCTTTTCCTGGTTCCCAAACCCAACAACCAGTGGAGAACTATACTAGACCTCAGTACCCTGAACCAAGTTCTTAAAACAGAGAAATTCAAGATGGAGACACCGGAAACCATAAGGACCTCACTCCAGGCAGAAGACTGGGTCACCTCCATAGATTTCAGAGATGCATACTGCCCACACAGATTCACAGTCAGTCCAGGAAGTACATGCGTTTTCACCTCCAGGGTCAGTCCTACCAATTCAAAGCACTGCCATTTGGTCTGTCCACAGTGCCCATGGAGTTCACGGTGGTAGTGAAGGAGGTCAAACTGATTGCCTTACAAAAGGGTATAAGAATCCAACAATACCTAGACGACTGGTTGGTCAGAGCTGCTCAGCAGATCCACCATGTATATATGTACATAGTGTATATATTTTGTATACAGTCAAAAAAATCATCAAAAAAGAACTCGTACCTCTCTTCCCCTACCTCAGAACAGGTGTGTTGGGGGGGGGGGGGGGGCAGCATCGGTACTCTGCTGGCGACCAGGTCACCGGTAACCGACCTTTGGGACCTACTGGAGTCCTGGTTGGGGTCATTTTTTTACCTTAATTTTTGAGTTCACTTCAAGTCCCTAGTAACTGACCAACCTACCAAGCAGTAGTTATTCAGCATATGTCCATTGGGTAAGAAGTATTAACACAATAAAATTGCAAATTTAATAATTAAGTTAAATGTTTATAAGTTAGTACCTTACCCAATGGACAGCTAAGGCCCTCCCAACCAAATCCGCTGTCAGCTTACTAGGGGTCTAAATAGGTTTAGGCAATGAAAAAGATGCTATGACGTTACGCTGTCTTAGACAGGAAGGAAGTATGATGCGCCACCTAGTGATTGCACACTACTAGACCGGTCCTGCAGTGGATAACACAGGACAGCTTTTTCTGTCGTTTTGCAGGTCTGGTTGCGCTGTCGTCGCGGTCGGTTTAGCATATGTCCATTGTGTAAGGCATTAACTTATAAAAACTTAATTTGCTTATTAGATTTGCAATTTTGTTCTGGAAAATACAAAGATTATTCAGGGACAAACTTTTCTGCGAAAGATTTTTCCATTTCAATCATAATTAACCAGGTTCTCCATGATAACAGATCATTTATATGCTTAACAAAATAGTTACATTACCCTTCTCCTTGGTGAACTTTAACTATGTTGATTTTCCTAGCTCTATCCTTGTGGAAAATAATACAGCAGAACCCGTATTTTATTTACTCTTAATGTAGTTATTGCCTTTGAGTCAATAAACCCACATATAGGATTTATTAAACATCTTTTACGTGTTATATGAATAACACATTACATGGTACAATTATTGTAAAAATAGCAAGCCTGGGCAGGCAAGAACCGTAGCCCACAGGTACAACTAAATGGGCAACAACACTGAGATTTGGGAAAACCTAAGGATCACCTTAAGTTGTAACCTGTAATAAGTATACAGAACCCACGAGAAGTTGTCAGATGTAACTTTCATATAATTGAAGAGAGGGGAAACTTACATATTTTGTTCGTTAATGATGGTAGGTTTTCTTTTAATAACAGGAAGGCATTTGTCAAGTTAGATCGAAGCCGATTACGAAGCAACAGTTTCTCTAGCATAAGTACACATATAACAAGACCACTGCCACAATGGTTATCTCCTGCTGAGAATTAAGTAAAAATGGTAGTGTGACCTTGAAACAGAGTTCTAAGCCCAGGGATCAATATATAAGAGATATAAAGGTTGTTTTAGTATGCTGGTCCCACTTGACTTTGAAGCAGGGGTCAAAGGTCAGATTTGACACTTACAAAAGATTCACGGGCCATGATTTCTCACAAGTTGTTTTCATATTTTAAAGCCCTAGGAACATTACTACTTAACCTTGAAGCAGGGACAGAAAGTAAAATTTGACACTTGCAAAAGATTCAAAGGCCATGATTTCACATAAGTTGTTTTCATATTTGGAAGCCCTAAAAACAATAATAGGGGAGATATATGACCTTTTTCATATGATGACCCAAATTTACCTTGAAGCAGGGGTCAAAGGTGGTAAAGTTTTGCTGGCCATGACTTCCTACAGGTTAGTTTCACATTTTCAAGCCACAGGAGCAATAATAAGGGAGATAAAAGGCCTTTTTTATAGTGAACCCACTTTAACTTGAAGCAGGGGTCAAAGGTCAAATTTTACAGGCCATGATTTTCTATAAGTTGCTTTCCTACTCTGAACCAGTAGGACCAGTGATCGGAGAGATATTGGGTCTTTTTGATATAATGAACCCCTTTTTTCACAAACAAGGCCAGAATTACTCTCAGACAAATTTTCCTAGCCATATACATTTTGTGCAGATCTAATGAAGCTAGCTAGCTGCAATATTTTAAGTTTGAGAACATATATGCAGCTTAATGATTTTCAAACAATAAGCTATGGCGGCAATTTTGTTTATTAAAATAAGGACAAAATTTTTACATATATGTTTTCATAGCTTTAAACATTCTCTGAAAATTTGGTGAAGATATCTTCATAAATGAATGAGACCTGAAGGTTTATGTAAAAAGATGACAAATGCACACATCTACACATGTGTGGCCTGGCCTTTGGGAGATCAAAATAGAACTGTAGGAACATTGTCCTCTTTTTAATTAAGAAGTTTAAAACCAAAAAAGATTAGAGCATTGGCATGGCAACAGCTGTTGCCGAATACCCTGCAAAAGCTAATTAGCTCCAGATCCTCTTGGGGTGAACATATATCCCAAAAATTTGTTAAAAATCCATGTACATGATTAGATCATAAAAGTGTTGCCATGACAACAGTGGTTGTGAGATACCCCAAGACCTAATCAGCTTCAGATACTCTGAGGGTAAACATATCTTGAAAATTTGGCTTAGGCACTCACAATATTTAGGACCCAAAACTCTTAAAAGTGTTGCCATGGCAACATTTGTTGCCATATAAACCCAAAACCTAATCAGCTCTAGATCCTCTTGGAAAATGTAAAAAAAAGTGAAACTAAAATATAGTAAGTCATGGGCTACAAATATTTAGCAAGTGCTGATATTTTAGTATGATGTGGGACCATCATACTAAAATGTCTATATTTCTCTTATATTGGCTCTTGGGCTTAGAACTCTGTTTCAAGGTTACACTACCATTTTTGATTAATTCTCAGCAGGAGGTAACCTTTGTGGCAGTGGTCTTGTTATATGTGTGTCTTTGCTAGAGAAACTGTTACTTTGTAATAGTCTTCCATCTAAATTGGAAGATAACTTCCTGTTATCAAAAGAAATCTTCACATCATGAATGAATAAAATATGTAAGTTTCCCCCCTTTTTCAATTACATGGAAGTTCTTACATATGACAACATCTCCTAGATTCTGTATACTTCTTACAACTGAAGTTGTTCCCTAGATTTTCCCAAATCTCAATGTTGTTTCTCATTTAGTTGTACCTGTGGTCTGGGTTTTTACCTGCTGAGGCTGCTTTGCAATTATGTTGGGAAACCATACCCAACTGCAATTTAGAAAGTCAGGTGTTTGTGATTTAAAAATTAAGCAAGCAATTTTTTTTTGATTTTTTTTTTGTCACAACTGAAGTGACAAATTGTTTATTGAGAATCATTTGTCCTTTCTGCTGAGTATTTTTTTTATGGTGAGTAACTATGCCACGAATTGGAGAGTCTTGAAAAGGGGGTGGATATACATCAATATGATTTACTGATAAAATTCTAAAAAATTCACAGAAAGGTAGAGTAAAATTGTAAATTTATAGGGGGCAAAAGCAAAGGTTCTTTGTGCATGTGGCCAAACTATATGGTTTTGGTGAAAAAATATGGTAAAATTTGGCTTATCCAAATTAAGATTTTTCTGATAAAAATGTAGCAAAATGTGGCTTATCCAGGTTTGTGTAAACCATAGCCACAAACTCAACCCTCTAAATGATAGTAAATGTATTGGCTGTTTTGTTCCCACAAGGTGATGGGAAGTGGAAAACGTGTCTTTCCAAGCTGCCTCTTATGCCTCACTGTCATTGTGACCAGGGTGCTGAAGACTATGTTACCATTACGTCAAAACAGGTACGACTTTGTTCATGGTACAGTATTTTATATTATATATTACTACATGTAATCAAAACTCTTTTGTCATCATATTTCATCTGTAAAAAATTGATATCCTTCTTGAACATTAGTGTAAAAATGTAAATGTAAATGCTGACAAAAGACTTAATAGTAAATACATTATGCTATGGTCAATCTACAAAACCATTCTGCATTGTGATTTTCAGTAGAACATCTTTATTTTGCGTAACTATGTGTTTTGGATATTTAAGTTTATTCTTTCATTTTATCACTTTAGAAACGTAAACATCATTCTAAATTTATATGTGTGATTTCAAACTTAAAGTTATATAAATCTAATTTTTTGTTCCTTCTTATACATATTTTAGTTGACGTGGCCTCTTCAGAATATTGTGGGTCTAAGATTTATTATTCGCCAAGCTTCACCAATCTGGAAAGACTTCAAAATTGAAGATATAAGAGTCTATAAAAATTCTATAAGTGTATGTATTTTATTCAAAGAACTAAACTCGTATCAAATAGTCTTGAGCAATTGTCACTTGCATTCATTTATTAATGGTATGCCATAAAAAAACTATAACATATACTGGGTACTTGTAATATTTAATGGCATAAGGAATACCAGTTATCTGTTTTGTGAAAATTATATAATTTTATGCAAACATTGCATAAAAAATACTTTAATACTTTGCAATGAAGATCAGGTCAGATTCATAAACTTGTCAGAATTTTGTAAACCTTCCATGCATCCGAACTTCGTTTTCAGTGGAACTCATATTCAAATGTATAGCTTATGATATATACAGTTACCTATCCTATATCTATTGAAAAAAGAAAAAGAAGTTAATTTGTGTGACAACAAAAAAAAATCCCACTTATATCACATCTATTGTATTTCCTTTCATTGAATTGAATTGTGATGATCCTATAGCGATGGTTCACTTTTTATGTCAGAGTCCACGTGAGGTGTCATTGCCAAATTGGATAACAGAACCGGCAAAAGAGGAGGCTGACAGACAACTTAAGGTCAGTTCCAAGAAGAGATTTATAGAAATCATGTAGTTTGCATTATTCTTTACCTGTAGAAATAAATTAGGTAACCTTCACTCCTTCAGTAAGGTCACTGGTCAGAGTATTTGGCCAATTCAAAATGTGTTTCCAATTTTTTCTACATTTTTCACATATTTTTCCTTGTAAATTGGAAATGGCAAGTCTCACCAGACTCAAACTGTAGAAAATATAACTTCTAGATGTTCTTTGTTGTTGGAAATTTGATGTCTGTAGTTTTAATTTTAAGGTCACCTTAAGGTTTCTAAAAATTACCACAGGGACCAATTTTATGAACTTATGCTAAAAAATCAAGGTTTTACGGTGACATTTAACCTGTATGTGATGCTCATAAAGATCCCACCCAGAGGATATTTTTCTGCTTTTCTGCTTTATAATGTGGAAATGGAGAGTCTGACTAATGTCAAATACCAGGCTCGAAAGGCTTCAAATAAGAGCCACTAAGGATGATGTTTGGTGTCAAATGTACAGACAACTTGGTCTGATTCAAAACAGTCCTTTAGCCTTCTATGGACATGGTTGTCAAGCAACTAAATCTAAATCAACCTTTTTGTTCTATGCAGGGTGTTCTATTTTTGGGCTTTCTGAGAATTTAATTTGACTGAGAGTTTAGATTACATGTATTGTTAGACGCCAGATTATATCAAAAGAGAAAGACAGTGTTGCATTGCAGCTACAGGTATGGATTTGATTTTACAGTGAATTTTCCAATTGGCCAAAACCATTTAAATTTATCACTGGTAATAAGCTGTTTGAGTATGACCATCTTAGTTTCATTTGACTTGTTAATAATATATAATATTATGTGTGGCCTGTACATATGAAAATTTGTGAATTTTTTAGGGAATTGCTTCCATCCCTGTTGTGAGCAAAGATCTCCAGCAAATGTGGGCACTCACTGAGCAGGTCAAAGCTCAGCAACCTTACAACACACTAGGCAGATATGATGTGAGTATTCATGAAGGGAATTGTAAAACAGTAACATTTATGAGGCTTTTAAACTCTATCAAGTATATTTTAAGGTTTGAAGTATACATGCTGGACACAACACAATTGTAATGTTTTATGCATTAATATAATCTACTTTCTCGGTGCATTATGAATTTACACAGAGATAATGCGTCAGCAAGTGACATCATACACATGCACTGTGTTAAGCAATAGTATCATATACTGCCCTAATATGTAAAACAACAGCATCATACACAATATCACCAGAGACTGTGATAATGTGTTAAACAATAGAAAAACACTACAATCATGTGTTAAAGAATGGTATTGTACATCTAAGATAATGTGTTAAAGAGTGTCACCATATACTGTGATAATAGGTTAAGCAATGATGATGTGATAATGTGTTGAACAATAGCGTCATAAACTACATGAGAATGTGTCTATTAGTATCATAAACAAATTGAAAATGTATTCAACAATAGCATAATACATTAAACAGTGGCCTCAGGGATAGGACAAATATAGTCAGAGAATCAAATACTAATACATGTATTGTTTGAACATCCAATTTAAATACAAGTACATTAAATTTTACAAGAACCAAATTCAAATACACACAAGGCAAATACAAATAACATTATATTTAGACAGAATTTGTCTTACAAATAATATTGAATAATATTGGAAATGTCAACTTGAAATTTCAATGTTAAACCTTGTTAGATCACAAGAACAAGTCTTCAAATTGTCATCTGACAGATAGCAATTTTTCAAATTTTTCAAAGTCTTCAAATTGTCATCTGACAGATAGCAATTTTTCCTTTACATCACATCTCATTATACATGACATATTCTAACATGATGGCGATGTAACAGAGATTCTGAATGGCTAATCGAACAAAAATACCATGCTCAATATTATCCCGAAGTTCTGGATGTTACTTCCGATGTCATTAGCCTCCTAACACCTAAAATAAAACTTTAAAAAGTAATAAAAATATTTTATTATTGAAATATCATGTTAGAATAGGGATGTACTATAAAAATCCATGCTCTACACAAATTTAGAGCACAATTTCTGGGTTTAGATCATATGTGTATTCAACATGAACATAAATTAAAAAGCCAATTTGTTTTAAATTTGCTCTGGTAGTATTTAGATTTTACTTGTATGGTCAACTTGAACATAGTTCAAAAAGATAATTTCATTCAGATGTGCTCTGCTAGCCACTTCAGTAATCTGTATTGTGTACACAAATTCTCACACCCACAAGCAGTGCTTAAGTTAAATTTGTTCTGAATGGATTATCTTGAGCTATGGTTCGGGCACAAACATTAGATCAATGTTTATCCTCATAACAGGAGTAATCCAGTTTTAAATTGTAACAAAGGTGTATTTGTCCTAAATGCACACATATACATATAGCTAGCAATTACAAATACAAATATATGGTAGCAAAAGTCAAATAGAAAGACACAATCTTATGTATATTTAAATACAAATATGCATTTGTCCCATCCTTGATTGGCATCATACACTGTGATAATATGTTAAACAATAGCATTATAAACTGTGATTGTGTATTAAGCAATAGCTATCATACATTGTAACAATGTGTTTAACTATATTGTCATATTCTATGGTAATGTATCAGTTAGTAGCATCACACACTGTGATAATGTGTCAGTGAGTAGCATCCTACATTGATTTTGAATTTTTCAACAGCATAAACAGTAACCATGTTTCTGTATAGCATCCTATACTGTTCTTATACAAAACAAGTATATTCCATGTAATGAGTGATCTTGAAGTTTTATATTTATCAAGTTAACAGTGTTTTTATTTTTCCATATGAATGACAAAAACAAAAAATAGTTTCACCTTGAGAAGTACATAGTAAACACATTTAGCTGATTGTTCTCATGTAAAAGTGTACATTGTTAATAACATGTATTTTTAAAATAATATTTCCAGATTGATGGTAGCTATGAAATTAATCTATTATCATATACATAACATGGGTGAAGATACAAAGAATGGAAGTTATGAAGATGTGACTGTTGAAAAGAATGATGTGATGAACAGTACCCCTCCAATATGAAAAAGTTCAGTTCATACTGGGAAGGAGTAATATGGAAATAGACCAAAAATTTTTGAAAACTTGTAACAGCAATCTTTGACCTTTGTATAAACTTTTTAATCCAGACATATTAAAACTCAATGAACTGCATATAGGTATCTTTCAACAGAAATAAAAGAGCACACAATTTTTACCCCACAGCACTTAAGGGCTGTCAGAGTATTATTTTCAGTCATGGTGTCCGGATGGGTGGGCGGACGACGGGAAAATGTTTGTCCAGGCTGTATCTCAGAAACCGTAAGGTGTAGGAAGTTGATACATGGTAGGGACATTGGTTAGGGGGTCTAGGTGTGCAATGTCATGGTGTGACCATGATTTGACCTTGCCGTAGTGACCTTGACCTATAAAATCTTCTCCGGGCTATATCTTGGCAACAGTAAGGTGTAGGAAGTTGATACTTTGTAGGGCCATTGATTATGGGCAGTAGGTGTGCAATGTCATTGTGTGACCTTGATTTGGCCTTTGACCTTTCGGTAGTGACCTTGGCTTATAAAATCTTGTCCGGGCTATTTCTCGGCAACAGTAAGGTGTAGGAAATTGAAACTTGGTAGAGACATTGGTTAGGTGCAGTAGGTGTGCAATGTCATTGTGTGACCTTGATTTGGCCTTCGACCTTGCCATAGTGATCTTGACCTATAAAATATTGTCTGGGGTATATCTCAAAAACCATAAGGTGTAGGATGTTGTTACGTGGTAGGGACATTGGTTAGGGGGTGTAGGTGTGCAACATTATGGTGTGACCGTGATTTGACCTTTGACCTTGTCATAGTGACCTTGACCTATAAATTCTTGTCAGGGCTATATCTTGGCAACCGTAATGTGTAGGAAGTTGATACTTGATGGGGACATTGGTTCGGGGTATAGGTGTGGAACATCATGGTGTGACCGTGATGTGACCTTTGACCTTGCCATAGTGACCATGACCTATAAAATCTTGTCCAGGCAACATCTTGGGAACCATAAGGTGTTAGAAGTTGATACTGGGTAGGGACATTGGTTAGGGGTTGTAGGTGTGCAATGTGATGGTGTGACCATCATGGTGTGACCTTTAACTTTGACGCTGCCAAAGTGTGTTCACGTGCCATATTTGAGACATCTTTCTCTTATGACTGCACTTGTGCTATTTCCATTGACACCTATTCTCCAATTAATAATTTTACAGCTTCATAATGTTTAGTGTACTGATTAATGCTGTGATCTTGTTATTGTGTTTGTTTTAATAGTTTATCTTTACATACATTTTCTTTCTCTTAGATTTTATTTTCTCTACTTAAACATTATTTGGAGCTTTATATAACCTACTCTGATCTGAAAGTATCCAGATCTTTGTACTGTTTCACTACTTCTATATCTCATAGTGTTGAAAGCTATTTCCCCAGGCTGTGGGGTACGAGCATCTCTAATGCTGTTTTTTTGGGGGGTCACACTTGTATTCCTGGACAAATGTGGGATATATTTGTTTTGAGTTTGTCATGGCATCATCACCACTGAGACTTGTTTTGCTACATGACAGCTGAAAAGCTGTTTTACTCCAGCCTTTTCTGTACAGGGACAAGCAAGAAGTCTTTTTATTAGTGACCTTGACTTTCAATTTCAAGGTTAACAACAGCCTTGAGAATAACAATTTTATGGGTTTTTTTGTGTCACAGTCTGGTTGTCTTGTGCTAGTTAGGATCATCTTGTGAGCAATTTGTATAAAGTTTTTATACCTTTTGCAATCCAGAGAGTGCAAAAGTACACCATGAAAACCATATTTTTTCCATATTTGCACCTGAAAACCCTTGCATGTTTCTTTATTTTAGTCCATTGGAGTGGAATGTCACAACAAATAAGAAATCATGTTCTGCAAATCTTTTGGTGATATCAAATTTGACCTTTGATATGTCCAAGGTCAAATTATATCACCATGAGCTCAGAGACTTCACCATTTCAAAAAACCAATCATATCCCTTATCATTGATCTCCAAGGCTTGGAATATCAGAAGAACTTGTATGAAATCCTGGTATTTGAATTATGTTTGTAATAGTTGCCTATTTTAGGAACAATTAGAGATTTTGAGAAATTGTGTCTGTACTGTGTCCAATTTTGCCCCATCCAACGATGCCATCAAGACACAATCCACAGTTCATACAGATCAATAAGTCTTAAATCAAGCTTATATTATGAACATGTACTGTAACAAATACAAAAAGAGCACTCAGGCACAAAATAGTTAGTAAATCAGAAAATCCAGATCTTCAATATTTTTGTATCCAGATGGTGAGCCAGATCAGTCTTAAAATTCAATGGGATCTAAGTTGGACCAAGACTCATCTTCTCATTTTTTTTCATAAAGACCCAGTAGTACTTACATAATCCTGCTAACAAACAGACAAACTAAAAGTCATAAACTTAATACTTGCTTGGTGGAGGTAATAAGACATGTAAATGTACTTTACAACTGGAAATATTTTTACAGCTCATTGATTCTGTTTCTGTAATGGTAAAGTATGGATAAATAGACAAAATTGTTTGTATAATTATTTTCATAAATGGCATTGTAAATATTGTTTATCTATCAGGTTGTGTGTCCTGTTATTGTTGCCCTTTCGGATTTCCCAAAAAGTACTTAGCTGATCATTTTATTTGAGATTATTAGTTTACAGGTAGTGCATTTCAAGAAAATACTGTCTTCACTTTTAATAAAAAAACACTTACACCAGTCAGTTGTTTTGTTTACTTGGTGTAACATGCGCCATTCTTTGTGCACTTGAAAGATACTTTTTGTTGAAACTTTCATTTTTCGAGTTTACTGTTCCCAAACTTGTATATTCTTCAAAATTTTAAAAAGTGAAATTATGATTTGGTTATTTTTAGTCACAGTAACATTCCATTACATTTAGTAAATGTGTGTTTTACCAACTTCTGCTGCAGAAACACTTAAATGCTGGAAAGTGTAGCAGAAGACTTGTTGAAGCATCTAAATATTCATGTGGAACTGAATGCTATCTCGGGAGGCTGCAGGCATCCGGCCAACATCAAAGAAAAATAGAAATTTAGTACTGGCCGGTGCCAACACGAAGGTGAACCCCATAGTGAGATACCGCTTAATCCCCCTTCTCATTGGTTGCGTGACTAGGAAGCATCTATTTTTGCTCAATGATATATTGTTGAATTTCTCTTGATTATATGTATTGTTCGATGTTTTTATTAGCCAGTTTTTTTTTATTAATTATCATTGATCATTCTGTACCGTTTTTGTGGTGACGGGATAAGTATTTACCTTATTTTTCACTTGTAAAAGTTCCAGTTCAGCTTTCTTTGGACAACAAGCATGTCGTCCCACCAACTCAACACTAACAAACCCAGATCCTTGAAATGTTGTGATTTCTGTTTCTCTTTTGACCTACATAACGATTGCCCTACCTACAGAGAGGCAGGTAAGGGAGATGACCCTTGTGTCACCCATGAAAAGCAATGACAGTATTGTAGTTCTTTTACTGAAGAACAGAATCCGAAAATCAAAAATTGAAGAAGATAAACTTGGAAACAAAAGTCAAATTTGTCTAAAACGATTTGGATCTTCTGGGGGACCCAGACATGGAAGAGGTGTTCTCAGGGTCTCATGAGGACCTAGAAAATACTGCCCAGCAGTTATATTCATCTCCTTCACGCCCCAGCAAATACGTTTCGAAGTATTATCTCTGAAAATGCCTCAACATGTCCCTCCCACTCCAGGCACTGCTCTTCAATATAAAATTGAAAAAAAGTCTTGGTTCACAGTTGAACATCTAACTTCAGCAGACAAATGGGGGTGTTCCAGACTTCACTTATTAAATCTCTGCAGTCTCTGAGAGACAAGATTAATTCTGTCAGAAAACCTAAATCTGAAGCGGGGGTGGATCAGACCTCTGCTTTGGATCTGAAGCCTGGTCCTAACCAGACTTGCACAAGTCCCCTAGCACTACTCTTCTAAGTAATAAAACATCGGATGAACCCATGGAGACAAACTTTGGTCCTCCCTTACCTCCACAGTTCAGCCAGAGGTTTAAGTCCAAGATCCCTTCGGATCCGAACTCCGAACAATCCGAGTGTGTTTTGGGGTTAAACTGAAGAGGCACAGATTTGGATGACAAGTGGACGGAACGTTTTGCTTGTTTTTAGGCATTGTTAACTAGGGGAAACAACTTTTCTACACCGAAGGTGTCTGTGTCTGGATCTAATCTAATCTAATGTGGACTTTTATAGCGCTTAATCTCCATCGCTGATGGACTCTAAGGCGCATCCAAACATAAAGCAAGGCAGTTAGCGTTAATCAAGGGACATAGCCAGGATCTCCTGCTAAGAAGCATCCAGTGTCTGATAAACCCTTTTTAGAGCCTACTTCAGCCTTGGCCACTAGTTTGGCGACGTTCTCTGCTACTAGTATGGACCAAAAATCAGGGGAGTACAAGGATAAGCACAAGAAAGTAAAACATAAAAAGAAGGACTCAAGAAGTTCTAAAGCCACACCAGATTCCGGTCCGGTCAAAAAAGTTAAACAGCATTCCAAGCATGACAGCCCAATCAAGGACACTTCTTCATTTGAACAATTGATAAGTCATTCTCGCATCATCCGCACTTGCCGGTCTTCAATTGCTGTCTCCCCAACCTGACTCACGTTGTTCAACTGATACTACCCGGTCAGTTCTGCTTCCAAAGCTTTCTCCACCATCCAGTCACCAAGCTTTACCAGTTTGCAGGATTGTTCTGCAGTGTATGATGATGAGCCTTTATTTTCTAGCGGCCAAGCTTCTGATATTAACTCTCAGTCAGCTGAGAATGTTGAGCTTAATGAAGGAATGTCACAGAGGGGGGCCACGGTGGCAGAGTGGTAACACTCTCGCCTCCCACCTCTGAGGCCGGGGTTCGATCCCCGTCAAGGCCTTATGTGGGAAAGCTGGTAGTTGCTTGCCGTTGGTCGGCAGTTTACAGTACAGAACCCTAGCGAACTCTATGTACTGGTTTCCTCTGCCCTTCCAACTACCTGTCGTGATATGACCTGTACAGTGTTGAAAGCGACGTAAAACCCCAAATAAATAAATAAATAAGTCACACAGAGAGACAGTTAGGTCTGTACATAGTTTTATGGAATGATCACACATTCCTGACTTTGACATTTCTTATAGTAAGGACTGGGTGCTCCAGAACCCGGTTCAGGTGCCTCCCGGCAGTCTTTACGGAAGTCAGATAACCAGTACAAGCCATATAAAAAGAAAGGCTTCAAACAAGGTTCTTAGTGAGGTAGTGATCTGCAGCCTTGAGACAATTTGGTGCAAAAAGTAAACGAAAATACCAGGGAAATGGAGGTTCCAAGCCTCAATATTCACCTAAACAGGCTCTGCAGCTCTTTACAGATGTGCTGACAGACGAAGGCTAGGGCACACAATTAGGGGACTGCACTGCAAAAGGTCTCTGATCAAAGCCAGAAAGCAACTTGTACTTAAATTTTCTAGAATTAACAGCAGAAAGAAGTCCGAGCACTTGTGTTGGGGTCAGACCATTTTGGTAGCAACAGACAACACAACAGGTGTGTCGTACATAAAGAAGAAGGGGGTATGAGATCAAGCTCTGTTTGTGCCCTCCTCTGGAGACTGCTGTCATGGTGCAACCTCAGGCAAGTAGTGCTGAGGGCAAGGCACATTCCAGGTTGCCTGAATGTGACAGTGGACAAGCTGTCCAGACACAAACGGGCGATTCAGACAGACTGGTGTCTTCTCCAGGAGGTGTTTGACCACTTGTGTACAAGGTAGCACACTCCTCAAGTGGATCTCTTTGCCACTAGGTTTAATCACAAACTTCCCAAATTTGCATCCCCTATTCCGGATCACAAAACTTGGAAAGTGGATGCGTTGAGCCTTCACTGGGATGAGCTGGACGTTTATGTCTTCCCCCCAGTGGCGATTCTGGGCCAAGTGGTCACCAAGTTCTTGGACCGCAGGTGTCACAGTATGATTCTGATTGCTTTAGGTTGGCCAACATACCCTGGTCCTGGGATCTAGTTGACCTCTTGGTGCAAATCCCACTGTCTCTGCCCAGGTTAGACAACTTTCTGACTAAACCATTCAGCGGGTTTCCACACAGGGACTTCCAGAACCTTAATCTTCATGCATGACTCAGAGCCACAGCCAACAAGAAACAGGGGTTGTCTGACCAATCGGTAGCGAGAATTCAGGCTCCTCAGAATCGCTCAACCAGAAGCGTCTATGAATAAAAATGGTCCATTTTTGTAAATGGTATGAATGTAATCTGGTGGACTCCAGGGCCCGTATTCACTAACATTCTTATACTTAGAAAAAGAATTTTTCTTAGAATTAGAAAATTTTCTTATCTAAGAATTTTCTTATTCTTAGAAAAAAATTGTATTCACAAAGCAATTCTTAGTTAAGAATTATTTCTAAGAATAATAATTTTCTTAGTTAAGAATAGTAAACAGAAACATGTGCATGCATATAGTCACATGATCAGTCATGTGATATATTTACACCTTTATTGTTTGAAATGGAGTCAGAATTAGGTGCCGGATTCACAAAAGGTCTTAATCTTAGCCTTTTCTTAGGCGTAGCCCAGTCTTAAATACAAGATTTTTGGAAGGAAAATTCTTATTCTAAGTATAAGAATGTTAGTGAATATGGGCCCAGGTCACTCTCTATAAAACACATTTCGGATTTTCTCCTGCATCTCCTTCAGGAGAAAACTCTCCAACCAAACACTATAGATGGCTACAGGACCACTATATCAGACAAAATTGGAAACGATAGCCTCAACATTATTAAAGATGAAAACTTGAACAGACTGGACAGTTTTTATCAGGACCGACCTAAAGGATGCAAGGGTATCCCCAGTTGGAATCTATCCCTAGCTCCTATCAATTGACCAATCCTCCTATTAAACCTCTCAGGAAAGCTTCTCTTAAGCATCTGATGTTCAAAACTGTCTTCCTAGCACTAGGTTCTGGCAACCATAGGAGTGAAATTTATTCTTGGCTCCACAGAAACATTAGACATCAAGAGCATTGGTCTAATGTCTCCTTATATCCTTCACCCAGCTTCTTATCTAAGAATCAGCTGACCAAGGATGGACCAGATTGTGTAGCTCCAGTGATCATCCCAGCTTTGGCTCCTACACAGGCCCATGATATGTGAGCCTTTGCAGCTTCTAAGGCCTTCCAGGGAGGAATCTCCCTGAACCAAATTCTGATAGCCTGTCACTGGAAGTCTCGCATCACCTTCACTCAATTTTATCTGAATGATGTGGCTTGGGCTGATTCAGAGCTCTATCATCTTGGCCCAGTTGTGGCAGCACAACAGATCCACCAGTAACTGCCTTTCACTGTCTTGTTCATAGTGTATATAAAGAAGGAATGCTTCTTTTATGCTTGAGGAATTTTGTCCCTGCGTACTACCACAACAAAAGTGGTGGGATGAGGGTACAGATTCCCATTTTTTGTCCCTGTGTACTGCCATGAACAAAAGTAGTGGATGAGGGTACAGATTTCCACCTGGGCCATTTATTTTGTTTCTGTGCTGCCATGAACAAAAATAGCAGATGGGAGAAGGCCTTGTTTCCATTTGAACTTCCTCAGGATTTAACTCTTCTAACCCTTCTACGTGTAAGTCGAGTGGTAAAAAAGAGGTGGCACACATGTCCAGCACTAGCTGAAGCCTTGTACCCCAAAGCATATTTGATTACCAGAGTTCTTAGATAGGTCCCTTTGTGAGCTACCCTCCATTCACTGGGTAGTCATTCTGCATTTGTCCACTAGGTAAGATGTATTAATGCAATAAAGTTGAATATTTAATAAGTAAATTGTAGTTTTATAAGTTAATACCTTACCTAGTGGACAAAGGTATTCCTACCCTACCTACCTCCCCCCCCCCCCCCCCCCCCCCCCCGCTATATACAGCTCAAAAGAAGACATACTAAGGACAGGAAACAAAAAGATGAAGTATGTTACTCCATCTAGTGAGAGCTAGGGGCGACACGGCCACCTGGTGAGTGAACAGGATACTACCGGTTCCCGCCAGAGCCCACCTGAGGATGCTTTTTTCTAATGTTTGGTGGGACCAGCAGCATGCCAGGCAAAATGCATATGTCCACAAGGTGAGGTATTAAGTTATGAAAGAAAAATCAATTTACTTATTATGTTTTCTATTTAAGATATCATTTTAACCTCAAAGTGTATATTGTTTTAATCAGTGTGACTGCTTTGATTCAGCTCTCAAGTTTATTTATTGGTGAAGTTCTAATCTTTGGGGTTATAATGTAGATATATGGTGAATCAAGATACCTGTTTCAGTAGGGTGTATGTTTCTTTACAGCAAATATAACTGAAAATGACATGTATACTTTTTTTTTCAAAAGTTTGTGAACCCGTTTGTCACAAAAGTGTAAATGTTTTGGGTGGGCAAGGGCATCAAATCCACCATCAAGACTAGCTGTACATAAATATAATGATTGACCATGTGCATACTTGTATACTACCACATAAAATCTTATTGCAGTAAATGTGAAAACCATTGAACCATGGCCTCTTTATTTTTTTTTTGCTTGAAATATACAATTGTAATTGTGTAAGTATTTTTGTATTCACTAAATACTTTAGCATTTGACCCTGCATGCCGCCACTGCACATAGAGGGATTGTCAGCATTAACACTCTCAGCAGAAAAGTAGACCAGGCCCTGTATTCACAAAGATTCTTAGAATTTTTCTTAGAATTACACTTAAGTGTAAGAAAAATTCTAAGCTAAGAATTTTCTTATTCTTAGAATAAAAACCTATTCAAAAAACAATTCTTAGCCAAGAATAATTATAAGAATAGAAGTAAAGAGAAATGTGTGCACAGGTTAGACTCAGTGTAATTCAAAGAAAAATTGTAAGAAACTGTCAATACAGGCCCAGAAGTGACTTTCTGTATTTGGATGCAATTCTGATGTCAAGAATAAGAGTTTTGTGCATATAGCAATATCTTAGAAAAATTCTAAGAATAAGACTAATTCTAAGAATAAGAATCTTTGTGAATACAGGCCCAGAGATTCTTAGAATAAGAATTTTATATTCACAAAGATTCTTATTCTTAGAATATTCTAAGAATGGATTTAAATCTAAGACTGGCACATAGCATGCTTAACTTTAGAAAAATAGTTGTTTTAAATAGTTGTATGTCTGTGGATGTCTAGCTCATTAAGGTGCAGACAAACTAGCTATTAAAAAGAGTGCAAAATAAAAAGTACTGAGACCTAAGTATTTTGTTGACTTTTGAATTTATATGGCAACTATAAAAATACATGGAAAACAAGTTTATTTCTGTTACTACAATATAGGGGCCACGGTGGCAGAGTGGTAAAACTCTCGCCTCCCAACTCTGAGGCCGGGGTTCAGTTCCCGGCACGCACTCAAGTGGAAAAGCTGCTAGTTGCCTGCCATTGGTCGGCAGTTTACAGTACAGAACCCTGACAAACTGTATGTCATCGTGATCGTGATATGACCTGTACAGTGTTGAAAGCAACGTAAAACCCGAAATAAATAAACTTACTACTATATATCTCTGTTTAAAATATGCTTAAAATATTCTCTTACACCCTGTCATGGCACTTGTCTAATTTTGTGGATTTCAGTTGACAAGCAATACATTGTCCTGTAATTGTTAAGCAATTTGCACCAATTATGAAAAAGTCTAGTTTTAAGAATTATCGGGAGTTTCTCTACCCGAATGTTGCCACCTTTATTTAGCGTAAATCAAATATGTCTGCGCCCATGTTTGATTTCATTTGCATACTCAGTGGTTGAGTTTGGAGATATAATTTAGAAATGAGCGACACTTGGCAAGATCTTCAAGCCTTCAAAAGCAAGCAAGCTAGTCTGAAAGAAAGGCTTGCAAGGCGGAAGAAGGAACGCCAAGAAGTAGTTGCAGGCATTCTTGCGAGCGATAAATCAGGTTTTTACATTACTGCACATAAAATGTCCTCACCACTACTGCTTGGCGCCATATAATGGCATACGCCTCAAATTGACACAAAACGGAAGATAAAATATTCAATAAAACGTGCTTTTTATCGCCCACATTCGCCCATTTCCGCATACCATATTAGTGACGATGTATATAAATTAATTGGCTTCGGGAATTTCCGTATGCAAATTGTGCCAATTTGAGGCGCTGATGTAGAAATTATATTATCGCCCCTTAAAAAACGATTCTAAAAGGTTTATTGTTTTGATTGGATGTTAGTAAAATAGTTTAATAGCTTGCGCTTGTGTCAATTCATATTTTAATAAAAATAAATCCACAAAACTACACTTAAAATAAGCAAAAATAAGGTTTTTGTGTCCAAGTTGGGCCAAGTTACGGCGGGAGGCAGTAGACGTGGTTACCTCGGCTCTACTTTACTTGAGTGTAGAGCCGTGGCACGACCCCCACATAAAACTGGAGATTTGCGTAAAATCTTTTTCTGTCGAATAAAACTTGATGAAATGACTGGAAATGGTATAATATAGTTAAAAAAAATTGATATTAAGCTAAGGACACAGTAATACAGCATGTTTATAAAATACATGCTATTTTACACAACTTTTATTATAAAAGAACATTTTCAGATTTTTAGAGAAATGGTCAAAAAAACATTGAAAATGAGGAAATGTCTTTTATTTTTAGTTAACTATGTATGCATGTTGACTGATTGTTGGAGGAAATATAACAAAGTAATTGTGGGAACAGTTGTTTGTACACATTTGTATGGAATATGTGTTTTATGCAAATCTCCAGTTCTATGTGGGGTCGTGCCACGGCTCTACATGCAAGTATAGTAGAGCCGAGGTAACCACGTCTACCTCACCACCAGTTACTAGTACCTTGCGCCTAACAGAAAATGCAACATTTTGCAAAGAATTGACCTTGTATGCTTCACATTACCTATCACAAGTTATCAGTTTGTCTCTTTGAAGACCTGCAAAGTTTGATCAAGAAATAAAACTATTTTATTATCATATTTATTTATTTTATTCATTTCTATATTTTTTTTTTTTTTTTTGGGGGGGGGGGGGGGGGGGGGGGGCATTTTTTAACCAGTCATGTTTGTTTTCAGTAGAGAAGGCACTTCTTATTAGAAGATTTTTCAAAAATTAATTCATGGTAGCCCCTAAGTCCAACTTCAATATTAAAGGTGTAGTGGCACTCTACTGGTGAACGCCAGCCTATCAGTGAACGCCCGCCTTTTATATCTTCATTAGAGATCAATGACAAATGTTTCTATTTGCAAACTAAATGGGCGTTCACTGGTACTGGTATTTCCAGTTTGCAGTAAAAACGGCCGATAATAGAGATTAGTTGTCAAAATAAAACAATTTCAAAGAAATTTTGAACACCATAATCAGAGCATTAATTGTACTGTATATCATTTGATAATTTGGTTAAAGAAGAATGTAAGCTAGACCTGCTAATATATTATAAATTTTTAATATTATCTAAAGGACAGGCATTTAATGGTAGAAAGCCTCTATGCAAAGTAGTGATTGATAGACCAATTCATGCCCATGTACCATGCATTCATCCCCACCTCTAAATTGGTAAGCATAATTTTTTTATATCAAAAAGTATAAATCTTTGACAAAACTGAGGGTGGGCATGGATAGGTACATCTGTGTGATTTGATCCACCACCACTAATAATTAAGCATCTTATTGGTTGTGCTCCTTTTTTCAGAAAGCTGCTGCTACTGAATTACTTTATAAGTTGAATATCTCCCCTAATATAAGGTCTATTAAAATGACGTTTGGCAGTTATTATCTATAGGTGTGGAATAAATTTTTGACTGGTACAAATTTGACTTTTATCGAGGTCACATGATCAAAAAGAACTTTTTTGCTTGTACTTTCTTTTTGCCTGAGTTTCTCACAAGGTCAAACATTTAGATCTACAACACTTTGCAAACCCTTTCCTCACATCAAAATCAAGCTGCTGGTTGAATTTCAGATCAGCCAGGCTATAATTGACCAATTAAGAGTCAATTGATTATCGTTTAATAAGAAACATGATGAAGTTGACTCTTTTTACTGTGTCATTGTCTTCACCAATATCTTATGTATTATCCTTTAGTCTTATCACTTGATAAATTCTCAAATATTATTGTCTTTGTATTTTTTTATTGAAATTGGGGTACATGTTGTAAATATAAAATATAAATACACATACATTATTGTTATTCTTTTTTTCTTTTTTTTTTTAGATGAAAAATATATTGATTTTCTGATGATAATATATGGGGTGAAAAGCTTAAATGTGGGGGAGCGGGGTTTTAAGATTCACATGGCCCAAATATTGAGACATTGTAGCAATTTTATTTAAATACCTGTTCTGAGCACCTACAATCACAAAATATTAGGATTTATGTTTGAACGATAATGTCCAAATTGGTTGAAATTGGAAAATGAAGATCTGACTGGTGCATGATAATAGGAATCGCACTAGGAAAAAGTGACAATAGTTTATTTCCCAAAGCAAACGTGTGTATAATATGAACATGGATCTACAAATATCTGATAATTTCATATGTACTTATTCAAACTATTATCCCAAACGTTTACAATTGCATACATTATCATTAAGTACTATGCATATGAAAATATTTTATTTGAATTAATGAAGTGGAAATGAATTGGTTCCAGATATTTAATGTTTTGAATAAATGTTGGGGCCCTGCTAAAATAACCATAATGTTGGATTTTGGGTCCTGAATATTTCAAATACTTCAAATTTGCGGACTTGTACAACTTATTCATATTCATGTATGCATAGAAAATATAAGGTCACAGAATTCCATGGGGTTTCCTAACAATATTTTATCAATAGAAATGCTGCTTAGACTTTCAAAAATGTGGAAACTCTATATATTTAGTTGAAGATCCAATAGTTCAAATACGGTACATCAAATTGCAGGTATGTACAGCTCATTAATATTCATGTTTCCTTGGAAAGTATGAGGTCACAGACTTCCATGGGGTTTCTTAACAATATTTTGTAGTAGTAATGTTGCATGAAGATCAAGTATTTTGCATGAAACCTTAATTTATGGTTAAAGATCCAACTCTATGAGGTGTCCTGACAATACTTTGGAACCTGAATTCCAGCTGACTGGTTATTTACCAGGGACTAATATAAGGAATCAGTATGAAAAGTCATAATTAATTAATTAGTAATTTTGAGCAATCGATTATCAGTTATAATTGTTTTTCTGCTTGTTTTTTAAGAAAGGCCAAAAATTCTTTATTTATTTATTTATTTTTTTTTTAAAGTCAAAATGCAAGTTTCCTGTAAGTCGGTATTTGGTTTGTGTTTGGGGTAGAAGGGGTATGTTAACAAACCAGAAGATTGAAAGACTCAGCAAGTATGTTTACGAGCAATAATATAATAATTTATTAAGGTAACCTCCTATGTTACCAATTTATATTTATTTTCATTAACCCTTTTTTCAGTACATAAAGTCATTTGTAGTTTTTGAATGTAACTTCAGCAGATTAAGCAACCAATCGTGCTTAAAAATAAATATTATTTCAATCACTTTTTACCCCACAGCCCTTAAGGGCTGTCGGGGCATTGTTTTCACCCATGTTGTCCGGATGGGGGGGGGGGGGGGGGGGGGTGCGGAAAAAGTTTGTCCGGGCTGTACCTCAGAAACCGTAAGATGTAGGAAGTTGATTCTTGGTAGGGACATTGGTTAGGATGTGTAGGTGTGCAATGTCATGGTATGACCTTTGACCTTGCCATAGTGACCTTGAGTTTGAAAATCTTGTCCAGGCTATATCTCAGAAACCGTAAGGTGTAGGAAATTGATACTTGATAGGGACATTGGTTAGGGGTTGTAGGTGTGCATCGTCATGATGTGACCTTGATTTGACCTTGCCGCAGTGACCTTGACCAATAAAATCTTGTCTGGGCTATATCTCAGAAACTGTAAGGTGTAGTAAGTTGATACTTGGTAGGGACATTGGTTAGGGGGTGTAGGTATGCAACATCATGGTCTAACCTTGGTTCGACTTTTGACCTTGCTGTAGTGACCTTGACATATAAAATCTTGTCCGGGCTATATCTCAGAAACTGTAAGGTGTGGGAAGTTGACACTTGGTAAGGACATTGGTTAGGGGGTGTAGGTGTGCAACATCATGGTGTGACCTTGATTTGACCTTTGAGCTTGCCGTAGTGACCTTGACCTATAAAATCTTGTCCGGGCTATATCTCAGAAAGCGTAAGGTGTGGGAAGTTGATACTTGATAGGGACATTGGTTGGGGGTTGTAGGTGTGCAATGTCATGGTGTGACCTTGATTTGACCTTTGACCTTGCCGTAGTACCTTGACCTTTAAAATTTTGACTGGGCAATATCTATGAATCTGTAAAGTGTATTAAGTTTATAGTTAGTAGGGACATTGCTTAGGGGTTGTAGGTGTGCATCATAGTTTTTAGTTTACTGATTGATGCTGCCATCTTGCTATTGAATTGTCTTGTTTTAATACTTTATCTTTGCATACATTTTGTTTCTCTTATATGTTATTTTCTCTACTTAAACATCATTTAGACCTTAATATAACTGACACTGCTCTGAAAGTATCCCGATCTTTGTACTGTTTCACTACTTCTGTATCTCATGGTGTTGAAAACTATTTCCCCAGACTGTGGGGTAAGGGCATCTCTGATGCTATTTTGTTTAAAATCACTCTGTGCTACTGTTTTTATAAAACATATCTATATCTTCTTCCTGCTTTCTTAAATTTTCTTCAAACTGCAAGTATCTACCACCAACTTCAAACAAAGTCATCTGTACTTGTTTTTCTGTGTTTGTGTTACTTTAAAGTATTTATGTGTTATCTAATTAAATTTTTCTCATCTTGAAAAAAATATTCCATGAATTTCCCTTTTTAAGCAGATCTTCATTTCTTATAATTATAGTTCATTAAATACAGTACTATTCAAAGTATGATAATGTACTAAGCAATTGATTTTGTTGTTCAAAAAAATTTGTCAAATGTATATTCATGGCAATTGCTGAAGTGTTTCAGTGAATGAGGTCTGATCTCTTTACCTGATGACTAAGGTTGTTTCCCATTTACAGGGAAGTATGCATGTTGTGTATGAAGTAGTTTAAGTTAAATTTAACTTAGGTTGGACTTAATTTATTATGTTAAATGATCTTCTAAAAATGTACAGAAGTTTCAACTTTTAGTTGTAACCAACAGGAAGTACCAGTGAAAGAAACATGGCAGATGATGTGAACGTATGTTGCAAAACTAAAATCTCAAATATCTGTACAAAAAAAGTAAAATTAGGTGGATTTTAAATCTTATTTTCGAGTCATAATTGATTCTTAACATGAGAATTGACTTTCTGCACCAAAGGTTTTAAATAGACGTTGAATCGATTTTCCGCTGAATTGTCAGACCAGTAGCAGAGACCTCTCATGTGTCCAAAATGTTAGATATTTGGCACCCAATTTATATTTTCTTGCCACAATTAAATATACTGAGAATATAACATTGATATATAATTTTACTATCCATTCGGGGCAAATAACAGAAGCCTAGGCTTTTCAAAAGCAATTCCCTACCCCCATCTACTTGCTGATCTTTACACAGAAAAAAAAACATACCGTATATTTTTAAATTGCTCTGAAAAAAAAACATCAAAAGAATTATGGATACATATTTCTAGTATATATAGTAATATTTAACAATTAAATCAGATATTATGAGTACATATTTAAAAGTGTGATATGATGGATACGTAGACACTTAAAACTTTCAAAAAATGTGCCCAAGTCTGTATGGATATCTTCTGGAAAAGTTTAAATTTTTTTTCAAAATGACACTAGCTGAACAGTTTGTAGTTGTAAAAACTACATGAATACCAAGGTAACATCAGTGTTTGGACTGTGACGGTATTGTGAAATAACTGTGAAAATGTGTTGGCATGGTGATGTCACTTTTACCTCACTTCTTAATACATAAAGTGTGGACATATGTTTGATCTTTCACTGTACCTGTAGCACTTTGTTATTTTTAGATTCACCCAGATCACCTGCAATCCCAACACATGATGTATCGTCTTCAGTTGGGTCACCAGGTACTTCCATCAAACAAGAGGTAAAACCTGACATAAAGTCAGAGATTAGTGATGATGTAATGCCGCAGAAGAAATTAAGTGCTGAAGAACTGGAACAGCTGGAGACCCAGTTGTTGTTGGCATTGGATGATGTTAATCTAGAGGTGCCGTGTTCAGCAGAATACCTTGTCAAGATCGTGACCAAGTCTTCTGAAGGACTCCATGCCCCAGTGTCTGCAGTGGAAGACTTACTACAGAAATTTTCTGCACAGGCCCTAATAGTGTAAGAACTAATGCTTGTCTGCAGAAATTATTCTATTCTTAACCTACTTAAGGTGGGGATATTCTCATCCCTAGAGTTAATTAATTATTATGTATCTATTTGCAGAGCAGAGATAAGTGTACATGTACAGTAATGTAGAACACGAGTTTAATGCCTTCGTGTTTTTAATTTTGTACCATGCAGTACTTTTGTACTTTTACAGTTTTAACTTTTTTAACATGAAAATACACTAGTACAGTCAGCCAGCATTGACTCAACTTAAGTTTCTTGATGTCTTTATGTCTAGTGTGCCAAGTTAGTTATCATTAAATCACATTTTGTGGAATGTGGTCAAACCCAACCATAGGTTTTCTGCCTTTTTTAAGTTACCTGATACACAAATGAAGACACAACCCAGAGCTGCCCAGGTTTTTATGTCAGCTGACTTGTCAGTCAGCTGACATTATGTCGTCACTCTGCGGCGTGTGCGTACGCGTACGCGTGAACAACTTCTCCTCCAAAACTACAAGGCCTAGAGACATGCTGGTTTTTTTTAAAGATACCTTATCTATCGAGGATGAAAAAGTGTTCAAGGCATGCAAATCTGTCTGTTCGTCTGTTTGCTAGAGACATTATAAGGGAGGTACCCCCACCAAAAGTGTGAAAATTTCAACACTTTATCACAATTTTCTCAGTGACTATTGCAGGGATTTCTCTCATATCTTGCATATATGTACTAGGCCAGAGGTAGATTCTCTTGTGTGAGACCTGGATCTGTCTTATTTTTTTTTTTTAATAAATTTTTTTAATAATTTTTAATGCATTAAAATTCATGAAATCATGCACTAAATCACTTATAACTTGAAAAGTGTTGCATTTAGAGCATTTTGTTAAAATATGTTATTCAGCTACTTTTTTCAGAGCTACAACATGGTGAGTAACTTGGGTGTCTGTCTCAATAGCTAAGTGAGTAATAGCTACTTTTGGGCTTTTCAGTAACTTCCATCATGAGTAAAATCACTTGTAACTTGAAAACTATTGCATTTAGAGAATTTCGTATAAATATGTTATTCAGCTACTTTTGGGTCAGCTATAACATAGTAAAATTTCAGACCTGTAGCTCATGGCATAGCTGAGTAATAGCTACTTTTAGGTTATCACTGTTGAGTAAATCACTTATAACTTGAAAAGTATTGCATTTAGAGTATTTTGTTTCAATATGTTATTCACCTATTTTGGGGTCAGCTATAACATAGTGAAGTTCCAGACCTGTGGTTCATTGCATAGCTGAGTAATAGCTACTTTGAAGTTCTCACTGTTGAGTAAATCAGTTGTAATTGGAAAACTATTGCATTTACAGAAATTTGTGTAAATATGTTATTCAGCTACTTTTGGGTCAGCTATAACATAGTGAAATTACAGACCTGTAGCTCATGGCACAACTGAGCAATAGCTATTTTCAGGTACTGACTGTTGAGTAAATCAGTTGTAACTTGAAAAATATTGCATTTGGAGTATTTTGTTAAAATATGTTGTTCACCTACTTTTGGGTCAGCTATAACATAGTGAAATTACAGACCTATAACTCATGGCATAGCTGAGCAATAGCTATTTTCAGGTTCTCACTATTGAGTAAATCAGTTGTAACTTGAAAACTATTGCATTTACAGTATTTTGCTTAAATATGTTGTTCACCTACTTTTGGGTCAGCTATAACAATGTAAAAATTCAGACATGTAGCTCATTGTGTAGCTGAGTAATAGCTACTTTGAGGTTATCACTATTGAGTAAATCAGTTGTAACTTGAAAACTATTGCATTTAGAGTATTTTGTTTAAATATGTTATTCACATAATTTTTGGTCAGCTATAACATAGTGAAATTGCAGACCTCTGTGTCATGGCATAGCTGAGCAATAGCTACTTTCAGGTTCTCACTGTTGAGTAAATCATTGTATCCACTGGATAGCCGCAGTGTGTAGAGAGATTTCACCATTACCGCTCTAACGAAAAAAATATTATAGCTAGCCTTCTCAAGTTTGCAGGATATATTAATAACCATAAAATGTTGCCTGGGAATATTTTTGGCCTCATTTTGAAAAACAAGATGGCCGCCACAGGTGTTTCTTTGTCAGTCATGAAAAGTGCTTATATCTCCCTTATTATTGGTCCTAGAGGTTTGGGATGCTAAACCAACCTGTAGGAAATCATGGGCTGTGAATCTTTTGGTGTGGTCAAATTTGACCTTTGACCCCTCCTTCAAGGTCAAACAAGGATAGCCAAACTTAAAAGTGCTTATAACTCGCTTATTATTGGTCCTAGAGGTTTGGGATGGTAAACAGACATATAGGAAATCATGGGGTGGGAATCTGTTGATGTGGTCCGATTTGACCTTGGACCCCTTCTTCAAGGCCAAACGAGGATACCCAAACTAAAAAGTGCTTATAACTCACTTATTATTGGTCCTAGAGGTTTGGAATGGAAAACCAACCTATAGAAAATCATGGGCTGGGAATCTTTTGGTGTGGTCGGATTTGACCTTGGACCCTGCCTTCAAGGTTAAACGAGGATAGCCAAACTTAAAAGTGCTTATAACTCGCTTATTAATGGTCCTAGAAGTTTGGTATGGTAAACCAACATATAGGAAATCATGGGCTGGGATTCTTTTGGTGTGGTCAGATTTGACCTTGGACTCCTCCTTCAAGGTCAATTGAGGATAGCCAAACTTAAAATTGCTTATAACTCGCTTATTATTGGTCCTACAGGTTTGGGATGGTAAACCAACCTACAGGAAATCATGGACTGGGAATCTTTTGGTGTGGTTGGATTTGACCTTTGACCCCTCCTTCAAGGTCATTAAGGATAGCCAAACTTAAAAGTGCTTATAACTCACTTATTATTGGTCCTAGAGGTTTGGGATGGTAAACCATCCTATAGGAAATCATGGGCTGGGAATCTTTTGGTGTGGTCGGATTTGACCTTGGACCCTTCCTTCAAGGTCAAACGAAGATAGCCAAACTTCAAAGTGCTTATAACTCGCTTATTAATGGTCCTAGAGGTTTGGGATGGTAAACCAACCTATAGGAAATCATGGGCTGGGAATGTTTTTGTGTGGTTGGATTTGACCTTGGACCCCTTCTTCAAGGTGGAACGAGGATATTGCATTTGCAGTATTTCTTTAAATATGTTTTAACCTACTTTTTACACTTAAACAGTTACCTTGTTACTTTCCTTCATAATACCATTTGCAGGGCACAACTTTTTTGTCCTTTTCTTCTGTCAGCTTCAGAATTTCTTTCGAACATGCTGTTCCATTACCATTTACTGTACTTCTGTACAGCACTTTCCCTGATAATTATGCTTTCCTCTCATTATCACCTTCACAAATCAAAAACACTCAGTCAGCTGACACAGTGCTCATTCACGGGCACTCTCCTCTTGTTGGAGTTATGGGGCAAGTGTGTGCTAACTGATATTTCACAGTAAATTAATATTTTATCCTACATATAAAATAACTTTGTTTAAAAATACTTTTTTTTTACTCCAGCCTAAACCATGGAACAGAAAGAAATGGAGGAATGAACATAGAATCAGTGGATCATAACAAGGTATGACATGTAGAAATATTATAGAAATAGACAAAGACGAGCGAGGGGTTATAGGCGATTTTACAACGATTAGCGATATTAGGATCATGAAGGCGGCACAGCATTGTGAGCGATAAAATAGAACTGATGATGTTATGCAGGGTTTTACAGAGCAATTTTTCGTGTCTTAGCCAATCAGAATCGCGGACAGAGCCGTGTCATGTTAGAATACTGTATAATTGATTTTCTTTTTAAGCTAAATTGTAATGAAATTTCCAGATGTATTTTGATACATGTTATATAAAAAGACATGTTAGAAATAGAAACAGATGTGATTATTTAATAACTGTTTATCTTACACATTAAGTAATTATAGTTGTGTATTATCATTGCCATGAAAGAAATTGCAGTTTGTAACTTGTCTAGGTACATATACATTCATTATATTAAAGTGTATTGTATTTTTATTGTAATTAGGTTGCTGCTGTCACAGAAACCCTTCGCAATAAGGGTCATTCAGCAAAGAAACGAAAAAGGGATGAGTAAGTTTCATTGAGTAGGCCTTAGTCCTTTATTTGAGGATATTTTGCGATTGAATTGCCAAGAAAATCCAAGCAGAAATAGTTTATAATACATCATTCAGTTATTCATTCAATGCCTTTTGTTTATTGTTTGCTTGTATTTTTATCTAGGGTTGGCCATCTCGGGCCAACCCTAGATACTGTTATGGGATTTTTCGCGTCTTTCTTCATGAATTTCGGGCGTTTCGAGTGGAAACTAACTGCCGTTTTCGGATCGTTTTGAATAATTTGAACTAGTAAAGGTTCTGTAACTTTCACAGTTTTCGATCTTTTGTTTTTAAGATTTGTGGAGGGATTTTTATTATTGACCTCAGCAACCTAATTAAAAACAGGAAATGAACTGTGCTGATAAGATCTATCTGGACCGCGTTTCTCTTGAAAACATCTTTTCTTTAGTAAAATCTACTAAATCTCGGAAAAAACGTCTTTCAATTAGTCTGGTACCCTGTGTATTTTTCTTCTGGGACCCCCGGGAAATTGTAAGTTGTGTGAACCGAAAATATTTTCAGGAGACAATGATAACCTGATGACTGGGTTCTGAGGCTATATTCACAAAAAGAATCAAGCCCAGGGGCCGTATTCACAAAGATTCTTATTCTTAGAATTATGCTTATTCTTAGAATTTTTCTTAGAATTGTCGTTTTTCTTAGAAAAATTCTAAAAATAAGAATTTTCCTATTCACAAAGATTCTTATTCTTAGAATTATACTTATCCTTAGAATTTTTCTAAGAATGGTTTTTATTCTTAGAATATTTCTAAGAATAAGAATTTGGTATTCACAAAACTCTTATTCTTAGAATTTTCTAAGAATTTTGTGTAAATCTAAGAATGGCACATAGCATGCTTAACTTAAGAAAAATAGTTTTTTATCTAGGATTGGTCCATCTTGGGCCAATCCTAGATACTGTTATGGATTTTTGCGAGTCTTTCTTCATGAATTTCGGGCGTTTTGAGTGGGAACTAATTGCCGTTTTCGGATCGTTTTGAATAATTTCAACTAGTAAACGTTCTATAAATGTCACAGTTTTTGATCTTTTGTTTTTAAGATTTGTGGAGGGATTTTTGTTATTGACCTAAGCGACCTAATTAAACTGTGCTGATAAGATCTGTCTGGACCGGTTTCTCTTGAAAACACATGGCGTGAATATTTTGTTTCTGAAAAACGTCTTTTGATTAGTCTGGTACCCTGTCCATTTTTCTTCTGAGACCCCCGGGAAATTGTAAGTTGTGTGAACCGAAAATATTATCAGGAGACAATGATAACCTGACGACTGGGTTCTGGGGATATATTCACAAAAGGAATCAAGCTCAGGGTGAGCCAAAAATCAGCTCAAGCTTATTATAAACAACTAGACACTTTTTGGCTCAGCTTCAGCTTGATCCCTTTTGTGACTACAGCCCCTTATGTTGTGTTGATATTTATGTATTTATTATGTCCACCCCCCTGGGGGGTGGATATATTATTTTTGCTTTTTTCGCCGTCCGATGTCCGATGTCCGGCGTCCGGCGTCCGATGTCCGGCGTCACGCATGGTTTCCGCTCATTTAAAGGAAAAGTATTAGAGCTATTGTCACCAAATTTGGTATGCAGGCTTATTGGGTCAGTAGCTTGCTTGGGATTGCTTTTGGCTGTTGTACCTCTTTTGCTTACTGAGTAATACTTAAGTACAGCTATTTTCAGTACCCATTGGTTTCCGTGCATTTAAGCCAAAATAATTAAAGATATTTTACTACAATTTTGAATACAAGATTGTTATGTCCATAGCTCGCTTGGTATTGCATTTGGGACTGATAGCTTTGTCAGTACATGAGTAATAGCCATTTAGGTACTTCATTGTGTATTTTCAGTACTACTTTTGAGTAATTTGCTAATATCTCAGAAACCGTGTGAGATAGAGCGATTTCGTCGAAATTTTCGACCCACAGGGTATTTAAGGAATGTAATATTTGCAATTTTCAAAAAATTTTCCCCTCCCCAAAAATGGCGGCCATTTTGAATTTTCGAATTTTTGCCAAAAATGGCAAAACACTAATTTGCTTCTATCTCCTTAACCGTGCGAGATAGAGCGATTTCGTCAAAATTTTCGACCCACAGGGTATCTGAGCATTGTACTCTTGGTAATTTTAAAAAAATTTTCCCCTCCCCAAAAATGGCGGCCATTTTGAATTTTAGAATTTTTGCCAAAAATGGCAAAACACAAATTTGCTTCTATCTCCTTAACCGTGCCAGATAGAGCGATTTCGTCAAAATTTTTGACCCACAGGGCATCTGAGCATTGTGCTCTTGGTAATTTTTCCAAAAATTTTCCCCTCCCCAAAAATGGCGGCCATTTTGAATTTTCGAATTTTTGCCAAAAATGGCAAAACACTAATTTGCTTCTATCTCCTTAACCGTGCGAGATAGAGTGATTTCGTCGAAATTTTCGACCCACAGAGTATCTAAGGAATGCAATTTTTGCAATTTTCAAAAAATTTTCCCCTCCCCAAAAATGGCGGCCATTTTGAATTTTCGAATTTTTGCCAAAAATGGCAAAACACAAATTTGCTTCTATCTCCTTAACCGTGCCAGATAGAGCGATTTCGTCAAAATTTTCGACCTACAGGGTATCTGAGCATTGTGCTCTTGGTAATTTTTACAAAATTTTCCCCTCCCCAAAAATGGCGGCCATTTTGAATTTTCGAATTTTTGCCAAAAATGGCAAAACACTAATTTGCTTCTATCTCCTTAACCGTGCGAGATAGAGCGATTTCGTCGAAATTTTCGACCCACAGGGTATCTAAGGAATGTAATCTTTGCAATTTTCCAAAAATTTTCCCCTCCCCAAAAATGGCGGCCATTTTGAATTTTCGAATTTTTGCCAAAAATGGCAAAACACAAATTTGCTTCTATCTCCTTAACCGTGCGAGATAGAGCGATTTCGTCGAAATTTTCGACCCACAGGGTAACTAAGGAATGCAATCTGTGCAATTTTCCAAAAATTTTCCCCTCCCCAAAAAATGGCGGCCATTTTGAATTTTCGAATTTTTGCCAAAAATGGCAAAACACAAATTTCCTTCTATCTCCTTAACCGTGCCAGATAGAGCGATTTCGTCAAAATTTTCGACCCACAGGGTATCTGAGCATTGTACTCTTGGCAATTTTTAAAAAAATTTCCCCTCCCCAAAAATGGCGGCCATTTTGAATTTTCGAATTTTTGCCAAAAATGGCAAAACACTAATTTGCTTCTATCTCCTTAACCGTGCGAGATAGAGTGATTTCGTCGAAATTTTCGACCCACAGGGTATCTAAGGAATGCAATCTTTGCAATTTTCCAAAAATTTTCCCCTCCCCAAAAATGGCGGCCATTTTGAATTTTCGAATTTTTGCCAAAAATGGCAAAACAAATTTCCTTCTATCTCCTTAACCGTGCGAGATAGAGCGATTTCGTCGAAATTTTCGACCCACAGGGTATCTAAGGAATGCAATCTTTGCAATTTTCAAAAAATTTTCCCCTCCCCAAAAATGGCGGCCATTTTGAATTTTCGAATTTTTGCCAAAAATGGCAAAACACCAATCTGCTTCTATCTCCTTAACCGTGCGAGATAGAGCGATTTCGTCAAAATTTTTGACCCACAGGGCATCTGAGCATTGTACTCTTGGTAATTTTTAAAAAATTTTCCCCTCCCCAAAAATGGCGGCCATTTTGAATTTTCGAATTTTTGCCAAAAATGGCAAAACACAAATTTGCTTCTATCTCCTTAACCGTGCCAGATAGAGCGATTTTGTCAAAATTTTCGACCCACAGGGTATCTGAGCATTGTGCTCTTGGTAATTTTTACAAAATTTTCCCCTCCCCAAAAATGGCGGCCATTTTGAATTTTCGAATTTTTGCCAAAAATGACAAAACACTAATTTGCTTCTATCTCCTTAACCGTGCGAGATAGCGCGATTTCGTCGAAATTTTCGACCCACAGGGTATCTGAGCATTGTGCTCTTGGTAATTTTCCAAAAATTTTCCCCTCCCCAAAAATGGCGGCCATTTTGAATTTTCGAATTTTTGCCAAAAATGGCAAAACACTAATTTGCTTCTATCTCCTTAACCGTGCGAGATAGAGCGATTTCGTCGAAATTTTCGACCCACAGGGTATCTAAGGAATGCAATCTTTGCAATTTTCCAAAAATTTTCCCCTCCCCAAAAATGGCAGCCATTTTGAATTTTCGAATTTTTGCCAAAAATGGCAAAACACAAATTTGCTTCTATCTCCTTAACCGTGCCAGATAGAGCGATTTCGTCAAAATTTTCGACCCACAGGGTATCTAAGGAATGCAATCTTTGCAATTTTCCAAAAATTTTCCCCTCCCCAAAAATGGCGGCCATTTTGAATTTTCGAATTTTTGCCAAAAATGGCAAAACACAAATTTCCTCCTATCTCCTTAACCGTGCCAGATAGAGTGATTTCGTCGAAATTTTCGACCCACAGGGTATCTAAGGAATGCAATTTTTGCAATTTTCAAAAAATTTTCCCCTCCCCAAAAATGGCGGCCATTTTGAATTTTCGAATTTTTGCCAAAAATGGCAAAACACAAATTTGCTTCTATCTCCTTAACCGTGCCAGATAGAGCGATTTCGTCAAAATTTTCGACCCACAGGGTATCTGAGCATTGTACTCTTGGTAATTTTCCAAAAATTTTCCCCTCCCCAAAAATGGCGGCCATTTTGAATTTTCGAATTTTTGCCAAAAATGGCAAAACATAAATTTGCTTCTGTCTCCTTAACCGTGCCAGATAGAGCGATTTCGTCAAAATTTTCGACCCACAGGGTATCTAAGGAATGCAATCTTTGCAATTTTCAAAAAATTTTCCCCTCCCCAAAAATGGCGGCCATTTTGAATTTTCGAATTTTTGCCAAAAATGGCAAAACACCAATCTGCTTCTATCTCCTTAACCGTGCGAGATAGAGCGATTTCGTCAAAATTTTTGACCCACAGGGCATCTGAGCTTTGTACTCTTGGTAATTTTTAAAAAATTTTCCCCTCCCCAAAAATGGCGGCCATTTTGAATTTTCGAATTTTTGCCAAAAATGGCAAAACACAAATTTGCTTCTATCTCCTTAACCGTGCCAGATAGAGCGATTTTGTCAAAATTTTCGACCCACAGGGTATCTGAGCATTGTGCTCTTGGTAATTTTTACAAAATTTTCTCCTCCCCAAAAATGGCGGCCATTTTGAATTTTCGAATTTTTGCCAAAAATGACAAAACACTAATTTGCTTCTATCTCCTTAACCGTGCGAGATAGCGCGATTTCGTCGAAATTTTCGACCCACAGGGTATCTGAGCATTGTGCTCTTGGTAATTTTCCAAAAATTTTCCCCTCCCCAAAAATGGCGGCCATTTTGAATTTTCGAATTTTTGCCAAAAATGGCAAAACACTAATTTGCTTCTATCTCCTTAACCGTGCGAGATAGAGCGATTTCGTCGAAATTTTCGACCCACAGGGTATCTAAGGAATGCAATCTTTGCAATTTTCCAAAAATTTTCCCCTCCCCAAAAATGGCAGCCATTTTGAATTTTCGAATTTTTGCCAAAAATGGCAAAACACAAATTTCCTTCTATCTCCTTAACCGTGCCAGATAGAGCGATTTCGTCAAAATTTTCGACCCACAGGGTATCTGAGCATTGTACTCTTGGTAATTTTCCAAAAATTTTCCCCTCCCCAAAAATGGCGGCCATTTTGAATTTTCGAATTTTTGCCAAAAATGGCAAAACACAAATTTGCTTCTATCTCCTTAACCGTGCCAGATAGAGCGATTTCGTCAAAATTTTCGACCCACAGGGTATCTAAGGAATGCAATCTTTGCAATTTTCCAAAAATTTTCCCCTCCCCAAAAATGGCGGCCATTTTGAATTTTCGAATTTTTGCCAAAAATGGCAAAACACAAATTTCCTCCTATCTCCTTAACCGTGCCAGATAGAGCGATTTCGTCAAAATTTTCGACCCACAGGGTATCTGAGCATTGTACTCTTGGTAATTTTCCAAAAATTTTCCCCTCCCCAAAAATGGCGGCCATTTGAACTTTCGAATTTTTGCCAAAAATGGCAAAACACTAATTTGCTTCTATCTCCTTAACCGTGCGAGATAGAGTGATTTCGTCGAAATTTTCGACCCACAGGGTATCTAAGGAATGCAATCTTTGCAATTTTCCAAAAATTTTCCCCTCCCCAAAAATGGCGGCCATTTTGAATTTTCGAATTTTTGCCAAAAATGGCAAAACACAAATTTGCTTCTATCTCCTTAACCGTGCCAGATAGAGCGATTTTGTCAAAATTTTTGACCCACAGGGTATCTGAGCATTGTGCTCTTGGTAATTTTTCCAAAAATTTTCCCCTCCCCAAAAATGGCGGCCATTTTGAATTTTCGAATTTTTGCCAAAAATGGCAAAACACTAATTTGCTTCTATCTCCTTAACCGTGCGAGATAGAGTGATTTCGTCGAAATTTTCGACCCACAGGGTATCTAAGGAATGCAATTTTTGCAATTTTCAAAAAATTTTCCCCTCCCCAAAAATGGCGGCCATTTTGAATTTTCGAATTTTTGCCAAAAATGGCAAAACACAAATTTGCTTCTATCTCCTTAACCGTGCGAGATAGAGCGATTTCGTCGAAATTTTCGACCCACAGGGTAACTAAGGAATGCAATCTTTGCAATTTTCCAAAAATTTTCCCCTCCCCAAAAAATGGCGGCCATTTTGAATTTTCGAATTTTTGCCAAAAATGGCAAAACACAAATTTCCTTCTATCTCCTTAACCGTGCCAGATAGAGCGATTTCGTCAAAATTTTCGACCCACAGGGTATCTGAGCATTGTACTCTTGGCAATTTTTAAAAAAATTTCCCCTCCCCAAAAATGGCGGCCATTTTGAATTTTCGAATTTTTGCCCAAAATGGCAAAACACTAATTTGCTTCTATCTCCTTAACCATGCGAGATAGAGTGATTTCGTCGAAATTTTCGACCCACAGGGTATCTAAGGAATGCAATCTTTGCAATTTTCCAAAAATTTTCCCCTCCCCAAAAATGGCGGCCATTTTGAATTTTCGAATTTTTGCCAAAAATGGCAAAACACAAATTTCCTTCTATCTCCTTAACCGTGCGAGATAGAGCGATTTCGTCGAAATTTTCGACCCACAGGGTATCTAAGGAATGCAATCTTTGCAATTTTCAAAAAATTTTCCCCTCCCCAAAAATGGCGGCCATTTTGAATTTTCGAATTTTTGCCAAAAATGGCAAAACACCAATCTGCTTCTATCTCCTTAACCGTCCGAGATAGAGCGATTTCGTCAAAATTTTCGACCCACAGGGCATCTGAGCATTGTACTCTTGGTAATTTTTAAAAAATTTTCCCCTCCCCAAAAATGGCGGCCATTTTGAATTTTCGAATTTTTGCCAAAAATGGCAAAACACAAATTTGCTTCTATCTCCTTAACCGTGCCAGATAGAGCGATTTTGTCAAAATTTTCGACCCACAGGGTATCTGAGCATTGTGCTCTTGGTAATTTTTACAAAATTTTCCCCTCCCCAAAAATGGCGGCCATTTTGAATTTTCGAATTTTTGCCAAAAATGACAAAACACTAATTTGCTTCTATCTCCTTAACCGTGCGAGATAGCGCGATTTCGTCGAAATTTTCGACCCACAGGGTATCTGAGCATTGTGCTCTTGGTAATTTTCCAAAAATTTTCCCCTCCCCAAAAATGGCGGCCATTTTGAATTTTCGAATTTTTGCCAAAAATGGCAAAACACTAATTTGCTTCTATCTCCTTAACCGTGCGAGATAGAGCGATTTCGTCGAAATTTTCGACCCACAGGGTATCTAAGGAATGCAATCTTTGCAGTTTTCCAAAAATTTTCCCCTCCCCAAAAATGGCGGCCATTTTGAATTTTCGAATTTTTGCCAAAAATGGCAAAACACAAATTTCCTTCTATCTCCTTAACCGTGCCAGATAGAGCGATTTCGTCAAAATTTTCGACCCACAGGGTATCTGAGCATTGTACTCTTGGTAATTTTCCAAAAATTTTCCCCTCCCCAAAAATGGCGGGCATTTTGAATTTTCGAATTTTTGCCAAAAATGGCAAAACACAAATTTGCTTCTATCTCCTTAACCGTGCCAGATAGAGCGATTTCGTCAAAATTTTCGACCCACAGGGTATCTAAGGAATGCAATCTTTGCAATTTTCCAAAAATTTTCCCCTCCCCAAAAATGGCGGCCATTTTGAATTTTCGAATTTTTGCCAAAAATGGCAAAACACAAATTTCCTCCTATCTCCTTAACCGTGCCAGATAGAGCGATTTCGTCAAAATTTTCGACCCACAGGGTATCTGAGCATTGTACTCTTGGTAATTTTTAAAAAATTTTCCCCTCCCCAAAAATGGCGGCCATTTGAACTTTCGAATTTTTGCCAAAAATGGCAAAACACTAATTTGCTTCTATCTCCTTAACCATGCGAGATAGAGTGATTTCGTCGAAATTTTCGACCCACAGGGTATCTAAGGAATGCAATCTTTGCAATTTTCCAAAAATTTTCCCCTCCCCAAAAATGGCGGCCATTTTGAATTTTCGAATTTTTGCCAAAAATGGCAAAACACAAATTTGCTTCTATCTCCTTAACCGTGCCAGATAGAGCGATTTCGTCAAAATTTTTGACCCACAGGGTATCTGACCATTGTGCTCTTGGTAATTTTTACAAAATTTTCCCCTCCCCAAAAATGGCGGCCATTTTGAATTTTCGAATTTTTGCCAAAAATGGCAAAACACTAATTTGCTTCTATCTCCTTAACCGTGCCAGATAGAGCAATTTCGTCGAAATTTTCGACCCACAGGGTATCTAAGGAATGTAATCTTTGCAATTTTCCAAAAATTTTCCCCTCCCCAAAAATGGCGGCCATTTTGAATTTTCGAATTTTTGCCAAAAATGGCAAAACACAAATTTGCTTCTATCTCCTTAACCGTGCGAGATAGAGCAATTTCGTCGAAATTTTCGACCCACAGGGTATCTAAGGAATGCAATCTTTGCAATTTTCCAAAAATTTTCCCCTCCCCAAAAAATGGCGGCCATTTTGAATTTTCGAATTTTTGCCAAAAATGGCAAAACACAAATTTCCTTCTATCTCCTTAACCGTGCCAGATAGAGCGATTTCGTCAAAATTTTCGACCCACAGGGTATCTGAGCATTGTACTCTTGGCAATTTTTAAAAAAATTTCCCCTCCCCAAATATGGCGGCCATTTTGAATTTTCGAATTTTTGCCAAAAATGGCAAAACACTAATTTGCTTCTATCTCCTTAACCGTGCGAGATAGAGTGATTTCGTCGAAATTTTCGACCCACAGGGTATCTAAGGAATGCAATCTTTGCAATTTTCCAAAAATTTTCCCCTCCCCAAAAATGGCGGCCATTTTGAATTTTCGAATTTTTGCCAAAAATGGCAAAACACAAATTTCCTTCTATCTCCTTAACCGTGCGAGATAGAGCGATTTCGTCGAAATTTTCGACCCACAGGGTATCTAAGGAATGCAATCTTTGCAATTTTCAAAAAATTTTCCCCTCCCCAAAAATGGCGGCCATTTTGAATTTTCGAATTTTTGCCAAAAATGGCAAAACACCAATCTGCTTCTATCTCCTTAACCGTGCGAGATAGAGCGATTTCGTCAAAATTTTCGACCCACAGGGCATCTGAGCATTGTGCTCTTGGTAATTTTTACAAAATTTTCCCCTCCCCAAAAATGGCGGCCATTTTGAATTTTCGAATTTTTGCCAAAAATGGCAAAACACAAATTTCCTCCTATCTCCTTAACCGTGCCAGATAGAGCGATTTCGTCAAAATTTTCGACCCACAGGGTATCTGAGCATTGTGCTCTTGGTAATTTTTACAAAATTTTCCCCTCCCCAAAAATGGCGGCCATTTTGAATTTTCGAATTTTTGCCAAAAATGACAAAACACTAATTTGCTTCTATCTCCTTAACCGTGCGAGATAGAGCGATTTCGTCGAAATTTTCGACCCACAGGGTATCTGAGCATTGTGCTCTTGGTAATTTTCCAAAAATTTTCCCCTCCCCAAAAATGGCGGCCATTTTGAATTTTCGAATTTTTGCCAAAAATGGCAAAACACTAATTTCCTTCTATCTCCTTAACCGTGCGAGATAGAGCGATTTCGTCGAAATTTTCGACCCACAGGGTATCTAAGGAATGCAATCTTTGCAATTTTCAAAAAATTTTCCCCTCCCCAAAAATGGCGGCCATTTTGAATTTTCGAATTTTTGCCAAAAATGGTAAAACACAAATTTGCTTCTATCTCCTTAACCGTGCGAGATAGAGCGATTTCGTCGAAATTTTCGACCCACAGGGTATCTAAGGAATGCAATCTTTGCAATTTTCCAACAAATTTTCCCCTCCCCAAAAATGGCAGCCATTTTGAATTTTCGAATTTTTGCCAAAAATTGCAAAACACAAATTTGCTTCTATCTCCTTAACCGTGCGAGATAGAGCGATTTCGTCGAAATTTTCGACCCACAGGGTATCGAAGGAATGCAATCTTTGCAATTTTACGAAAAATTTTCCCCTCCCCAAAAATGGCGGCCATTTTGAATTTTCGAATTTTTGCCAAAAATGGCAAAACACAAATTTGCTTCTATCTCCTTAACCGTGCGAGATAGATCGATTTCATCAAAATTTTCGACCCACAGGTATTTCAGCATTGTATTCTTGGCAATTTAAAAAAAAATTTCCCGTCCCCTAAAATGGCGGCCATTTTGAATTTTCAAATTTTTGTCAAAAATGGCAAAACACAAATTTGCTTCTATCTCCTTAACCATGCGAGATAGAGCGATTTCGTCGAAATTTTCAACCCACAGGGTATCTAAGGAATGTAATCTTTGCAATTTTCAAAAAATTTTCCCCTCCCCAAAAATGACAGCCATTTTGAATTTTCGAATTTTTGCCCAAAATGGAAAAACACAAACTGGCCTTAACCGTGCAAAATAGAGTTATTTCGTTGAAATTTTCGACCCATAGGGTATCTAAAAAATGTACTCTTGGCAATTTTCAAAAAAATTTCCTTTTCCCAAAAATGGCGGCCATTTTGAATTTTCAAATTTTTGCCAAAAATAAAAAAACAGGAATTTGCTTCTATCTTCTTAACCGTGCCAGATAGAGTGATTTCGTCAAAATTTTCAACCCAACCAATGCAAAAAGGCATGAAGCTGAAATAATTTACATCTACACTAACAAATATTTAAGCATCATTGATATATTTTACAAATGAAACAGGGTCTTGTAAGACTACTGTACAATTTGGGCAAAATGTTCATGGGTGGACATTACACATGATAATGTGTGTTCTTCTATGCTATCCTGTTTCTATTCGCATCTACTATCAACAGGGCGGCCGATTTCTAGTTTGTTAATATATCATATAAATATATTATAATACAATAAAATTGATATAGAGGTGGGGGGTAGTTAAATATGGACTTCTTTATTGTGTGGATTTAATTTTGTCAATGGTCAAAGCACTGTGGTCTAAGTTCTCTATGTGTGATATTAAAGCAACTGATTCCACCACAGAATTGTGACAAAGCTGAATAACTGTTCAGGTCAATCCAGAAGTGCGTTCTGATATTCCCCACTAAAGGTAGCATGAGTGATAAGGCCTGCCTTTCCTCCCAGTTAATCACACATATTTAGTGTTTGATGTCATTTTTATTGCATTAAATTCCATACACAAGTCACAGAGAAGAATATTATTTATTATTATTTGCTGTGCATAGTAAATTTTAAAACAAGTATCTTGGACAATATTGGACCAATTTTCCTCAAATCAAAAGGAACATAACCTCTAGAAATTTTCCTTTAAATTGGTATAGATATTCTATTGCTAGCTTCAATAAAACAATCACAAAAATTATTTTAAATACAGTTCCAGCAAGATTGTGGATCACAACAGGTGTTCGTGTTCTTCAAATATTTAAAAACAGTCACACCAGTTATTGTTCTAAATATGATATAATTAATATACTATAACACAATAAAATGATATAGAGTTACGGATATTTAAGTATGGACTTCTTTATTATGTGGATTTAATTTTGTCAAAGGTTAAAGTTGTGATTTTATGTCTGATGCAACAGCAACAGCCAGGGTCATATTATGACAGGTACTCTGCATTGTCATTTGGGGGAGTCATACCTACAAAGAGGTAACAGCCTATCATTAGATGTCAAACCTGCTAACCCACAAGGCCTTTCTATTTTGTCAAGCATAAGAAATATCTGAAGCACTGTGGTCTAAGTTCTCTATGTGTGATATGAAAACAAGTGATTCCACCACAGAATTGTTGCAAAGCTGAATAACTGTTCAGGTCAATCCAGAAGTGCATTCTGATATTCCCCACTAAAGGTAGCATGAGTGATAAGGCCTGCCTTTCCTCCCAGTTAATCACACATATTTAGTGTTTGATGTCATTTTTATTGCATTAAATTCCATACACAAGTCACAGAGAAGAATATTATTTATTATTATTTGCTGTGCATAGTAATTTTTAAAACAAGTATCTTGGTCAATATTTGACAAATTTTCCTTAAATCAAAAGGAACATAACCTCTAGAAATTTTTCTTTAAATTGGTATAGATATTCTATTGCTAGCTTCAATAAAACAATCACAAAAATTATTTTAAACAGAATTCCAGCAACATTGCGTATCTCAACAGGTGTTCGTGTTCTTCAAATATTTAAAAACAGTCACACCAGTTATTGTTCTAAATATTAGTGCTGGGACGAGTTGACTGAAACTCGAGTCACAACTCGATGGGCGATAATTAGGGGTAACATCGATCTGCGTAAGTGAAACTTGAGTTTTCGAAAACGGCAATATTTAAAGCTGACACTTCACCAACACAACAGAAATATCCTATATTTTCACAAATATATTGCACTTTTACTTAATTCTGACTTAAATCAATGAAGATTTAACATAAATTATATCGCGAAAACCATTTCCAGGTGAAAGTTTTGGTTAATGTACGGTATATAAAATATGTACCATATATTAAAGGCTAATAAACGAAATACTTTATCCCGAAAATTACTCGAGTTTAACTCGAGTTCAACTCGCTTCTAACAGTTGATGCTCGATCTGCCATTTTAACTGCCGATCCCACCACTACTAAATATGATATAATTAATATACTATAACACAATAAAATGATATAGAGTTAGGGATATTTAAATATGGACTTCTTTATTATGTGGATTTAATTTTGTCAAAGGTTAAAGTTGTGATTTTATGTCTGATGCAACAGCAACAGCCAGGGTCATATTATGACAGGTACTCTGCATTGTCATTTGGGGGAGTGGGGGAGTCATACCTACAAAGAGGTAACAGCCTATCATAAGATGTCAAACCTGCTAACCCACAAGGCCTTTCTATTTTGTCAAGCATAAGAAATATCTGAAGTACTGTGGTCTAAGTTCTCTATGTGTGATATGAAAACAAGTGATTCCATCACAGAATTGTTGCAAAGCTGAATAACTGTTCAGGTCAATCCAGAAGTGCCTTCTGATATTCCCCACTAAAGGTAGCACGAGTGATAAGGCCTGCCTTTCCTCTCAGTTAATCACACATATTTAGTGTTTGATGTCATTTTTATTGCATTAAATTCCATACACAATTCACAGGAAAATTGTTTTAATTGAAGATTATATTTTGCATTTACTGTTCATTGCTGTGCATACTAACTTTTAAAAGTAGTATCTTGGCCAATATATTGCCAGTTTTTCAAATCAAGGGAATATAACTTGGGGTACCAATCTAAAATGCTTGTTAAGATTTCAATTTTATTTTGATTTTTATTATCAGGCTGCATACCCTCTTCTCGGGATTCGTTTTCGTTGAAAAATATTATTTAGGGTACCAGTCTGAAAAGCTTGTTCAAGCCTTGACTGGTTCCCATCTAGTTCAAGCCCACGATCCACGCATGCGCAATCCTCTATTTTCGAGATCTGTCACTTTAAAACTTCAGATATTGCCAGAAGACGTAAGAAAAGGGTTTAAATATGAAAGAAAATAATAATATAAATATAAAATATGTCTTATTGATATGTAAGAAGAAGAAATATTTACGGAAAATGTCGAAATCTGCATATTTAGTTAAAATCTTCTATTATCGCCCACGGCTGAAGCGATGAACAAGAAATATGCTGGTAGTTTTCCTCTTAAACCAGCCTTTCTATTTGTAATATATTGTCAGGAAACCCCTAAAAGAACTGCCGTGTCCGCGCATATTTGCTCATTAATATTAATGAGGCAGGTCCGTGTACAGGAAATATGCTGGTAGTTTTCATCTTAAACCAGCCTTTCTATTTGTAATATATAGTCAGGAAACCCCCTTAAAGAACTGCCGTGACCGCGCATATTTGCTCATTAATATTAATGAGGCAGATCTGTGAACAGGAAATATGTTGGTAGTTTTCATGTTAAACCAGCCTTTCTATTTGTAAAATATTGTCAGGAAAGCCCCTAAAAGAACTGCCGTAACCGCGCATATTTGCTCATTAATATTAATTAGGCAGGTCCGTGAACAGGAAATATGCTAGTAGTTTTCATCTTAAACCAGTCTTTCTGTTATAAAATATTGTCAGGAAACCCGATCAAAGAACTGCCGTGACCTTATATTTGCTCATTAATATTAATTAGGCAGCTACTGGTAGTTTTCATCTCAAAGCAGCATATCAATTTATAAAATATTATTAACCATGAATCTATAATATATTTACCGTGAATCTTCCAAATATCTACTGCGAATCTTCCAATATTGACCACGTATATTACAGATACCCGGTACTAGTATATTATAAATTTCAAAGAAAAAAATAGTTTAAGATTAAATACCAGTGAACTTCCTGTTCACGGATGTGCCTCATTAATATTAATGACGAAATATGAGGTCCAGAATTACTCGAATAAATAGAAAAAAAAGGCTGGTTTGTGATTAAATACCAGTAAACTTCCAGTGCACGGAGGTGCCTCATTAATATTAATGAGGAAATATGGTCTAATCGAATTTCTTCGATGGGGGTTTACTACTGTAGAGTTGACACCAAGAGTTTTGTTTATCATAATCCAGCAGTATTTCATAGATTTTAAAGAAAAGCTTTCTGTTATAAAATATTGTCAGGAAACCCCCTCAAAGAACTGCTGTGACCTTATATTTTCTCATTAATATTAATTAGGCAGGTACTGGTAGTTTTCATCTTAAAGCAGCATATCAATTTATAAAATATTATTAACTATGAATCTGTAATATATTTACCGCGAATCTTCCAAGTATTTACTGCGAATCTTCCAATATTGATCGCATATCTTCCTGACCGCGTATATTCCAGATACCCAGTACTAGTATGTTATAAATTACAAAGAGAAACTGGTTTAAGATTAAATACCAGTGAACTTCCTGTCCACGGACCTGCCTCATTAATATTAATGACGAAATATGAGGTCCAGAATTTCTTGGATAAATAGAAAAAAAGGGCTGGATTATGATTAAATACCAGTGACTTTCCTGTCCAGGGACCTGTCTCATTAATATTAATGAGGAAATATGACCTGATCAAATTTCTTGGACGAGGGTTTACTACTGTACTGTAAGTTCACGCCAAGAGTTTTGTTTATCGGTATCCAGAAGTATTTTATAAATTTCAAAGAAAAGCTGGTTTAAGATTAAATACCAGTCCACTTCCTGTCCATGGACCTGCCTCATTAACACTAATGAGGAAATATGAGATCACAGAATTTCTGGAATAAATAGAAAAAAAGGCTGGTTTATGAATAAATATCAGTGAACTTCCAGTGCACGGACCTACCTTATTAATATTAATGAGGAAATATGACCTAATCAGATTTCTTGGATGGGGGTTTACTACTGTACTATAAGTTCCTACCAAGAGTTTTGTTATCTCCCGCCGGGCTTTAGCCCGGGAGGGAGATTATAATTTGCACCATGTGTGTGCGTATGTACGTGCGTGCGTCCACCGTGTGTTCACCGTTACACATTTTTGGTAAATTACTTGTCATAATGAATTTTTACGCTCTTAAAATTTTTGGGGTTTGGTGAACTTTGACCTACTTTTGAGTGAGTAATAGCACTTTTAGCTAATATAATTATAAAGATTATAACTCTGAAACAATTGCATTTACAGTATTTTCTTCCAATATGTTGTTCAGGTACTTTCTCCGCAGCTACAACATGGTCAGTAGTTTGAAAGTGTATCTCCATAGCTAAGTGAGTAATAGCTACTTTGTCAATTTTTAATGATAACCATAATGAGTAAATGGCTTATATCTTCAAAAGTATTGCAGCTACACAATTTTCTTCCAATATGTTGTTCAGCTACTTTCTCCATAGCTACAACATGGTCAGTAGTTTGCAAGTGTATCTCCATAGCTAAGTGAGTAATAGCTACTTTTTCAATTTTTAATGATAACCATAATGGGTAAATGGCTTATATCTTCAAAAGTATTGCAGCTACACAATTTCTCTCAAATATGTTGTTCATGTACTTTTTTGTGAACTGTAACATATTTAAGTTTCACAACTGTTACTCGATGTACAAGTGAGTAATGGCTACTTTATTGCTACTTTTAGTGAAAATGTGAAAAATGTCAAATTTCTCTCAAACCGTGAGAGATAGAGCAATTTCGAGCGATTTTTTTCACCCACAGGGTAGTACAAGAGCATCCTATGCTAAAGGGAAAAAGGTTTGGTGAACTTTGGCCTACTTTTGAGTGAGTAATAGCACTTTTACCTAATATAATTATATGACTTATAACTGTCAATGAGTAAATGGCTTATATCTTCAAAAGTATTGCAGGTACACAATTTTGTTCCAATATGTTGTTCAGCTACTTTCTCCACAGCTACAACATGGTCAGTAGTTTGAAAGTGTATCTCCATAGCTAAGTGAGTAATAGCTACTTTGTCAATTTTTAATGATAACCATAATGAGTAAATGGCTTATATCTTGAAAAGTATTGCAGCTACACAATTTTGTTCCAATATGTTGTTCAGCTACTTTCTCCACAGCTACAACATGGTCAGTAGTTTGTAAGTGTATCTCCATAGCTAAGTGAGTAATAGCTACTTTTTTCCATTTTTAATGATAACCATAATGAGTAAATGGCTTATATTTTCAAAAGTATTGCAGCTACACAATTTCTCTCAAATATGTTGTTCATGTACTTTTTTGTGAACTGTAACATATTTAAGTTTCACAACTGTTGCTCGATCTACAAGTGAGTAATGGCTACTTTATTGCTACTTTTAGTGAAAATGTGAAAAATCACAAATATCTCTCAAACCGTAAGAGATAGAGCAGTTTCGAGCGAATTTTTGACCCACAGGGTAGTACAAAGCCATTCCACTCTGCCAAACCCTAGATATGTGACCGATTCATTCGGTCACTGATTGCTTGTTTTTTCATTTGTTTTTTTACCCCACAGCCCTTAAGGGCTGTCGGGGTATTATTTTCACCCATGGTGTCCGGATGGGCGGGCGGGCGGGCGGACTGCGGGAAAAAGTTTGTCCAGGCTGTATCTCAGAAACCGTAAGGTGTAGGAAGTTGAAATTTGGTATGCAGGCTTATTGGGTCAGTAGCTTGCTTGGGATTGCTTTTGGCTGTTGTACCTCTTTTGCTTACTGAGTAATACTTAAGTACAGCTATTTTCAGTACCCATTGGTTTCCGTGCATTTAAGCCAAAATAATTGAAGATATTTTACTACAATTTTGAATACAAGATTGTTTTGTCCATAGCTCGCTTGGTATTGCATTTGGGACTGATAGCTTTGTCAGTACATGAGTAATAGCCATTTAGGTACTTCATTGTGTATTTTCAGTACTACTTTTGAGTAATTTGCTAATATCTCAGAAACCGTAAGAGATAGAGCGATTTCGACAGAATTTTTGACCCACAGGGTATCTAAAGAATGCAATCTATGCAATTTTCCAAAAAATTTTCCCCTCCCCAAAAATGGCGGCCATTTTGAATTTTCGAATTTTTGCCAAAAATGGCAAAACACTAATTTGCTTTTATCTCCTTAACCGTGCGAGATAGAGCGATTTCGGCAAAATTTTCGACCCACAGGGTATCTGATAATTCTACTCTTGCCAATTTTTAAAAAGTTTTCCCCTCCCCAAAAACGGCGGCCATTTTGAATTTTCGAATTTTTGCCAAAAATGGCAAAACACAAATTTCCTTCTATCTCCTTAACCGTGCGAGATAGAGCGATTTCGTCGAAATTTTCGACCCACAGGGTATCTAAGGAATGCAATCTTTGCAATTTTCCAAAAATTTTCCCCTCCCCAAAAATGGCGGCCATTTTGAATTTTCGAATTTTTGCTAAAAATGGCAAAACACAAATTTGCTTCTATCTCCTTAACCGTGCGAGATAGAGTGATTTCGTCGAAATTTTCGACCCACAGGGTATCTAAGGAATGCAATCTTTGCAATTTTCAAAAAATTTTCCCCTCCCCAAAAATGGCGGCCATTTTGAATTTTCGAATTTTTGCCAAAAATGGCAAAACACAAATTTCCTTCTATCTCCTTAACCATGCGAGATAGAGCGATTTCGTCAAAATTTTCGACCCACAGGTATTTGAGCATTGTATTCTTGGCAATTAAAAAAAAAATTTCCCCTCCCCTAAAATGGCAGCCATTTTGAATTTTCAAATTTTTGCCAAAAATGGCAAAACACAAATTTGCTTCTATCTCCTTAACCATGCGAGAAAGAGCGATTTCGTCGAAATTTTCAACCCATGGGGTATCTCAGGAATGTAATCTTTGCAATTTTCAAAAAATTTTCCCCTCCCCAAAAATGGCGGCCATTTTGAATTTTCGAATTTTTGCCAAAAATGGCAAAACACAAATTTCCTTCTATCTCCTTAACCATGCGAGATAGAGCGATTTCGTCAAAATTTTCGACCCACAGGTATTTGAGCATTGTATTCTTGGCAATTTAAAAAAAAATTTCCCCTCCCCTAAAATGGCAGCCATTTTGAATTTTCAAATTTTTGCCAAAAATAGCAAAACACAAATTTGCTTCTATCTCCTTAACCATGCGAGATAGAGCGATTTCATCGAAATTTTCAACCCACAGGGTATCTCAGGAATGTAATCTTTGCAATTTTCAAATAATTTTCCCCTCCCCAAAAATGGCGGCCATTTTGAATTTTCGAATTTTTGCCAACAATGGCAAAACACAAATTTGCTTCTATCTCCTTAACCATGCGAGATAGAGCGATTTCGTCGAAATTTTTGACCCACAGGGTATCTAAGGAATGTAATCTTTGCAATTTTCAAAAAATTTTCCCCTCCCCAAAAATGGCAGCCATTTTGAATTTTCGAATTTTTACCAACAATGGCAAAACACAAATTTGCTTCTATCTCCTTAACCGTGCGAGATAGAGCGATTTCGTCAAAATTTTCGACCCAAGGGGTATCTAAGAAATGTACTCTTTGCAATTTTCAAAAAATTTTCCCCTCCCCACATATGGCGGCCATTTTGAATTTTCGAATTTTTGCCCAAAATGGAAAAACACAAACTGGCCTTAACCGTGCAAAATAGAGTTATTTTGTTGAAATTTTCGACCCATAGGGTATCTAAGAAATATACTCTTGGCAATTTTCAAAAAAATGTCCTTTTCCCAAAAATGGCGGCCATTTTGAATTTTTAAATTTTTGCCAAAAATAGAAAAACAGGAATTTGCTTCTATCTTCTTAACCGTGCAAGATAGAGTGATTTCGTCAAAATTTTCAACCCAACCAATGCAAAAAGGCATGAAGCTGAAATAATTTACATCTACACTAATAAATATTTAAGCATCATTGATATATTTTACAAATGAAACAGGGTCTTGTAAGACTACTGTACAATTTGGGCAAGGTTCATGGGGTGGACATTACACATGATAATGTGTGTTCTTCTATGCTATCCTGTTTCTATTCGCATCTACTATCAACAGGGCGTCCTATTTCTAGTTTGAAATTGCTTTTTTTTTTGGTTTGTTTAAAACCTGTTCAGTAATAAGTGAGATATTTGTAAGATAAAATTTTCAAGTCAGAGTACAATATTTGTAAACAACTATTTTGTGATGTCAGAACCCAGTCAATATTATCCATTATTTGACTGCGGACCGGCTAGCAGTAAAATAGTGTTTTCAAAGACTTAATTCTGTGCCTAAAATCTCATAGTAACACATGCTCAGATAGTAAAAATGCTAATTATGTAGCCATAATGTGGCACTTGGTGGATAATATAAATTACAGATAATGTTTCCCCTCATATTTTGATTCAGATTGCTGCCTTTCTCAAATGATAGAATGCTCAAGTGTAAAAATTCATGTGTAACAGCCACCATTTACACACCAATTTTTTGACAGTCGGTTAATTGTATCCATCAGAGGGCATCCGGTGGATACTTTGGTTTAGCATTCGCTACACCGCTGCCGCGCTCGGCGTTAATGCTCTCAGAGGAAAACTACACCTGCTAGGTTCACCAAATTTGCAGGGTATCTTCATTGGGAGGTAAGCTTCTCTGGTACTGAAATTAGCCTCATTCTAAAAAACAAGATGGCCACCACGGGCATTTCTTTGAAAATTCTCTACCCTTTTCTACTGGCTGGTTCTCAGGTAGATGGTTGAATCTCTTCATAGGTGATATGTACAGGAGATACAACCTGTGCTCTACAACCTTGCAGACATTTAACCTTGAAGCTCTTAATTCAAGGTCATCCACAGAGTGCCAAAGTACCCCACGTAGCGGACTTTAAAAGTGTCCATATCTCCCTTATTATTGGTCCTAGAGGTTTGCAATGTGAAACCAACCTATAGAAAATCATGGGCTGGGAATCTTCTGATGTGGTCAAATTTGACCTTAAACCCCTGCTTTAAGGTCAAACGAGGATACTCAAACTTAAAAGTGGTTATAACTTGCTTATTATTGATCCTAGAGTTTTTCAATTTGACCTTGAACCCCTCCTTTAAGGTCAAATGAGGATACTCAAACTTAAAAGTGCTTATAACTTGCTTATTATTGATCCTAGAGTTTTTCAATGTTGAAACCAACTTATAGGAATTCATGGGCTGGGAATCTTTTGATGTGGTCAGAATGGACCTTGGGCCCCTCCTTCAGGTATCAGGTATCCATGTGCTTAATCTCCGAACTAGCGGATTCTAAGGCACTCCATCCAAATCGTAATACATAAATCAGAAAGTCGTAAACCATAATAGGGTCGTCACCAGGGGATCATTGGTGTTCGGTAGTGATTAAACCCAAGGAGGGAAAGACTTCTGAAACAGATAAGTTTTTTTAAGTCGCCTTTTAAAACATGATAGTGTAGGAGCAGTTTGAATTTCCAGTGGCAAATCATTCCAGCGTTTTGGAGCATCATATGAGAAGGACTTGTTGAAATTAACTTTAGATTTATGAACTTAGGGAATATAGAAGGGGACTCTAAGAAACATCTGTTCTGTTTTACTACATCTTGTTTTAACAGCAGATGTATATAGAGACAAATATGGGGCAAAGCATGGCAAAGTTTGGCCTTCGAGGTAAAACGAGGATAGCCAAACTTAAAGGTGCTTATAACTCGCTTATTATTGGTCCTAGAGGTTTGCAATGTGAAAACAGCTTGTAGGAAATCATGGGCTGGGAGTCTTCTGATGTGTTCAGATTTGACCTTGAGTCCCTCCTTCAAGGTCAAACAAGGACAGCCAAACTTAAAAGTGCTTATAACTTGCTTATTATTGATCCTAGAGGTTTGCAATGTGAAAGCAACTTGTAGGATATCGTGGGCTGGGAATCTTCTGATGTTGTTAGGTTTGACCTTTGGCCCCTCCTTCAAGATCAGACGATAGTTCACTGTCTTTGGTGAGATGTCTTTCCAGTGGATACAAATTTGCATCGGTTCTCCGATGTGTAGGTCTAGTTGTACATATATTATAAAATCAATCCATTGTAACACCTCACCCTTGATATACACTATTATGGAATATATTGCCCAACATACCACCATTAACTCACAGTAGAGGTCCATGAATTGAGCTTTGACAGGATTTTTGTTTGATACACATTTCCTGTCTTTGTAATTGTCCATGAATCTTTGTGTCCTTAATTTTGCTTAAGTTCTTTATAGTTAAGCCAACTGTGATCATTTAATTGTTTGTAGATTCTAGAAGGTGGGACTATTATAAAGTTTAAAAAATAACACATGAATGAAAACTCATTTTCAGAAAAGATGATGAAAAGGACATTGAAAAAGCAATTGCAAAGCATCCGAAAAGAGAAGATCTTCAGAAGAAAGATGATCTGATTGAAGTAAGTAGAATCAGTGAATGGTACGAGCAAAGACCTAACATATTTTAAAGTTATGGTGAAATTGTGATTGATCTTGTTAATAAAGGACAGACAAAAAACTGACAAACTACATAATAGGTCCTGAGTTCAAATACAAGTCGCATGATCCTGAAAACATCGGTACAACTGCTATTTTTCCTAAAGATCATTTGTGACATAAAGCCGACTGCTATTCTTCTCATGGCCCAAGACATCACTTGTCTCCAGTTTACAGAACAGTGTACAAGATAGGTCAGAGCAGTCAAAAAGTAAGAGTAAACATCCAGAATATTAGTTGTAGCACTCTAAAAATGGGTTCAAACAGCCTTCCTGCTGGAATGTTCCAGTACACGGAGAGTATTCAGGATAGGAATGCTCTTTCAAGAAAGGTTTTCAAACATTTGTAATATTTTTGGTTGGCACAAATTGGACAACCAGTAAGATTGAGCTCATAACCACAATATCAGAGTAGTTGAGAAACAGATTTGCTAGAAAGGAACGGGATTATAAGATTCTACATAAAATAGTGAAATCTGCTATCATTGGTAATAAAACAAGTATTATCCAAGTGTATTTGAACAGGAGGATTCTTATAAGATAATTGATGGTTCACAAAAGGTGGAAGGAAGTCCCCTGTAACACTGGCCCCCATGTTTAACTTACATCTAAAACTGGAAAAGAAAACGTGTGCAAAATGATCTGAAAACAAAAGGTTAAAAAGAGGAAAAAAGGCCATACAAATGTCTTGATTTACAAATCACAAACATACCTACACACAGGCTAAATTTTGTCATCCCGAATTAAATAAACCAAACTTTTCAAACAAAATTAAGACAAGGGAGTTATATTTGTTTCTATTTGTCTTGTTTGCAAGTGATTCCTTTATTGCCATTTCTAGCTTTTGATGCAAAGGGATCTGAAATGAAAATATAATGTGTATTAAATGTGAGTTAAACAATGGCCAGGAAGTAAATATGTAACAAAATTAAGGAATGTGGTGCGAGTCAGGGAAATGTAGGTACAACATTTAAGTTCTTTACATGACAGAAAAAAGTGAAGTGACAGTGACACATAGCCAATGTGTAGCAACATTTAATACATTCAATAAAAATATGAACAACACTGCAAAGTCCAGTCATGCTTTGGATGACATTTGATCCATTTCTATAATTTAAAATCAAAAGCTTAGACATGCCTTAAACATTACACAAATGACAGTAACACAGTAGGGTAGATTGGCCTTTTTTTACTAAAAGGGGCCATGATGGAATAGTGGTAACAAACTTGCCTCTCACCTCAGACATCAGAGTTTGACTCCGGGCCTGACCTCGTGGGAAAGCTGGTAGTTGCTTGCTTTTTGTCAGTAGTTTACAGTACAGAATCTTAACCAACACTATGTAGTAGTTTCCTCCACCCTTTCAACTACCCATCACAATGTAACAGATTGGGTACTAGGCATGACATAAACACTAAATAGTTCACAGAAAGAGCTTTGTTTTAGCTTCATTTTTGATCTGGGTGAACGTGAAAGGCAAAAACCATAGGTGTGACAGGGGCTTAACGTATAACATTATTTTTGTGTTACAGAGCTTGTTGTCTGCTTCCTCGGCAAAAGAAAAGGAAAATCAGAAGCTAAATGATGAAATCTTAGAATTACTCAGTAAACCCACTGCCAAGGTAAAAACTCGGTTTGTCATAATATCAAAAGATAACTTGTTCTTCTATTACAGTTTACTCATTAATGAAAGGTAGAATAATAGTAAGATAATACTCAAAATCAAAATGTACTTCATTTTAAGTCTCAGCCTTTTTACTAAAACATGCACATGTGGCCTGGTGTTGTGTTTATTTAATTGGTTTGATCAGTGTTTTCTATTGAGAAATATTCATTGGAATTTTCTAAGAATCTAACAATACACAGAGTTAAAACACTATAAAGGTCTGAATAGATGAGAAACTTAGAATATTTTTCAGGGAAATTAGAATAAAATGAAAATAGAAAAACGTGATTGATGTATCTAAAAACTAAAGGAGGTATTCTATAAAAAGGCCTTGATGTTATTATGAACATGCTGTAAAAACTTTTGTCTGAATAAATTCTTCTATGTTGACTTTTTTATGTTTTAGGAAATGTCCTTGGTTGAAAAATTTAGATCACAGAAGGGTGGTATGTCTTTTTGTTATGAAAGGTCATAGGAAGCATTTTTCACAAAAAATCAGAAGTTAACTTAATTCAGTAGACAAACAACCTATAAGAATGAAACTGTTGTTTATTTTAGGAAATATATCGTACAAGAGCCATAAATAGCATTATAAAAATAAATATCACGAAGTGGAGTAAAAAGCCGACATATTGTTTTTCTCGTAGTAGATGATTGATGATGTCACAGGTTCATGACAAAGTTCTGTTTAGTTGGAGATATAATGTATTTATTTACAAACTGAAAGAAGACAACATGTTTCTTTGCCGGAAAAAAATTTCACTAGCCTTTATTTTTTCCATAAGCTGTTTTTTTCTCATGTTTTACCTCATTTTTAACCACTAACAGTTCTAACAAACACAGGAGAAATACTATAAGTAGACTTGTCTTAGAATACAGAAAGGGTAAACATCTGCATGAGATATTGCCTCCTCCCATTTTTGTCAAGGTTTTTAAACTGTGATGGGAAAGTAGCCTTTCACAAGTTACGTATTTACATAAAACTAAGAATCTGTTCTAAGAAACAAATTCAAACGTTGTCATTAAATGTACTGGATACTGTTTTTTGCCTTTAATCACTGGTACTTCTATTAAGATAAGGTATGATGTAAAGTGAAATCAAATATGAAATTTGTAAGTTCTAACTTTTATATTATCAGTTCATGAAATAATTCAGTATATAATGGGTTTTCTTAAGATAGTAATTCAGTACTTTTTTACCTTAAGTTTGGATAATTTTAAGTTTTGGAAATTAGTTGCTAACATTTTCTTCTCAATATAAGCCTTTGTTGAGACCAAGAAAAAGGAAATGTGTTTGGGGGAATCAGTATAGTGCAATCTGTATCAACAGTATACACTGTAGATGGCCTGACACATTATGTATACTATGAAAGAATTGTTTACAGTTTTGGTGGGAAAGTTCTGAACTAATTTGTCGAACATATATGATTATCCTTGCTTTGACGCCCAGTTCTAAAGACATGTTGTATTTATTTAATCTCCTAGCAATAATTAGTTTTCAGAATTGAAAAAAATAACAATCAAAATTTATCTCAGAGTTGAACCTGGTTGACTGCATGATTTGTGATTTTTATCCAACTTGCTTGATACCTCTCTAAATAATTTTTTATCTGAGACAAATATAAAAGATGGTCTCAAGGCTATTTCAGAAATTTACCGTGGCAGACTTGTGTCTTATAAAAAATAAACTTCATAAAAACAGAAAATTCAATCTTTTAAAGATATATGTATGCGTTAAAAGGCTTACGAAAATGATAGTTTGTTTACAATGTCATGAACCTGTGACATCAAGGCTAGTACTTTTTACAGGAGTTTTCTAGTGAAAAATAATGGCGACAGTCAAAATCTTGAAAAAAACAGACAGAAAGTGACTGAATATACCATGTAACCTTGTCCAGACACATCTTATTTTTACAGAAATTGAACTTTTATATGTATATGTAATTATTAATGAATGGTCTAAAAATGCTTCCTGTGACCTTTAAATGCATATGTATCAATAACTATAACAGAGGATTTGTCTAATGTCTGTTAGACTGTTGGAGTATTATCATTGCCTGGATATAGTCTTAAACATTTTGGGGAAATCAAAATGTTATTTGTCATGAGAACCGTTGATGTAGAGGGATTTTGAGAAAATTTTGGATCCTTTAGGTAGGATGGACTCCTTTTATGTTCTGGAAAAAAATGAACTTTCTGAATTTTGGCCACCATTTTGAATCTTTGTGGAAATGGAAAATGTTGTTTATTTCAAAAGATAGTAGGAGTGATTTTGTGCCAATTTTGCACCCTTGGGTTGTAATTACTATCTATCTATTTCAAGCTTCTGAAAACTTTTGAATTTTCTGAATTTTGACTGCCATTGTAAATTTTTCCGGAAATTGAAAATGTCATTCATCTGGACCGTCATTAGAAATAGAATTTTGGAACCCTTTGGGTAGTAAGGACTCTTTCCTGAAAGTCTGAATAATTTTGAACTTTCCAAATGTTGGCCTCCATCTGGAAACTGACAATGTTGTTCATCTCTAAAGCCATTGGAGGTAGAGCAATTTTGAGAATACTTTGGACCCAATGGGTAGTAGGGATCCTTTATTTCAAGCCTTTAAGAAAGTTCTGAATTTTACAAATTTCGGCTACCATCTTGAATTTTGCCAGAAATTGTAAATGTCATTTATATGGAAAACTGTTAGAGATAGGGCAATTTCAATCAAATTTTGGAATCACTTGGGTAGTATGATCTCTTTCTTGAGAGTCTTAAAAATTTGGACTTTCTGAAATTTAGTGCCCATCTTCAGGTGCCAGAAATAGGAAATGTTTATCTTGAAAACTGTTAAGAGATAGAGTCATTTTGAGAAAATTTCAGGCCCTTTATTTGAAAACTGGAAAATTTTGAACTTTATGAATTTTGTCTGCCATCTTGAACTTTTGCGGAAATCAAAATTGAACCGAAATGTTGTTTATCTTGAAAACTGCTAGAGATGGAACAATTTTGAGCCATTTTAGTAGTGAGGACTCTATATTTTATGGCTTTTGATGTGACCTTTTAAACCCACTAGAATTGTCATAATGAAAATGTTCTATATTGATCCTATTTTTCCAGTGGATACATCTTGCATCTGTCCACAGATGCATCCTTGGTCTAGGTGGTTCTAGGGGCTTAGAAAATTGAAAACAACTTATAAGAAATCATGGCTTGTGGATCTTTTCCTAATGTTGAATTTGACTTTTGAGCCCTGCTTCAAGGTCAGGTGAGGTCACCATAAAAGGTCTTATATTTCCCTTATTATTAGTGCTAGGGTTTGGAACCCTCTTGCAAGGTCAAACTGATTCCACTTTTGTATAATAACCGGCAGGGAGGAACCACCACAGCAGTGCTCTTGTCTTTTTTATGCTCTGTTGATTCATTTAAAAGAAGTTTTCCATTATTATTGTTTTTGGAATGAGTTATGTGGGAGTTAACATGCATGTTCAATCAAATGAGGCTTCATGCATGAATCACCAGTGAGAAAATGTGACTACTATTAATAACTCCTGTGTAGTTCAACAATTGATAGACTTGCACCACAAAAAAAACTCAAGTTACGATTGGTGTTTTTTTTTTTGTACTTTTTTAAGTCTGTATGACATGTAGGGACAGATGTTTATTTTGTGTAAGGCTACATAATTATAAAAATAAATATAGAACTATTGACATGAGGTCATTCTTTCTGATATGCTTGGTATTTACAACGCATTTCTTGGTTAGGTATTCAAATATTTTTTAGGATTTTTTCATGTAAAGAAAAGAAATTATTAGGGTGTGTCATTGCAAAAGAACTGAGACACACTGTGAATGATTCAGCTGTCAGTCAGTAATTCCTAGACAATCCAAATTATTTATAAACAGTGACAAAATGCTAACTTCACCAAATTTTTTTTTCATTTGTCTCATGTGACCAAATCTGTCAAGCTTTTGTTAATTATTGGTAAAAGTATTATATGACTTTTCTCTGACAAAAGAAACCACAACTTTATGAAGTAATGCCAAGCAATCCTCTTATTGAAAGCATGGTACCACATTTTTCTGGTTTATAAGGATGTTATTTGGATTCTCTGCAGTGTAAAACAGTCTCTGTATCTAGTGCTGGGAATCCACCCCAATTTTCAATATTTTTCACGATTGATTAATCACCATTTTTATGTCAGCTGACCTGTCAGTCAGCAGCTGACATGGCATCACTCTGTAGTGTCTGTGTACACGTACGTGTATGCGAATGCGTGAACAACTTCTCCTCCAAAACTACAAGTCCTAGAGACATGCTGTTTTTTTTAAAGATACCTTATCTGTCGAGGATGAAAAATTGTTCAAGGCATGCAAATCTGTCTGTTCGTTTGTTTGCTAGAGCCATTACAAGGGAGGTACGGGGCCACGGTGGCAGAGTGATAACACTCTCGCTTCCCACCTCTGAGGCCGGGGTTCGGTTCCCGGCACGGCCTCAAGTGGGAAAGCTGTTGGTCAGCAGTTTACAGTACAGAACCCTGACGAACTGTATGTAGTGGATTCCTCTGCCCTTCCAACTACCTGTCGTAATATGACCTGTACAGTGTTGAAAGAGACGTCAAATCCCAAATAAATAAATAAATACAAGGGAGGTACCACCACCAAAAGTGTGAAAATTTCAACACTTTATGGCAATTTTCTCATTGACTATTGCAGGCAGGGATTTCTCTCATATCTTGTTTTCAATACATCATTGAGTGAGAATCAATTGATTTATCTCATTGGTGGTCACTATTCCATAAAACACTTCACGATGAAGTGTATGTCAATCTGGTAAGAATAACGGTATATTCTGCATTTCAGACATTTAGTATCCACCAAAATACCTACAGCAAAATATGGCAGTACAGAAAAACAAAACAAAAAACTAGTGATGAATCTATCAAATTATTAAGTGAAACTGCCTAAATATGTAAAAATACTTGGATATTTTGATGTACAAAGAAACGTTAGATTTAAGTTGAGTAATTGATCATTAGAAATTGCCATTGTCTGACCAGGATGGTAATCAAGCACACATCTAATTATATCGCTACAGCTGTTAACTGTGAACTTGTACATTTTACAGCTGCTGCAGTGCAGGAGTTTTGCCCCCATGGAACTAAAGAGGAATGCAAGAAAGTGAATAGCCGGAACAACTGTGACAAGTTACACTTCAAGAAAATACTTCACAAACACACAGATGGTAATATTAAGACCAAGGGAATGACTTGGCTCGAAAAACAGAGCCGATTATTTTCTAGTTTAGTAATCATCCAGAATCTGTATATCCCTAGTTTTAGTAGTACCCAAGTAGAAGTTCCAGCAAAGCAAATATGGCAGATTATATAAACAAATGAATCCAAACCTAAAATGTCATTATCTCATAATACCTTTATTGTTTGGGGATGTAAAATATTGCTTATGAGATGATGGTTCTGTAATGCCCCATTCACACTACCGTGGGGGATACCGCCTGTAGTGTAAATCGGGTATTAAGGAACACAGAGGTAGACACAAAATATTGGCAGACTCATTATCTCTTATCAGTTCGCTAGTTTACACTTGGTTTCTCAACATAGTCTACCTGTTTTGATATCTTGGCAGCCAGTCAGTAAATTAAACTCATATAAGTAGGACTAGGGTAGGGTAAGCAACATCTGACGATATGTTGATGTAGAAACCATTTCACCTAAAAACCATGATCACATATATCAATGGGTATCTTGATTGTCAGCACATACAACTGTGGGAGAACATGAAATATAACAAACAAACCCTGAATCTGAAGATTTTATAAATTTTTACCCCACAGGCCTTAAGGGATGTCGGGGTATTGTTTTCACCCATGGTGTCCGGATGGGCGGGTGGGTGGCGGGAAAAAGTTTGCCCAGGCTGTATCTCAGAAACCGTAAGGTATAGGAAGTTGATACTTGGTAGGGACATTGGTTAGGAGGTGTAGGTGTGCAATGTCATGGTCTGACCTTGATTTGACCTTTGACCTTGCCGTAGTGACCTTGACCTATAAAATCTTGTCCGGGCTATATCTCGGAAACCGTAAGGTGTAGGAAGTTGATACTTGGCAGGGACATTGGTTAGGGGGTGTAGGTATGTAGCTTCATGGTGTGACCTTGATTTGACCTTTGACCTTGTCGCAGTGACCTTGACCTTTAAAATCTTGTTGCACCTTTGGGTCTGTCTTTTGATGCACATTAAACACTGTTAAAGTCATATGAGAATTCATTAAGAATTTACTTTTACAACTTCTCATTGTAACAGATGGAATTTCATCGATTGCCCCCAACACCACACATAAGCATTCATTGAATGTATTACCACTTCTGTATGCATGGTAATATTCAAAATATCCAAACCATAATTCGGCCCTGCCAGATGTGGATAAAGAGTGTCGTAATGTTTAGTTTACTGATTAATGCTGTCATCTTGTTATTGAATTGTCTTGTTTTAATACTCATTGTTACATGCATTATTAGTCGAATCTTTGATTCGAGTTATGTACTGGGTTGTGGCCGTGATTTTAAATCGGCCGTTTAAGTACTTAAATATCAACTTCTGTGCAATATTTGTTCACATATCTGCACATTAAGGTGTATAGTATACACTCAGCCATTTTGAAGATTTTTAATGCTTTTATTAAGTTATATTTTATAAAGTAAAAAGCTTGTCTAGCACTACGTCTGGCTTTCTGTAAGGTCCCGTATGTCCTAGAAACTATTGTGTTACCCATTGTAGTGGCCTACTCGAACGAGTCTTTTTTAACGGTTTCGTCTGCTGGTTTCTAGACGTGAAACCCCAATTAATTTATTTGTCTGCTGGTTTATTTGTCAAACAAATAAACCGCAAAGAAATTAATGAATGAAGTGACGTCACGGTAGTACTATACATTTGTCGTTCAGCCAATCAGAATCGAGAACACCTCTGGCAGAGACAATGAAAATATTCAAACTCTGTAGTTCTACATTCAACCACTCGAAGGCGCTTTTGCATGTACTAGAAGTGAGTGATGAAAATGTGAGGCTACAATGGGGTTTCTAACAATATTTTACAAATATATATAATCCAGCAATGTTTTACTGTCACCGCACCTCACTCTGTCTTCTCGCAATATTTAAAACAAATAAAATATCAAATGCTGGTAGTTGTACACCCACAGAGTGATGAAAACGTGAGGCTACGATGGGGTTTCTAACAAATATTTTACAAATATATAATCCAGCAATATTTTACTGTCACCGCACCTCACTCTGTCTTCTCGCAATATTTAAAACAAATAAAATATCAAATGCTGGTAGTTGTACACCCACAGAGTGATGAAAACGTGAGGCTACGATGGGGTTTCTAACAACATTTTACAAATATATAATCCAGCAATCTTTTACTGTCACCGCACCTGACTCCGTCTTCTCGCAATATTTAAAACAATTAAAATATCAAATGCTGGTAGTTGTACACCCACAGAGTGATGAAAACGTGAGGCTACGATGGGGTTTCTAACAACATTTTACAAATATATAATCCAGCAATCTTTTACTGTCACCGCACCTGACTCCGTCTTCTCGCAATATTTAAAACAAATAAAATATCAAATGCTGGTAGTTGTACACCCACAGAGTGATGAAAACGTGAGGCTACGATGGGGTTTCTAACAACATTTTACAAATATATAATCCAGCAATATTTTACTGTCACCGCACCTCACTCTGTCTTCTCGCAATATTTAAAACAAATAAAATATCAAATGCTGGTACTTGTACATCCACAGAGTGATGAAATCGTGAGGCTACGATGGGGTTTCTAACAACATTTTACAAATATATAATCCAGCAATATTTTACTGTCACCGCACCTCACTCTGTCTTCTAATTCTAATTCTAATTCTAATAGCACTTTTATAGCGCTTAATCTCTGTCAAAAGACAGACTCTAAGGCGCATCACACAAAAACATTGTTCAATATTCAAAAACCAGAGACATTGCAGGGGTCAGCACCGCGGAGAAAGCAGAAAGGAGATTGGAAATTTAGGGTGGGTATGCTTTTCCAAAGAGGTATGACTTCAACTTTGACCTGAAAGAGGCAAGTGAGTTTGCAGAGCGGACCTCATCAGGAAGGTCATTCCAAATCATAGGTGCGTCATACGCAAAACTGAGTCCAAAATGTTTTCGAGACTTGAAAATTGAACCAAAGTGGGGAACCTCAAGAAATATGCCATCAGATTGACTTCGACGAGTGTTATATGCACTATGTCTGGGAATGAGGAAAGGTTCAAAGTATTTGGGGTTACCACTGTGTAGGAACTTATATACCAACATGGCAGTCTTAAAGATAGAACGGTACTTAATTGGCAACCAATGTAGTGCTTTTCTAACTGGAGTGATGTGTGAGTACTTGGTGGTGTTGGCAACAATTCTGGCCAGGCTATTTTGAACACATTGAAGTTTGCGCAGATCTAGAGCTGAGAGACCTCTGAACAGAGAGTTACAGTAATCTAGTCGACTTCCGACCAGAGCATTGGCAGCCATAAGAGTAGCTTCATGTGTCAGATGTCCTCGGAGTCGCTTAAGATCCCGGACATGAGCAAAACAAGCCTTGCAGACCTTCCTAACATGGCAAGAGAATGAGAAATCAGAATCAAACCAGACACCAAGGTTCCTAACTGCATCTGTTGGTGATTTGAGATTACCAAGTATGTTGACCGGGAAGGACTGATTAAGTTTTTCGCGCTGAGACTTTGAGCCAAACACAATGAATTCGGTCTTATCTGGATTTAGCTTGAGCTTATTTGTAGAGAGCCATCTCTTTACGTCTTCAAGGCAGTGTGACAGCTTATCAAGGGCCGAGGCAACATTTTTATGTGTGAGGTGTACATACAATTGTGTGTCATCAGCGTAGAACTGGAAACTAATACCAGGATGATTCTGTATGACTTTACTCAGTGGAGTAGTATAGAGTGAAAAAAGGATTGGCCCCAGGACAGAGCCTTGAGGCACACCATACAATAACTTTTTGGCATCAGATAAAATTGACCCAATCTTAATGCACTGAACACGGTCTGAGAGATAAGACTTAAACCAATCGAGGACAACCCCGCTCACACCAAACCAGGAGCTAAGAGAATTAAGTAGCGTATCATGATCAATAGTATCAAACGCTGCTGATTGATCCAAGAGAACGACAGCAGTAGCCTCACCTTTAGCAAAAGCCAAATGAACATCATTCTTAATTGAAAGCAATGCAGATTCAGTTGAGTGACCTAGTTTGTAGGCAGATTGCCTGACATTCTCCAGTCCGTTCAAACTAACATGGTCATTCAACTGAGAAGCAACAACACGTTCAACCAGTTTGGATATGAAGCCCAACCCAGAAACAGGTCTGTAGTTTTTTAAGTCATTGGGTGGTAGTGATGACTTTTTAATCAATGGGGTTACAATAGCCTTCTTGAATTCATCAGGTACAACACCTTCTGACAACGAGCAGTTAACAAGCCTGGTGATAGAGGGCAGTAAAATATCAATACATTCCTTAACAAGAAATGTAGGCCATGGGTCTAACAAACAAGATTTAGTGGGTGACTTCATGATAATTTTTCTAATTTTTCTGATAATTCTTCTCGCAATATTTAAAACAAATAAAATATCAAATGCTGGTAGTTGTACACCCACAGAGTGATGAAAATGTGAGGCTACAATGGGGTTTCTAACAATATTTCACAAATATATAATCCAGCAATATTTTACTGTCACCACACCTCACTCTGTCTTCTCGCAATATTTAAAACAAATAAAATATCAAAGCTGGTAGTTGTACACCCACAGAGTGATGAAAACGTGAGGTCAGATACTTTAAGCACAGAACTCACGGCCATTGCACCCAAGTCATTAATATTCTGTGTCCTCGATTCTGATTGGCTAAACGACAAATACTTCATCGGTAAAATACAACATAACCTCTGATCCCCGATTATCGCTCATTATGGCTATCGTAATATTGTAGAAATAACACCCTCATAAAATATTGTCCGGAAACACCCTCAAAGAACTGCCGTGACTGCGCATATTTGCTCATTAATATTAATGCGGCCGTGGACAGGAAATATCCTAGTGGTTTTCATCTTAAACCAGCCTTGTAAAACTGCGCATCTACAGACCCTTTATATTTGTAAACCTTTCACATCACGTCACTACAAATACCCATCTTGCTACACAAATCTGAAAACAACTTCCCTGGAAGCGGTTTGCAAATGTGGGCGATAATACCGAGTTTACAGATTTCAACACCCAGTGCTGTCCTAGGGGGCTTAATTAGTGGTGTAGCGGTTAGAGTTCTCTCCTCCAACCTCTGAGGCCGCCGGTTCGAATCTTGGGCCAGGCGTTTCATGTTTAAAAGTTGGTAGTTACTTGCCGATGCCCGGTGGTTTACGGTTTCCTCCACCTGTAAACTACCCGTCGCAATATGACCCTGGCTGTTGAACGCGACGTAAAACAACAAATAAACAATAAACCAGTGCTGTCCTAAGATTCGACTGTGTGGTTGGATGAAAGCCAACCACTTCACCCTTGTCTTTTTCTTAGACAGTATTTTCTCTGTTTAAACATTGTTTGGACCTTTATATAACCAACAGTGCTCTGAAAGTATGCTGAACTTCTGTATCTCATGGTATTAAAAATATTTCCCTAGGCTGTGGGGTACGGGCATCTCTGATGCTATTTTTGTCTCCTATTTTCATAGATTTGAAGACTTCTTTTGTGATTTCTTTGAGCAGAACTGCCATGTTTTGTTTTCATCAACTTTACTACCTGTTAGCAGGCCTATTCAGTTGGTATTATGCTAGAACAAAGCTTTTTATGTCAGCTGACTTGTCAGTCAGCTGACATTATGTCGTCACTCTGCGGCGTGGGCGTACGCGTACGCGTACGCGTCCGCGTGAACAACTTCTTCTCCAAAACTACAAGGCCTAGAGACGTGCTGTTTTTTTTAAAAGATACCTTATCTATCGAGGATGAAAAATTGTTCAAGGCATGCAAATCTGTCTGTTCGTCTGTTTGCTAGAGACATTACAAGGGGGGTACCCCCACCAAAAGTGTGAAAATTTCAACACTTAATCACAATTTTCTCAGTGACTATTGCAGGGATTTCTCTCATATCTTGCATATATGTACTAGGCCACAGGTAGATTCTCTTGTGTGAGTATGAGACCTGGATCTGTCTTACTTTTTTTTTTATAAATTTTTTTAATAATTTTTAATGCATTAAAATTCATGAAATCATGCACAAAATCATTTATAACTTGAAAAGTGTTGCATTTAGAGCATTTTGTTAAAATATGTTATTCAGCTACTTTTTTCATAGCTACAATATGGTGAGTAAGTTGGGTGCCTGTCTCAATAGCTAAGTGAGTAATAGCTACTTTTGGGCTTTTCAGTAACTTCCATCATGAGTAAAATCACTTGTAACTTAAAAACTATTGCATTTAGAGAATTTCGTATAAATATGTTATTCAGCTACTTTTGGGTCAGCTATAACATAGTAAAATTTTAGACCTGTAGCTCATGGCATAGCTGAGTAATAGCTACTTTTAGGTTATCACTGTTGAGTAAATCGCTTATAACTTCAAAACTATTGCATTTAGAGAATTTTGTATAAATATGTTATTCAGCTACTTTTGGGTCAGCTATAACATAGTAAAATTTCAGACCTGTAGCTCATGGCACAGCTGAGTAATAGCTACTTTTAGGTTATCACTGTTGAGTAAATCGCTTATAACTTGGAAACTATTGCATTTACAGTATTTTGTTTCAATATGTTATTCACCTATTTTGGGATCAGCTATAACATAGTGAAGTTTCAGATCTGTGGCTCATTGCATAGCTGAGTAATAGCTACTTTGAAGTTCTCACTATTGAGTAAATCACTTGTAACTTAAAACCTATTGCATTTAGAGAATTTCGTATAAATATGTTATTCAGCTACTTTTGGGCCAGCTATAACATAGTGAAATTTCAGATCTGTAGGTCATGGCACAGCTGAGTAATAGCTACTTTGAAGTTCTCACTATTGAGTAAATCAGTTGTAATTGGAAAACTATTGCATTTACAGAATTTCGTATAAATATGTTATTCAGCTACTTTTGGGTCAGCTATAACATAGTAAAATTTCAGACCTGTAGCTCATGGCATAGCTGAGTAATAGCTACTTTTAGGTCATCACTATTGAGTAAATCAGTTGTAACTTGAAAACTATTGCATTTACAGTATTTTGCTTAAATATGTTGTTCACCTACTTTTGGGTCAGCTATAACATAGTAAAATTTCAGACCTGTAGCTCATTGCATAGCTGAGTAATAACTACTTTGAGGTTCTCACTATTGAGTAAATCAGTTGTAATTGCAAAACTATTGCATTTAGAGAATTTAGTATAAATATGTTATTCAGCTACTTTTGGGTCAGCTATAACATAGTAAAATTTCAGACCTGTAGCTCATGGCATAGCTGAGTAATAGCTACTTTTAGGTCATCACTATTGAGTAAATCAGTTGTAACTTGAAAGCTATTGCATGTACAGTATTTTGCTTAAATATGTTATTCACCTACTTTTGGGTCAGCTATAACATAGTAAAATTTCAGACCTGTAGCTCATGGCATAGCTGAGTAATAGCTACTTTTAGGTTATCACTGTTGAGTAAATCACTTATAACTTGGAAACTATTGCATTTAGAGTATTTTGTTGCAATATGTTATTCACCTATTTTGGGGTCAGCTATAACATAGTGAAGTTCCAGACCTGTGGCTCATTGCATAGCTGAGTAATAGCTACTTTGAAGTTCTCACTGTTGAGTAAATCAGTTGTAATTGGAAAACTATTGCCTTTACAGAAATTTGTGCAAATATGTTATTTAGCTACTTTTGGGTCAGCTATAACATAGTGAAATTACAGACCTGTAGCTCATGGCACAACTGAGCAATAGCTATTCTCAGGCACTGACTGTTGAGTAAATCGGCTATAACTTGAAAAATATTGCATTTGGAGTATTTTGTTAAAATATATTGTTCACCTACTTTTGGGTTAGCTATAACATAGTGAAATTACAGACCTATAGCTCATGGCATAGCGGAGCAATAGCTATTTTCAGGTTCTCACTATTGAGTAAATCAGTTGTAACTTGAAAACTATTGCATTTACAGTATTTTGCTTAAATATGTTGTTCACCTACTTTTAGGTCAGCTATAACAGAGCAAAAATTCAGACATGTAGCTCATTGCATAGCTGAGTAATAGTTACTTTGAGGTTCTCACTCTTGAGTAAATCAGTAGTAACTTGAAAACTATTACATTTAGAGTATTTTGTTAAATATGTTATTCACAGACGTTTTGGTCAGCTATAACATAGTGAAATTGCAGACCTCTATGTCATGGCATAGCTGAGCAATAGCTTCTTTCAGGTTCTCACTGTTGAGTAAATCATTGTATCCAACCTGTAGGAAATCATGGGCTGGGAATCTGTTAATATGGTCCGATTTGACCTTGGAACCCTCCTTCAAGGTCAAATGAGGATAGCCAAACATAAAAGTGCTTATAACTCGCTTATTATTGGTCCTAGAGGTTTGGAATGAAAACCAACCTATAGAAAATCATGAGCTGGGAATTTTTTGGTGTGGTCGGATTTCACCTTGGACCCCTCCTTCAAGGTCAAATGAGGATAGCCAAACTTAAAAGTGCTTATAACTCGCTTATTATTGGTCCTAGAGGTTTGGAATGGAAAACCAACCTATAGAAAATCATGGGCTGGGAATCTTTTGGTGTGGTCAGATTTCACCTTAGACCCCTCCTTCCAGGTCAAACGAAGATAGCCAAACTTAAAGTGCTTATAACTCGCGTATTATTGGTCTTGGAGGTTTGGGATGGTAAACCAACATATAGGAAATCATGGGCTGGGATTCTTTTGGTGTGGTCAGATTTGACCTGGGACCCCTCCTTCAAGGTCAATTGAGGATAGCCAAACTTACAATTGCTTAGAACTCGCTTATTATTGGTCCTACAGGTTTGGGATAGTAAACAAGCTACAGGAAATCATGGGCTGGGAATTTTTTTGTGTGGTCGGATTTGACCTTGGACCCCTCCGTCAAGGTCAAACAAGGATAGCCAAACTTAAAAAGTGCCTATGACTCACTTATTATTGGTCCGAGAGGTTTGGGATGGTAAACCATCCTAAATTCTTTGGCTGGGAATCTTTTGGTATGGTCAGATTTGACCTTTGGACCCCTTCTTCATGGTCGAACGAGGATATTGCATTTATAGTATTTCTTTAAATATTTTTAACCTACTTTTTACTCTTAAACAATTACCTTGTTACTTTATTTCATAATACCATTTGCAGGGCACAACTTTTTTGTCCTTTTTTTCTGTCAGCTTCGGAATATCTTTCGAACATGCTGTTCAGTTACCATTTACTGTATTTCTGTACAGCCCTTTCCCTGATAATTATGCTTTCCTCTCATTATCACCATCACAAATCAAAAACATTCAGTCAGCTGACACAGTGCCCGTTCACGGGCACTCTCCTCTTGTTAGATTATCTGTGGAAATCAGAATGGTTGAGCAATGGTGGGATACTGAAATGGTCAATATGCTAACTACCATGCCCTAAGGAGAACCCACTGGTCAGGATTGTACTCTGAAAACAACTAACAGTGAACCAGTAGATGCCAACTCCCCAAATATTACTGGGACATAGATTCAAACCCTCATGCACAAAGATTCACACCAATCTCTTGTCTTCTGCATCTGAAACTTGTCCTCCCCATTTTTACCCCAGCCCATAAAAGGCTAGGGTTATAATCGTCCCCTGCACTGTCTGGGCATAAAGCTTGTGGGTGTTCCACAGCCTAAACCCATGCACAGATTTTCACCAAATTTTCAGGGTATGTTTACCCCAAATGGATCTAGAGCTGATTTGGTTTTGGGGAGTATCTGGCAACAACTGTTGCCATGGGCAACACTTTTACGATTTTGGGGTCTTAAAGTTTGTGCATGTCCTGCAGCCTAAACCCATGCGCCAATTTTCATCAAATTTTCAGGGTATATTTACCCCAAGAGGATCTAGAGCTGATTAGGTTTTTGGGGTATCCGGTAACAACTGTTGCCATGGCAATACATTTAAGATTTTTGGACTTAAAGTTTGTGGGTGTTCCACAGCCTAAACCCATGCCCCGATTTTCACCAAATTTTCAGGGTATGTTTACCCCAAGACGATCTACAGCTGGTTAGGTTTTGGTTGGTACCCTGTAATAACTGTTGCCATGGCAACTTTTTAAGATTTTTAGGTCTTAAAAATTTTGGGTGTTCCACAGCCTAAACCCATGCATGGATTTTAACCAAATTTTCAGGATTTGTTTACCCCAATAGGATCTGGAGCTGAAACTGAATAGGGAGCCAATGGAGTTTCCTGAGTACCGGAGTTATCCGAGTGTATTTACACGAATTTGTAACAATTCTAGCAGCACTATTTTGGATAGACCGTAATCTATGAAGATTGACTTTAGAGAGACTCCTGAAAAGTGAGTTACAGTAGTCCAACCGACTACTAACAAAAGCATTGGCAACCGACACAGCTGCATCCTGAGTCAAGAACTGCGTAATATTTCTAAAATCTCTCAGTTGACTAAAGCAGCCTTTACAAACATTCTGGACGTGTTTAGAGAAGGAAAAATCAGAGTCGAACCACACACTCAGGTTCCTGACAGACTCGGTGGGGTGAAGGGGGTTACCCAGGATATCAATTGGGAAACATGCATTTAACCTTTCTCTCTGTTTCTTGGAGCCAAAAAGTATGAACTCAGTTTTATCAGGATTAAGTTTAAGTTTGCTAGCCAACATCCATTCTTTGACATCTTGAAGGCATCTGTTCAACTTATCAAAGGCAGCTGAGGCATTCATGTGTGAGAGATGGACATAAAGTTGTGTGTCGTTGGCATAAAAATGGAAGTTTACACCTTGGTGTTCAGACTTCCCAAAGGTATAAAGCTTAAAACAGCAGTACAATTTAAGTAAAGGTTAAAATTAAATTTGCAGTGAGGAAATTTTATCAAAATATACTTTGATTGTAGTTTTTTCTAGCTTTGTATTAAGTATGAAGTTCCACAGGTATTCCTAATAGCTGTAAAAACAAACTCCCGTGGAGTGGAAGGTCAAAAGTAAAAAGGGACAATATATGTTTGCTGTGGGTTTTAAATTAAGATGATTAAAAACCTGCAAACTAAATTAATGTCTTTCAAGAGAAATGGTGTTATCAGTGTCTATTGTCAGTTACAGGAGATTCAGCAGAGTATATATGTATGTGTGATTGTCATCCCTCACAGTATATAGAAAAGATCTCCTTTATAAAAACATGTTAGACAATTAGAACACATATGTTGCCTATTTTATGACCCAAGCTTGTGTTTTGTCAGAACTATCTGTTGTTCTTAGTGGGCTAATTGGATTTTTTTGATTAAAACCAAAAATATGTGAAGAAATAAGAATAATGTTCAAGTTTATAGATATATATAAAAAATTTAATCAGTAAATGTTATCAGTCATTTGATTTAAAGACAAAGAATAGTAGCTTTGTCAGTAGTATTAAGAGAAACAATAGTGCTTTACTGATCAGTCAGAGTAAAAAATATTTGTCATGTTGTATAGTCTTCTGTCATTTAGACAAAATAGAAGCATCTAGTTATTATTAAATGTCAATATCTTGAGTTTCTTAATACATGAACTGAATCCAAACCATGCCAAAATTATATTTTAAAAAATATTGGATTCCGTACCTCTACTTAATCCCCATATATCCAAATTTCAAGTAGGTTTCCATAACATTTCAAGTACCTTTGATGTACATTTTAGTAGTTACCAGTTCATCTAAATAAGTCCCCAATTATTGTCAATTAGCATCACATTATGAGAATTTATTTCATCAAACTTTAAATATATTTTATGTATCTGTGTATACTAACATTAACAATAATCTCTGCCAGCCTTCACTGCCTTAAAACAGTATTTTATTGCGTTAATACATCCTATCCAATGGACAATATGCTAAACCGGTCGGCGCAGACCGGCCCGCCAAACATCAGAAAAAGACGTCCTGTGTTTCCACCGGCTGGCCGGTCCTCACACTGCACTCGCCAGGTGGCGTGTCGTACTTCCTTCCTGTCTAGTCAAGCTGACGTCATAGCATCTTTTTCGTTTGGCGCATGCACTGCCTGCACGGATTTTCTGAGTTGGAAAAACTTTTATATATTTTGTGAGTTTGTGATTGTACGTTGCTTTGAAACTTTAACATTTACTTCTATAAGTACTATAGAACATTATGTCTTCTCCCAACCAGCGTAGAGGGGGTTGTGGCCACACGATGGCAGGTTATGACCTTCACTCAGTTTGTGCGCGTTGTCGCGATAAGAAAAAGGGCTCTGACCCTTGCATTGAAACTCCACCTGCGGCTTGCTCCCATTGTGACACCTTAACTGCAGAGCAAAAGGCCCAGTTGTCAACCCCTTCATATAAACTTAAGAAGGAGAAAAAAGAAGCAAAGTCGTCTACACCAGCCAAGGCATCAGACACTCTCAGTCCCACCCTCGTGGACCCGGCACTTGTGTCGGTAGTGGGGGTCGTGGATGACCAGACAACCTCTGGTTTGAGTGGGCCAGCTGAAAAGAAAAAGAAGACTGAGAGCAAGAAATCATCGTCTACAACTGCCAAGTCAACTAAGCCGGAGAAGTCGGTGAAGTCATCTAACCGACCAGCTTCTACCTCAACCACCGACCAGGGCAAGTCCACCCCCTCTTCTACTGATGCTAAGATCTCAGATCTCAACAGAAAGTGGTCGGACAGATTTAACAGGCTGGAAGCCTTGTTGATGGCCAAGACTTGGCAAAAACCTCAGGACCCCGTGTTCAGCACGGTGAAGGTCACTCCGGCTCATGCTCCACCAGCCAACGTGGTCCGGCCAGACCCTTTTTTGAAGCCTGTCTCTCAGCCTTCTCAAGTCACCGACCCTGCTGTTGACTCACCGGCCACCGATTCTTCTCAGCCCAGAGCTGCTGCAAGAGCTTCATCTTCTACCCAGCTGGCACCGGCTACCAGAGAAACTGTTCAGAGACAATTGACCAGTGCCTTTGACACGTCAAGAAAGGACTCTCCCTCTTCTAGTGGATCCGACACCGACATCATCTGACCGACCTCCCTTAGATATCTTCCCGGAGGAAGGTGAACTTTCAGATGATCAGGAAGCAAATCTCTCAGATCATAAACAATCACTCTCCGAAGAGCAATCTTATCGAGAGACAATGAGAGGAATCCGCTCATACATGAACTGGGACCACATTCCAGACATTGACTCTGGTGCTACTACCTCAGAGGACAACCCCTTTGCGGGTCCGAAAGTTCGCACACCGGGCAAGGTCTCTGTTAACTTGCCAACCGATGAGTGGTTGTGTCGGAAAATGTCAAAACTTAACATCACACTAGTGCAGGGATATCCCACACGTACTTCTGAAGCCGGAGGACTGTTAAGGGACCAATTTGTCCGGCCTCCAAAGTCTCAGCAGAAGCGGTATAGGTTTCATGCGAATCCCAAGAAGGAATCTGAACAGACTGTCTCTGCATGGCATACCGGATCATCAAGGCTAAACAGCGCCTATCTTAGGATAGCTAGGCAGGCCGGTATTGCCACTTTTCCCATGTCTCGCCCAATTTCCCAGGAAAATTTAAGAAAATGCGAGAGGTCCGCGCTCGAGTCTACAGTGATCTGCAATCACGCAGCCGGCTTCAACCGTTGTTTGCTAAAGATACAAGACAACATGAACAATCAGTTGAAGGCTGTGAAGGTTGAGTCCAAAGGAAAGGCAGCAGCCAAAGTGTCATCAACAGTAGATGAGCTCCAGTTCTTGCTAGATTTTAATTCTAGTGTTTGCCAAGCCATGGCGAAATCCATGGAACACTTGACCGAGTTCGTTTTTGTTACCATGGCTAACACTACTCTCCTTAGACATGACTCTTATCTAGCCTACCTCAAGGCCGGTGTAAAAGCGGATACACTGAATGCTCTCCGTACTGCCCCTCTTCATCTGGACACCTTGTTCCCGGACAGTGTTGTTAAAAGGGCAGAGGAGGACATTTGACAAGGGCCGGTCAACTTCAGTGTACAAGGGTCGGAGGTACCACCCATACGAAAGAGAGGATTCTAGATCGGACAAACAACAAGACAGGCCAGCTTGGAAGAACCTGTACCGTACCCAGCGTAGGAAGAACAACAAGGGAAAACAACAGTACTCCTCACGTCCGGCCAAGGGTCAGCAGCAGTACAAATGACAATCAATGTGTATTACTGTTGAAGCCTCTGCTGCTGACTGGGAGCTCCACAGGAAAAACAATGAACACTTTAAATGTAAAGCTAAATGTTGTACATTCTGTTCATACTGCGCCCGGGCATTCTCAAAAGAATGAAATAAGTCCCGGGGCAGCAGGCTGTTACTACAAGAAAGATATATTAAAACCTGTGAAAAGTGTTTCTTGTGTCACTCCATTGTCTTATGTAAATCCTGTCTTAATTGCTCCAAATGTTGTCACAAATCTGACTGTAGGGGCCAGACTTCAAAAGTTTTGGAAAAACTGGTTAGATCTGGGTGCCGGACCGAAAGTGGTTCAAATCTTGAAAGAGGGCTACACCATCCCCTTTCGGATCCGGCCGAACTTGTCAAGAACCCCCACAGTCATAAGCTGCTATGGCAATCCTCACAGAAATCTCAAACTGTTAGAGGCATTACATCAGCTTATGGACAAGAATACCATAGGACTAGTTCACAAAAAGGTCTCACTAGGTTTCTTCAGCCGACTATTTTTAGTCCCAAAACCCGACAACAAGTGGAGACTGATCTTAGACCTAAGCAATCTGAATCTTTTCCTCAAGACCAAAAAATTCAAGAAGGAGAGACCGGAAACCATCAGAACATCCCTCCAAAAGGGAGAATGGGTAACCTCCATAGATTTCAAGGACGCTTACTTCCACATTCCAATACAGGAATGGTCCAGGAAGTACCTGAGATTTCATATCCAGGGACAGACCTACCAGTTCAAAGCACTGTCGTTAAGGTCTGTCGACAGCTCCCATGGAGTTTACTATTATAGCAAAGCAGGTGAAGCTGATGGCCATTCACAACGGTATAAGGATCCACCAGTACCTAGACGACTGGTTGGTGAGAGCCACATCCCACCAGGTCTGTGTCCAACATACAGGTGTTAATAAAAATGTGTCGGCGTTTAGGTTGGCTAGTGAATGTAGGAAAGTCGGAGCTGGAACCCAAGCAAGTTTTCAACTTCGTAGATTACCAATTCGACCTCGAGTTCGGTCGGGTCCGACCGACACCGGACCGGTGGCAAAACCTTCAGGACAAGATACTGGCTCTGATTCCCTTACCGGCATGTTCGGTAAGGGAATTTATGTCCCTGATAGGTTTACTAACAGCCACAGAAAAACAAGTTCACCTGGGCAGACTACACATGAGGCCCATTCAGTGGCATCTCAAAAGCAATTGGAGAATACCGGAATCCTTGGAAAAAGGGATCCCTCTACATCCTCTACCTCCCAGATCTCTACATCCTCATTTACAATGGTGGCTGAAGAAAGACAATGTCCTCACCGGCCAACCATTACACCCCATACAACATGCTCTGCAGATCTTTACAGATGGATCAAAAGAAGGGCGGGGCGCTCACTTAAACGAGTTCACTGCCAGAGGAGATTGGTCCCTACCGGAAAGCAGGCTACACATAAATTATCTGGAACTCAAAGCAGTTCTTCTAGCCTTAAAAGAGTTTCAAGATCTATGCGTGGGCAAAATGGTTCTCGTAGCAACCGACAATACCACAGTAGTAGCCTATATCAACAAGGAAGGGTATGAGGTCCGGCCCAGGTCCGGCCCACTCTGTGCCCTACTATGCAGAATCTTGACCTGGTGTTCTGGAAAGCAAGTAACTCTGAAAGCCAGACATATCCCCGGCCGCTTAAATGTGGTAGCGGACAAACTTTCCAGACTGTCAGACCATCCAAACAGAATGGTACCTCCTTCCGGAGGTTTTTCGAGCCCTGTGCAGCAGGTGGCACCAACCTCAAATAGATCTCTTTGCTACGAGATTCAACAACAAATTGCCCCTGTTTGTATCACCAGTTCCGGACCCCATGGCCACTGCAGTGGACCCACTCAGTTTGTCATGGGAGAATCTGGACGCGTATGCCTTCCCACCGACAGCCATATTCGGCAAAGTAGTGGAGAAGTTGCAGGACTGTCCATATCAAAGGTTGATCATTATTGCCCCGGGATGGCCCAACATGACATGGTTTTGGGACCTAGTGGAAATGTCCAGTCAGATCCCATTACTCTTGCCTCAGCTTCCAAACCTGCTGACCCAACCCTTCAATCAGGCCCCTCACAGGAGTCTGACAAACCTAAATCTCCATATGCATGGCTCCTAGAGCCACAGCTATCAGGGAGCAGGGTTTCTCTGAGGTGGTGGCAACAAGAATTGAAGCTCCTCAAAGAGGATCAACCAGATCAGTCTATGAGGCTAAATTGTGCATCACAAATCAGGTGGACTTCAGGGCACCACCTGTGAAGTCAGTTGCTGATTTCCTCATGTACCTTTTTGAGGAGAGGAAATTACAGCCCAGCACCATTGATGGCTACAGGTCTGCCATTGCTGATAAACTGGGAAGTTCAACCCTCAACATCAGCAAAGATGAAAATCTCACCCGTCTCTTAGACAGTTTCCACAGAGACAGACCCAAGGGCAGAAGGGGTATCCCCTCCTGGAACCTTTGGTTTTGCACCAGCTCACAAAGGCTCCATTTGAACCAATTAAGGAGACCTCCTTGAAGCATTTGTCCTTCAAGACGGTTTTTCTCCTGCCCTGGGTTCAGGCAAACGCAGAAGTGAGATTCATGCTTGGCAGTGTAAAAACATCAGACACCAGTCGGACTGGTCGAAGGTGTCACTGTACCCATCTCCCAGCTCTCTTTCCAAAAACCAGCTGGCTAAAGTGGGTCCGGACAGCGTGGCCCCAGTGGTTATACCAGCCCTGGCCCCGACCCTGGATAGGTCCCTCAAGTCTGACAGGTCCCTCTGTCTGGTCAGAGCATTGCGCTACTACTTGGACAGGACCTCAGACATCAGGCAGAATAAGGAGTTAGTTTTTGTCTCCTTCAAGAAAGGTATCGACAAAGATATCTCAGCTGCCACTATCTCCTCATGGATCAAGCAGACTGTGATCCTATGTTATGAGCGCTCAGACCAAGAGGCCCACACCTTACATCAGGTTAAAGTCCATGATGTCAGGGCCTTTGCTGCTTCCAAGGCCTTCCAATCGGGGATCTCCTTGGAACAGATCTTGTCGGCCTGCCACTGGAAGTCACATAACACCTTCACACAATTTTATCTGAAGGATGTGGCATGGGCTGATTCTAAGCTTTATCACCTGGGACCTGTAGTGGCTGCTCAGCAGATCCACCAGTAGCCCAGGTCAGAGAGGAGATCTGTACATATGTATATAGTGTATATATAGTTAAGAAGCATCAAAAAAAAAATCAGACGTGCTTCCTTCGGGAGGTTTATTTCCTTGGGACTGAACTCATCCCTCTCTTCCCCTACCTCAGAGCAGGTCTGTACAAAGAGGGGGGGGAGGCGAGTCGGTTTGGACCGGTTAACCGGTTTCTGTTGACCAACTATAGCCTTAAGGGTCTTGACAATCTTAGATCGACCAAGGCTTAGAGGAATGTTGTTAGTTATTTTCTGAGTTCGCATAAGTCCCTAGTAACTTAGCCGCTGACCAAGCGGTACTTATTCAGCATATTGTCCATTGGATAGGATGTATTAACGCAATAAAATTGCAAATTTAATAAGTAAATAAAATTTTTATAAGTTAATACCCTATCCAATGGACACACAAGAGCCTCCCACCGACCCCGCTATCAGTTCACTAGGGGTCTAATAGGTTTAGACAACGAAAAAGATGCTATGACGTCAGCTTGTCTAGACAGGAAGGAAGTACGACACGCCTCCTGGCGAGTGCAGTGTGAGGACCGGCCAGCCGGTGGAAACACAGGACGTCTTTTTCTGACGTTTGGCGGGCCGGTCTGTGCTGACCGGTTTAGCATATTGTCCATTGGATAGGGTATTAACTTATAAAAATTTAATTTACTTATTAAATTTGCAAATTTTTAGTACTTTTACAATTAATCTATACATCAGTGAGTAATCTTTTTATACTCATAAAAGCAACAAGTTTATTGTGAGTAGGTACAAGGTCGAAATATTGTTTCGGTCTACATACACATGCTACAAAGCAATCAGAAACCCAAGTAGTGCACTAGAGTAGGGCACATTTTATTATGCTACAATAGCTTACCATGTGGGATTTAATGCTGTTCTCGGGTTGCCACACCCGGGGCCAACGTCTTAGAAAAAAAGACAGTTCTTGTTAGCCACCGGATACACTGCTAGTTGTCGTCACGTGATAACCTCTGACCTCTCGCCCTACTTTCTCGTTGGCCACGCGAATTACAATGCTTTATTTTACAAGGAATATTATTTTCATTTTTACAAGGATATACTTATTGTTGGATATGGAAACTACACCAGTTTCCTTATTTTATTGCATAGAATCACAATTCGATGTCTTTTCATAGCTCAGATAAGTATCTCTACCATATTTTACAACGGAAGTCCACTTCCGGGTTCACGTTGTAAAGCAATGGCGACTCGTTCATGTGGTTTCTATTACAGGATATATATATATGCCTGTCAGTAAAATAAAATAAAATAAATATGTAGCCCTATCTGCTTCATTATTTGACCATTTTTAGGGTTTAAAAGTGTATAAATGTAACACAAACGAGTCCTTGTCGAGTGAAATAATCGAAACCACTTCCAGTTTTTTATCGAGACAGCATTTCTTGCAATTTGCACGTCTCGCGTAGGTAGTTTATATACAGGAATATATGCCTGTTGAAATCAAATCAAATAAATTTTGCAACGGTTTATCCCCGTTCTTCTACTCTATTGGTCCATTTTAAGGGTTAAAATATAATATAAAGCACAATTCTAACTGGGGGAATCCTCGGGGAAACCCCTGTGATGACGTCACGTCTAGACCGCATGTGCTGAGAGACGCGGGTTTCTTACAGTACGTTTATAAATAAAATAAAATAAAATAATATATTTTATCCCTTCTTTCCTGTATTATTGACCATTTATAAGGTTAATACTTAAATAAACAGGAATAGAATTCTTCATTAATCGTCTAGACATTACGTGTCTCTTTAGACCACAAGGTAACCTTGGTTACCCATTATTATATCCCCAGACGAAAGTCGGGGATATATTGGATTCAGGTCCGTCGCGCCGCCGCCGTAGAAATTTCCTTGTGGACGCGATAACTCAAAAACAAATTAATATTTTTTTTTCAAACTTGGTACACATGTTAAGGTGCCCAAAGGAAGATCCCTATTTTAAGGTGACCTTAAACTCCCAGTAAAAAAGAACTTATGGCCACCTTAAGGTCAGAAATTGCACTTTTGGCCACTTAGAGCCCTGTAGGTCACAAACTATGATGCTCAGCTGGCTGAAATTTTACCTGACAACACATTAATATGTTCTTAGTACATGTGCCGAAAATCATGACTTTAAGTTGAGGAGAAAATTGTGTTTGAGGCCCATAAATACCCCCACTTAGGGATTTTTTGCTATACTTTACACATATTTTGCCCTATAATTTGGAAGTGATAATTCTGATGAGTCTCAAACTGCGCTAGGTATAACTTTGATATGTAATCCTTGTCTGTAGAAAATTTTAGGGCTGTAGGTTTACCCAAAGGGGTCGACTTAAGGTCTCAAAAGTGCCCACAGAGACCCAATTTATGCACTTTTTGCCACTTTCAAGCACTGTAGCTTTCAAACTATGTCTCTCATCTAAGTTAAATATCATCTGGGAATATATCTATGTGTTTTCTTATATGTGCCCCAACATTTAGGCCTTTAATAGACAGTTAACCTGTGTATCAGGACCATAAACACCCACCCGAGTGACCCTTATAAGACATTTTTCACATCTTTTTCCCTGTAACTTGGAAATGGTAAGTCTGAGAAGTTTCAAACTGTATTAGATATATATTCTGTGTGTAATCTTAGTATGTAACAGATTTTAAGTCTGAAGCTTTAATTTTGAAGGTCAAATTGAGGTCTCTAAAAGGCTCCCAAAGACCCAATATTTGGACTTTTTGCTACTTTTAAGCCCTGTGACTATCAAACTATGTGACTGATAGAGCTCAAATCCTATCTGAGAAGATATTAGTATGTTATTTTTATATGTGCCAAAAATTAAGGCTTTAAGAAGACATTTAACCTGTGTATGAGGACCATAAATCCCCACCCGAGTGACCATTTTTAGACATTTTTCACATATTTTTCCCTGTAACTTGGAAATGGTAAGTCTAAGAAGTTTCAAACTGTATTAGATGCATATTCTATGTGTAATCTTAGTATGTGACAAATTTTAAGTCTGAAGCTTTAATTTGAAGGCCACATTTAGGTCTCTAGAAGGCCCCATAAAGACCCAGTATTTGGACTTTTTGCCAATTTTAAGGCCTGTGACTGTTAAACTATGTGACTGATAGAGCTGAAATCTCATCTGATAATACATTATTATGTTCTTTTTACATGTGCCAAAAATCAAGGCTTCAAGTAGACATTTAACCTGTGTATGAGGACCTTTAACACCCACCTGAGTGACCCTTTTAAGACATTTTTCACATATTTTGCTCTGTAACTTGGAAATGGTAAGTCTAAGAAGTTTCAAACTTTATTAGATACATATTCTATGTGTAATCTTAGTATGTAACAAATTTTAAGTCTGAAGCTTTAATTTGAAAGCCACATCGAGATCTCTAAAAGGCCCACAATGACCCAATATTTGGACTTTTTACCACCTTTAAGCCCTGTAACTGTTAAACTATGTGATTGATGGAGCTGAAATCCCATCTGGGAATGCATTATTATGTCCTTTTTACATATGCCGAAAATCAAGGTTTTTAGTAGACATTTAACCTGTGTATGAGGGCCATAGACACTCGCCCAAGTGCCTTTTTTGACATTTTGTCCGCATTTTGCTCTGTTATTTGGAAATGCTTAGTGTGACAAGTCTTAAACTGTATTATATATGATTTTTGTTTGTTATGTATGTCCCCCCAAAAAGTTTCAGATCTGTAGTTTAATTGCTAAGGTCTCTTTAACAATTGTAAAGTGCCCACAGAAACCCAATTTATGGATATTATGCCACTTTAAAGCCCAGTAACTGTCAAACTATGTGGGTTATAGAGCTGAAATCTTTGAATTTTTAAAAGGAAATGCCTGTCTATTTAAATTTTGAATATTAATAATGTTATGGCTATCTTAGTCTTTTAAGAACTTATTTTTGTGTCTTATACCTCTGCTTGCTGAGTTTTTCACTTTTTAAAATGAAACTGGTGAAACATATTGAAGTAGACAAAATGGACACTTTAAGTGAGCTTTAAGTCCAAATATTAATGAAATTATATCCTTATGTAGTAAAACTAGGGGATTTTTAACCCTCAACTAGCCCAGTTTTATTCAACTTGCCTCAGTTAATTTTGGCACAGCTCCTACAGTTATGAACTCATTTCAGTTGATAATCACATACTTAAAATTCTCAATTCTTTTTGTATTTGAGTACCCCTTTTATATAGATTGTTTGTTTACCATTTATGCTCAACCCACATCCCCCACCCGGATTCCCCCCACCCACCTCTGGGACCTCCAGCTATATTGAGTGACACTAAATAAACAAAGGTATTTAATGATATCAGATGAGAAACAAAGAACTCAATGGGGTTGCAGATCTTGTGTAATAGTGAGAGAGGTGTGGAGAAGGGGAGAGGGGTGGGGGTGGGAGGTGGTGGGCTTCATTACATATAACACAAAGGGGAGTCAGAACTGAGATTGTGTCACATATTTAGGTTGCATATATATGGACCACATATATAGGTATAGAGGAAATGAATAACTGAAAACAATTTGCAAATTCTAAAAATAATATAATAAAATAATAATATAAATAATTTTTTTTTAAATAATATTTTATTTGTGAACAAATATAGAAACAGATATGCGCTTTTGGGATTATGAATTTTAGAATGGACATTGAATCATCAATCATTTAAATACTTTGAAGGAAGATTGAAAAATATGATGAGTTGAGTTAAAAATAATATTTTATTTGTCAACAAATATAGAAACAGATATGCTCTTTTGGGATTATTATTTTAGAATGGACATTCAATCATCAATCATTTAAATACTTTGAAAATAGGTTTAGAGTTATCATTGCAGGAAGATTGAAAATATAATTTGAGTTATGTATTCGGCGTCTGGGGATACACCATCTTCCTTGGGGAGATATAAACAGAGTAGATTGATGTGCTGAAGTTCATATAATAATGGGTAATTATGTTTTAAAAAATTCCCGATCAAAACCTGTGGCGTGAGTGATGACCTGTCTGGGGATATGTTGGCGCCGAGTTGGCCCAATCTAGTTTTAATTATATTTTAATTCATCCAGTTTTAAATTATAATTTCTTGTTTTCTTTAGATTCTATGTTATTTAATAAAATTCTGTGTAATTTCTGCTTTCCTTATCTCACAACTAGTGTTAGGAATCGGTCTAAAAAATCAGAATCGATTAATCGGTAATTCTAAGTGATCGATTATCGATTATAATCGTTTTTCTGCTTGCTTTGTAAGAAAGACAGAATATTCTTTTTTAACCAAATATAATAACAATAGTCTTCCAATAGGTCAGTGGTGAAAAAATCCAGGTTATTTGTTTGGGGTAGGGAAGGGGCTATGTTAGGAAACCAATAGGTTGAAGAGTCAACAAATATGTGTGTTAGCAATAATATAATTATCTACTAAGGTGACCTTAGCAATTTTCATTCTCCCTTTTCATCAGCTAAATCATTTACAGTGTTTGAATGTAACTTCAGCAGATTAGCAACCAATCATGCTTAAAATAAACAATATTTCAACCCCTTTTGTTCAACATCACTTTGTGGTACACCCGTGTTGTGAACTCAGGACACTTTTTTTAACAAACAGTGTACATATACAACAAAGAAGAATAGAATATCTGCTTATCCTTATCATATGTCAAGAACAGTGACTGCCAAGCAGCTTCTGAAAATTATCCTGCATAAAATGCTTCTTTGGGAACTAAACAGCTAGACATGTATTCATGGAATTTTCCTTCTATTTTTAACTCGGGACACTTTTCAAAGACATGCTATTTTCATTAATCAAATGGAAGAGTGACTTTTATTTTTTCTGGTCAATATTGATATTTTGTAATATATACTAGATTATATGAAACAGCCTGGCACAAGTGAACATGTATTTCAGCATTGTCACTCAAGTATATGCGTGTTAGATGGGGTCTGGAAAATGGGACTCTTATCTCAGGAATAATATGATAAAAATTTCTCAAAGCAGCATATATATGACATAAATAGTTGTATATCAGTGATACATGGATGGTGCAGTTATTTTATGTATTTAGCACTTGTATATGTTTCAGTACATGGGTGTCCTGAGTTAAAACCTTCCCAAGTTAGCAACACAGGTGTACTGTTTTTATAACACATATCTTTTTTCTTTCCTAATTTTACTTCAAACTGAAAATATCTCCTAGCCTGGCCTTCCAGGCTGTCTGAACCATAATACAAACGTGAAATATTTTTGCCATAATGCACACTGTATCAAAGGCCTTTCTCATCTGGGAGTCTCCTCAGCAAGCTAGCTTAAGTAAGTGTATGAGAACATTATGAAAAATACTCATAATGCAGTCAAACAGTTATGCCTTCTTTATACATATAAATGCCTGTGGCAAGGCTAAGTATCTCCCACCAGCTTCAATGAAGTCAGATATCCCTCACTCTTTCTCTTACTGTAAAGCATTTGTCTATTATTCTGTTAAATTTCTCTCATCCTGAAAACAATATTCCATGAATTTCCCTTTCTAAGCAGATCTTCATGATCTATTCATTTCATATAATTATAATTTCTTAGATACTGTAAAATTCTAAGTATGGCAATGTAGTAAACATTTCAGTTTTCTTGTTCAACAAAATTTGTCAAAAATATTCATGGCAGACTGCTTAAGTATTACAGTACTGTGATCTCTCTCCACTTGATTTATGGCCAAGGTTGTTATTCCCCATTTATAGGGAATATGCATGTTGTGTATGAAGCAATGAAAGTTAAATTTAATTTAGGTTGAACTTAGTTTATTGTATTAAAAGATCTTCTAAATACGTAAAGAAATTTTGAGTTTTAGTTGTAACCAACAGGAAGTAGATACCAGTCAAAGAAACATGGCAGATAATGTAAACAAATGTTACGAAAATAAAATGTTAAATATCTGTAGAAAAAGGGAAAATTAGGTGGTTTATAAATCTTACTTTCGATTCACAATCGATTCTTAAAATGAGAATTGATTTTCTACATCGAAACTTTTAAATAGACGTCGAATCGATTTTCCGTGGAATCGTAGGACCACTACTCACAACTAACCCTACCTGCAGTGAGGCGGGTGGGGCAGGTGACCTTGTGTCACAGTAGATTTACTTACGTAAATCTAGTTGTGTAGTTCCTTCAAGAAGGAAAGATAAAGCTTACATCGAAGCTTACCTTAAGGAAAGCTTACATAGAAATTATAATATCCAACTTCTTTCTCCAGGGTGGATCAGATCCCTGCTTAAATTCAGATAAGATCTTAGTTCATCCGAGATTTTACTGCATCCGAGAATCGGATGCAGTATTCCAAGTATGATTTGATACTCAGATTTTCATTGCATCTAGACCCGATGCTCAGATATCAGATCCGAGGCTCGGATGTCTGCTTCTCCATCGGATGGTCGGATGTCACACTAAGTTCCAATGCTCGGATGATCTAATCTAAAATCCGATGCTCGGATGATTGTATCTAGATCTAATCCTCGGATGATCAGATCTTAAATCTGATGTTCGGATGATGGTTCCAGATCAGAACTCTGAACAATTCTAACACACACTTGGACTAATAGTTTCAACAGCCTGGCAGTAAATATCACCTACTGGAGGCTTGGGTCCAAGTCCAAGTCCTCAAGCCCAAGAGGCCTTCTAAACAAGGTCCTTCATTCAGTCCTGGCTCTGTATTTTAGGGAAGTAGGTTGCCTGACTTCACCCTAAACAATTTTTGAGGACATTGAAACTTAGGCAGTTTTTTGAACCTCCCTGCCCCCAGGGAATTTATGCCTAGATCCTCCACAGTCTGGACTCTGAATGATTTACTAGGCCAACAGGAACTTGGGCCGTTTAATTTCCCTTAAAATGGAACAAGTTTTCAAATTTGTATCTCCTTAGGGGCCTCCTTGGGTAAGCCCCTCCTCCCCTTCTGGTCAGCAAGAGTTGAGCTTCAGGCTGCTCTTCACTAGGTTCTCCTCAATATAACCTGGTTACATATATATATGTTAAGACAGTAGCATGGCTACCTCCAGACAGGTCAAACTCAATTCCATGGTGCATATAAGCTCAGAAGGGGTATGGTGAATTCAGGTGAGATACTGGATCTTTAGATCTTAAAGTTCCCCATTCACAACTACTTTAGGAGGGACAGGAGTCCCTCATCAAGGCACCTGTAATAACACTTAGGGTTTAGGCCCTATTAATCAACCCTTTCCAATTCCCCACATCTAGAGGCTCCTACAGGAACCACCCCAATGGGGGTCATTCCATCCCTAGCAGTATCCATCTACACGTAGAAAAGTTCAAAATGGAAACTCCAGAGTCCATCAGGACCTCCCTGATTCCAGGGGAGTGGGTATCGTCGATAGACCTATCGGACACTTACCTACACATCCTCATCCATCCAAACTCAAGGAAATACCTAAGGTTTTGCTACAAGTCACAGGTGTTCCAATTCACCTCCCTCCCATTCGGATTAACCACATCCCCCCAGGTCTTTACAATGATCGTAAAGGAAGTGAAACTAATGGCCCTCTCAAGAGGACTCAGAATTCACCAATACCTGGACGACTGGCTGATCAGGTCCCAGTCTCAGGAGGAAGCCCAAGTGAACACATAGACAGTGGTAGACCTAACTCAGTCCTTGGGGTGGATAATATATCAAAAAAAAAAAAAAAAAAAAAAATCAGAACTGAAACCTACTCAGGTGTTTTTTCGTTCATGGGCTACAAATACCACCTAGATTCAGCCCTTGTAAAACCCACTCAAGAGAGATGGCTCAAACTTCAGGATTTGATCCTACTACTCAAGTCAAAACGTGTTTTGACTGCAAGATGTTTGATGTCTCTAATTGGGTTGCTAGCCTCAACGGAGAAAATGGTCCCGGAGGGACGCCCTCACAGGAGGCCCTTTCAGTTTCATCTCAAGGAGCACTGGAGATATCCTCAGTCGCTGGACTACCTCCTTCCTTGGACAGAAGCCATTGCAGCCCACCTAGATTGGTGGCAAAATCCCTCAAACGTGATGAAAGGTGCAGACCTTAATCCCAAACACCACAGCATCCAACTCTTTACCGACGCCTCACACGAAGGTTGGGGCGCTCACTTAGACCAAAAATTCCACAAAGGATCTGTGGTCAGATCGGGAAAAAAGGCTACACATATATGTCCTAGAATTGAAGGCGGTCTCCCTGGCCCTTCGAGACTTCAAGGACCAGTGCCAGAATCAAACAGTGTTAGTTGCGATGGACAACTCAACAGTGGTAGCCTACATCAACAACAAGGAGAAACACACTCAGCAGAGAGGTGCGCTCTCCTGTGGAAGATCACGACCTGGGGCCATCACTACCTCATAACATTGAAAGCCAGGCACGTTCTAGGGTGCCTGAATGTGATGGCCGACCTACTGTCCAGGTCCAACCAAGTACAGTCAACAGAATGGTCTCTTCACCCATAGGTGTTCAAACAGATCTGCCAGAAGTGGTTCACACCTCATGTAGACTTATTTGCCACTCATCTGAACCACAAGCTCCCACTGTACATGTCTCCTATCCCAGACCCAAGGGCCTGGGACATAGATGCTCTAAACACAAACTGGACCAACCTCACGGCCTAGGCGTACCCTCCTTCGGCTCCTTCACAAGGTGATCCAAAAGATCAGGCAATGTTTTTGTCTGATCATCGTAATAGCCCCAGGCTGGCCAGGGATGCCCTGGTTTTGGGACCTAGTGCAGCTCTCAACAGAGATCCCACTACAACTCCCAGTGTCAACGACCCTACTCAACAGTCCTACAGGTATGTGTTCCACAACAACCCCCAGCACCTGAACCTACACACCTGGTGTCTAGGAGCGGACAACTCCAAGAACAAGGCTTCTCTGTGGAGGTGGCAGAGAGAATTGCTGCCCCTCAGCGGTCTTCAACAAGGACCATCTACAAGTCAAGTGGTCCCTATTTGAAAAATGGTGCAGAGAAAATTCGGTGGATTTCTCCACTCCATCTGTGACACAAATCTCAGATTTTATCATGTACCTGTACCAAGACCTAAACAGGCGCCCCTCGACCTTTGATGGTTACAGGACTGCAATCCTTGACACTTTGGGCCCAACGGCCCAACATGTTGCACACAATGCAGACCTTCATAGGTTACTCTCCAGTTTTCACAGGGATCATCCCAAAAGTTCCAGAAATTTACCCGAGTGGAACCTTTCTGTTGTCCTCAACGAGCTCACAAAAACACCATTTGAGCCCACGAAAGACACAGACCTCAAACATCTTACTCTAAAACTGCTTTCTTGCTAGCTTTGGCCTCCGGCGAGCGCCGCAGCGAAATCCATGCCTGGGTCGCAAACAAGTATCTAATCTAGGCCAATGGGAAAAGGTTGCCTTGTTCCCTTCTTCTGATTTCATAGCCAAAAACCAACTAGCAAGAGAAGGTTCTCAAAGTGTATCTCCGGTGACTATTCCTGCTTTGACTACCATTGTAGATAGACAATTTAAGGAAGACAGGACCCTGTGTCCCGTGCGGGCCCTGAGGTTTTATTTGGACCGAACAAAGACCTGAGAGGGTCTCGTTCTCTCCTTTTCATCTCCTTTAAGAAAGGACATACCTCAGACATCAGACCCGCTACTCTCTCTTCATGGTTGAAACAAACCATCCTACTTTGTTACAAACAAGCAGATCAACCAGCCTTGGACTTGGTCCAAGTCAAAACGCATGACATCCGGGCCTTCGCGGCCTTTAAGGCCTTTTACGGTGGGGTATCGGTGGACCAAATCATGCAAGCCTGTCACTGGAAAGCTCACAACACATTTACAAATTTTTACCTAAAAGACCTTACTTGGTCGGGCACCGACAACAATATGTATCTGGGACCCGTAGTGGCGGCACAACAAGTCCTAGATCCTTCCCCTCAGACCAGTTGTCCTCGGAAAGAAAAAAGGGGGGGGGGGCACATCCGCTACAACCAAGTCTTCAGGAGTCTCTCCCAGGATCTAGGTATTCCTTTACCTTCAAGATGTTACGGGTAAGGTCATTTTTGTTTTTCAGTTATCAAGTAACTTCTATTAAGGAGTTATTTAGTTGTCATTAATCTCATATTCAGGTTGTAAAAAATTTATGAGATGTCCAACCATGGGTTGGTCAGTCACTAGTGAAGGGCCCTCAGGGACCCTTAGACCTCGAAGTGAGCACTGCTGCACTTCCGTCCTACAATCAAACATCTAGACAGTTTCAGCACTGTCTCTCATTTTATTTAGGTTTTTGGCTCGTTACAGGCCCGGTCTTCGGGATCGGGGCACTGTAAATGGGACTCAGACTGGTATTTCTGGCAATATTCTATACATATTAATTCAAAATCTTAGAAAAAATGACATATCTTCCAGTCTCAGCTGTAATCCCGCCACCGGGCGGTTGAATTCAGCATTAAGTCCCACATGGTAAGCTATTGTAGCGTAATAAAATTGTAAATTTTAATTACTTAAATGTAGCTTTTATAAGCTACAAGCTTACCATGTGGGACTTAGAAGAGTCCCACCCTGCCTCCCCGCTGTTTACAGCTGAGGGGTAGGTTTTAGAAAATTTCAACGAGAAAGTAGGGCGAGAGGTCAGAGGTTATCACGTGACGACAACTAGCAGTGTATCCGGTGGCTAACAAGAACTGTCTTTTTTTCTAAGACGTTGGCCCCGGGTGTGGCAACCCGAGAACAGCATTAAGTCCCACATGGTAAGCTTGTAGCTTATAAAAGCTACATTTAAGTAATTAAAATTTACAAATTCGTGAAAGTTCCGGAGACTAAAAAACAACCTGTAGAAAAAAAGGTGATCACATGAGGCACAAGCCTTGAAGAGAGCTCAAACTTAAAAATAAATAAATAAAACAATAAGACTTTTATCATATAAAGCCAATTAAAGTATACATGTACTTCAGTTCTTGTTTTATTTCTTCCTTCTCAGAATCTCTTGGGGATTGTTCTTTCCTGAACACCTGTTACCACATGGATAGCTGTAAGTATGTGCACTATGAGGTGGATTACCCAGAGGTTTCCCAAAAACCTGAAGTGGAAAAGAGCTTAAAACTCAATTCTTCTGCAGCAGAGAACATAACACTGACTCCACCTCAGGTAAAACATTTCACATATGTACTGGCCCAAGTGGTACTTCTTTTCCAGCCCTGATAGTCTGTGTTTTTGGTTTAAGCCTGACAGAAAACACAAAAGTAATGTAATAAACTATTTGACTGTTACAGACTGAAAAAGATACAAAAAAGCTAATATGGATTAAAGCATATAAAAGATGGATAAATTGAAACAAAACATACTTTTCGTAAAACATGTGCTTAAAATAGCACTTTTTCTCTGTTAAAAAAAAAGAAAATGAAAAGAATTTCAAAGACTACTTTTGTGTCCATCTACAAAGTTACTGTCATATTACTATTATCCTGCAGCACCTGCATTATATATACAATATATTATACATAAAAGAGTTATATCTTTCTCCAAACTACAAGGCTCCGAGATAAAAATATAATAGATGCTGTATCACAGAAAAACCTCAATAATCGAACTTTTCGTGATAAAACTTTTTGATTTTATAAATGCAATTCCACTGTCTATAATTTGCAGTTCCTTATTGTTATATACTAAAATGCCAGTTTTGTTTGATGAACCTTTTGTCTACCAACTCCAATCTAACATGGTCAGGTAATTGTATCCCCGCACGAAAGTCGGGGATACTTAGGATTCAGTACGGTCACGCCGCCGCCGCCGCAGAGATTTCCTTTTGGACGCGATAACTTAAAAAAAATTTTAGTTAGAACTTTCAAATTTGGTATGTGGGTATATATGGGCAACGCTATTGTTTTGTGACCTTGACCTTCAATCTCAAGGTCACTGGTGGCCTCTTAAAGGTCAGATTTTGGCTATTTTTCACTTTTTGGCCCACTTCTCCTATACAGAAAGTCAGATCATCCTATGGCTGGTATATATAATACATATATATGTCCTCTGTAAGCATGCAGTAATTTGACCTTGAAGCTCTTCATTAAAGGTCATCCACTGACCGCCAAAGTACCTGACCGACGGTCATTTTTGGCCTTTTTGGAGATATTTTCAGACTTAATGCTGACTATATTGCATGGAAACTATTGAAAATGGCTTTGGAGGTTTAGTACATGATGGACTTCTACCATCCAGGCTTACTGGTTACACATCTTCATTTAAGGTCATCCACTGACCGCCAAAGTACCTGACCAAGGGTCATTTTTGGCAAATTTGCAGATATTTTCACACTTAATGCTGACTACATTGCATGGAAACTATTGTAAATGGCTTTGGAGGTTGAGTACATGATGGAGTACCAGCATTCAGGCTTACTGGTTACAGATCTTCATTTAAGGTCATCCACTGACCGCCAAAGTATCTGACCGAGGGTCATTTTTGGCCCTCTGTTTGTTTGTTTGTGAACAAGATAACTCAAAAACTGACAGATGGATTTTGATAAAATTTTCAGGATATGTCCAAAATGGTAAAAGGAAGATATGATTAAATTTTGTGATCCAGATCACTGTCTGGATCTTATGGATCCATGAAATGTAATTTTTAAACACAGATAACTCAAAAACTTATGGGTGCATTTTGATGAAATTTTCAGGAAATGTCCTCAATGGGACAAAGAACAAGTGATTAGTTTTTGGGAGTAATCTGGATCACTGTCTGGATCATGTGGATCCAGGCTGCCAGATGTGTTTGTGTACAAGATAACTAAAAAACTTATGGACGGATTTTGATGAAATTTTTAGAATATGTCTGAAAAGGTAAAAGGATGAAATGATTGAATTTTGGAAGTGATCCGGATCACTATATGGATCTTCTGGATCCATGAAATTTAATTTTTAAAGACAGATGTAAGTGAAAGAAGTAGTGATTAGCTTTTGGGAGTAATCTGGTACTATGGAGAATCCTGACCTGGTGCTCCAGGAAACAGGCTCTAGACCGACATATTCACGCCTTAACTATGTCCCGTCCGGGGATACACTGCGTCGAGATGCAATCTCTAGTTGAGGTTGTGCTGTTTCTACTTATAAAACAGTGGTCAATGTAATAGAAAGTAATAAAAGTAGTAGATTGAAAAAAAAAATTCAAATTCTTTAATGTATTTTTTTTCTGTTTTCTCCCAACTTGAGTAAGCAATTTTTTTAAACCAAGTGCATGGAAAGAAGACTGGTAGTGCATAATGTCATGTGATTCACAACCCTAGAACCTTATATATTTTAATAACTGAATTCTGTGAATTAAAAAAAATTAGATCACTGTGCATGTTGGAAAGAATCTTTTGTAGAAATGGCACCCACGAAATTAAATTTTTTAAAAAGATTCACAATTATCAATGTTCTACTCTAACTATTCTGTCCTGGACTAAATACTGTTATATTTGCTGATTATGGTCAGATTCTGTATGTGCATTGTACCATATTTTGCTTTTGTTTGCATGGTGAGCTGGGATAGAACTATTACGTGGCAAAGTGGAAGTTGTTAAAATTGTACCTTTGTTATTTGTTTATTATTGCCGGAAGGTTTTCAGGGCAGAATTGTGACAAACTAGTATGCAATGCTGGTCTCCATTCTCCCAACTACATGTCCTAATATGACCTATTTTGTATTTAACAAGCAATATTAAACTCCAATAAATCAGTCAAAACAAGTTGAAAATGTTAAAAGTATGGTATGTATTTGTTATGTTCTAGTGTATTTGCAGAGCTTTTATTATGTTTTAGCGTATTTTTAGAGCTTTTGTTATTTGTTCTAGCGTATTTGTAGAGCTTTTATTATGTGTTATAGTATATTTGTAGAGCTTTTGTAATGGTTCTAGCATATTTGTAGAGCTTTTGTTATGTGTTCTAGCGTATTTGTAGAGCTTTTGTTATGTTCTATTGTATTTGTGTATTTGTAGAGCTTTTGTTATGTTCAAGTGTATTTGTAGAGCTTTTATTATGTTCTAGTGTATTTGTAAAGCTTTTGTTATGTTCTAGTGTATTTGTAGAGCTTTTGTTATGTTCTATTGTATTTGTAAAGCTTTTGTTATGTTCTAGTGTATTTGTAGAGCTTTTGTTATGTGTTCTAGCATAAAGCTCTTTGTGTTTAATTTCAGTGGGTGCAGTGTGACATGCGTTACTTTGAATTTTCAACACTTGGAAAGTTCTCTGTTGTCATGGCTGATCCACCATGGGATATTCACATGGAACTGCCTTATGGTAAGGCCAAAGTTTACATTTTTCAAATTCTAATAGTACTTTTGTAGCGCTTTATCTCCTAGGTCGAAGGAAAGGTCACACCATGACATTCCACATCTACAACCCCTCAACTATAACTCTTCCAATGTATAAACTTCCTACATCTTCAGTTTCCAAGATATAGCTCGGACATGATTTTAAAGGTCAAGGTAACCAATGTCCATACCAAGTGTCAACATCTTACACCTTATGTTTCTCAGATCCAGCCAAGGCAAGATTTTTTCTCCAGCCCAAAGGCCATATGAACTTTCTGTTTTGACCTTGACCTTTAGAATCTAGTCTGGGCTATATCGTAAGGTTCAGTAAGTTGATACTCGGTTGGCACATTGGTTGTGTGTTGTAGGTGTCCCAAGCATATTGACCTTGGTGTGATCTTTGACCTTGGCTATGCTAGAATATTTTGTACTTCCACATCTGATACAGTTTCTCCTATCACAAAGTTAATTGGATTGCTGCATTTAACTATTATGTGTACTTTCTCTTAATTGTGCTATCTCCATTGACAGCTCTACTTCAGTTATTATATCCCCAGACGAAAGTCGGGGATATATTGGATTCAGGTCCGTCGCGCCGCCGCCGCCGCCGCCGCCGTAGAAATTTCCTTGTGGACGCGATAACTCAAAAACAAATTAATATTTTTTTTTCAAACTTGGTACACATGTTAAGGGTGCCCAAAGGAAGATCCCTATTTTAAGGTGACCTTAAACTCCCAGTAAAAAAGAACTTATGGCCACCTTAAGGTCAGAAATTGCACTTTTGGCCACTTAGAGCCCTGTAGGTCACAAACTATGATGCTCAGCTGGCTGAAATTTTACCTGACAACACATTAATATGTTCTTAGTACATGTGCCGAAAATCATGACTTTAAGTTGAGGAGAAAATTGTGTTTGAGGCCCATAAATACCCCCACTTAGGGATTTTTTGCTATACTTTACACATATTTTGCCCTATAATTTGGAAGTGATAATTCTGATGAGTCTCAAACTGCGCTAGGTATAACTTTGATATGTAATCCTTGTCTGTAGAAAATTTTAGGGCTGTAGGTTTACCCAAAGGGGTCGACTTAAGGTCTCAAAAGTGCCCACAGAGACCCAATTTATGCACTTTTTGCCACTTTCAAGCACTGTAGCTTTCAAACTATGTCTCTCATCTAAGTTAAATATCATCTGGGAATATATCTATGTGTTTTCTTATATGTGCCCCAACATTTAGGCCTTTAATAGACAGTTAACCTGTGTATCAGGACCATAAACACCCACCCGAGTGACCCTTATAAGACATTTTTCACATCTTTTTCCCTGTAACTTGGAAATGGTAAGTCTGAGAAGTTTCAAACTGTATTAGATATATATTCTGTGTGTAATCTTAGTATGTAACAGATTTTAAGTCTGAAGCTTTAATTTTGAAGGTCAAATTGAGGTCTCTAAAAGGCTCCCAAAGACCCAATATTTGGACTTTTTGCTACTTTTAAGCCCTGTGACTGTCAAACTATGTGACTGATAGAGCTCAAATCCTATCTGAGAAGATATTAGTATGTTATTTTTATATGTGCCAAAAATTAAGGCTTTAAGAAGACATTTAACCTGTGTATGAGGACCATAAATCCCCACCCGAGTGACCATTTTTAGACATTTTTCACATATTTTTCCCTGTAACTTGGAAATGGTAAGTCTAAGAAGTTTCAAACTGTATTAGATGCATATTCTATGTGTAATCTTAGTATGTGACAAATTTTAAGTCTGAAGCTTTAATTTGAAGGCCACATTTAGGTCTCTAGAAGGCCCCATAAAGACCCAGTATTTGGACTTTTTGCCAATTTTAAGGCCTGTGACTGTTAAACTATGTGACTGATAGAGCTGAAATCTCATCTGGGAATACATTATTATGTTCTTTTTACATGTGCCAAAAATCAAGGCTTCAAGTAGACATTTAACCTGTGTATGAGGACCTTTAACACCCACCTGAGTGACCCTTTTAAGACATTTTTCACATATTTTGCTCTGTAACTTGCAAATGGTAAGTCTGAGAAGTTTCAAACTTTATTAGATACATATTCTATGTGTAATCTTAGTATGTAACAAATTTTAAGTCTGAAGCTTTAATTTGAAAGCCACATCGAGATCTCTAAAAGGCCCACAATGACCCAATATTTGGACTTTTTACCACCTTTAAGCCCTGTAACTGTTAAACTATGTGATTGATGGAGCTGAAATCCCATCTGGGAATGCATTATTATGTCCTTTTTACATATGCCGAAAATCAAGGTTTTTAGTAGACATTTAACCTGTGTATGAGGGCCATAGACACTCGCCCAAGTGCCTTTTTTGACATTTTTTCCGTATTTTGCCCTGTTATTTGGAAATGCTTAGTGTGACAAGTCTTAAACTGTATTATATATGATTTTTGTTTGTTATGTATGTCCCCCCAAAAAGTTTCAGATCTGTAGTTTAATTGCTAAGGTCTCTTTAACAATTGTAAAATGCCCACAGAAACCCAATTTATGGATATTATGCCACTTTAAAGCCCAGTAACTGTCAAACTATGTGGGTTATAGAGCTGAAATCTTTGAATTTTTAAAAGGAAATGCCTGTCTATTTAAATTTTGAATATTAATAATGTTATGGCTATCTTAGTCTTTTAAGAACTTATTTTTGTGTCTTATACCTCTGCTTGCTGAGTTTTTCACTTTTTAAAATGAAACTGGTGAAACATATTGAAGTAGACAAAATGGACACTTTAAGTGAGCTTTAAGTCCCAATATTAATGAAATTATATCCTTATGTAGTAAAACTAGGGGATTTTTAACCCTCAACTAGCCCAGTTTTATTCAACTTGCCTCAGTTAATTTTGGCACAGCTCCTACAGTTATGAACTCATTTCAGTTGATAATCACATACTTAAAATTCTCAATTCTCTTTGTATTTGAGTACCCCTTTTATATAGATTGTTTGTTTACCATTTATGCTCAACCCACATCCCCCACCCGGATTCCCCCCACCCACCTCTGGGACCTCCAGCTATATTGAGTGACACTAAATAAACAAAGGTATTTAATGATATCAGATGAGAAACAAAGAACTCAATGGGGTTGCAGATCTTGTGTAATAGTGAGAGAGGTGTGGAGAAGGGGAGAGGGGTGGGGGTGGGAGGTGGTGGGCTTCATTACATATAACACAAAGGGGAGTCAGAACTGAGATTGTGTCAGATATTTAGGTTGCATATATATGGACCACATATATAGGTATAGAGGAAATGAATAACTGAAAACAATTTGCAAATTCTAAAAATAATATAATAAAATAATAATATAAATAATTTTTTTTTAAATAATATTTTATTTGTGAACAAATATAGAAACAGATATGCGCTTTTGGGATTATGAATTTTAGAATGGACATTGAATCATCAATCATTTAAATACTTTGAAGGAAGATTGAAAAATATGATGAGTTGAGTTAAAAATAATATTTTATTTGTCAACAAATATAGAAACAGATATGCTCTTTTGGGATTATTATTTTAGAATGGACATTCAATCATCAATCATTTAAATACTTTGAAAATAGGTTTAGAGTTATCATTGCAGGAAGATTGAAAATATAATTTGAGTTATGTATTCGGCGTCTGGGGATACACCATCTTCCTTGGGGAGATATAAACAGAGTAGATTGATGTGCTGAAGTTCATATAATAATGGGTAATTATGTTTTAAAAAATTCCCGATCAAAACCTGTGGCGTGAGTGATGACCTGTCTGGGGATATGTTGGCGCCGAGTTGGCCCAATCTAGTTAAATTTTATGTCTTCATAACTTTTATTTACTGATTGATACTATCATCTTGCTATTGAATTGTCTAATTTAGTACTTTATCATTACATAAATTTTCTCTCTCATTAGTGATATTTCTCCCACTCCTTCAACATAACTTACACTGCCTGTTCTGAAAGTGTCCTGATCTTTGTACTGTTTCATCTCTTCTATAATTCATGGTGTCTAGTGCTATTACCCAAGGCTGTGGTATATGGGTATGTCTGATGCTATTTTAAAACTGCACTGTATTATATGGTATATTTTGTATTGTATATTTATACTCTACATGGAATTTCTTTCTCTATTTGACCCACCTTGCCTGTGCAAGTATAGAACGATTTCTCTGGTGATTAACGTGTACTTAACTGAAAGACAGAGTCTCAGGGATGTCCAATTATCACGTCCCAGAGGTTTTTAACCCCAGCCCACAAAGGTTATAGTCGTCCCCTGCGCCATCCGGGCGGCGGCAGGCATAAAGCTTGTGGGTGTTCCACAGCCTAAACCCCTGCACGGATATTCACCAAATATTCAGGGGATGTTTACCTTAATAGGATCTACAGCTGATTTGGTTTTAAGGAGTATCTAGCGGCAACTGTTGCCATGGCAACACTTTTAAAATTTTGGGGTCTTAAAGTTTGTTCTAAAATCTTTAATGTTTTCTGTAACCTAAAATATTGCAGCTAGCTTCATGAGATTTGCACAAAATGCAAATGGATAGGAAAGCTTGCCTGAGAGTAATTATGTCCTTGTTTTTAAAACAAAATTGCCGCCATATCAATCTTTAATGGCAAATAGAAGGGTCATCAAATCAAAAAGGCCTTATATCTCCCTTATAATTATATCCCCAGACGAAAGTCGGGGATATATTGGATTCAGGTCCGTCGCGCCGCCGCCGCCGCCGCCGCCGCCGCCGCCGCCGTAGAAATTTCCTTGTGGACGCGATAACTCAAAAACAAATTAATATTTTTTTTTCAAACTTGGTACACATGTTAAGGGTGCCCAAAGGAAGATCCCTATTTTAAGGTGACCTTAAACTCCCAGTAAAAAAGAACTTATGGCCACCTTAAGGTCAGAAATTGCACTTTTGGCCACTTAGAGCCCTGTAGGTCACAAACTGTGATGCTCAGCTGGCTGAAATTTTACCTGACAACACATTAATATGTTCTTAGTACATGTGCCGAAAATCACGACTTTAAGTTGAGGAGAAAATTGTGTTTGAGGCCCATAAATACCCCCACTTGGGGATTTTTTGCTATACTTTTCACATATTTTGCCCTATAATTTGGAAGTGGTAATTCTGATGAGTCTCAAACTGCGCTAGGTATAACTTTGATATGTAATCCTTGTCTGTAGAAAATTTTAGGGCTGTAGGTTTACCCAAAGGGGTCGACTTAAGGTCTCAAAAGTGCCCACAGAGACCCAATTTATGCACTTTTTGCCACTTTCAAGCACTGTAGCTTTCAAACTATGTCTCTCATCTAAGTTAAATATCATCTGGGAATATATCTATGTGTTTTCTTATATGTGCCCCAACATTTAGGCCTTTAATAGACAGTTAACCTGTGTATCAGGACCATAAACACCCACCCGAGTGACCCTTATAAGACATTTTTCACATCTTTTTCCCTGTAACTTGGAAATGGTAAGTCTGAGAAGTTTCAAACTGTATTAGATATATATTCTGTGTGTAATCTTAGTATGTAACAGATTTTAAGTCTGAAGCTTTAATTTTGAAGGTCAAATTGAGGTCTCTAAAAGGCTCCCAAAGACCCAATATTTGGACTTTTTGCTACTTTTAAGCCCTGTGACTGTCAAACTATGTGACTGATAGAGCTCAAATCCTATCTGGGAAGATATTAGTATGTTATTTATATATGTGCCAAAAATTAAGGCTTTAAGAAGACATTTAACCTGTGTATGAGGACCATAAATCCCCACCCGAGTGACCATTTTTAGACATTTTTCACATATTTTGCCCTGTAACTTGGAAATGGTAAGTCTAAGAAGTTTCAAACTGTATTAGATGCATATTCTATGTGTAATCTTAGTATGTGACAAATTTTAAGTCTGAGGCTTTAATTTGAAGGCCACATTTAGGTCTCTAGAAGGCCCCATAAAGACCCAGTATTTGGACTTTTTGCCAATTTTAAGGCCTGTGACTGTTAAACTATGTGACTGATAGAGCTGAAATCTCATCTGGGAATACATTATTATGTTCTTTTTACATGTGCCAAAAATCAAGGCTTCAAGTAGACATTTAACCTGTGTATGAGGACCTTAAACACCCACCTGAGTGACCCTTTTAAGACATTTTTCACATATTTTGCTCGGTAACTTGGAAATGGTAAGTCTGAGAAGTTTCAAACTTTATTAGATACATATTCTATGTGTAATCTTAGTATGTAACAAATTTTAAGTCTGAAGCTTTAATTTGAAAGCCACATCGAGATCTCTAAAAGGCCCACAGAGACCCAATATTTATAGAGCTGAAATCTTTGAATTTTTAAAAGGAAATGCCTGTCTATTTAAATTTTGAATATTAATAATGTTATGGCTATCTTAGTCTTTTAAGAACTTATTTTTGTGTGTTATACCTCTGCTTGCTGAGTTTTTAACTTTTTAAAATGAAACTGGTTAAACATATTCAAGTAGACAAAATGGACACTTTAAGTGAGCTTTAAGTCCCAATATTAATGAAATTATATCCTTATGTAGTAAAAGTAGGGGATTTTTAACCCTCAACTAGCCCAGTTTTATTCAACTTGCCTCAGTTAATTTTGACACAGCTCCTACAGTTATGAACTCATTTCAGTTGATAATCACATACTTAAAATTCTCAATTCTTTTTGTATTTGAGTACCCCTTTTATATAGATTGTTTGTTTACCATTTATGCATCCCCCACCCGGATTCCCCCCACCCACCTCTGGGACCTCCAGCTATATTGAGTGACACTAAATAAACAAAGGTATTTAATGATATCAGATGAGAAACAAAGAACTCAATGGGGTTGCAGATCTTGTGTAATAGTGAGAGAGGTGTGGAGAAGGGGAGAGGGGTGGGGGTGGGAGGTGGTGGGCTTCATTACATATAACACAAAGGGGAGTCAGAACTGAGATTGTGTCAGATATTTAGGTTGCATATATATGGACCACATATATAGGTATAGAGGAAATGAATAACTGAAAACAATTTGCAAATTCTAAAAATAATATAATAAAATAATAATATAAATAATTTTTTTTTAAATAATATTTTATTTGTGAACAAATATAGAAACAGATATGCGCTTTTGGGATTATGAATTTTAGAATGGACATTGAATCATCAATCATTTAAATACTTTGAAGGAAGATTGAAAAATATGATGAGTTGAGTTAAAAATAATATTTTATTTGTCAACAAATATAGAAACAGATATGCTCTTTTGGGATTATTATTTTAGAATGGACATTCAATCATCAATCATTTAAATACTTTGAAAATAGGTTTAGAGTTATCATTGCAGGAAGATTGAAAATATAATTTGAGTTATGTATTCGGCGTCTGGGGATACACCATCTTCCTTGGGGAGATATAAACAGAGTAGATTGATGTGCTGAAGTTCATATAATAATGGGTAATTATGTTTTAAAAAATTCCCGATCAAAACCTGTGGCGTGAGTGATGACCTGTCTGGGGATATGTTGGCGCCGAGTTGGCCCAATCTAGTTAAATTTTATGTCTTCATAACTTTTATTTACTGATTGATACTATCATCTTGCTATTGAATTGTCTAATTTAGTACTTTATCATTACATAAATTTTCTCTCTCATTAGTGATATTTCTCCCACTCCTTCAACATAACTTACACTGCCTGTTCTGAAAGTGTCCTGATCTTTGTACTGTTTCATCTCTTCTATAATTCATGGTGTCTAGTGCTATTACCCAAGGCTGTGGTATATGGGTATGTCTGATGCTATTTTAAAACTGCACTGTATTATATGGTATATTTTGTATTGTATATTTATACTCTACATGGAATTTCTTTCTCTATTTGACCCACCTTGCCTGTGCAAGTATAGAACGATTTCTCTGGTGATTAACGTGTACTTAACTGAAAGACAGAGTCTCAGGGATGTCCAATTATCACGTCCCAGAGGTTTTTAACCCCAGCCCACAAAGGTTATAGTCGTCCCCTGCGCCATCCGGGCGGCGGCAGGCATAAAGCTTGTGGGTGTTCCACAGCCTAAACCCCTGCACGAATATTCACCAAATATTCAGGGGATGTTTACCTTAATAGGATCTACAGCTGATTTGGTTTTAAGGAGTATCTAGCGGCAACTGTTGCCATGGCAACACTTTTAAAATTTTGGGGTCTTAAAGTTTGTTCTAAAATCTTTAATGTTTTCTGTAACCTAAAATATTGCAGCTAGCTTCATGAGATTTGCACAAAATGCAAATGGATAGGAAAGCTTGCCTGAGAGTAATTATGTCCTTGTTTTTAAAACAAAATTGCCGCCATATCAATCTTTAATGGCAAATAGAAGGGTCATCAAATCAAAAAGGCCTTATATCTCCCTTATAATTATATCCCCAGACGAAAGTCGGGGATATATTGGATTCAGGTCCGTCGCGCCGCCGCCACCGCCGCCGCCGCCGCCGCCGCCGTAGAAATTTCCTTGTGGACGCGATAACTCAAAAACAAATTAATATTTTTTTTTCAAACTTGGTACACATGTTAAGGGTGCCCAAAGGAAGATCCCTATTTTAAGGTGACCTTAAACTCCCAGTAAAAAAGAACTTATGGCCACCTTAAGGTCAGAAATTGCACTTTTGGCCACTTAGAGCCCTGTAGGTCACAAACTGTGATGCTCAGCTGGCTGAAATTTTACCTGACAACACATTAATATGTTCTTAGTACATGTGCCGAAAATCACGACTTTAAGTTGAGGAGAAAATTGTGTTTGAGGCCCATAAATACCCCCACTTGGGGATTTTTTGCTATACTTTTCACATATTTTGCCCTATAATTTGGAAGTGGTAATTCTGATGAGTCTCAAACTGCGCTAGGTATAACTTTGATATGTAATCCTTGTCTGTAGAAAATTTTAGGGCTGTAGGTTTACCCAAAGGGGTCGACTTAAGGTCTCAAAAGTGCCCACAGAGACCCAATTTATGCACTTTTTGCCACTTTCAAGCACTGTAGCTTTCAAACTATGTCTCTCATCTAAGTTAAATATCATCTGGGAATATATCTATGTGTTTTCTTATATGTGCCCCAACATTTAGGCCTTTAATAGACAGTTAACCTGTGTATCAGGACCATAAACACCCACCCGAGTGACCCTTATAAGACATTTTTCACATCTTTTTCCCTGTAACTTGGAAATGGTAAGTCTGAGAAGTTTCAAACTGTATTAGATATATATTCTGTGTGTAATCTTAGTATGTAACAGATTTTAAGTCTGAAGCTTTAATTTTGAAGGTCAAATTGAGGTCTCTAAAAGGCTCCCAAAGACCCAATATTTGGACTTTTTGCTACTTTTAAGCCCTGTGACTGTCAAACTATGTGACTGATAGAGCTCAAATCCTATCTGGGAAGATATTAGTATGTTATTTATATATGTGCCAAAAATTAAGGCTTTAAGAAGACATTTAACCTGTGTATGAGGACCATAAATCCCCACCCGAGTGACCATTTTTAGACATTTTTCACATATTTTGCCCTGTAACTTGGAAATGGTAAGTCTAAGAAGTTTCAAACTGTATTAGATGCATATTCTATGTGTAATCTTAGTATGTGACAAATTTTAAGTCTGAGGCTTTAATTTGAAGGCCACATTTAGGTCTCTAGAAGGCCCCATAAAGACCCAGTATTTGGACTTTTTGCCAATTTTAAGGCCTGTGACTGTTAAACTATGTGACTGATAGAGCTGAAATCTCATCTGGGAATACATTATTATGTTCTTTTTACATGTGCCAAAAATCAAGGCTTCAAGTAGACATTTAACCTGTGTATGAGGACCTTAAACACCCACCTGAGTGACCCTTTTAAGACATTTTTCACATATTTTGCTCGGTAACTTGGAAATGGTAAGTCTGAGAAGTTTCAAACTTTATTAGATACATATTCTATGTGTAATCTTAGTATGTAACAAATTTTAAGTCTGAAGCTTTAATTTGAAAGCCACATCGAGATCTCTAAAAGGCCCACAGAGACCCAATATTTATAGAGCTGAAATCTTTGAATTTTTAAAAGGAAATGCCTGTCTATTTAAATTTTGAATATTAATAATGTTATGGCTATCTTAGTCTTTTAAGAACTTATTTTTGTGTGTTATACCTCTGCTTGCTGAGTTTTTAACTTTTTAAAATGAAACTGGTTAAACATATTCAAGTAGACAAAATGGACACTTTAAGTGAGCTTTAAGTCCCAATATTAATGAAATTATATCCTTATGTAGTAAAAGTAGGGGATTTTTAACCCTCAACTAGCCCAGTTTTATTCAACTTGCCTCAGTTAATTTTGACACAGCTCCTACAGTTATGAACTCATTTCAGTTGATAATCACATACTTAAAATTCTCAATTCTTTTTGTATTTGAGTACCCCTTTTATATAGATTGTTTGTTTACCATTTATGCATCCCCCACCCGGATTCCCCCCACCCACCTCTGGGACCTCCAGCTATATTGAGTGACACTAAATAAACAAAGGTATTTAATGATATCAGATGAGAAACAAAGAACTCAATGGGGTTGCAGATCTTGTGTAATAGTGAGAGAGGTGTGGAGAAGGGGAGAGGGGTGGGGGTGGGAGGTGGTGGGCTTCATTACATATAACACAAAGGGGAGTCAGAACTGAGATTGTGTCACATATTTAGGTTGCATATATATGGACCACATATATAGGTATAGAGGAAATGAATAACTGAAAACAATTTGCAAATTCTAAAAATAATATAATAAAATAATAATATAAATAATTTTTTTTTAAATAATATTTTATTTGTGAACAAATATAGAAACAGATATGCGCTTTTGGGATTATGAATTTTAGAATGGACATTGAATCATCAATCATTTAAATACTTTGAAGGAAGATTGAAAAGTATGATGAGTTGAGTTAAAAATAATATTTTATTTGTCAACAAATATAGAAACAGATATGCTCTTTTGGGATTATTATTTTAGAATGGACATTCAATCATCAATCATTTAAATACTTTGAAAATAGGTTTAGAGTTATCATTGCAGGAAGATTGAAAATATAATTTGAGTTATGTATTCGGCGTCTGGGGATACACCATCTTCCTTGGGGAGATATAAACAGAGTAGATTGATGTGCTGAAGTTCATATAATAATGGGTAATTATGTTTTAAAAAATTCCCGATCAAAACCTGTGGCGTGAGTGATGACCTGTCTGGGGATATGTTGGCGCCGAGTTGGCCCAATCTAGTTGTTTCTTTGGCTTCAAAATATGAAAACTACTTGTAAGAAATCATGGTCTGTGAATCTTTTGGAGAACATCTGGTGGCTTCTCCATACTTCTTACAACAGAAGTTGTTCCAAAGATTTTCCCAAATCTCAGTGTTGTTGGCCATTTAGCTGTACCTGCGGGCTGGGGTTCTTGCCTGCTGAGGCTGGCTATTTTTAAAACCTGCCACTGGGGATAGATGAGGATCGCTGAATCATGTAGATCTCCTCACTTACGGCTTCATTAGCAATGGATAACCACTTGTATACTACATTAAAAATCATCTTCCTGGAATGCCTAAATTCTAGTACCTTTGGTTATAATATATTAAGCTTAACAAGTGCTCATTCTATAAAAACATAAATGATGTTGAAAGAAATTAAAAATTTTAGATAAATTGTTTTTTCATCTCTGTAACCTTATTAAAACTGCCAAAACATGTTCCATTGAATGAGAATAAATATTGAGATATTCTCACTGAATATTCTGTGAAAATGACTTTTATGACATTTAAGAATGTGGATGGTATTGTAATAAAACCCTAGTGGTCCCTATATTTCCAAGTCTATCACTCAAAAAGAAGGCACGTCAAAACAATTTCAGTTTGTGGCATATTTTGTGATAAAGTTAAAAATATACACCTCAGATATAATTTTCCAATTTGATGCAATTATTACAGTTCTTCAGTTAATAACTGACTTGCTGTGGCTCCCGAGAAATACCTAGAAATGGCCACCTGTGATCCTCAGGTTCTTAAGTCTAAAACAATAATGTTTTGCCAGTAATGGATCCAGACTTTGGAACATTTATTTATGTTTAACTTATTGCTTTACCTTTGTGTTCCAATACACCTTAGAATATGATGTAGTTCAAAAAGTCTGACATGGTTACATTATAATGCCTTTGGTGTGTTTTCAGGTACAATGAGTGATGATGAGATGAGAAACCTGCCTGTTCCCAAGATACAAGATGATGGCTTCATCTTTTTATGGGTGACTGGCCGAGCCATGGAGCTCGGAAGAGAGTGCCTCAAACTTTGGGGGTAAGATTTATGCATGCAGCTTTCCATATTGCGTCAAAAATATTGTGATGTATTTTGCAAGGGTTCATTGTATCTTCGAAAAGTGGGGATACTATGGATGACGAACTTTCATCTTCCGCGCCCGCGTCTGCAGAGTTTTCTTGTGTTCAACCTACAAGCCACATTTCTTTTGGGATTTCTTTTAAACTTTGCAAGTGTGGCTTGCTATGACAGAGATCTGGCCACCCTATTATTTTGGTAGTCCAGGAGTCAAAATTATGTTCTGGGGAGTCAAAAACGTCAAAAATTTTGACTAATTTTGACTATTGCTTGTGTTCAAGGTGTAGGGCACAGTTTCTTTCAGATATATTGTTTTTAGTGCAAAGATTTGTGGGTATGATGTCTCACCACCTTATCTTTTTTGTAGGCCTGGGGTCAAAATCAAGCAAGTAATAGTTATTTTAGGGCTAGGAGTCAAAATTATGCTCTGGGGAGTCAAAAACCTAAAAAAAATTGACTTGTAACTTAAAAACTATTGCATATAGAGAAATGTTTTGTTTAAATATGTTATTCAGCTACTTTTGGGTTAGCTATAACATAGTAAAATTGCAGACCTGTAGCTCATTGCATAGCAGAGTAATAGCTACTTTGACATTCTCACTGTTGAGTAAATCAGTTGTAACTTGAAAATTATTGCAAAAGTGTTTATAACTCACTTATTATTGGTCCTAGATGTTTGTAATATGAAACCACATATATAAACATATAAAAAATATGGGCTAGGAATCTTCTGACGTTCAATTTGACCTTGGCCCCTCCTTCAAGGTCAAATGAGGATAGCCATACTTAAAAGTGCTTATAACTCACTTATTATTGGTCCTAGAGGTTTGCAATATGAAACCAGCATTTAGGAAATCATGGGCTAGGAATCTTCTAATATGATACTTTGACCTTGGGCCCCTTCTTCAAAATCAAATGAGGAAAGCCAAAGTTAAAAGTGCTTATAATTATTATTGGTCCTAGACATTTGGGATGGCAAACCAACTTATAGGAAATCATGTGCTTCGAATCTTCTGATGTGGTCCGATTTGACCTTGGCTCCTTCAAGGTCAAATGAGGATAGCATAAGTTAAAAGTGCTTATAACTCGCTTATTATTGGTCCTAGAGGTTTGCAATGTGAAACCGATTTATAGGAAATAATGGGCTGGGAATCTTCTGATGTGGTTCAATTTGACCTTGGACCCCTCGTTCAACTCGCATTTTATTGATCCTAGAGGTTTGAAATGTGAAACCAACCTATAGGAAATCATGGACTAGGAATCTACTGATGTGGTCAGATTTGACCTTGGGCCCCTCCTTCAAGGTCAAACGAGGATAGCCAAATTTAAAAGTGCTTATAACTCGCATATTATTGGTCCTAGAGGTTTGCAATGAAACCAACCTATAGGAAATCATGGGCTAGGAATCTTCTGATGTGGTCAGTTTTGACCTTGGGCCCCTTCTTCTAGGTCAAACAGTGATAGCCAAAGCTTAAAGTGCTTATAAGTCGCTTATTATTGGTCTTAGAGGTTTGCAATGTGAAACCAACTTATAGGAAATCATGGGTTGGGAATCTTTTGATGTGGTCACATTTTACCTTGGACCCCTCCTTCAAGGTCAAAAGACAGCCAAACTGTATAATGCTTATAATTTCAAGAAACCTCATCCTCTATGTCTTTTATTATTGGTTCCATATGTTTGCTCTGTTCGGGGATACACCGCCGGCTCGCAATAAAGCGAGCGGCATAAGTTCATAAAAATGATCTGTGTTGATAGTTTATGTCGAGGAATCCCATTGGCTAGCAAATTTCGAGGTCGGCCAATGAAATCGCATCTTTCATAGGCTACATTTCCAATGGGCAATAATAGAAGAAATAGAGTTTGTTAAATATTCAATTACATACTTCCCGTTTTCTAGCCGTTTCTAGTGTAATTTAATTTTAGTAGTTTCTAAGTCTTAATTCCTTGCTTCAAACAATTGGTAGACCGACAGACCCAAACTCTGAAGAGTTACTGGACTGTCACCATAGTTGGTGGTCTCGGGCCGACGGACCAGCATGAGTTTGGAACACTGCCAACACGGTCTGTTTTTTTATTGCATAAAAACGTACTTACATAATCCCAACAGATGCTTACGTGACCTACCGTTCGGTCAAGGACACAGACAATGTGTCTCGCCATTTTTTTTACTGAAAGTACATACGTAAACCCCAGCGGGCACCTGCTGGAGGTTATATCTCCACTGTAAGTTGTCATTCTTATTTTGACTGCCGTCAAGTACACACGCGTTCTTTTTGGTGCTTCACAGATGTCCGAAAAACAAAGGAAATGCTCCATTTGCTCGGGTGATATGTTGCCTTGGGACAATCACCAGGCTTGCTTGAAATGTTGAAACGACAAAAAAGGCAAGGATAAATGTGTTATTGGTAAGGAATCTGAGTGCACTATTTGTGCTGGTGCTTTGAAAATTCCTCATAGGAAGAAATCTTCAAAAAGTAAAGTTACTGAGAAGTTCGATGATTCTCTGTTGGATGAGCCAACTCCTTCAAAGTCCTCAACTTCCACCTCTTCTACTCCTGATTCATCTCTTTAGGAGATGCTAAAGGCTATGAATAATCAGTTATCTTCCCTGGCTTCTCAGTTTGAGGAGTTCAAGAGCAGGGATAAACCTACATCTTCCAAAACAGCTCTTCCTCTCTCTCAGGAGCAGGGTATGTGTGCCCCTATCTCCCAGACCAGACCAGTCCCCTCAGAGGGGGAACTATCTGATGAGGAATCCTCTTTACCTGCAACGAAATGCCACAGATCTAGGTCTGCTCAGGGGGATACAGACTCTCACTCCCAGGAGTTAGATCCCTCCTATGTAGAGATGCTCAATGCCATCAGGAATTTATTGGATTTAGAGGTACCACAAGTGGAGTGCCTTGTGGCTCCCTCTGCATTTTCTAAGAAACCTTCCAAGCAGGTGGTGAGAAAGCAGAATCTGGCTTTACCTCCTGTTCAGGATATACAGTCCATGTGGGACTATAGGTTCAGGAAGGCCTCTGGAACCACAGTAAAAGACAAGTCCAGCTCTGAATCACTATCTCAGGGACAGTTTTTGGCCTTTGAGAGGCCTGACATGATATACTACACTACCTCTCCTCAAAATACTCCTTTGAGAGCTCCAAAACTACCTGACTCATACTTCAACATATCCAAAGTAAAGTCTTTGTCAGCTTCCATATCTGTACCTTCCAAACAATTTATTGTGCAAGAGACAGTTTGCAGAGAGAATGTTCAAATCTTATACCATGTAGTGTGGTTTAAAATGGCCATTGAGGAGCTCAACAATAGAATCCAGGAGTTAGCTACTGAAATTAAAGGTTCAGAAGATCTGGATACCATCAGGGAATCAGCAGATCTCATGATTAAATATTCTCAGCTACAGGCTTCTGTCACATCCTCCTTAGAGATAGCTCTGGATACAGTCCTCAAACAAAATATGACTCTGGCCTGCAATATGCTACTTGCAAGGAGAGACAGCTTATTGAAGGACTACAGCTCAAAATTGGGTCCTAAGGACTTGGCAAACTTGCGTACTGATCATTTTGACCAGCAGGAAGTTTTCAATTCGGATATCCTATCCCAGGTTGAGGATAACATGATCAAAAGACTCTCCATTTTGAAGGATTCTGAGTCCAAGTCATACAGAGATTCTGTTAAGAACTTCGATTTCGGGAGATCTTCACATCCAAAATCTCAGGAGAATACCAGGTCGTTTTGTGACAAATGAATGCAGCAAAACTCAACCTATAACCACTTCTCTGCGCGCGCATCGCGAGGAGGCAGAGGCGGAAAGAGGAAGTGACTTTCCAGGGACAAGATTGCAGGATTTTTGGCAGGTATGGGCAAAAAATCAAGCACATCCCAGAGTAGTAAGTTTACTACAACATGGTTATCGCCTAGACTTCAAAATTCTACCCAAATTGTCGAAAATTCCGCTCATTTTGAGCAAATATCACAACAAAAACAAAGATGGCGCTCTCCACGAAGCGGTTCAGGCCATGCTTGCAAAAAAGGCGATAACTCATGTCAGGAAACCCTCTACTCTGGGATATTACAGCAGACTATTTCTGGTACCCAAACCTATGAAAAGGTGGAGACCAGTGATAGATTTAAGTATGTTAAACAACCATTTACATGTACCGGCATTCAAAATGGAAACAGCCGAATCTATCAGGTCGATTCGACAGGGGGAGTGGGTCACCTCGATAGACCTCACAGACGCTTATTTTCATGTTCCAATTCACCCACAATCTCAAAAATATCTGAGACTTCAAACAAAAAAAGGGGTTTTCCAATTTCAGGCTCTCCCTTTTGGTGTTGCAACAGCTCCCCTAGAGTTTACTCGCATTGTGAAAGAGGTAAAACTCATAGCTCAAGCCAGGAACCTCAGAATCCATCAATATCTGGACGACTGGCTTCTTTGGTCACCAACAAAAGATCAATGTCTCAAAGATTCGGGAAAATTAGTGAAATTGGTCCAAGAACTAGGTTGGCTCATCAATTTCCAAAAATCGGAATTGGTTCCCACACAAAATCTAGATTTTCTGGGTTATCACTTCGATCTTCAGAGGGGTCTGGTTTTTCCAACCCAAAAGAAACTCGATCGGTTGAAAGTTAAGACTGTTTCCATCAGAAAGTCATTAGTCTTGACTCCAAGAAAGCTCATGTCACTCATAGGGACATTAGCTTCCTTAGAAAAAACAGTACCTCTGGGAAGGTTGCACATGAGACCTTTTCAGTGGTACCTAAGGTCACACTGGAAGTTTCCCCAGTCACTGGACAAAAGCATTCCAGTAACAAGGAATTTCCTGAATTATCTCAAATGGTGGGAGGATCTACAAAATCTTATGGCAGGTGCTCCTCTCCATCCTCATGTTCACAACACTTTGGTGTTCACAGATGCCTCCCGAAAAGGCTGGGGAGCTCACTTGAACCAAATAGTCCTCAGTGGCCTCTGGTCAAACAAGGAGGCTCAGCTTCACATCAACGTATTGGAGCTAAAAGCTGTTCTTCTGGCCCTAAAGGGGTTTCAGGAGCACTTGCAAGGTCAAAGCGTTCTCATCTGTTCAGACAACAGTACAGTAATATCTTATCTGAACAAAGAAGGAGGCACCCATTCCATAGAAATTTGCGCTCTCATCTGGAGAATTCTGGCATTCACAAGTTCCAGAAGGATGCAGATAAGAGCAAGACATGTACCTGGATCCCTAAATGTGATAGCAGACTCCCTATCAAGAAGGGACAAGGTCATACAAACAGAGTGGTCCCTTCACCAACAGATATTCAACCAAATTTGCAAAGTTTGGCACACACCAATGGTAGACCTGTTTGCAACTCATCTAAATTACAAACTTCCAATTTATGTATCTCCTGTCCCAGACAGAAAGGCTTGGAAAATAGATGCATTGAATATCTGTTGGGAAGGCCTAGACGGCTATGTCTTCTGCCCAGTAGCCATCCTGCCACAAGTAATTCAAAAAATAATAACATACCCATGCAGGATGATAGTACTGGCTCCAGGGTGGCCAGGGATGCCATGGTTTTGGGATCTGGTGGATCTCTCGACCAGGGTACCCCTACAGCTCCCTCATTGGAAGACACTACTGAAACAGCCACACTCCAACAGGTTCCACAACAATGTGGAGTACCTGAATCTACATGTGTGGCTTCTGGATTCCAGGAATCCAATTCTGGAAGATTCTCATCTGAGGTGGCAGAAAGAATTAAGGCACCTCAGAGGGAATCCTCAAGAAAAGTCTACCAATCAAGGTGGACCATTTATGGGCAATGGTGTTCACAGAATAAGGTGGACATCGCCTCAACAACTGTTCCCCAGGTAGCAGAATTCTTAAACTACCTGTTCACAGTCAAAAACCTCAAACCAGCTACAATTACTGGCTATAGAACAGCAATAGCTGATGCTTTGGGTTCTCAGGGTGAACTCATCTCAAAAAGTCTAGAACTGAATAGACTTATTGCCAGCTTCACCAGGGATAGACCTAAACCAAATAGGTCCATACCTACATGGGACCTCTCTTTGGTCCTTCTAGGCTTGACAAAACCTCCCTTTGAGCCCTTGTCTGAGGCTCCTTTGAAGTGGCTAACTTACAAGACAGTGTTCCTGTTGGCTTTAGCCTCAGGAAAAAGAAGGAGTGAGATACATGCATGGACTCACTCTTCTGTCTCTTCAAGGAGAAATTGGTCACAGGTCACAGTTTCTCCTTCTCCAGCATTCCTGGCCAAAAACCAATTGGCTTTGGATGGCCCTGATTCCATAAAACCAGTTGTGATACCAGCTCTTACTACCATGTTGGACAGTTCGCTGGTGGAGGACAAGTCACTTTGTCCAGTTAGGGCCCTCAAGGTCTATTTAGAGAAAGTCCATGAGAAAGGGCAAGGCCCTGCTCTTTGTATCACTTAGGGAGGGTTATTCTAAGGATATCACAAAAATAACCATTTCCCAGTGGATCAAACACACCATTCAAACTTGCTATCAGTCTTCAGATATGGCTGATCAACAGGTCACTCAGGTTAGGGCTCATGATGTTAGAGCTATGGCTGCATCATTAGCATTTAAAGGAGGTATCTCCTTAGAGCAGGTCTTGAGCTCCTGTTACTGGAAGTCCCACAATACTTTCACAAACTTTTATTTGAAAGATATTTGCTGGGAAAATGATGATATTTTTAAGTTAGGTCCCATTGTGTCTGCACAGCATATAGTGAACAATTGAGACTTAATAATATAATCAGCCTTTATGTTTTCAGGATGTATGGAATTGGACTGGAATGTACTAGGACTTTGATTTTTGGAACAAGAATATGGTTAAGAATTCATGTTATGGCTGCTTGGCTTGAGGGACAGCTGCACTCTGACTGTTGCAGTTCTATTCAACTGGGCACAGCTGACCTTTGACCCCTGCACTACTGTATAGACAAGGTGGAGGGATTCATGCATATTATTTGATGTACAGTACAGCATGCTGCTTTCATAAGTGGGTGAGTACTTTACAGCTACTTTATTACAATTACTTTTCACTTTAGCAGTACTTGTAATGACTATGACAGTAATAATGATACTAGTATTCCTATATATAGTATATTGCAGTGTTTGTAGTATAACATATTGTGTTTACGCATTTTTTGTATCTGTATAACCTAAAGAACTCTCCTATAGCACTTGACAGTCCTCAGAAGTCTACCCACCATGGACCTCAGGGCTGCATTCAAGCATCTGTTGGGATTATGTAAGTACGTTTTTATGCAATAAAATTGGTTAATTTTATTGTAATTGGAATTTTTATAAATAAAAATACTTACATAATCCCAACAGGGAGAGTCCCACCCTCCTCCCCTCTACCATCTTCTGAGGGGTAGGGTCAAAATTAGAATGACAACTTACAGTGGAGATATAACCTCCAGCAGGTGCCCGCTGGGGTTTACGTGTGTACTTTCAGTAAAAAAAATGGCGAGACACATTGTCTGTGTCCTTGACCGAACGGTAGGTCACGTAAGCATCTGTTGGGATTATGTAAGTATTTTTATTTATAAAAATTCCAATTACAATAAAATTAACCAAATTTGTTGAACTTTCACCAGTAAACTTAAATCTATGACTCCTTGATTAATGGCTATAAAGTTTACAATGTCACAGACATATGTCAGTGTATATACCTGCATATATAGCTAAACATTTCAGTATCCTATTGATATCTTAGAGGTTATTTTCCTAACAGTAAATTAAATATTAAAAAAGTATTTGAACATAAATATTGCATTTATTGGATGTTATGGATAAGAAAAATGAGACAGTTAAATTGCAAACTTGTCCATTAAAATTGTGATTACAGGTAGCCATTTTATTGCACTACAATAGCTTACCATGTGGAACTGAATGCTGATCTCGGATGGCCGCAGGCCCCGGCCAACGTCCAAGAAAAATAGACGTCTAGTACTGGCCGGTGCCTCACAAGAAGGTGTGCCTCGTAGTGAAATACTGCTTGATCTCTCTTTTTCTCATAGGTCACGATATGTACAGATGTGCTTTATTGCAAGGAAAGAAGTTATTATTTTTTATGGATATACTTATATTTGGATACTGAAACTACATTAGTTTCCTTATTTTATAACATAGAATCTTAATTTTGTGACAATTCACAGAACAGATAAGTCTATTTAACATATTTTACAACTTAAATCCACTTCCGGGTTCACGTTTTAAAGAAAAGTGTGGGCATCAACGACCTGTGTATGTAGCTTATATACAGGATCTATGACTGTCGAAATCAAACAAAATAAATATTTTAAGGGTTTCTTTGACCATTGGCTACATTATTTGACCATTTTAAGGGTTAAAATATGATATAAAGCAAGGAAACTAACTCAGAAGAGATTCCTTGAGGAACCTGTTCGGTGATGTCATCGTCTAGACAGCAAATGCTGAGAGACTACGAATCGTGTTTGTAGCTTATACACAGGATCTAGGCCTGTTGAAATAAAATAAAATAAATATTATAACCCTTATCTGCTACATTATTTGACCATTTAAAGGGTTAAAATATAAAATTAAATATGAGTCCTTATTATTATGAGGCAATAAAGAGTAGTCCCCCTTTTCTGTTCATTTTAATAAAGATCCAACATAGATTTGATACAAATATGATTATATAAAAATGTTTAAAATATTTATGTATAATGTCCTTGTAAAATAGACAAATATTTAATGCACAATGGCAAGGCAGTTACAAACATGAACAATGGTTTATGTAATGCCTGCCTTGTCTCCAATTTTTGCTTCAATTCAACAACAAATGGTCATTTTTTAAACTTCTTGAAGCAATAAATGGGGAAGTTCCTGGCTTCTATTATGGAAACACTACAATTCAAGTGTGGTGGATCAGATCTTCGCTTGGATCTGAAGCCTGGTCCAACCTACAGACTTGCTTTTCACCCGAGTTTTAACCATCTGAGCAGTTCGGATGTTCAGGTATTTGAAGCCTGGTCCCAACCAACAGCTTGACTTATAATCACCCAAGTACTAACCATGTTTGAATGATTGTTCAGATCCATATTCCGAGCAGTTTGGATGTTCGGATGATTGTTTTAGATCAGAACTCCAAGCTATCCTAGTCTGAACAGAACACACACTTGGATATATAGAAACATAAGTCTTGTACTAAATATGTCACTTTGACCCGTGACCCAAATTTGTCACTTCATCTGAGGCTTCAGTTCAAGGGAAAAAGTCTTCAAAGCCCAAAATGGCAAGATAAATAAAACTGAATTCATATCTGATATTGCAAATTCTGAGCTTATCCAGGCTCCTTACAAAACAGCTAGTTTATTGTCACACCAATATTTTCACACCATTAGGAACTTACTTAACTAGCACTCACCTATACATGAACGCAAAACTCCACGACATGTCAACAAAGGGTTCATAAACAGTGAGATTTTGGCAGCAAAGAGACGCAAACTCGAAAGGGAGTGGAGAAGTGACAACTCTGCCATAAATCGCAGAAGGTATAGAACCACTGTTAACCATTTCAACCGCCTCTTGCAATGTGCGAAAGCCAAATACTATAGTAACATGGTTAGAGAAAATGAGGATAACCCCAAGGCCTTGTGGAATTCCATAAAGAAAGTCCTCCATATATCACCAAAAATTGTACTTCCAGATCATACTACCATCAACAGTTTAACCAACACTTTTGGCAAGTATTTTGCAGACAAACTTGCTAAACTAAGATCTGGATTATTGTCTACTGATGCCGATCCCCCTGTCTCAGGTTCCTACAAAAATAAGTTTTATTTCTTTCCAGAAATCATTAAGTCCATACCAAATAAATCATGTGACTTGGATCCAATCCCAACATCAATGGTCCTTGATTGTTTCAGCGTAGTCTTGACTCCTTAGTCCTATTACAAATATTGTGAACTACTCCCTATAGGAGGGCAGTTTTCCATCCTATTTCAAGACTGCACATGTCATACTCTTGTTAAAAAAGCTGGTACAAGGGTGCAGCTGTTGGATTAGTCCTTCTGGACTTATCTGCAGCCTTCGATACAATAGATCACTCAATCCTATTCAACTGCCTTCAGCACTGGTACGGCATTGATGGGGTTGTGCTCAAGTGGGTTCAGTCATACTCAACTCAAGGAAACAGCGGATCAAAATAGATGCTTTTCAACTCCCTTATGGGGTTCCCCAGGGCTCAGTTCTTGGGCCACTCCTTTTTACCCTATATACAACCCCTCTCAGTTCAGTCAGATCTAAAGTTAATGTGGCCCATCACTTATATGCAGATGACACACCAATTTACTTGGAACTTGACTCTAGGAACTTCAATTGTAGTATCACTGAACTGGAAAATTACCTTGAGGCCGTCCTGGCTTGGATGGGAAATAATAAACTTAAATTAAATCCTGACAAGACGGAATTCATAGTGGTTGGTGATGATGAAATTTGAAGCTCCCTGAAGTCATCTTTCCCATTAAGTTTTCTTGGCAACATCATGGGACCAGCTGAATCAGTCAAAAACCTTGCTGTCATCATGGATGCTGAATATTCAATGCAAAGACATGTGGCATATGTTACTACCATCTCCAGGAACTATGAAGGGTTCGTAGGTATTTTAATCATGAAACAGCTGTAAAGGTGGCAAATGCCTTGGTTAGCAGTCATCTGGATTACTGTAACTCACTGCTTTATAACACAAAAAGCCATATACTGGCAGACTACAAAGAGTTCAAAATGCCTTACTTATGTTGTACTCTGTGCAAACTAAATAAATTTAGTCATGTCACACCCTTCCTGCACAAACTACACTGGCTCCCCGTTAATTACCATATATTTTTCAAGTATAACCTCCTTACTTTTTTTTAAATCAATACATTTTAGCCAACCTCCATATCTGTCCTCTCTGATTAGGTGGAGTAATCTCACATGGGGCAACCGCCTATCAATTTCGTCATCTAAACCGAATAAATGCTCAGGGTTGTGCAGCTTCACAGTAGCTGCTCCCACAGAGTTGAAGAAGCTTCATCAAGCCATTAGAACCGTGGGAAGTATTTCTGGATTCAAAAAACAGTTGAAAACATCTTTTCAGATTAGCTTATTCTCCACCACAGCCTATCTCCCCTGTCAGACGCTAACATGGACACTGACCTCTTTTTGGAACTGGACTATCCCTTTTTGGACATAAGCGCTTTAGAGGATGTTTACATCAATTTCGGTGCTTTATAAGTGTTACTACTTACTTCTGAACAAGGTACATCAATTCAAACCCAGACCCTGTACTTTATAGTGAAGTAGTTTTATTGCGAAAAATACACTTACCATTTCCTGACCATTGCTATATGTTGGTGCCATCCAACTCACTGGCCAACGTTGAGAAACGTTTTAAGAAACCTTAAGAGGCCAGTGAGTGAGTGTGAACTAGCATGTCCCCCTAGTGGTCATGTGACCACGCTAGTAAACAACCTTCATTATTTTTGTTGGCCATCCCAGAGTGTGGACGTGTTTTTTCTATTTGGATTTTTTATTTAGTTCATGGATTTTTTATGGCTTTTTGAGTTCTGTGGTAAGACATCTGTGTTGACAATGTCTTCTCAGGACGAAATTAAAGAAGTACAGAGAAAAAGTGCTCTTGTGGTCAGTTTATGGTGGATGGAGCGCCACTATTTGGAAGATGGCGGCATTGATGTTTTGCTGTTGGATGAAGACATTTCCTCTGTTCAGAATACTTATTTTTCTTCTAAAGGCTTGTGTTTCATGAGAATGAGCCAAGTTCTTTTAGTTTTGTATTTTTTTTGTCCACTAGATTGAAGATTTTCTACAGGATTCACTGAAACTGTCGGCAGTCTTACTAGCTCCGGCAGGGACAGTTTACAGGTTGCTAGGCAACCAAGGGAGTCGCCATGACAGAAATAATTCGACTGTTATAAACCTGATCATTCGTCGGGTTCTAACAACCAGGCGTTTTGAGGCTGTTTTTTTGCTTGGTACTTCTCAGTCGAACAGGACGTTAAGAAGGAATTCCCCATGGAGGCAGACATCTTTTTTCACCACAAGATGCATCATTGTGGAGAAGTTCCGATTACACGTCTGAACTGTCACTGCGATTAACTTATCCGGTGAAGTTCAGTCGGAACGTTTGCACGGAGGAAAATACCTGCATGACGTCATCCGAAGACAATCGAGTTTCCATACCTCCCAAAAGGTCTGGAATCGGGTTGTCAGATGACCGGAGTTGTGTTTCATCTCACAAATTAGCTTTCTCATTCTGCTGGTTATGTAGGGTTTCTACTGGCAACCGGCACCGGTACATGAGACCTATATGTACCCATTGTCAGATTTTGTTCAACAATACAGGTTCTCTGTGTTCTTGCAGCATAATCATGTCAAATCTTGGAATTTAATAATTTGGAGTTATCTAGCAGTACCTCTGTCAGGAGGTCTTCAAGAATTTAAGGATTAACAGGAATCTCATAGAATATCCAGTACTACCTTGGACTGTGTACAGTATTTTCATTTACAGTCTTCAATGGTCCTGGATGTTTTTTGGACAGTGCGTTGACCAGTTCTTCAACTTGTTACTCATCAGGAGTGTTACAAGTCTTACTTTTCTCTATCTTATCTCTTAGATGATTTTGGTAGAATAAAAGTGCATTTTTCACTCTTAATGAGGTTTTCTCCTGCTGTACTCTTGGTCAGATGTCTCAGGGAAACTTCATTTTGTGATCTTGGTTGTATAATGTTTCTTCTGTCTGGGAAGGAGCAAACTCCTACACATGGTTACAGATGGGCCCCAGGGCAGTTTTTTGTTCCCATTATGATAATTAATCCTCCAACACTGTTACAAAACTCTCCTCCTCTGTAAGACTTAGAGGGGTTAGGAGTAATCTTTAGGAGGAATGTTTGTCCAGTAGTGGCAGATATTCTACACCTTACATCTCAACATAGTAAGAGGATAATTTTTTCAACCATACTTTACCTTTCACAGAAGCAACAATAGCAGGAAGGAGTACTTATTCATGTTCCTAAAGCAGTTGTGGACATGTGTTTTAAGAATAAATGAATAAAATGCGGGAGATATCAGTTTGCATAAAGCTGTGTATGGAATGATCGACAAAAGGGCGATAATACCAGTGAGATGGTGATATCCCTACAATTTTACACTTTATCGGTTGTGATAAGCTGGGAAGAGATGGCTACCACTAATAGTTGAGGTCAGGTAATAAACTTTTACATGTACCTTAATTTCGCATAGTTGGGATTTTCGCAATTAATTGTTACTAGTAAGTGAATGGGTGTGTCCACTCGTTTCTTACAGTTGCATTCTTTCGTAGCCGGATTCACGCAATTCTTATCTTCACTTCCCTGTTGATGACAATTCACACCGGTTCACTGCCTGTTTGCTATGTTAGTCCATGGTGAGAATGTGGGATCTATAAGAACGCATCATGCTTTACCAGTATAGACCATTTCATTGCTTTGCTCTTGGAAATGGTTTATTTTCGACTTTTCTATGGCATCAACGGATAGTGAACCTGATGGCTGCAGTAGAAGGCATTGGGTGTCACCAGCTTATGAAAAAAAAAAAAAAAAACCAGGATTTTTAGTTTGGATTGCAGATTCCACCTTAGGGTACATCTTTACTCATAGCAAAGCATCTTCTCCGGCTAATGGTTTCTAAGGAAGCCATTTCTTTGGTGGCGGTATGGCTTCATAGGAGAAAACAGTGCCATTGGGTTATTTGTTTATCAGGTAACCCCAAGGCTATCTGCTAATGTACCACAGATACCACACATAATACACAGATAATGTACCAGTTTTTCTGTTCTCAGGTTCCATCTTCAGTGGTGGAACGACTTTTCAATTTGCAGGAGCTTCCTTTTCTTCATCAGAAGGAGCACAATCTCCTTCTGTTATTAGATGCTTTCTTTAAGGGTTGGGATGCACAATTATGGCATCAAACAGCCAGTGGTCTGTTGTGTCATGAGGGGTCAAGACTCCACATTAACAGGGCTACTACCTTTAGAATCATTTGGAGGTCTGATTCGGATTCTGAATCTGTTGATTTCCCCAGATATTTCTTCAGTGGTTTCCTATCTGAACAGGTAGGGAGGTACCCGCTTTCAGGAATGTGTTTCCTTATCTGAAGAATCATTCTTTGGACGAATGCCATGGGTTCAGATTCAGGCATATCACTTCCCAGGGTATACAATATTCCAACAAATTCTTTGTTCATGAGAGTCAAGATGATTCAAATTGAATGTGTTTTTGGATGACTTTTGAATCTTCTATTCTGATTCAGGTGTTCAATCAAATCTGTCTTTGATTACAATCACCAATGATGGATTTGTTTTGCAACTAGTTTGAACCACAAGCTTGTCTTTTTCAACTTTTCTTGGGATGGACTGGACAGTTTGTTTGGTCCTGTGACCTTGATTCTTCAGGTGATGCAGGTGAATCATTTGGCTTCTAAGGCTCCTTTGGTTTGCAACCTGTAGTCATTCCTGCTTTGGAACCTTCTTTAGATCTTGCTTTGGTCAAGATAGGTTTCTTTGTCCAGGGAGAGCCTTGAGAGGTTATCTTGATAAGTCAAAGATCTCAGGAAAGGCAAGAAAATTCTTTTTGTACCTATTAAGAAGGGCTACTCCAAGATTTAGGTGCAGAATCATCTGGATGGCATCAGAGTGGCTAGGGATGTCTTATTTTTGGGATCTGGTGGATCTGTTCCACAAAGGTTCCTTTTAAGGCTTCCCTTGCTGGTGAGTTCAATCATTATGCCATTGGTATCCAACAACCTGAATCTTAAGCTTCCAGTGTATGTGTTTCGTTTCTTAGACTGTGGGGCTTGGGGAACAGGTGCATTACTCATTTCTTGGGAGGATCTGGACAGCTTTGTGTTTGTTCCAGTGGCTCTCATTCCTCAGGTGACTCAAGATGATCACCTACAGGTGCAGAATCATCATGATTGCACCAGGATAGCCAAGATTCTTCAGGTGATTTAGAAGATGACCACCTTCAGTTGCAGATTCATCATGATTGAATCATGATGGTCATGGTGGATGTTCTTGGTTGTGGGACCTGGTAAATCTATGCACATCTGAGGCTTCTTGGTGGTGAACTTCTCAGATACTACTTTTCTAGATGTAGCAAATTTCCTTAATTATTTCTTTAAGGAAAGGAATCTTAAGCCATCTACTATTGCTGGTTACAGAATAACAATGGTAGATTGCTTTCCTTGAAGGGGAATAAGTCTCTAGAACTCTTCAGCTGTATAGATTGTTGACATATTTCTATAGAGACAATCCAGTAGCCAATAGGTTAAACCTTCTTTTCCTTTTGTCTCTGGTCTTGTTTGGTCTCACCAGACAGCCTTTTGAGCCTTTGGGGAAGATTTCTTGGAGTTTATTAACTTTCAAGACAGTCTTTCTTTTGACTTTGGCATTAGGCAAAGGAAGAAGGGTATTCTCGTTGGCTTTGTCTTCCCTTACTTTGAATGAGTATTGCTCACAAGTGGCTCTGGCCATTTATTAGCCAAGATTCAGTTGGCTTCGGATGGGCCTACTTCAGTTAAGCCGGTCGATATGCCAGCTCTCAATTACTGGGACAGCAGTTTTACTCAAGATAGATCTCTTTGTCTTGTGAGGTTTTGAAATACTTTTACTTGGGACAAAGGATTCAATGAGGAATTATTATGTCTTGTCTGTGCCTAGTTAGGAAGGCTTTACAGCAGATATTTTCAGGTCAACTATCTTATCTTGCTGTGGGCAGACTATCATTTTGACTGAGGAGAAGTCAAATTCTGACTCTCAACAGTAGCGAGTCAAAGCAAGAATCTTTAGGTTTAGGATAGTGTTTCTGTATATGAATTTTTATATGCATGTTACTGGAAACCATAACTTTTTTACCAATTTTCAGTCTCACCTGCTTGGTTTGCTTGTGGTCAGACTTTGATTTTGTGTTCTACAGTTTGTTATCTTATAAGTATATGCGTGATACTTATATTGATACTTTAGTATGCATTTGCAGCTGTATGTCTGTCATACTATCTGTATTTATATTAGGCAGAATTGTTGACTTCATTCAGACTTGGAGTTACACAATATGCTGATGACACTTCCAATATTTGTGTCACCTGTGTGGGTGTTGGATGTTTGTCTAGTTACAGCATTCAACTGTGGCAATAACTGGCAATTTGTGAGAACTTCAACTACATACTATGATTTAGGCGATCTGTATGGTATGTGGTGACTGTTGGAAGTTTATATGTTGTTGTATGCATGTAAATTTCAATGTAAACTTCTCATAATGTTTTAGTTGTAGGCTAGGTAGTGAGTCTCTGTAATGATTACTTCCTTCCTACAACAACAACAACAACAAGGCTGTGTTGTTTTGTAGTGCTCAACAGTTCCACTGCCTCATCTGGGAGGTGAGTTTGGATCTGAATGCCTATATGATTGTGCTGTGTATGATAGCTGTGCAGAGTGGTGTACTGGGTCTTTATATTCTAGTACTGCCCTCCTTCCATGAAGGCTGCATTCAGCAATGGTCAGGAAATGGTAAGTGTATTTTTCGCAATAAAATTGAAAAATTTTGTTGTAATTTTAATTTTTATTAGATAAATACTTACCATTTCCTGACCAGGAGAGTTCCCCCCCTACCTCCCCGCAGATTCAGTACTAAGGGAGTATTTTCTGCAACAAAAATAATGAAGGTTGTTTACTAGCGTGGTCACATGACCACTAGGGGGACATGCTAGTTCACACTCACTCACTGGCCTCTTAAGGTTTCTTAAAACGTTTCTCAACGTTGGCCAGTGAGTTGGATGGCACCAACATATAGCAATGGTCAGGAAATGGTAAGTATTTATCTAATAAAAATTAAAATTACAACAAAATTTTTCAAATTTGTCTGACTTGCCGTCACAACATACCAAGGACATTGAAACTTATGCAGATTTTGAATCTCCCTGACCATATGGGACAATATGCCTAGGTTCTCCATCACAGTCTGGGCTCTGAATGATGTAGCAGGCCAACAGGAGCTTAGGCCAGGGGCCCTTCAGCTATGCTCCCACTCAGTCCTCAACTAAAGATGTTTTTGATAAATTTAAACAGGACTTTCAGGCTGCTAATTTACTTGTGTGAAAATAAATTGGGACAATTGGGACAACCTTGTTTTGAGGACAAAATACAAGATTTCAAAATCTTCAGGCAAGGCAAAATCTCTGTACCCTTAATTTTCGGCAGCTCTTACCTAGGTCTTTTCTGAATACAACCAGGTCACGGAAACTGTTAAGACAGTATCAAGGCTACTTTCCAGGTCAATTCAGATTCAAAGGGTGCCTACAAAAACAAAAAAAACAAAAAAAAAAAAAAAAAAACAAGTAGCCAAAGATTTTTTTTTTTTTTTTTATTAATATTTTATTCATGTACAAGTTGACAAAGACAAAAAACATTACAAACAATACATAGACACAAGACACAAGCATAATACATGAAAAGACAAAATAAAGAAAACATTGATGACACCTACATAAAGAAATTAATACATTTTTACAAATTAGAGACAAACACTTCTAAATTTTTCCAAAATAAACTTTTTTTATCATTTTTCACTTGAACATTAACGCCTGTTTTATATTTCAAATATGTTTTAGTGTCTGTCCAAAGGGGATTTTTGTTTCCAATTTTACAATCATATATATATTTCTTTACATATAATATTAAACCGTTTAAATCTCTTCCATAACTTAAAAATTTTTCATTTTTATGTCCATAACCAAGAATTATATCAAATTTAGTTAGCACTATGTTCAATGAATGTGCCTCATTATAAGCATCAATGAATTTAAACTAAATATTTTTAACAATAACACAATTCCAGAATAAATGTTCAATATCCTGAACTTCCTGGTTACAAAAATTACATAGTCATGAGGCAGACTTATTCATTTTAAACAATAGTTTTTCTGTTGCAATGTACTTATGAATTATTTTATACTGTAATTCCTTAATAATATTCTCTGCGCCAACAGTCAAGGGGAGTGTATAGATTTTTGGCCAATCACATTCTTCTAGGTCATATTTATCAGTGTAATAATTTTTTGCTTTGTCATGCAATTTAATTCTGTTTACCAATTCCGCATCTATAATTTTTTGAGTCAGAGATTTTACTGGGATAACTTTTCCTTCGCATAATTTGATACAATTGTTTAAATCATAATAATTTCAAATCACATTGATTTTGGGATCTATTGAAGTTATACCATTTTTTTTGGTGTACTGTGTATTATTCCTCGCCATAACAGATAATCAGATTTGGTAACGTCGCATTTCAGCCAGAAATCAAAGGGTTGTACAGCACCCGATTCATCAAAGTAGCCAAAGATGATTATGAAAAGACCAGTGGCTAGATATCCTGTATAAGAGGAGCCTTATCCTGTTCCTTAGCCTGTCAAGTAAGGCCTTAGCCCACTCTCCAGAGTTAGGCTTAGGAGTTCCCCATTCTGTCCCTCTCCTTTGTTCCATTCACAATTAGTTAAGGAGGGACAAGAGTCCCTCTTCAAGGCACCCGTAAAAACACTTAGGGTTTAGGCCCTATCAAATCAGCCCTTACACAGCGCCCACAACTAAGAGACTTCTACAGGAAACACCCCTATGGGGGTCAATCCAGTCCAAGCAGTAACCATCGTTTTCCCCAGGTAGGGGAAAATGAAGTAGCAGAGGCTCCAGAGGTTATTTTCGACCTCACACAGTCCACCAGTAGGAGGTCTCCTCCACTCTTTCAGAAGAGACTGAGAAACAAACAAATGCTCAAACAACATGATAAACCAATGGTTACGTTCTGCCACTCATCACCAATCCAAAATTAGCCAGAGTTCCCCTGATTCACTCTGGATACAAGGCCCATCAAGATCTAGCTCTGGCCTCTTGCATCCAGTCCCTTCTGTCAAAGAATGAAATAGAAAAGGTGGAAAATGTAAAATCTCTCGGGTTTTACAGTCGCCTGTTTCTAGTCCCCAAGCTTCACCAAAAGTGGAGACCAGTGATAGACCTAAGCAGGCTCAACACCTTTCTACTTGTAGAAAGGTTCAAAATGGAAACTCCAGAGTCCATCAGGGCCTCTCTGATTCCAGGGGAATGGGTGTCATCGATAAACCTGTCAGTCGCCACCTTCACATCCCCTTCCTGAAAAGCCCACAGAAGTACCTGACAGTGTCCTTAGGGTGGATAATAAATCAAGAGAAGTTCGAACTCAAACCTGTTCAGGTGTTTCTGTTCATGGGCTACGAATACCACCTAGATTCAGCCCTTGTAAAACCCACTCAGAGAGATGGCTCAATCTTCAGGATTTGATCCTACACTTAAAGTCAAAACTTGTTTTACTGCTAACTTTGTTGCTGACCTCAATGGAGAAGAAGGTCCTGGAAGGATGCCTTCACGTGAGACCCTTTAAGTTTCACTCTAAGGAGCAATGGAGTTTTTCCTTAGTCATTGGACATCCTCCTTCCTTGGTCAGAGACCATTTCAGCTCACCTAGAGTGGTGGCAAAATCCCACAAACGTGATACAAATCTTTACAGACGCCTTGAATGAAGGTTGGGGCCATTACTTAGAGCAAGTCTCTACATAAGGTCTGTGGTCACACAGGGATATAAAGGCTACACATAAATGTTCTAGAGTTGAAGGCGGTTTCTCTGGCCCTGAAAAGGTTAAAGGACCAGTACCAAAATCAAACAGTGTTGGTTGCTACAGACAACTCAACACTAGTAGCCGACATAAACAAACAAGGAAGAACCCACTGGGTAAGATGCGTGCTCTCCTGTGGAAAATCATGACCTGGTGCCATCATTACCAGATAACTCTTAAGAGCCAGGCACATTCCAGAGTGCCTTAATGTGATGGCCTACCTTCTATTCAGTCCAATAAACAATGGTCACTGCATCCACAGATGTTCAACAGATCTGTCAAGTGGTTCACTCCTCATGCAGAGCTATTTGCCACTCATCTGAACCACAAAGTTCCATTGTATGTATATCAAGTCCCAGACCAACTTGCTTGGGACATAGATGCTCTGCTCATAATCTGGTCAGGTCTCACTGCTTATCCTTACCCTCCCACAGCTCTCCTTCATAGGGTGATCCAAAATCAGGCAATGCAACTGCCTCATCATTGTAATAATTCCAGGCTGGCCAGGGATGTCCTGGTTTTAGTACCTAGTGCAGCTCTCAACAGAGATCACACTTATTAGTGTCAACAACACTTCTCAAACAGTCCCACAACCAAGTGTTTCAAAGCAATCCTGGTGTCTAGGAGTGGACAGCTCCAAGACCAAGGCTTCTCTGTGGAAGTGGCATACTTCCGTCGTCCATTGATGGTTACAGGACAGCCTTTGTTGACACCTTGGGCCCAGCAGGGTTCCATATTTCTCAAAGCTCTGACCTTAACAGGTTACTTCCTAGCTTTCACAGGGATCGTCCCAAAAGTTCCAGAAATCTTCCAAAGTGGAACCTTTCTGTTGTACTTAATGAACTCACCAAAGCACCCTTTGAGCATATGAAAGACATAGACCTCAAACATCTTACTCTCAAACTGCTTTCTTGCTAGCTTTGGCCTCCGGCAAGCGCCACAGCAAAATTCACGCCTAGGTTGCAAACAAAGTATCTAATCTAGGCCAATGGGAAAAGGTAGCCTTGTTCCCCTCCTCATATTTCATAGCCAAAAAGCAATTAGCAAGAGAAGGTTCTCAAAGTGTGTCTCCGGTGACTAACCATGCTCTGACTACCATTGTGGATAGACAACTCAAAGAAGACAGGACCCTGTGTCCGGTACGGGTCCTGATGTATTATCCGGATCGAACCAAAGATCTGAGAGGGTCTCGATCCCTACTTTTTATTTCCTTCAAAAAAGGACACACCTCGGACATCAGACCCACTACACTCTCTTCTTGGTTAAAACAAACTATCCTACTTTGTTATGTGGGTGTTCCACCACACGACTAAGCTTCCCGATTAAGGGTTTTTTGTAGTCTGTTTCAAATATTTGCTTAGTCCCAGGCGTTCGGTATGGATCAGTAGTTGTTGGTTGGGGCCATGAGAAATATCAAACATGTTTGATATTTCTCCCAACCCAAACCGATTATTTTATCCCGCCATAAACAAAATGTCCAGTCCCAGGCTTCCCCAGGCCTCCTCAGACCACATTTACACAGTCCTATGTTGTCCCAGGCCGCCTGCGACCCTTAGTCCCCGACCATTAGTCCCAGATCCTTAGTGCCTTAGTCCCAGGCCTCCTGCGACCCTTAGTCCCATTGCAAAACAAGAATCGGCCACATTGGTCTGGGGAAGACTGGGGATGCCTGAGGAGGCCGGGACTTAGTCGTGGGTTAGTCAGGGCTTAGTCCCAGGCCGCCTGCGACCCTTAGTCCCCGACCATTAGTCCCAGATCCTTAGTGCCTTAGTCCCAGGCCTCCTGCGACCCTTAGTCCCATTGCAAAACAAGAATCGGCCACATTGGTCTGGGGAAGACTGGGGACGCCTGAGGAGGCCGGGACTAAGTCGTGGGTTAGTCAGGGCTTAGTCCCAGGAGGCCTGAGGCGTCCTGGGGCCCAGTTGGTATGTCTACGACCAGATCTTGGATCAAACCGACCAGAAAGATGGCTTAGTCGGTTCTTAGTCCCAGACCAGTCGGGGACTCTGTAGGGCGGCCTGGGGCCTCCTCAGGCCCCCTGGGGTTGATCTGACCTTAATCCCAGACTTTTACACCGATCCAGTATTCCCGCCCATTTTAGCTTTTTTTCACCGACTATCCACGATTAAGGGTCGGAGACAGGATCGGGGCTTAGTCCTTTGTTGGAACAGGGGCATTACAAACAAGCAGATCAACAGTCTTTGGACCTGGTCAAAGTCAAAGCGCATGACATTAGGGCCTTTGCGGCATCTAAGGCCTTTTATGGTGGGGTTTCGGTGGACCAAATCATGCAAGCTTGTCACCGGAAAGCACACAACACACTTACAAATTTTCATCTAAATGACCTTACTTGGTCAGATAACAACATCAATATGTATCTGGGTCTAGTAGTAGCGGCTCAACAAGTCCTAGACCCTTCCCTTCAGACTAAACATCCTCGGAAAGAAAGAACGGGGAAGGGGGGGGGGGGGGGGGGGGGCACATTCACTACAGCCAAGTCTTCAGGAGTCAAAATCCCAGGTTCTAGGTACATGTATATGTCTACCTCCTCAGGATGTGTGGTGAGGTCTTTTATCTCTTTTTCAGAAACAGTATTAACTTGTATAATGTGTTAAGCACTTAATCAGGTGATCCCATAATCTCATCATAAGGGTGACAAGTTAATCAGATTTCAAGCCCAGGGCTTGTGTTAATTCATGGTAAAGCCCTTGGGGCTGCATTCTACACAAGTGAGCATGGCTACACTTACTCCTTCAAATCCAGTCATTCATTCATTCAGTATTCTGGTTTTTGGCTTCTTACAGGCCCAGTTCCTGGAACCGGGGTTCTGTAAGCGGGACTCAGACTGGTCTTTTTAAACATTCATTCTATCTATCTAATTCAAAATCCAAGAAAAATTGACGATACTTCCAGTTTCAGCTGTAATTCCTCCACCGAGCGGTTGGATTCAGCATTCAGTTCCACGTGGTAAGCTAATGTAGTGCAATAAAATTGAAAATTTTAATTACTTAAATGTAGCTTTTATCAGCTACAAACTTACCATGTGGAACTGAAGAGAGTCCTACCATGCTTCCCCACTGTATTACAGCTGAGGGGGTACGGGCAAAATTACAACTCGAAAGAAGGGAGATCAAGCAGTATTTTACTACGAGGTTCACCGTCCTGTGAGGCACCGGCCACTATTAGATGTCTATTTTTCTTGGACGTTGGCCAGGGCCTGCGGCCATCCGAGATCAGCATTCAGTTCCACATGGTAAGCTTATAGCTTATAAAAGCTACATTTAAGTAATTAAAATTTTCAATTTAAAGGTGATAGTTATATTAAGAGTTGACATTTAATTTTAGCATTGATGTTTATGTTTAGAGTTGATGTTTAATTTATAGTTCATGTTTACCTTGGTCATGCTGTCACATAATGGAATGGACAACATTTGTAGCCGATAGGTGTTAGAAAAACACATGATGTTTGTCCAACTGTAGATATTTGACTTTTGAGCTCTTCTACAAGGCCTTACTAGAGATGCTGCATTTTATACTGTAAAATTTCTCATCACTTGCCTCATTTAAATTTGTAATCTCAGGCAGGTTAGTGTTACAGATGAGGCTGCTATCCTGGCAGCTAATGCCTTGGTGAGTAGTCCCATTGACTACTGCAGTTCTCTCTGCAGAAGTCTGTCCAGTTTCAACATGTGTAAACTGCAATGTATCCAAAACACACTTGCTGGAATCGTCACAAACTGTAATAAATACACAGGGCATCTCTGGTTCTCAAACAACTCCATTGGCTGCATGTTAAATTTGGCTGCATCTACAAAACTGTCACTTTGGTTTCCAAGTCTCTTCACAGTGGTCATCCCAGCTATTTTGGTAATCTTTTGTATGTCCAGATAAAAGGTTCCTGGAGGTTCATCAATTCAACTCTTGCCTGTTTCAGAAAAGGCTAAAATTTTATCTGTAAATTCTGTGAGATAGTTAAGATTAATCTTTAAACTTTGATGTATTTTGTTTATTTGGGGTTTAACGTCGCTTTCAACACTACAGGTCATATCACGACGGGTAGTTGGAAGGGCAGAGGAAACCAGTACATAGAGTTCACTAGGGCTGTGTACTGTAAACTGCCGACCAACGGCAAGCAACTACCAGCTTTCCCACTTGAGCCCGTGCGGGGATCGAACCCCGGCCTCAGAGGTGGGAGGCAAGAGTGTTACCACTCTGCCACCGTGGCCCCTAAACTTTGATGTAAGACAATTAATTGAGGCTTGTTCTTTTTTACAAAAAAAAAATGTCTAAATTTCACTTCAAATACTATATATCAAGTGATTATATATCATGGCCTCTCCAGGACAAAAATGCAGATGCTATGGACATGTAATGCCCGCATTCAACCTACACAGTAAGTGCGCTTGGTGTCGCTATAAGAGTGTGGGGAGTGACCCCTTGTGTAATGAAGAAAGACTGTGAATTCTATAACTCTTTGACTTCTGATCAGAACTTCTAGTTTGCTACCCCCACATATAAAACATGAAAAGAAAAGAAGGCAGCAAGTCCACACTTTGTAGAGCCAGGATCTGTTCAGATCCTTGGAGAGGTCAATGCCAGTGTCTCTGTTAGAAAGTGGCCACTAAGAAGACAAAAGCTACTCCTGTAAAAAAATCCACCTCTACAAAGAAGAAATCTGCTAAGTCGTCTAGCTCTTCCTCTTTTGATGATATCAAGAAGTTCTCCAGACTTGAAGCAATGTTACTGGCCAAGACTTTTCAACCTACCGGTCAGCCTACCTTTAACAGATTCCAATACCTGTATAACCAAAAAACACTCACCAGTTGGTTTAATTACTTCAGAAAAATTATTCATTCACCCTGCCCGACCGGTCAGTCAGATCTCAAGCCAGCCAGTTACTGGTGCCTGTGAGATGTCAATGGATCAACCTACCTATGGTTAATAACTTAATACCCTACTTAATGAACAAGAGAGGCCCTTCCAACCAGCCCCGCTATCAGCTTACTTTGCTTATGCTCTTTACTGTATGGCTGTAAGTAAGTGCTCACACACACACCCCACTCCATTGCCCTTTTTATAACCTTTTTGGGTTTCCTTATTTTTTGGTTATATTTATTAATCTATTATGTTTTAAGTATGGTGGTAACTTATATGAGGTTTTAAACCTACTCTAATATGTATATTTGTATAAAATAGTGTTGAAGTTTGTGATTACAGCATATGCTAAACCTGTTGAGCTTCACTTTCAAGTTTTATTGAGAAGTGTAAAAATGATTGTGCAAAATATCTATAGTACTATTCTATCTCATTTCTGAGCTTTGAGAAAAAAAATCAGCTTACTGGGGGCCTATATAGGTTTAGGCAATGAAAAAGATGCCATGACGTCAAGTTGTCTAGAGAGGAAGGAAGTAGGGTGCATCACCTGGTAAATGCACATTACATGGCCTGTTCTGTCGGTGGAAACACACGGGTCTTTTTTTGACATTTGACGGGACTGGTCTGCACCGATTGGTATAGCATATTGTAGGGTGTTAACTTATAGAAATTTTAAAATTAATTTACGTGTAAATTTTCAATTTGTAGGGCTATTACTTGGGGTGTAGTTGTGAAACGTCATGGTGTGAACTTGATTTGACCTTGCCGTAGTTGCCTTGACCTTTATTAACTCATTATCCGAGCTATATCTTGGAAACAATAATGTGGTGGAGGTTGATACTTTGTATTAACATTGGTTGAGGGATGTAGGTTTGTAATGTCTTGGTATGACCTTGATTTGACCCTTAACCTTGCATCTATGACCTTTAAAATCTTGTTTGGGCTATATCATCGGAAGCCATGATGTGTAGAAATAGTTATGTATGTATTGTCGTTGAAAGTTGTAGATTTGAAACATTATAGTGTGACCTTGGTGTCACCTTTAACTTTGGCTATTAATAGGTTATTATTATATCCCCAGACGAAAGTCGGGGATATATTGGATTCAGGTCCGTCGCGCCGCCGCCGCTGCCGTAGAAATTTCCTTGTGGACGCGATAACTCAAAAACAAATTAATATTTTTTTTTCAAACTTGGTACACATGTTAAGGGTGCCCAAAGGAAGATCCCTATTTTAAGGTGACCTTAAACTCCCAGTAAAAAAGGACTTATGGCCACCTTAAGGTCAGAAATTGCACTTTTGGCCACTTGGAGCCCTGTAGGTCACAAACTATGATGCTCAGCTGGCTGAAATTTTACCTGACAACACATTAATATGTTCTTAGTACATGTGCCGAAAATCATGACTTTAAGTTGAGGAGAAAATTGTGTTTGAGGCCCATAAATACCCCCACTTAGGGATTTTTTGCTATACTTTACACATATTTTGCCCTATAATTTGGAAGTGATAATTCTGATGAGTCTCAAACTGCGCTAGGTATAACTTTGATATGTAATCCTTGTCTGTAGAAAATTTTAGGGCTGTAGGTTTACCCAAAGGGGTCGACTTAAGGTCTCAAAAGTGCCCACAGAGACCCAATTTATGCACTTTTTGCCACTTTCAAGCACTGTAGCTTTCAAACTATGTCTCTCATCTAAGTTAAATATCATCTGGGAATATATCTATGTGTTTTCTTATATGTGCCCCAACATTTAGGCCTTTAATAGACAGTTAACCTGTGTATCAGGACCATAAACACCCACCCGAGTGACCCTTATAAGACATTTTTCACATCTTTTTCCCTGTAACTTGGAAATGGTAAGTCTGAGAAGTTTCAAACTGTATTAGATATATATTCTGTGTGTAATCTTAGTATGTAACAGATTTTAAGTCTGAAGCTTTAATTTTGAAGGTCAAATTGAGGTCTCTAAAAGGCTCCCAAAGACCCAATATTTGGACTTTTTGCTACTTTTAAGCCCTGTGACTGTCAAACTATGTGACTGATAGAGCTCAAATCCTATCTGAGAAGATATTAGTATGTTATTTTTATATGTGCCAAAAATTAAGGCTTTAAGAAGACATTTAACCTGTGTATGAGGACCATAAATCCCCACCCGAGTGACCATTTTTAGACATTTTTCACATATTTTTCCCTGTAACTTGGAAATGGTAAGTCTAAGAAGTTTCAAACTGTATTAGATGCATATTCTATGTGTAATCTTAGTATGTGACAAATTTTAAGTCTGAAGCTTTAATTTGAAGGCTACATTTAGGTCTCTAGAAGGCCCCATAAAGACCCAATATTTGGACTTTTTGCCAATTTTAAGGCCTGTGACTGTTAAACTATGTGACTGATAGAGCTGAAATCTCATCTGGGAATACATTATTATGTTCTTTTTACATGTGCCAAAAATCAAGGCTTCAAGTAGACATTTAACCTGTGTATGAGGACCTTAAACACCCACCTGAGTGACCCTTTTAAGACATTTTTCACATATTTTGCTCTGTAACTTGGAAATGGTAAGTCTGAGAAGTTTCAAACTTTATTAGATACATATTCTATGTGTAATCTTAGTATGTAACAAATTTTAAGTCTGAAGCTTTAATTTGAAAGCCACATCGAGATCTCTAAAAGGCCCACAATGACCCAATATTTGGACTTTTTACCACCTTTAAGCCCTGTAACTGTTAAACTATGTGATTGATGGAGCTGAAATCCCATCTGGGAATGCATTATTATGTCCTTTTTACATATGCCGAAAATCAAGGTTTTTAGTAGACATTTAACCTGTGTATGAGGGCCATAGACACTCGCCCAAGTGCCTTTTTTGACATTTTTTCCGTATTTTGCCCTGTTATTTGGAAATGCTTAGTGTGACAAGTCTTAAACTGTATTATATATAATTTTTGTTTGTTATGTATGTCCCCCAAAAAGTTTCAGATCTGTAGTTTAATTGCTAAGGTCTCTTTAACAATTGTAAAATGCCCACAGAAACCCAATTTATGGATATTATGCCACTTTAAAGCCCAGTAACTGTCAAACGATGTGGGGTATAGAGCTGAAATCTTTGAATTTTTAAAAGGAAATGCCTGTCTATTTAAATTTTGAATATTAATAATGTTATGGCTATCTTAGTCTTTTAAGAACTTATTTTTGTGTGTTATACCTCTGCTTGCTGAGTTTTTCACTTTTTAAAATGAAACTGGTTAAACATATTCAAGTAGACAAAATGGACACTTTAAGTGAGCTTTAAGTCCCAATATTAATGAAATTATATCCTTATGTAGTAAAACTAGGGGATTTTTAACCCTCAACTAGCCCAGTTTTATTCAACTTGCCTCAGTTAATTTTGGCACAGCTCCTACAGTTATGAACTCATTTCAGTTGATAATCACATACTTAAAATTCTCAATTCTTTTTGTATTTGAGTACCCCTTTTATATAGATTGTTTGTTTACCATTTATGCTCAACCCACATCCCCCACCCGGATTCCCCCCACCCACCTCTGGGACCTCCAGCTATATTGAGTGACACTAAATAAACAATGGTATTTAATGATATCAGATGAGAAACAAAGAACTCAATGGGGTTGCAGATCTTGTGTAATAGTGAGAGAGGTGTGGAGAAGGGGAGAGGGGTGGGGGTGGGAGGTGGTGGGCTTCATTACATATAACACAAAGGGGAGTCAGAACTGAGATTGTGTCACATATTTAGGTTGCATATATATGGACCACATATATAGGTATAGAGGAAATGAATAACTGAAAACAATTTGCAAATTCTAAAAATAATATAATAAAATAATAATATAAACAATTTTTTTTAAAATAATATTTTATTTGTGAACAAATATAGAAGCAGATATGCGCTTTTGGGATTATGAATTTTAGAATGGACATTGAATCATCAATCATTTAAATACTTTGAAGGAAGATTGAAAAATATGATGAGTTGAGTTAAAAATAATATTTTATTTGTCAACAAATATAGAAACAGATATGCTCTTTTGGGATTATTATTTTAGAATGGACATTCAATCATCAATCATTTAAATACTTTGAAAATAGGTTTAGAGTTATCATTGCAGGAAGATTGAAAATATAATTTGAGTTATGTATTCGGCGTCTGGGGATACACCATCTTCCTTGGGGAGATATAAACAGAGTAGATTGATGTGCTGAAGTTCATATAATAATGGGTAATTATGTTTTAAAAAATTTCCGATCAAAACCTGTGGCGTGAGTGATGACCTGTCTGGGGATATGTTGGCGCCGAGTTGGCCCAATCTAGTTATATGTACTAAAATTAACTTCCGCTATCTCCAATAACAGTTATGCTTTTAAATTAAGTAATATGTGTATCAGCTACTAAATTTTACAGCTTCAAAACTTTTAGTTTACTAATTATGTCCACCCCCCTGGGGGGTGGATATATTATTTTTGCTTTTTCCGGCATCCGATGTCTGGCGTCCGATGTCCGGCGTCACGCATGGTTTCCGCTCATTTAAAGGAAAAGTATTAGAGCTATTGTCACCAAATTTGGTATGCAGGGTTATTGGGTCAGTAGCTTGCTTGGGATTGCTTTTGGCTGTTGTACCTCTTTTGCTTACTGAGTAATACTTAAGTACAGCTATTTTCAGTACCCATTGGTTTCCGTGCATTTAAGCCAAAATAATTAAAGATATTTTACTACAATTTTGAATACAAGATTATTATGTCCATAGCTCGCTTGGTATTGCATTTGGTACTGATAGCTTTGTCAGTACATGAGTAATAGCCATTTAGGTACTTCATTGTGTATTTTCAGTACTACTTTTGAGTAATTTGCTAATATCTCAGAAACCGTAAGAGATAGAGCGATTTCGACAGAATTTTTGACCCCCAGGGTATCTAAGGAATGCAATCTTTGCAATTTTCCAAAAATTTTCCCCTCCCCAAAAATGGCGGCCATTTTGAATTTTCGAATTTTTGCCAAAAATGGCAAAACACAAATTTGCTTCTATCTCCTTAACCGTGCGAGATAGAGCGATTTCGTCGAAATTTTCGACCCACAGCGTATCTGAGCATTGTACTCTTGGTAATTTTTAAAAAATTTTCCCCTCCCCAAAAATGGCGGCCATTTTGAATTTTCGAATTTTTGCCAAAAATGGCAAAACACTAATTTGCTTCTATCTCCTTAACCGTGCGAGATAGAGCAATTTCGGCAAAATTTTCGACCCACAGGGTATCTGACAATTCTACTCTTGCCAATTTTTAAAAAATTTTCCCCTCCCCTAAAATGGCGGCCATTTTGAATTTTAGAATTTTTGCCAAAATTGGCAAAACACAAATTTGCTTCTATCTCCTTAACTGTGTGAGATAGAGCGATTTCGTCGAAATTTTCAACCCACAGGGTATCTAAGGAGTGTACTCTTTGCAATTTTCAAAAAATTTTCCCCTCCCCAAAAATGGCGGCCATTTTGAATTTTCAAATTTTTGCCAAAAATGGCAAAACACAAATTTGCTTCTATCTCCTTAACCGTGCGAGATAGAGCGATTTCGTCGAAATTTTCGACCCACAGGGTATCTAAGGACTGCAATCTTTGTAATTTTCCAAAAATTTTCCCCTCCCCAAAAATGGCGGCCATTTTGAATTTTCGAATTTTTGCCAAAAATGGCAAAACACAAATTTGCTTCTATCTCCTTAACCGTGCGAGATAGAGCGATTTCGTCAAAATTTTCGACCCACAGGGTATCTAAGGATTGCAATCTTTGTAATTTTCCAAAAATTTTCCCCTCCCCAAAAATGGCGGCCATTTTGAATTTTCGAATTTTTGCCAAAAATGGCAAAACACAAATTTGCTTCTATCTCCTTAACCGTGCGAGATAGAGCGATTTCGTCAAAATTTTCGACCCACAGGGTATCTGAGCATTGCACTCATGGTAATTTTTAAAAAATTTTCCCCTCCCCAAAAATGGCGGCCATTTTGAATTTTCGAATTTTTGCCAAAAATGGCAAAACACAAATTTGCTTCTGTCTCCTTAACCGTGCGAGATAGAGCGATTTCGTCGAAATTTTCGACCCACAGGGTATCTAAGAAATGCAATCTTTGCAATTTTCAAAAAATTTTCCCCTCCCCCAAAATGGCGGCCATTTTGAATTTTCGAATTTTTGCCAAAAATGGCAAAACACAAATTTGCTTCTATCTCCTTAACCGTGCGAGATAGAGCGATTTCGTCGAAATTTTCGACCCACAGGGTATCTAAGGAATGCAATCTTTGCAATTTTCCAAAAATTTTCCCCTCCCCAAAAATGGCGGCCATTTTGAATTTTCGAATTTTTGCCAAAAATGGCAAAACACAAATTTCCTTCTATCTCCTTAACCGTGCGAGATAGAGCGATTTCGTCAAAATTTTCGACCCACAGGGTATCTGAGCATTGGATTCATGGTAATTCTTAAAAAATTTTCCCCTCCCCAAAAATGGCGGCCATTTTGAATTTTCGAATTTTTGCCAAAAATGGCAAAACACTAATTTGCTTCTATCTCCTTAACCGTGCGAGATAGAGCGATTTCGGCAAAATTTTCGATCCACAGGGTATCTGAGCATTGTACTCTTGGTAATTTTTAAAAAATTTTCCCCTCCCCAAAAATGGCGGCCATTTTGAATTTTAGAATTTTGCCAAAATTGGCAAAACACAAATTTGCTTCTATCTCCTTAACTGTGTGAGATAGAGCGATTTCGTCGAAATTTTCGACCCACAGGGTATCTAAGGAGTGTACTCTTTGCAATTTTAAAAAAATTTTCCCCTCCCCAAAAATGGCGGCCATTTTGAATTTTCAAATTTTTGCCAAAAATGGCAAAACACAAATTTGCTTCTATCTCCTTAACCGTGCGAGACAGAGCGATTTCGTCGAAATTTTCGACCCACAGGGTATCTGAGGAATGTAATCTTTATAATTTTCAAAAAATTTTCCCCTCCCCAAAAATGGCGGCCATTTTGAATTTTCGAATTTTTGCCAAAAATAGCAAAACACAAATTTGCTTCTATCTCCTTAACTGTGCGAGATAGAGCATTTCGTCGAAATTTTCGACCCACAGGGTATTTAAGGAATCCAATCTTTGCAATTTTCCAAAAATTTTCCCCTCCCCACATATGGCGGCCATTTTGAATTTTCGAATTTTTGCCCAAAATGGAAAAACACAAACTGGCCTTAACCGTGCAAAATAGAGTTATTTCGTTGAAATTTTCGACCCATAGGGTATCTAACAAATGTACTCTTGGCAATTTTCAAAAAATAATCCTTTTCCCAAAAATGGCAGCCATTTTGAATTTTCAAATTTTTGCCAAAAATAGAAAAACAGGAATTTGCTTCTATCTTCTTAACCGTGCAAGATAGAGTGATTTCGTCAAAATTTTCAACCCAACCAATGCAAAAAGGCATGAAGCTGAAATAATTTACATCTACACTAATAAATATTTAAGCATCATTGATATATTTTACAAATGAAACAGGGTCTTGTAAGACTACTGTACAATTTGGGCAAGGTTCATGGGGTGGACATTACACATGATAATGTGTGTTCTTCTATGCTGTCCTATTTCTATTCGCATCTACTATCAACAGGGCGTCCTATTTCTAGTTAATTCTGTATTCTTGCTAGTGAATTATCCGAGTTTTATACATTGTCATTATGTACATTTTTGTCTTTCTTGAGATTACTTCTGCATCTTTAATCAACTTATAGTGGCCTGAAAGTCTCATATTATCCAACACTTTTTCCCAGGCCATGGGGTATGGGCATCTCTGATGCTATTTTCTTAATTGACATTCTGTACAGGTACACATTGACATAACCTTCTCCACGTGTATTCTGCCCCAAGTCAGTAACTCAGCATTATGTCTGGCTTGAGTCAGCTGACTTTGTACCCTTTCAAGGATTGTTATGTCAGTTACGTATGTTGTCTAAAACATGGCATTTAGAAAAACAGATTTAATTCACTAAAAGTGTCAGTTTGCAAGCTTGATAAAATGATGTCTTTTTGCTGTTGAAGCCATTATATTACCGTGCTTGTTTTACTTTTTAGACTGTAACTTAATCTGAGTTGTGGGGAATTTCAATTTGCTGAAAGCTTTTCAAGTCTCAATTAGCAAACGTAGTATGAAAGAGCACAGGCCTTATTATGTAGTGTCCGAAAAAACTCTCTCTATCATGGTGAAATGATATCTTTATTCGTTAAATCAATATACCCTAACAGAGTTTAATTTTTGTATGCTGCAAGGTGAATTGCATGACTTTTTTGGCCTCAGTATCATAGGGCTAGTTTGTGAGAGAAAGAGCACATTAAGTGAGACAATAAAATATAAAATAGATGTGTTAATGCATTAAATAATAACAAATGTATATAATAAAATTATTCCCAACACTATATGCAAATTTATAAAGACCATAATTATATTCCTATATACATATATAGCTTTATTTTATATTTCAGAGTTAAAACACTTATTAATCTTGACTAAACAAAAACAATCGCTAATTGTCTTTAGACTGAATGCTAATTCACACCTGGCTAGCTATCTGTCACATTGGTTGTATCATGATGCTAAAAATGGAAGTTTCAGGCTTTAGATATAAAGAGAGACCATTCACCCAGTCTGAGAATTTAAATACGGTCCCGAGTTTCATCCTGGAATTAGCAAGGATCTTTTTATATCAGCTGACTGACAAGTCAGCTGACATTATGGCATCATTTTGTGGCATATGCGTACGCATTGGCGTGGATGCATGAACAACTTCTCCTCCAAAAGTACTAGGCCCAGAGACATGCTGTTTCTTTTAAAAGATACCTTATCAATTGAGGATGAAAAAATGTTCAAGACATGCAGATCTGTTCCTCTGTTTCCTAGAGCCATTAAAAGTGAGTACCCCCATCTAAAGGGTGAAAATATCATATTTTTCTCATTGACTAATGCTGGGATTTCTCTCTTATTTTGCATATAATGTACTAGGCCACAAGTAGATTCCCTTGTGTGAGAATGAGGCCTGTATCTTTCTTTATTTTTTTATGGATTTTTAAAATAATTTTCAATGCATTAAAATTTTTGAAATCATACACTAAATCACTTATAATTTGAAAAGTATTGCATTTAAAGCATTTTATTAAAATATGTGGTGCAGCTCTTTTTTCCATAGCTACAAAATGGTGAGTAACTTGGGAGCCTATCCCATTAGCTAAGTGACTAATAGCTACTTTCTGACTTTTCAGTACCTTCCGTAAAGAGTAAAATCACTTACAACTTGGAGACTGTTGCATTTGGAGAATTTTGTATAAATATGTTATTCATCTACTTTTGGGGTTAACTATAACATAGTAAAATTACAGACCTGTAGCTCATTGCATAGCTGAGCAATAGCTACTTTCAGGTTCTCACAGTTGAGTAAATCAGTTGTAACTTTAAAACTATTGAATTTAGAGTATCTTCTTTAAATATGTTATTCATCTACTTTTAGGTCAGCTATAATATAGTAAAATTATAGCCCTGTAGCTCATTGCATAGCTGAGCAATAGCTACTTTCATATTCTCACTGTTGAGTAATTCACTTGTAACTTGAAAACTATTGCATTTACAGTATTTTCGTTAAATATGTTTTTCACCGACTTTTTACACCAAAACAGTTCACTTTGTACTTTACTTATGAATACTATATGCAGGGCACAAATTTTGTATCCTTTTCTGCTTTCACTTCTACTCTGAAACTTCAAACACACAATCAACTGACAGAGCCTGTTCAAGGGCACTGATAGCTTGTTTCTAATTTCAGACTATCGGTGTCATAACTGACAGAAATGCATTATTTTAATATTTACATGTATCCATTTAGTTTTGATAAACTAATGAGATTTGTTTATCATAAAACATTTCCTACACCTTTGAAGTAGCAATTACACTTTGGTATTTCTATACGCATAAAATTCCATTAACACTATCAATAAGTTATGCATATTTCATGATTGAAAGATAATTACAATCGATGTTGTTTGTTTTTACAGTCTAAACAAAATGGGCATGAATGAGCATTTTATACTTGACACCTTTAATTCAACTAAGATTTTACTGATGGGGATGGCTGTTCTTTGTGTATATGGGAGGAAAACTCATATCACTACGGGTAGTTTTGTGGGCAGAAGAAACCAGTACATACAGCTGGTGAAGGTTTTGTACTGTAACCTGCCAACCATCAGTAAGCAACTACCAACTTTCCCACAAAAAGTCTAGGGTTTAAACTGCCGACCACAGAGGTGGGAGGCCAGTGTATTACCACAGTACCACCATGGCCGCTATCTTTATTTCCTTGAGTAGCTCTAAATCGAAGGTTAGCATTATGATTAAACTTTATTTCCTTGAATAACTCTAAAAGTATTTTTCGAATTTCATTCAAATTTGGTACATGTATATCTTTGACCTTTTACAAGTTCACCTGACCAAATTTACTATGTTTGCCAAGGAACAGGCTGGTCCGCAATTCTTAGGGACAACAGTTGTAGCTACACCAATGAGAATTGAGAGCCAGTTTCTGGGCATGCAAATCCCTCTCCTTCCAGGGATGCTTTATATTTGCAGACCAAAATCAATCTTCTAGTTTATATCTGGGGTGGCATCTTGCCAACCGTGCATTATTTCAAAAATGTTATTTTGTGGCAGCAGCACATAACACATATATCATGCAAAATACATAAGATACACACATGAAGTTACAGGTATAAACACCTGTTGTTCAAACAATCAATCCTACAAGGGTGACCACTGTAAATGCTGAAGCATTAGCAGGAAACACAAGCATACTTGGAGTGTAATGTCATTGACCATTATTTGCACTTGTGACCACAACTTTTTAACTGTGGGTTATTTACTGAGCAACAAAATAAAATTAATTGTGTGTAGTAGTCCTGGGGTGCAAGTTTTGTACCATAGTATGTACAGGTACTTGAAAGTAACCAAATCATATTCAAATAGGAAGTACACTGGTGATTATTCTTTGAACAACAGTACTAATACCTTCAGTAGCTATCCAGTTTGTCAAACAATTGCAATTTTATCACCCCTGTGTTTGTGGGTTCGATTACAAATGATGTGAAAACCAGTGGTGGCTTGTCCAATTGTGACTCTGATTATTGAAAAGAGAAGTAAAAATATAACTGAATTTTTATGTCAGAGTATCTGACCTGTGCATGGATTCTTCTTGTTATAATAGTTTCAAAAAGAAAAGTTTGTTTGTCAGAATATTTATCACTTTGACCCAAGGAGTGACTTTTTCAATCAAGAATTAAAGTTTGTTGAGTCCTTTGACGGCAGCACATTGTCAGTAGGTTTATGTATAGGTTAATAGCCAAGTAAGTGTCCAATATTGGCAAATAATGGACTGTTTACGAGGTCCTGAAGGGACCGAGTCAACAGTTCATTATTTTCCAATATTGGACACTTATGAGGCTATTAACCTATTTAAATTACACCTCTTCCTCAATTTATAATTTTTAAGATGTTTAACATCATTACTTTTCATTTCCGTATTCCTGGTGTGTATTTTATCGGTTTTTATGATCATTTTAGTTGAAATAAATGTACAAGGGTTTCTTTGGAATTGTGCTAAAAAGACTTCTATATATTGTCAAAATCACAAAGTGGCCAATAGTGAAAGATATTGGACACTTTTAACAAAAGAAAAACTCTCAGGTGTAATTTAAAAAAATTTAAAGTACAGGATATTTTCATGTGTATGTCTCTTTTTCAAATGCCTGACCACAGTCATGAGACTCAAGTGATTAAATCCTACATGTGTTAACCACCCGACTACTGAGACCTTATGGGCACTTGAAGGGCTTTAATATTTAATCAGAAAATTTTCCCTTTGTCTAGAGTTGATGATTTGCTGAAACAAGATCACGTCTATTAATGATGGCTGCAAAAAGATACAGTAGCATTCTCAAACCTTGAAGAGATGGCTAAAAATGTGTTATGTTTCGTATATATCTACATCCATTTTGTAGTAGTTAGCTATTAACTGGGATATACATGGTTAAAGCATTTCACGTTAAATTTCTAGGAACCAGAATAAATTCTTCTGCCCAACCGGGAATATCAGATAACAGACTTAACTACAAACTACAGTAGGAATGGCAGAATCTTCAACATGCAATAGATTACTACTTTATACAGTCCTAAAGGGTTCATCTGTATTATTTAAGATTTTTTCATTTGATAAACTTTCCTTTATTTCTCTTACAGTGTCATTTGAATATTTCACAGTTTTCCATGTCTGTTTTCCAGCAAATATTGTATCTAACAAAATATTTAGTCCAGAAGGTTTATCATCGTGTACAGTGTGTAAGTTGTCAGATGAAATGTTTACATTTGTGAAGTTAGATTGTGCCACTCTACATTAACCATTAATTTTTTTCTCTTTCACAGGTTTCAGTTAAGATTTTATTTCATGAATGCTAAACACTGTTTACTGATAGAAAAAGAAGAAAAAAAACACAATGTTTTGTTGGCCTTTGTTTGATGCAAGTCTGTTCATGGATCCAGACCAGACACTGTATTTAGTGGAGTATTTTTCATCCAATCAAAAGTGGTAAATTACTGCATTAATAAAAACAAAGCAATAAATTAGACATAAAAATGTAAATTACTGAAGCACATTTTCCCTGATGAAAATTCAAAGTTTCAGATACTATATTTAATAAGGCTTCTGTGTAGATGACTAGATCTTATCCTTTACAGAAGACAGTGTTTTCTTGTATCTCCCATTTCTTGGAAAAAAAAGATACATTTCTATAAAAAACATAATTCTCAACTTTTAATAAAAAATTTTAAAGCCTGTTTAAAGCCAGGTTTGCTCCTGATAAAAAGTCCAAGATGTGGAAGCTAAGTTGAGATGAGTTGGCGGTTGGCGGCTGCAGACATGGCACATTAAGTGGGATTTTGTTTTGGCTTTAGTTTTGTCCGTGTTCTGTGGGTTTTTCCTGCATTAATAAGGTTTAGGGGATTTAGTCAGTCACGTTGTGCTAGGAGCAGTTGTTAAACTTGTACTGATTCACCCAGACTAAAGAAGCCTTTTTTTCTGAACACTCGCAGAAGAAAAATACAAGACTGTCAAAAGCATATGATGATGTTCCAAACAAGCTCAAGAAAACTGCATGTAGAAAATGTCACGGATTATTGTTTTTGTTGAAAAGAAAAATTTTCAAAATAGTTGTTTTTATTTAAAATATCGATATGTACTGAAGTGTCTCTTAATCCACAGTTTTGCATAAAGTTAGGCATAAAAGTCAAATGGGTTTTTGACATTTAGGAATCACAAAGTGGGTTATCCAGAAACAGCTTGACTTCAGGTTCAATATAGTTTCAAGCCTTTTCTTGCCTGGACTTTTTTTGTCATTTTGAAAATATTAGCAAAAACTGATTTGATTAGGTAGATTCTCTGCTTGTGCCACATTTCATTTCCTAAGGTTTCTGTTGAAATGAAACACAATTTAAAACCACAGCTTTGACATTCCTGGTCTCATGAAAATAAAAAAATTATTTGACATTTTGTGTGCTTTTGTTCAGTATTTCTTCCTTTACTTGATAAAATTGTCAGTGTGCAAGCTTTGTATATCTATGAACATTTTAATAAAAGTAAAAACTTTGTAGCAAGATTAACATTAGCATTATTGTTTGTCAGTAGCCAAAACAGGAACATTAATACATCCATTTTTGTCTGTCAGTAGAAAATAGAGGTTTAACATACACATCAGAGTTTAGTAATAGTAAACTTCGTCACGAAATGAACCTGCTTGACTGACTTCACATTTGAGAGTTTTGAAACATCTTAAAAATATGACTGGAAATATTAGATGTCACAAGTTGGGTGGCTATATTCCCTGGTTGTTCACAGTTTGAAATCGTGTATATTGTCAAGTGTCATCTAAGAAATACTGGAAAAAATTTTAATGTATGATGAGCTTAATACTCATTTATACCAATCAGCTTCTGAAAGTTATCAGTCAAATCACCTTGTACCCCGTTTATTTCATCTCCCAGTTGCATGCTGTTAACTCTGTTGTAGCTTTGTACTTTGTAGAATTCATTCTCAAAACATGCAGGCACATTCTGTAATTTTGTTGGCAGACAGTTGAGCTGGTTTTAGTTTTCTCAGTGTTAGAGGCTAACGGAGCAAACTGCAGACAAAAGGCATTAACCCGGATCATAGTGGAGCCATTCTCAAACTGCTGGATGGCTAGAGGTTGTCCTCAATTAGACTTAAAACAAACCAAGCATTAAGGTGCAGCCATTTAGTGAGCTTTATGGCCTGGAATGGTGGAAAGAGTCTGAGACTGTTGTTTACTGGGAAGAGACTCATCCACCATTCACACTTCTCTGGTCAAGTGTTCCTGGTGTCGTGTTGGCATGGTTTGACAGCGCAGATATCAGGGGATGGGGCGGAGGGGACTGAAGCATGAATGTGGGAATATTTTTGTAATTGTATCAAAATGGAAACAGATCTAGAGTTAGGTTCTGACTTGACAGAATGCATCACTGTTGTTGGTACAAGGTCAGCAGTAATGGAATTCTGATAGTCTAGATTGTCTGGAAATGTGCCTCTTGCTGGTCTGAAAACAGCAGGAGTTAAAAACATCAAGTGAGATTTTTATGGATCCAAAAGTGAGCCAATTATACACTTTATTTACAAAATAAAAATATCTCTGGCTAATATTCTGATAAATGTAGCCAGAGGGCAAGTGGTATTGCCCAAGGGCCAGTAGGCCCAAGAACAATATCACTTGGCCAAGGGCTGCATGAATTACAATATTGTGCAGAAAGAAGTGTTTTATCTTGTTTATTATATTGAAAGTATTTAATTTTCGTATTTCCTATTTAGCAGTAATAGTATGTAAAATCCTTGTGAAAAGCTCTCCAAATACATCAAATGTGAGGGGTCACAAACAATTTAATCAATGTTATTCATTACCCAATACCAAAAGACAGAGGTTGAAGAGAAACCATAACCATGTATTGAATAACTCTGTAAATGTTTCATGGCTGTAAAAGTTCTCAGAAAATAAGAAATTCATAAAATTAAAAGACAAAGTAATATAATTTTTCAAGCTGTACTATCATTGTGAAAATCCATTTACCATTATTTTCCCTTTTAAAGAACTTAAATGTATGAATTATAAAAGCAAAACTTGATTTTTGTCAAAGTACAGCACTAACAATCAATTTTTTTCCATCTAAAATAGAGATTGTTTAATGGAAACATTATCTTGACATCACATAATGAAGTACATGCAAAGGATTTGTTTACATTCAAAGCATATGCATATTCTATGATTTCAAGACAAAGCGGGCATCAAATTGATATTTGTTACCCAAAATGGGCACTATCCTAAGATATGCTTGCAAATGTAGCAGTCTAATTGGCTGATACTCACTTGAGGTATAATGAAAGAGGATATTACATGGTCTCTGACTAATGGAGGTGTTCCACTGGGACTGTCTTGTCAGTAACTATGGGGTTTTTGAGGGTCAGGAGCAGTGTTTACAGAGTTGGTTAGGATCAGTTCTGTTTCCCGCCTTGTCCCAGTGGGTAGGTAAAATATCAAACATGTGTTGTCCCTCCCCGACTGTTCATCCCAACCATGGTTCCGCCCACTTGGTAACTGTCTTGTCTTCACTCTTGTCTATGTCCTGTAGTAGTCCCTTCCAGAGCTGTCTTACATTGTTACTGTCTTGTCGGGAAACACTTGCCAGCCTGTTATATTCAAGTACCCCACAGCCTCACTCCATGACAAGCCGTAGAACAACACCAACTTTACTTTAAAAGAAACTGGCCTGTCTGAAGGAACCAAGACCTGGCCCGGTCAAGATGGGAAGTCTTTGGTTGCACCGCAAGACAAGCCGGGAACACAACAGGTCAAGATGTAAGAGGAAACCAACAAACAACAGGGTCCTAAGCTTCTGTGCAAAGTTTCTCTGATCTGTATCTAACATTTTCTCAGTGATAAGTGATGGGTAACAGTAGCAAGTTGTAGCACAGTTCCAATTTGCGATCCCAACTTCAGAAATTATTAATAAGTTTGGTCACGGTACACTGCACCAGTCTTGTTGATTTATCACTACGGCTTGTCATTACCTGATACGGCTTGTCAGTTAGGGCTTTACAGCTTGTCCTGATAGTTTCCTGTCTAGTTGTGGAGAAAAGCACCCTGATCCCAAGTCAGGTCAGGAGATCGATCCAGACAAGCTAGGATGCACTTTGTCCTGTCGGGGAGGTGAAACTGACCCATATTTTTTGTGCACTTTTTTCTGGATTTTTGTTGCCTATCTCCGACCTTAGAGTCATAGAGTTGGTTGTAGGGTTGGCCCCAGTGGAACATCCCCATAAAGATGTGTTTCAGGGAACATCTTATAGGACAAGTACGATGGAGGCAAAGGGGGTATTTTACTGTGTACCCAGTACATCAATATAACATAGCAAAGTTTTTAAAAGGAAAACATGAAATGGTCTGCACATTTCTATTTTCTTGGAGAAGAATTTCCATCATTATCTGCTTATTACATATAAAGAACTAAAGATTAGAACAAATGGTTCTCCATTGATTTGTGACTTAGAAATCTAATTAAAGCTCACTCATGCTTAAATAGAATCAAATTTACTTTGCAGTTTGTGATCATCACACAGACAAAAATAACTGTTCTCAGAAAATATATCTTCCTCGTGCTTTAGTCTTTACCCCACAGGCCTTAAAGGCTGTCAGGGTATTGTTTTCATCCATGGTGTCCGGGCTGGCGGGCAGCAGGAAGAAATTTGTCCGGCCTGTATCTCGGAAACCGTAAGGTGTAGGAAGTTGATACTTGGTAGCAACATTGGTTGGGGGTGTAGGTGTGCAACTTCATGGTCTGACCTTGATTTGACCTTTCGGTAGTGACCTTGAGTTTGAAACGTCATGGTGTGACCTTGATTTGACCTTTGACCTTGCCGTAGTGACCCTGACCTATAAAATCATATCCGGGCTATATCACGGAAACAGTAAGGTGTAGGAAGTTGATACTTGGTAGGGACATTGGTCGGGGGTTATATGTGTGCACCGTCATGGTGACCTTTGACCTTGCCGTAGTGACCTTGACCTATAAAATCTTGTCCTGGCTATATCTCGGAAACGGTAAGGTGCAGAAAGTTGATACTTATGAGGAACATTGGTGGGGGATTGTAGGTGTGCAACGTCATAGTGTGACCTTGATTTGACCTTTGACCTCGCCGGAGTGACCTTCACCTTTAAAATCTTGTCCAGGCTATATCTTGGAAACGGTAAGGTGTAGCAAGTTGATACTTGGTAGGGACATTGGTTAGGGGTTGTAGGTGTGCATCGTCTTGGTGTGACTTTGATATGACCTTTGACCTTGCAGTAGTGACCTTGACCTATAAAATCTTGTCCTGGCTATATCTCGGAAACGGTAAGGTGCAGAAAGTTGATACTTAGTAGGAACATTGGTTAGAGGCTGTAGGTGTGCAACGTCATGGTCTGACCTTGATTTGACCTTTCTGTAGTGACCTTGACCTATAAAATTTTGTCTGGGCTATATCTCAGAACCGTAAGGTGTAGGAAGTTGATACTTGGTAGGGACATTGGTTAGGGGTTGTAGGTGTGCATCGTCTTGGTGTGACCTTGATATGACCTTTGACCTTGCAGTAGTGACCTTGACCTATAAAATCTTGTCTGGGCTATTTCTTGGATTCCATAAGGGTCAGAAGGTTGACACTTTGTAGGGACATTGGTTAGGGAGTGTATGTAAATGTATGTCTGCATCATGGTGTGACCTTTTTGCTCTGCAAAGTGTGTTCAGCTGCCATATTTGATACATCTTTCTCTTATGACAATGATATATGGATTGCTGCAACTGTTTTTATATGCACTTTTACATAACTGTGCTATTTCCATTGACAGCTATTCTCCAATTAATAAATTTTACAGCTTCATATTTTTTTAGTTTACTGATTAATGTTGTCATCTTGCTATTGAATTATCTTGTTTTAGTACTTTATCTTTACATAAATTTACTTTCTCTTAGATGTTATTTTCTCTACTTAAACATTATTTGGACCTTTATATAAGTGACACTACTCTGAAGGTCTTCCGGCCTTTGTACTGTTTCACTACTTCTATATGTCATGGTGTTGAAAATTATTTCCCCAGGCTGTGGGGTACGGGCATCTCTGATGCTATTTTTTGTTAAGTATGATGTGAAATGTGACATAACAAAGTCATATTAAAAATTAATGACACACAGAAAACCAAAAAAAATGACACAATGTTATCTATACTATTTCAAACTTCATCTATGTAAATTACACTAAATCTGAGATTTTATAGCGAAATACCCTTACAATTTCCTAACAGTAGCTATTTGTTGGAGCCATCCAACCCAATGGCCAACGCAGAGATGCGATTTTTAAGGTTATATAACAACCTTAATAAAGCCATTGGGTTACAGTAGTCCGTCCTCCCGCCATTTAGGTCACATGACCACGTTGTTTACTTCATTATTTTTGTTGGCCATCATCAGTAAGGACGTCTTTGGGAATTAGGAGAAGTTTTGTCAAGGTTTTATTTATTTTTTGAGATTTTTAGTCAATCTCACTTATTATTTTACATGTATATCATACAGAACTTATACCTTTGTTAAATCTTCGAAGGTATGCATTATAATATGTAAATAAAGGACTTTTGGATGGCGACTTCGAGGTTTCATCTTCAACCTCGAGGAAATAAATCAACAATAATTTTTTTATATAGCTTGCCAGTCGTTCGGTTCAGTTTGCTGGACGTTGGAAGCTATAATTTTTGCAGCATACATGTTTAGAAAGAATGTACTCTTCAATAACAGAAGCGATATGGAAGACGCCATCTTGGATGAGAAGGACAATTCGAGTGGCCGTTATTGCTGTTTCACGTCGGGTTCTAATTGACAGGCGTTGAAAGCAATTTTGTGATCACATTGTACATCCCAGTCGAATAGATTGTCCACGAGTCAGCCATTTACGTTGCCATGGACACGGGATCGTGGAGGAGTTTTGAATGCAGGAAACACTATTTCTTCGGAAAACACTTCCGTTGAGGTCCATTCAAAACATCCATGCACAATCGAGTATTCTATACCTCTCAGAAGGTCAGAATTCTGGTTGTCAGATGTCCGGGAGTGTCACTCATTTACTACAAGGAGAGGCTTTTGATTAAATGGTTTTGCACAAGAATTTAGTACAATCGGGTTTCTATACCTCTCAAAAGGTTTAGAATTCAGGTTGTCAGGTGATGGGGATTGTGATTCATTCCAAGAATAATATTATTAAGTGGCTAGATATTGATACAACAGTCACAGCCAGTGTAAATGCTCCCTTGTTTGGTCACATTTACCTACATCTTGTAATTCCCACATTCCTTAGGTGAACAGCCAGAATTGAATGTGGTCCTTATTTTCGGTTTCAAGGAGTTTTTGAAGCCTCTGTTGTTAAGAGCACTCATGCAGGAAGAAGTTTTTGCTTGGACTTCCTTACATAATCATTTTCCTGGATAGCTCCTTAGTTGTAGGAGGTCTGCAGGAAGATCACTTCAGACACTGTAGGAACAAGTTCCCTTATAGAAGACTATAGCAGAAACCAAGTGTAGATTGTTCCTTAAGGTCTAATTTAAAGGTTCTTAGGGATCACCATGACATGTTACAGTCTTCAATACTGCCTTGGACTAGGTTCAAATCTTCTTGGAGTTTTGACCATGTCTAAGAACAAGTGACTCAACAGGAGGGAGGTAACTTTGAATGCATTTCTTGCTCCTTATGAAGTTATGAAGTTTCCTGCTGGACATACTGTTACATGTTCAGAGGAACTTCATCCAATGTTTTTCATTTCTATAAGGATGATTATAGTTATGGAAATAACATGCTCCTACAAAGGGAACAACAGACCTCACATTAGTTTTTGGTCCCTGTACATTACGCCTAAAAACAGTTACAAGTGCCTTCTTCTCCTTAGCTAGTTACAAGGGGGGGCATTCTTGATTATTCAGACCCATGGAAGCAGGGATAGTAGGTTGCTTCCAGGAATTTTTAAGCATTCTTTGTCCAGTGTAGGTTGCATACAAGTCTTGGAAATAGGCTACTATTCAGTCAAACCTTTCAGAAGTGAGGTTTGGAAAAAAAAAAAAAAAAAAAAACGGGAGAAACAGTGTTTTTGATAGAAAGCTGTTTAGGAAATGATCGACAAAAGGGCGATAACACCAGTCACATCGCTGGAAAGTTACAGTTTCAGTCTATTTCTTAGGAATAGTAAGGAAGAAATGTCTTTCAATGACACTTAAGGTCAGGTAAACAAGCTTTGCATGTATCTTACTTAATATGAACTGTGGCAGTATATTCGGCATTCGTTTTAAGAAGGCGACTGTATGACGTCACTAGAATTTGTGGGTGTAGTACATAATTCACCGATTTACCCAGCTAACAAGGTATCTTCGCATCATTGGAGGCTACAGATTCTACCAGTTCACTGCCTTACCCTGCAATATTACTACAGTTCCTCTTCAGATCACCAAGGTAGCAAAAGAGGTGAAGCTGATGGCTTTTGCAGAAGGCATCAGTATTCGCCAGTATATAGGCGGTTGGCTAATGAAAACAAGCTCAAACAGCAATGCCAGGGATACACCCATTGGGTGGTGCATCTTGTCGAAAGCCTGAGTTGGATCACAAATTTCTAAAAATCAGATTTATTTCCAACTCCACTAATCGAATTTATGGTTACAATTCGACCTCAGGGTAGGTCTAGTCTTCTCAACTCAAAGGAAATCTATTGTCTTCTTGGAAAGACACTTACCATGTTGAAAGCTTCTCACTTATCTCCAGGGAAGCTCATGTCACTTTGAAAGCATGGCTTCAATGGGGAATACTATACCATTGGGTTATCGGAGCATGAAGTTGCTCCAATGGTATCTGGAAACATTGCTGATATCTTCAGTCTCTGGATGTTCCATTTCTTGGGTCTTTGGTTCAGGGAATATCGTCAGTGGTGGACCAATAGTTTAATTTTGAAGGAGGATACACCACTCCTTCAGGAGCGCACTTTCTCTCCGTTCACAGAAGCTTCCCTAATGGGTTGGGGTGCTCTCTCGAGTCATCCACAGCCATTGGTCTGTGGCATCAGGAAGAATCAAGACTCCTAATAACATTATACAGCTGGAAGCAATGTTGTTAGCTTTAAATGATTCAAAAATCAGTTTTGAGTTGAAATCGGTTGATTTTCACAGACAATTCTTTAGTGGTTGCCTATATGAACAGCCAGGGAGGCATCCACTCAGGGAATTTGTACCTTAATCTGTAGAGTTATGGGTTAGTCCAATGCCAGAATGATTCAGATTCAGGGAAATTCATTCCAGGGAATCTACATGTTCTAGCAGATTCCTTGTCTAGGAAGATAAAAGCAAAAAAAAAAAAAAAAAAAAAGACCAAAGCGGTTATGAATCGCCAGGTTTTTCAATCAAATTAGACATTGCTGCCATCAATCAGTGGTTGATGTGTTTGCAACAAGATGACTCACAGGTTTCCTTGGTAGGTCTGCTGTCAGGCTTGGGAAAAAGGTGCTTGAACACCTCTTGTGATAGTATGGACAGACGTGTATTTGACCAGGGTCTTGGTCCTCATGTCTCATGTCCCAGACAGTCGGGCTTGGGGAACAGATGCATGGAATGTCTTTGGGGAGGGTCTGGTCAGTTATGTCCAGTGGCCCTCATCCCTCATGTGATTCAACAGATGACCACCTTTAGGTATAGAATCATCATATTGTACCAGGGTGGCCAGGGATGTCTTGGTTTTGGGTCTGGTGGATTTGTCCACAAGACCCCTTCTAAATGGGTGAATCTATTGACTCAACCATTTAGTAATAGACTTCACATGAATCTTCATGTTTGGCATCTGGAGTCAGGCATGAATATTATGGAAGATTTCCAGAGGAAGTGGTGAATCATGAAGGAGCACTCCTCTAGGAGAATCTGTAAATCAATGGTTGTTTTCTGGGCAGTGGTGTGTAGAGAGTCGTATATACATCTCAGACCCCACTATTCCACATTAGCAAATTTCCTGAAATACTAGTTCAAAGAGACATACCTAAAGGCCTAAAGGGTCAAGAAGTATCTAAAAGTTGAGATAAATAATAGATTAGCAACTTTTAGTAAGAGACAAACCAATAGTTTTGGATTTTGTCATTGGTCCTTCATGCTCTTATCAAACAACCTTTGAGCTTGTGAGGAAGGATTTCTTGAAGTTATTACCTTTCAAGATGGTCTTTGGTTTTGACTTTAGGTAAAGTAGTGAACCCTTCCCTTAGTTATAGGGAGGATTGGTCACAGGTAACTTTGGCCCACTAACTGCCTTTTGGCCATGAACCAGTTGGCTTCAGATGGGCCTACTGCATTACTGCAACTGAGTCAGTGGTCTTTGTCTCTGTGGATTATAGAGTCATGGTAAAGGAGTGACATTAATGCTTGGACATATTCTTCCTTTAGTTATAAGGAGAATTGGTCACAAGTAACTCTGGCCCATCAATTGCCAGATCCAGTTTGCTTTGGATGGGCCTACTGCAATTAAGCCTGTGGTCATGCCAGCTCTTAGCCTCTTTGGACATCAGTTTGACTCAATGTGGGTCTGTCTGTCCTGTTAGGGGTGGTAATCAAAAGGTTTGGGATAGAACAAAATCTTTTGTTTTTACTGCCATTAAGAAAGTTTCTTAATAAGACTTATCTTTTGGCACCTATTTCATCTTGATTGAGTCAAGATTGAGTCACGGAAACTATTGATGTATGTTTTTGATTGCATCTTTAGTTTATAGGTGATTTCCTTACATGAGTTTCTTGATACATGTTATTGGAAATTACATTGTATGTATACTAATTTCTGTCTGAAAAACCTCTGTTGTCATAGGGTCAGATTTGAAATTGGGTCCTACAGTTGCAGTTACAGTTTTGTTACTTTATAAGTATGTGTTTCATACTTATATTGGTACATTTGCAGTTTGTGGCTGGTATGTCTGCAATGCTGGATGTTTGTAGTTAGATATCAATGTTGCCTAAATCCGACTTGGGAAGGATTTGGCATTATGCTGATGACACTTACAGGTTGGTTTGACCTTGTTTTGGGGTCGGATGTTACAATGTAGATGGGCTATCTATTTATGACATCTTTTTGCAACACCAACATTGTCAGCAGTTGTGAGAACTACAACTACATACTGCCATTTTTTGGAAGTTGTATGTTGTGAATGTTTGGAAGTTATATGTTCATTAATGCATGTAATTCCATTGTGAAGTTCTCATGTTGTTTAGTTGTAGGTTGGGTAGTGGTTTTTCTTAAAAGAATTCCCTCCATCCTACAAGGCTGAATTCAGCTACTGTCAGGAAATGGTAAGGGTATTTCGCTATAAAATTGGAAAATTTAATAGTAATTTAAATTTTTATTAGAAATACTTACCATTTCCTAACACTCATATTTCCCTCCCGCCTCCCCGCAAGTCATTCTTTTACTTGCAACAAAAATAATGAAGTAAACAACGTGGTCATGTGACCTAAATGGCGGGAGGACGGACTACTGTAACCCAATGGCTTTATTAAGGTTGTTATATAACCTTAAAAATCGCATCTCTGCGTTGGCCATTGGGTTGGATGGCTCCAACAAATAGCTACTGTTAGGAAATGGTAAGTATTTCTAATAAAAATTTAAATTACTATTAAATTTTCCAAATTTATGGATCAACTTCTTGCTTCAATAAAACAAAAGTTTCATTGGTGACCCCCTATTTTTTACTGCACTGGATATAAAACAGCAAGGTTAACTTATACACAAACTTTGGTGAAATTCTTACTGTTAAAAATATTTATTGGCGATTGTCCTTAACCCTTTCGCTACTGAAGGATCATTATTCTGGGGGACTGTAGCCATATGACGTCATATCACGTCAGAAACACCAATAAAGTTAATCATTTACTCACTACCTTATACACTTCATTTGCGGTATTTTTCGGCATATTTCATTAGGAATTGATGAAAGTCGAATGGAGAAACTGCAGGGAATTTCCCAAATAAATATAACCACGAGTAAACAATATGCAGCTATATGCGATAAATAAGGCAATATCTACAAAAGCCAGTTAAAATAGGTGAAAATCTTGAAAATTTATTAAAATATAGCATAACTTACATATATTTTACTTAAGCTATCGTTTTAATACTGATAAACCAAAGAAAACGTATTACAGTATACTGAAGGGAAAGAAGAAATCAATATTATTGCCGTCGACCCTGGGTCGACAGACATGGTATCTTATAATACACATTTAAGTGTCGACTGCTAGTCGTCATAGATGGTAGCGAAAGGGTTAAATTGACAATGACTATTTCAGTTCTGGATTTATTTTGAATGTTTATATGTTTGCAAATGTTTAAATACCTAGATGAATACTTGAACACTAAGTCTTATACTTACACTCTTAAACTTAAACTCAGACTCGCTTATCATCCATATATTTAGGATTATATTTAATTTTGCATGAAAGGAATGTTAAATATGTGAGTTTAAAACAAGAGAGCTGTATTCATTATAGATAAAATTTTGTTTTAATTTCTGTTGGGGTATAGTTGGGATTTTGCATGATAATGCTAAATTTGAGTTGATGCTTGTAGCAGACTGGGTTGAGTTTCAGACTGAGACTGAGTTTTAGACTGAAATTTTTTATGAATGCCACCCTGTACTTTATTAACCTTGTAGATATGACAGAGTGGATGAGTTAATATGGGTGAAAACCAACCAGCTTCAAAGGATCATCAGAACTGGTCGCACTGGACATTGGTTAAATCATGGAAAAGAACATTGTCTAGTAAGTATTATCACTAATTACAGTGAACCTCAAGGTTCAGTTATTTTGTATTAGCTGTGGTTGTTGTATCCACCAGAGGTCTCTGGTAGATACTTTGGATTTTGCTTTGTTACATTGTCACCACTGCAGTGGGAGAGATTTTCTCATTACCACTGTCTCACAAAAATCTTCAGACCTAGGCTTCTCAAATTTGCAGCATATGTCTTTAATGATGTAGCTTGCTTGGGAATTGTTTTTACCTCAATTTTAAAATGAATGTGGCTTCCACTGCTGATTTTTGTCAGAATTAAACATTGGACTCGCGCTTCATGGTCAAATGGGGAAAGTCAAAAGTTCTTACACCTCCTTTTCAGCTTCCCCTAGTGGTTTCAGATGTGAAACAAACCTGTAGGAAATCATATACTGGGAATCTTTAGATGTGGTTTGATTTGAACTCACATCCCTCCTTCAAGGTAAAACAATGATAACCAACCTTAAAAGTGCTTAAGAAATTGCTCATTATTGGTCCCAGAAGTTTGGGATATAATACCAATATAACCGATATAACTCACTCATTATTAAATCCCCAGACAAAAGTCAGGGATATACTGGTTTCACCTCCGTCAAGCCATCTTCAATCGCCATACGTTTTGACTGTGTGTGCAATAATTCAAAAACACTTTCACAGATTTCATGTAAACCACTATTTTAAGCAACATTTGCTTTCTAGTTATTATTACCTATATATAGCTGTTGACTTTATTTCTCATCAGTTTTGTTTACAAAGCAGCACTGTAAGTTTTAACTTTGATGTATGGTGATTAAGGTTTACCTCACTAGCTTTTCATGAAAAAAAACTGAAAACAAACTGACAAATATTTGTTGCAACAATGTCTGTTTATCATAAATAATCATTTATATAGCATATATATATATATAAACATAACACAGAGAAATGTAAGCATGTTATATACACGTTCATTGTAGGTTTGTTATATAGTACAATAAGAATTTTAACAGCACATAACATAATAATTATTAAATAAGAAAAGCACTCACTCAGCAGACCTCATCCTGTGCCTGCTTCCTCCAATATGGCTTCTCAGTGGAGTGGTAAAGAATAATTTAAATAAATTCCTGTATCTAGACGGTGATTCAGGTCACCACCAAAATTGAATCATCTGTTCTTTGTGCCAGTTTCAACATTTCATGAAAATTTCATCAAAATCAGTGGACAACTTTTTGAGTTTTTTGCAAGCAAACACATTCCACCAATAACATATACCTTCTAGTCAGAGGTTAAATACCTGTTTCAGTACTGCTCTTGTAAATTTTCTTATCCTGTGAAGAAGTTGATACTCTAACAACTATCATCAAAGTGTACAGAAAATGTGAAAAGCATCTTGTATCAGCCATTATGAATTTATCAATAAAAACCTTGTAAAAACATTTGTAAGTTACTTTAAGATGCCTCAAGTACAAACACAATACATAAGTGATCGTACAAAGTTAGTGTTACAAATTATAATAAGAAAACACGGTGATGTTTCTTGTGTTACTATATCTTACCTAGAACACTAATGCTTCGTGTCCACACAAGCTGGTCCTGCCAAACCTCAGAAAAGTATTACTGCAGCCAGATCAGCAATGTCCCATTCACTCACCGGCTCCTACTGCTTCCACCACTCACTAATTTTTCATACTGAATTTGTTTCTCACCTGGCTTTGCTAGTGCGCTTGGTGCATGTATAATATTTGAATTTCATAGCATCAGCTGGTGATTTTAACCATTTAATGGCAGTTTTTGACAACCATAGTAAGTGCACTCATCCTGAAAAGAAACTAGGAGCTGATCCCTGTGTATTAGGTCAGGTCTGTGACCTTTGTAGTTCATTTTCTCCAGAACAAGCAGCTCATCTAACAACACCAACTTATAAGATCCATAAAAGAAAACATCTTTCTAATGGTTTATTGGCGGACCTCAACACTTTAACGTCTACAAGCTGCCAGATTGGATCCTGCTTCAACAGCTCCTAGCCATATCGAAAGCTGTTCTCACTATTGTAAGCAGGTCTATCACTGAACTGGTGTTTTCTGCATATCAAGCACCTGTTCCCAAGCCAAAAGAAACAAACTGTGTCTTAGACACCCTTCTTCAAGAGCCATACCTCTTCTGGACCAGCCGTATTGGCTATGGTTCTGCATTAGATGGCTCCGGCCTCTATGCCCCCGGTTAATCCAAACATATGTAGGTCACCACTGGAGGGACTACATGAAAACGAGATAATCAGGAACTGGTTTATGTTTTTGATAGCACTATTGATCAACCTACTATTTCTAACCTGCCAGTATCTGTATCCTCTGATTTTCAACCAGAACATTCACTGAAAGAACAGGATGAAGTTTGTGGTTCTGAACTTAAACATTCCTCCAGACCAAAATCAAGTAGTGACAGAAGATTCATCATATAGAGAAAATGCCAGAGCTGTTAGAAGCTAAATGGATTTGAACTTTGCTCCTTGTTTTGAGTAGTATCCATCTTACAAAAGTGACAACCCTTGGTCAGAATCCAGGTCACGACCTTTCCAGCAGATGGCTGGTTCCATAGAAAGTTTGATGAAATGAACCTCACAGTACACACATAAACTGATTTCCAGTCTTATTCATCAGAGCCTGGTAGTCTATAAACTGACCAATTTATTGTGGTAATACATCCTATCCAATGAACAATTGCTAATCCGGTCAGCGCAGACCGGCCTGCCAAATGATAGAAAAAGCCATCCGATGTTTCCACCGGCCAGGCCAGTCCAGTACTGTGCATTTGCCAGGGGGGGCATCATACTTCCTTCCTGTCTAGACAGAGTGACGTCATAGCATCTTTTTCGTTGTCTTGTACTGTGCATATAGATTTTTTTCAGCTTTAGATTTTTGAAGATACTTTGAGAATACTGCTTTTTTGTGACTTTCTGTTTATTTAAGGGATATTTGTCAGTGTATAGATCATTATGGCTTCACCTGGACAGAAGCGGGGAGGATGTGGCCATCTTATGGCTGGGTTTGATACCCATTCTTATTGCGCCAGGTGTAGAGACAAAGGAAAGGGACCAGACCCTTGTGTGGAGAACCCTAAGAGCACTGACTGTAAGTTTTGTAGTATTCTTACTTGTGAACAGAGATCTCAACTTTCAACTCCAAGCTACACACTTAAGAAAGAGAAGCATGAAGCTAAGAAAGATATTTTAACTACCCCCAGTAAAGACACTAGCCATGTGAACTCAGTCAATCCCTCCCTTGTGGACCCAGCCTCTGTGTCGGTAATATCGGCAGTGGATGGCCAGGGGACATTGCAGTCTCCTGGTTTTAGTGGTCCTGTTGAGAAGCAGAAGAAGAGAAGGCTACAACTTCCAAGGCCAAGTTGTCTACAGACAAGCCTGCAAAATCTAGTTCAGACAGTAGGTCGGCCAACGCCTCTACTGATGCAAAGATTGCAGAATTCAACCAGAAGTGGTCCGACCACTTTAACAGACTGGAGGCTCTACTTATGGCTAGGACATTGGACCGCGAACCGACCTTCCAACCTGTTAAGGTAGCACCCACTCACTCTCCACCAGCCAGTGCAGTCAGATCTACCCGACCCGTTCTTCAAACTGACCGACCAGCCAGCTACCCAGTCTATACCATCTTCAGATTTGCCTGGTACCGACTCATCTGCTGCCAGGCATCAGTCCACCAGCAAATTGCATACTGACCAACCTCATGTATTTTCAAAATTCAACAGGGCATGCAGATTCCAATTAAGGTGATCCGGACAGAGAGCAAAGGAAAGAATGCTTCCAAGTCCACAGACGAGTTGCAGTACATTATGGACTTTAATCCTAGCATCACCCAGGCTGTGGCAAAAGCCTTGGAACACCTGACAGACTTTGTTTTTGTTTCCATGGGGAACTTAACATTGGCCAGGAGAGACTCTTACCTCACGCATGTGAAGACTGGTATTAAGCCTGATTCTTCAGCTGCCTTGAGGACTGCTCCCTTGCAACTGGCCACTCTCTTTCCAGACAATGTGATTAAGCGGGCAGAGGATGACATTCCTAGTTATGAGAGTAAGGGTCGGTCAGGTACATCTCACAGCAAGATTCGGTACCACTCTTATGAACGTCCGGAGAGGAAGTCGGATAAGAGATCAGAGAGGCCCGCATGGAAGAACATCATTTGGAAATGTCAGAGCAAGAAAGGCAAGGGTAGATATTCTCAGTACTCCTCCCAACCAACTAAGGGCCAGCAGTCCTATAAAGGGAGCAGAAGGACTGTAAAGTGTGTACTGTCACCAGAGACTCCCAGAAAGACATTAGATATTCAGAGACTTCAGTTGTAAACTGTTCTGTTGTAAATCTTGCACCTACTGCAGAAGGGCATTCGCAAAAGAAAGATGTAAGTCCCATTGTTGTAAATTGTTTTCAGCAAAAAGAACTAAAATATATGAAAGATGTTTCCTGTGTCACTCAATTGTCTTTTGTCAAACCTGTAACAAATGTCCAAGCTGAAAGCTTTTGGAAAACTGGGGAAGCTCTGGGGGCCGGGCCGAAAGTTCTGAATATATTTAAACAAGGCTACATCCTCCCATTTCGGACCCGGCCAAACTTGAAAAGGTCACCAACCGTCATAAGTTGTTATGTAAATTCCCACAGAAACCTCTATCTGTTGGAGGCATTGCATCAACTTATGACCAAAAATGCAGTAGAGCCAGTTCAAAATCAGAAATCTCTAGGGTTTTTCAACTGACTCTTCTTGGTCCCAAAGCCAAACAATCGTTGGAGACCCATACTGGACCTGAGCAAATTAAATCAATACCTCAAGGCGGAAAAATTCGGAGTGTGGGTTACCTCAATAGATTTCAAGGATGCCTACTTCCATATACCCACACAGGAACAGTCCAGGAAATATCTGAGATTTCACATCCAGGGTTGGTCATATTAATTCAAAGCACTGCCATTTGGACTGTCCACAGCTCCCATGGAGTTCACTGTTATAGCAAAAGAGGTGAAACTGATGGCCATACACAAGGATATAGGGACCCACTAATACCTAGACGACTGGTTGGTGAAAGTCATATCCCACCAAGCTTGTCTCCACCACACTCAGGAACTAGTAGAGATTTGTCAGAAATTAGGTTGGATGGTGAACTTTGAGAAATCAGAGCTTGAACCCAAACAAGTCTTTGACCTTGTAGGTTACCAGTTCAACCTCAAATGTGGCCGGGTCCGGCCCATACTGGACCGGTGGCAGAACCTTAAACGGAAAATACTGGAACTTCAATCCCGACCGGCCTGTCCGGTCCGGCAGATCATGTCCTAGGTTTGCAAACAGCCACAAAAAACAAGTTCACTTAGGCAGACTACTCATGAGACCCATACAGTGGCATCTCAAAAACAACTGGAGAGAACCAGAGTCCCTAGAATAGGTCATAAACATGCCAAGGTCACTCCACCTGCATCTGAAATAGTGCCTGGAGGAAAGCAATGTGCTTCAAGGTGAATCATTACACCCAATAAAGCATGCTCTGCAGATCTTTACAGATGCATCAAAAGAAGGGTGGGGCACTCACTTAAATGAGTATACTGCAAGAGGGGCCTGGTCACTGCCAGAAAGCAAGCTGCATATAAACTACCTGCAACTGAAGGCGGCATTTTTGGCCCTAAAAGAGTTCCAAGTTCTCTGCTCAGACAAGATAGTTCTTGTAGCAACCGACAACAACACAGTGGTGTCATACATAAACAAGGAGGGAGGCATGAGGTCGGGCACACTTTGTGCTCTGCTATGGAGAATCTTGACCTGGTGTATCTGGAAACAATTGACTCTCAAAGCCCGACACATTCCAGGCTGGCTGAATGTGATAGCAGACAAGCTCTCCAGGCTAGGCCTGGCCATACAAACTGAATGGTATCCCCTTCCAATCTCCTTCCAGAGGTCTCCCAGTTAATATGCAGCAGTTGGCACTGGCCTCAAATAGATCTATTTGCCATGAGGTTCAAGAACAAGTTACCTCTGTTTGTGTCACCAGTACCGGACCTGCTGGCCCTTGCAGTGGATGCACTCAGCCTGCCATGGGAGGATCTGGATGCATATGTCTTCCCACCAGCAGCCATATTGGGCAAAGTGGTGGAGAAGATGCAGGACTGCACCATGCAAGAGGATCATTCTAATTGCTCCAGGGTGGCCAAACATGCCATGGTTCTGGGATTTAGTTTCCATATCCAGCGAAATCCCACTGAGCCTGCTCAATCTGCCTAATCTTCTAACTCAGCCCTTCAATCAGACTCCTCACACGAATCTGTCATACCTAAATCTCCATGCTTGGCTCCAAAAGCCGCAGCTATCAAAGAACAGGGCTTCTCTGAGGCAGTGGCAGCATGAATTGAGGCTCCTCAAAGATGATCAATCAGATCAGTCTATGCGGCAAAGTGGACCATTTTTACAAAGTGGTGCCTCAGTTATCAGGTGCACTTCAGGGCACCCCCTGTAAAGTCAAGAAGTTACAGCCAAGTACCATTGATGACTACAGATCAGCCATTGCTGACAAACTAGGGAATTCACCCATTAATGTCAGCAAAGATGAGAATCTCACTCATCTCCTGCATAGTTTCCACAGAAACAGACCTAAAGGTCGGAGGGGCATCCCCTCCTGGAACCTCTCCCTTGTGTTGCACCAGCTGACAAAGGCTCCTTTTGAACCCCTTAAAAAGGCCTCTTTGAAGCATTTGACATTCAAGACTGTTTTCCTTTTAGCCTTGGGTTCGGGTAAATGCGGGAGGGAGATCCATGCTTGGCGAAACAAGAATATCAGGCAGACAGACTGGTCTAAAGTATCCTTGTACCCCTCACCCAGCTTTCTTTCCAAGAACCAGCTAGCCTAAGAGGGTCCAGACAGTGTGGCCCCAGTGGTTATACCAGCCCTGGCCCCAACTTTGGATAAGTGACTCAAGTCTGATAGGTCCTTGTGTCCGGTTAGAGCACTGCGCTATTATTTGGACAGGACTTCAGACCTTAGGCAGAACAAGGAGTTGGTCTTTGTCTCCTCCAAGAAAGGTTTTGACAAGGATATCTCACCTGCCACTATCTCCTCCTGGATGAAGCAGACAGTGATCATATGCTATGAGTTCTCTAATCAAGAGGCCCTCACCTTTCATCAGGTTAAGCCCATGATATGAGGGCATTCGCTGCTTCCAAGGCTTTCCAGTCAGGAGTCTCCTTGGAACAAATTTTGTCAGCCTGCCATTGGAAATCACATACCACCTTCAAACAATTGTATCTGAAGAATGTGGCTTGGGCTGATTCAGAGCTCTATCATCTGGGACCTTTAGTGGCTTCTCAGCAGATCCACCAGTAGCCCATGGTATTGAGGAGACTTGTATGTATGTAAATAGTTGTACATATGTAAATGCAAAAAAAATCATTAAAAAAACAAAAAAAAAGTGACGTGCTTCCTTCGGGAGGTTTATTTCTTCTTCTCATGGGACTGAATTCATCCCCCTCCTGTCTTACCTCAGAGCATGTCTGTTAAAACGGGGGGGGGGGGGGGGGGGGGGGGCAGTGTCAGTATATCCCCGGGTAACCGGATGCTGGTAACCGACCTTGGCCTTATTGGGGGTTTCTGACTAAGTCAACCCAGGCCTGGAAAAATTTTGTTAGTTTTGGTTATGAGTTCCCAGTAACTTACCCGTCGACCAAGCCATAGTTATTCAGCAATTGTCCATTGGGTAGGATGTATTAACGCAATAAAATTGCAAATTTAATAAGTAAATTAAAATTTTATATAAGTTAATACCAGTATGCAATGGACACACAAGACCCTCCCAACCGACCCCGCTATCAGTTTACTAGGGGTCTAAATAAGTTTAGACAACAAAAAAGATGCTGTGACATCACTCTGTCTGGACAGAAAGGAAGTTATGATGATGCCATCCCTGGCGAATACACAGTACTGGACTGGCATGGCTGATGGAAACACAGGACAGCTTTTTCTGTCGTTTAGCGGGCCGGTCTGCGCCGACAATTGTCCATTGGATAGAGTATTAACTTATAAAAATTTAATTTACTTATTAGATTTACAAATTCCTCTGTCTCCCATCAGTGCAGGTAAGGTGGTATGACCTTCACATGGCAGAGTCTACAAGACCAGGATATCATGTCAAATATATTGGCAATTACATGTCAGTAGCCTTTACTCCAGAGTTGCCAAGCAATCAGGGACAGAACTTGTGCTTCCCCTGTGCAAACCAATATCTCAGGAGACTGTCAGACAGTGGGAAAAATCATTCCTTGAGTGCTCTTATATCATTAACCAGACAGCTGGATTTAACAGATGCATTACTAAGATTCAAGAAGATATCCACAAAAACTGTCCATTCAGCAGGAGCTAGACAAATCAGCAAAGCAACCACAGAAAGCTATTGACAAACTGTTTAATTTAAATAGGAAAGTCTGTCCAACCTTTGGCTTACATGATGTATGTGCATATGGCAGAGATGCTTTTCTGGACCATCTTAAGGCTAGCTGCTAGGCAAGATGTATTAACACAAAACAAAGAAAAAGAAAAAAGTTAACTGTACTCGGGTTTTCACCAATACGGTATAATGAAAAAGATGAAGTCACTTGGTGAGTGCTGGAGGCATTAACCCTTGCAAGTGAATGGGACATTGCCAATCCAGCTGGAGTAATTCTCGGGACATTTTTTGACATTTGGCTGGACAGGCTTGTGCAAGCTATAAGATGTTAGTCTGTTAGGTAAGATATTAACTTATAAAAAATATCAATGTATAATAAAAAACTTGTAAATTTACAAAACATACAAAAAAATCTAGTATTATTTGATGTCTTTGGCATATCCATTTTATTTTTAAATATGATAATAAATCTAAAATTAGACGCCTGGGGATGAGTGTGGTGTTTGTTTTCTTTTTGAGACATCAGTTTTCTCGAGCTCTATGTAATATTATAGGGGTGTTCCACTGGAGCCGACCCTACTACCAACTCTACTGCTCTGGTCAGTTACAGAAGTCGGGGGTCGGGGACGAAAATGCAGAAAAAAGGGCAGGAAAAATCTGGGTCAGTTTCACCTCCCCGACAGGACACAATACATTCAAGCTTGTTTGGATCTGGAGGCCAACCTGACTTGGGGTCAGGATATTTTCTACAGGACTAGACTGGAAACTACCAGGACAAGCCCTAAACCCCTAACAGACTGTATTAAGTCTTGACAAGCTGTACTGACAAACAGACAGGACTGGAGAAATGTACAGAATCACTACAACCAGACGTGCAGTCAGATTGCTATTACTGTTTTGATAAATTTCTGGGAAAAAAGAAGATCAAGAGTTGGCCAATTAACAAATTGAAAACTAGGTCAAGGCAGAATATTTGCATCCCATCACGTGACCAGAATGTCCAAATTGACATTTTTGTTATTTTAATTATAGTTTTCAGGTTTTTGCTGTAATATTATATAAGAAATAAATCAATGTATTTCTGCTTCAGATTATGACCCAAAAAGTTACTTAAAATAGAAAATTTTCATTAAAAATGTTACTTACTTTCTGTTCAAACAAGCAAAGGGAGATGTGCTTCTGACAATATCTGACATGACAGTGAAGGCTGTCTTGTTTGCAGCTGGGTTTTATACTCCAATTTTGGACCTCTGGGAAAGACACCTTCAATATTACGTACCTGTGAGCAATTTTTCTACATATTTATACCAAATAATTTCGAGCCTCTTGGGAAAACCCTATTTTGGATGTAAGGGTAAGCATGCAGTAGTTCTGGTCACTTGATGAGATCCAAATATTTACTATTGACCTAGTTGTATCCACCGGAAGCATCCGGTGGATACTTTGGTTTAGCGTTCGCTATGCCGCCGCCGCGCATAAAGAGATTTTCGGAGTTAATGCTCTAAGAGGAAAACAACAGCAGCTAGGTTCACCAAATTTGCAGGATATCTTCATTGGGGGGTAAGCTTCTCTGGGAAGGAAAACAGCCTCATTCTGAAAAACAAGATGGCCGCCACGGGCATTTCTTTGAAAATAATCTGCATTTTTCTACTGGCTGTTCCTCATAGGTAGAAGGTTGAATCTCTTCATAGGTGATATGTATGACACATGTACATGTCCTCTACAACCTTGCACACATTTAACCTTGAAGCTCCTAACTCAAGGTCATCCACGGAGTGCCGAAGTAACCCACATAGCGAACTTTAAAAGTGCCTATATCTCCCTTATTATTGGTCCTAGAGGTTTGCACTGTGAAGCCAACCTATAGGAAATCATGTGCTGCGAATCTTCTGATGTGGTCAGATTTGACCTTGGACCCCTCCTTCAAGGTCAAACGAGGATAGCCAAACTTAAAAGTGCTTATAACTCGCTTATTATCGATCCTAGAGGTTTGGGATGGTAAACCAACATATAGGAAATCATGGGCTGGGAATCTTCTGGCGTGGTCGGATTTGACCTTGGGCCCCTCCTTCAAGGTCAAACGAGGACAGCCAAACTTAAAAGTGCTTATAACTCGCTTATTATTGGTCCTAGAGGTTTGAGATGGTAAACCAGCATATAGGAAATCATGGGCTGGGAATCTTCTGGTGTGGTCGGATTTGACCTTGGGCCCCTCCTTCAAGGTCAGACGAGGATAGCCAAAGGTAAAAGTGCCTATAACTCACTTATTATTGGTCCAAGAGGTTTGGGATGGTAAACCAACATATAGAAAATCATGGGCTGGGAATCTTCTGGTGTGGTCAGATTTGACCTTGGGCCCCTCATTCAAGGTCAAATGAGGACAGCCAAACTTAAAAGTGCTTATAACTCGCTTATTATTGGTCCTAGATGTTTGGGATGGTAAACCAGCATATAGAAAATCATGGGCTGGGAATCTTCTGGTGTGGTCGGATTTGACCTTGGGCCCCTCCTTGAAGGTCAAATGAGGATAGCCAAAGGTAAAAGTGCTTATAACTCGCTTATTATTGGTCCTAGAGGTTTGGGATGGTAAACCAACCTATAGGAAATCATGGGCTGGGAATCTTCTGGTGTGGTCGGATTTGACCTTGGGCCCCTCGTTCAAGGTCAAATGAGGACAGCCAAACTTAAAGTGCTTATAACTCGCTTATTATTGGTTTTAGAGGTTTGGGATGGTAAACCAACCTATAGGAAATCATGGGCTGGGAATCTTCTGGCGTGGTCGGATTTGACCTTGGGCCCCTCCTTCGAGGTCAAACGAGGATAGCCAAACTTAAAAGTGCTTATAACTGGCTTATTATTGATCCCAGTGGTTTGGGATGGTAAACCAACATACAGGAAATCATGGGCGGGGAATCTTCTGGCATGGTCGGATTTGACCTTGGGCCCCTCCTTAAAGGTCAAGTGAGGACAGCCAAACTTAAAAGTGCTTATAACTTGCTTATTATTGGACTTAGAGGTTTGGGATGGTAAACCAACATATAGGAAATCATGGGCTGGGAATCTTCTGGCGTGGTCGGATTTGACCTTGGGCCCCTCCTTCGAGGTCAATGAGGACAGCCAAACTTAAAAGTGCTTATAACTCGCTTATTATTGGTCCTAGAGGTTTGGCATGGTAAACCAGCATGTAGGAAATCATGGGCTGGGAATCTTCTGGTGTGATTGGATTTGACCTTGGGCCCCTCCTTCAAGGTCAAACGAGGATAGCCAAAGGTAAAAGTGCCTATAACTTGCTTATTATTGGTCCTAGAGGTTTGGGATGGTAAACCAACATATAGAAAATCATGGGCTGGGAATCTTCTGGTGTGGTCGGATTTGACCTTGGGCCCCTCCTTGAAGGTCAAATGAGGACAGCCAAACTTAAAAGTGCTTATAACTCACTTATTATTGGTCCTAGATGTTTGGGATGGTAAACCAACATATAGGAAATCATGCGCTGGGAATCTTATGGCGTGGTCGGATTTTACCTTGGGGCCCTCCTTGAAGGTCAAATGAGGACAGCCAAACTTAAAAGTGCTTATAACTCGCTTATTATTGATCCTAGAGGTTTGGGATGGTAAACCAACATATAGGAAATCATGCGCTGGGAATCTTATAGCGTGGTCGGATTTGACCTTGGGCCCCTCCTTGAAGGTCAAATGAGGACAGCCAAACTTAAAAGTGCTTATAACTCGCTTATTATTGGTCCTAGAGGTTTTGGTGCATTGTCTTTACGGTGGATACAATTTGCATCGGTTCTCCGATGCGCTAGGTCTAGTTTTAGATTTGTTGATTGGTCGACACTTGATCGCTCTTTTTCCCAGAAATTGTATTGTTGAAATATTTTGGAGTTTCATTATTGTTTAAAGACCACAGTGCATGAAATTTTTTTTTGCATTATTGTACTGATTATGTGTGTAACAACACACCTGCCAAGTCCCATCTTAAAACTCCCACTAGAAAGCACATTAAAAGCCAGTTAAATCTGACAGTTGGAAAAACAAAACAGACCCCTCTCTGAAACTGTGCCATGTCACAAGAGGTGATTTCCCACTCTGATCTCTGTGTGTACAATACAAAATAGTGTAAAATGAAGTGAAATTAGTGTTCAGTACCAGGATGTAGAGTTTAATACACTGGAGATCTGAACTAATCACACTGGTTCAGTACCAGGTTGTAGAGTTTAATACACTGGAGATCTGAACTAATCACACTGGTTCAGTACCAGGTTGTAGAGTTTAATACACTGGAGATCTGAACCACATTCTGACATTTTATTGACAATAGTGTGTCTTTCACGATATCTACTTTTAATAGCTGTAGGGGTCAGATTGCAATGTTCATGTAAATTTCCACCTGAATGTTAATACTTTAAAAGTATGAAATTCTTGTTTGTCATAGAGAAGAGTAGTGTACTTTGTTGATTATAAAACATTTTAATGTACTTTGGTGGCATTGTATGCAAGAAATAACCAAGTTAAAGACTATACTCAAAAATTTCATTGAAAGTTTTACAACCCAAGCCAAAAGAAAAAAAGTAACACTTTACTAACAACGATTGGTACACATTAATAAATGTATGACTGTAACCCAACCTGCTCTTAGAATTACATTATTTGTGGTTAATATTTAAAATGTTATCTCTACAGAATCCTCACTCAAACACTCTATCATTGACAGTTTTAGATGGAGTCTGATTGGGAGCTTTCATATTAAATTATAAAAACTTTTCAAACAAAATGATCCTTACTCAGTTAAAGTTAAACTTCAAAAAAAAAAAAAAAAAAGTCACTTCCAAATGCAATTAAATCAGTTACATATTCAGTTACATCCAATTCTTCTCAATACATTTATAATAAAAACCACAGCAAATCTACACTTGTTCCTTGTGTTTCGTCACAACTCCTCCACACATGTTTTCAGGGATGCTATTCTATATGCCACTTTGAGAGGCTGTATCTCAGTGGGGGATGCTCTGATTGATGTCTAGTTTTCATTGTTGGGATTGTCTTACTCACTGGCATACACATACAAAATTTTAAAGAAACTTTTCTTTTCATCCACTGTGGACTTTAACATTTTACAGCATACATGTAGACCCTTTCGATCTGTTAACTTCCAAGATGTAATTACTTGCACTGTTTTTGGTCATTCCTAACATAATTTTTGGTCATATGTTTAACTCACATCATGCTCAAAAGGACTGCAAATGAGCACTACTGAAGTGACAAAAGACAAGCTGGTTTCATGATAGGACAAGACTGGAAGTGATAAGGACAAGACTGGAAGTGATAAGACAAGACTGGAAGTGGCTAGAACAAGTCGGTTTCCTGGTGGGCGGTACCATGGTTTTGAACAAGAGTTGGTGAAATATCAAACATATTTGATTTTTTGCCGACCCACCACAACAAGCCGGGAAAGTACAACCGACCCTTACCAACTATGAAAACATTGCTCCGAACCCTCAAAAAATCCTTAGTTACTGACAAGACCGCTTTGGTGGAACACCCCCAGTAAGTAACAGGAAAAGATCAGTATAGGACCTTGTTTTGCAAAATAGGAAAAAAATGTAGTCTTAGCATTAAATACAATAGTTTAACAAATAACCTAACACCGGGTGTTAATTTGAAATTTTTAATTTATGTAATGATTGAGAATTTATGGTATTGTTAAAAGGAAAGAAATTGTATCAGTTGTTGTTACACATCATTTGTCATACATCCAAAAGATTCATAAAAATATCCCTTATGTGTGCATGTATAAATAAATCTGAAGAAAGTTTGATTTAACATAACAAAGAATTTCAGACTTTTTAAGCCTCTTCACTTGTGCTTCTAGTAGTTGTAATATTAAACCCATAACTCAAGTCATGCACTTTTTTCTGAACAATTTTTTGGTTTTTCTTTTTATGTCCCTGTCTTGTACATCCTGTTTGATAATCATTTCACTAGATTGAAGACAGCTACTTTAAACATGAAACCACTTTGCAAGAGTGTCTAAAACCAAGTCAACTATACAATATTCATTCATGAAATCATCTTAATCTTTTTGTTTGAGAACGTTATATGGACTGAAATTATGTTTTAGTGATATAAAGATTTTATGTGCCTGTCTTAGTAAAAAAGGAGTATTTAAACAAAATTACTTTGGAAATTTGTCTGCATAAATAAAACCATTAATATAGGTTGTGGGTCTGATTTTGAATATAATACATTTTAGTACATGTATTTTGCATACTTTATTGTTTATAGATCATGTAATACATGTACTATCCCTTCATCATTGTTGTGAATATTATTCCCCTGATATTTATAAAAAATTTAAAAAATATTACTTTTTCTGTCTCTCATTAGGACAGCCCAGTCATCAATTTCTACAAGTGGTCCGTAACTCAAGTCGTAACTCGCTGGACAATGTATGGAAATCACAGTGATAAATGCAAGTTAAAATCAATTTTTAAAAAAAATAAACAATGACATACTAACTTATCAACTTCACAAACCACCAAAACATAAAAAGTAATTACCGGTAATGGGCATTTCTATTTACCTTACTTACATCGCAGTTCCATGAAGTGCACATACATACCTGTACAATTTAACCAGTAAAAATATATTTCCTTTCAATAAAATGGTCTCAACAGAACTAGTAATAATATTTGGAGATTATTTTATTTTGTTTATATTTTTCTTCATTTAGTTGAGTTCAACCTGAGTTCAACTCACTTTTAATGCCCCCTTCTCATATACACATTTTCAATAGACGGCAAATGACGGTTATAAAACCGTCTCCAACCTTCCTAACATCTGTGGCCTAACGGGTAACACACTTGTCTAGGAACTCAGAGGACGTGGGTTCAATCCCAGGTACAGGCAGATACATAGTGGCTCAGATGGCCACTTAAAATGGCGGTCCTCTGTCATTGGGTCCTATCCCCAGTGGCAGGTTAAAGAACCTCAAGGACGTTGATAAATGGTCATCCTTGAGCCTCTATCTTCCAGTTAGGGGAATGTCAGTTACTTGTGAGTTGGGGCTGTACCTGTACAGTCGGATTGATTAAATAGCGCTTTGAGTCCTGTAGTATATGGAGATATTATGAATTTATATTCACAAATATAATAATAATAATAATCTTCTTTAAACCTTATACATCCGTCTTCTATCTTTAGCAACATTCCCTGCATTTGTCCTTGCCATGGAAATTTTGGTTATCTTCAGAACTTCCGTCTAGTTATTGAAAAATCACTTCTGACCGCGTCACACCGAGGTAAAGCCAAACTTTGTTGTATGTTTCCGAGATCTAGGTCGTCTCTTTCCGCGAATTTTCCGCCTTGAAAATATATATTGTAGATATAGAAGGAAACACAAGGTTGAGTCTCGGCTTATCAAGGAAACAGCAGACCTTGATGCAGACCTACTGGGACTTTATGACTCTACTGTAGGGGGTGGGAGGCCCAGAAACTGAGGCACCATCCCACCATCAATTTTTCACCCGATTTTAGAAGAAAATTCGTGGCAATTTGACCACAAATCGCCGCCTTACACTACCGCCGAGATGAGAAGGGGGCTTAACAGGTGATCCTTGATCTTCAAAAATGACCAGTGATAAGAACACTGGTTCTTTGTCTCTCATGCAAAAAATGACCGGCTGGCTGTGACTAAATACATCAAGCAGAGACAAAAAAAAAGTGATTCCTAGAAGTGCGAGCCTCGCTAGAAGTCGCTCTTAAAAATTACAGAAATTGTACATAGAATTATTTTCATTGAAGTGGCTCTAATTTCTGAGATGCACCAGGAATCTAAAGAACTGATATTTAAAACCTTTTAGTATTACTGATACATCTGGCTAATACACTGGCTGACCTTTGTTTGACTCTTCTTTGCTGTCTCAGAAAAGGATTTACAGTACCACAGGTTTAGGATATGTAACTAACCTGCATTTGACATTGGACCTTTCCTCCAAAGTCAGATGAGGGTAGCCAGACTTAAAAAGGCTTGTAACTTACTTATTATTAATCCAACAGGTTACGGGTATGTAACCAGTCAGTAGGAAATCATGTGCTGAGATTCTGTTGATCTCATAGTTGACCATGGGTCCCTCCTCCAATGAGGCCATCAAAACTTAAATCTGCTTGCAACTAGCTTAAGTAATCTTCCTACAGGTTTGGAATGTGTGTAACCAACCTATAAGAAATCAGTTGTGCTTGGATTGTATTGATAAGGACAGATGTCACCTTAGAAGTGCTTGTAACTTGCTTAGTGTGTCCTGGGACGAAAGTCAGAGATAATTAGGTTTCAGCATGATTACGCCGCCGGAAATTTTGGACCTTTTGGGTTCTAGAGTCTCTGGCTATTATGTATCAGAAAAATTTGTTTATTTTCTGAATTATAGCCAGCATTTTGAATTTTGGTATAAGTCGATAATGTTGATTACCTCCAAAAACCATTGGAAATACAGCAATTTCAAACAAGTTTTGGACTCTTTGAATGCTGTAGACCCTGGATGTCCATTATCTCAAAATCATTGGAGATATATTTCCATTCTAACATGACGAGGTGCGCAGAAACAAGTTTTAGTTCTATGTGCACACATTTATCTGACCACAAAAGCACTACTTTTCCATCCTGTGTACATATTTTGTCATTGGGTTTTAGTAGTCAGTTTTTCTAGTCATTTGAGTATTTATTAGTCAAATAATTATTTATAATTATGCATTTTAAATATTGATTTAATGTTATGTTAATTTTTTGGTTATGTTCAACTTCTAAAAAAATAAAATAGACTCAAATCTGCGTTTGCAAGGTACAATGGATGGAACAGCCGGTTGCTAAGGTCACCACAATGTAAACAAACCTACCTGAAACAATTTATTCATGTAAAAATTTTTAAAAACTAAGAAAATCTCTTAAATAATCTTAGATGTCATGTTAGAATAGAAATAATCCAGTCGTGATGATGGTTTTACACGGCATTTAACCATGGCACTTCCGACAATAATTTTATGAAGCCGAAGTGCCATGGTTAAATGCCGTGTCAAACCATCATCACTCATGGATTATTTCTACAGCAACTTGTTGGTCGTTTGGGTACTAGATGCTCTGACTATGATGCCTCTGAAAAATTTTTAATTTTCCAAATTTAGACTTCCTCTTGAATCTTGCCGGAAAATGAAAATGTCACATTTTAGAATGGCTGATTCTCTATATGTTGGATTATACCATGTCCATTCCAGAGATGCACTGCATTGAATAGACAGAATTTCTAGTTTAATTTGTCCTACAGGTCTTGGATTTGCAAGCATATTACAGGAAATCATATACTGGTAGTTTATAGATGTGGTCAAAATTGACCTTAGGTCCCTTCTTGAAGGTTAAACCAGGGTGCCATAACTGAAAGTGCCTTTATAATGTTTGTTGTTGCACTTAGGATTAGGTGAAGTGTTTGTTATCTAGGGTGCTTTGTCTACCTGATACAGTATGAGCTGGTATGAAATGGCATTAATTGTATCCACCGGATAGCATCCGGTCGGTACTGTGGATTTTGCTTTGTTACACCCCCACAGTGTGTAGAGAGATTTCACCGTTAGCCTTCTCAAATTTGAAGGATGTATTCATAACCATAAAATCTTGCCTGGGAATATTTCTGGCCTCATTTTGAAAAACAAGATGGCCGCCACGGGCATTTGTTTTTTCAATTTTCAGGAAGGAGTTTGTTGGTCATCAAGAGAAAAGGGTATTTTAGGTAGAGATCTCAAATTCGCAGGATATGTTCATCATTACAAAATCTTGACTGGAAATATTTTGGCCTCATTTTGAAAAACAAGGTGGCCACCACTGGCGTTTCTTAGGCAGTCATGAAAAGTGCTTATATCTCCCTTATTATTGGTCCTAGAGGCTTGATATGTGAAGCCAACCTATAGGAAATCATGGGCTGGGAATCTTCTGATGTGGTCAGATTTGACCTTGGACCCCTTCTTCAAGGTCAAACGAGGATACCCAAACTTGAAAGTGCTTATAACTTACTTATTTTGGGTTCTAGAGACTTGCAATGTGAAACAAAGTTAAAGGAAATCATGGGCTGGGAACCTTTTGATGTGGTCAGATTTGACCTTGGGCCACTCCTTCAAGGTCAAATGAGGATAGCCAAACTTAAAAGTGCTTATAACTCACTAATTATTAGTCCTAGAGGCTTGCAATGTGAAACCAAACTATAGGAAATCATGGGCTAGGAATCTTTTGATATGGTCAGATTTGACCTTGGACCCCTCCTCAAGGTCAAACGAGGATAGCAGAATCTAAAAGTGCTTATACTTCGCGTATTCTTGGTCCTAGAGGTTTGCACTGTGAAATCAAGTCTTTTGATGTGGTGAAATTTGACCTTGGGCTCCTCCAAGGTCAAGCAACGGTTGATTGGCTTTGGTGAGTTGTCTTTGTGGTGGATACAGTTTGCATCGGTTCTCTGATGCACTAGGTCTAGTTTATTTTGAAGAATTCTCAAACTTTTAACATGCAGCATATATCTGTAACCAAAATGCGCACAACTTCCTTCGTTCTGGTCTAGATATAAAATTCTTTGTACCAATCTATTCAGTTTGAATAGGGCTAGTATTGTATCAGTGTGGTTTGCATACACCTTAAGTCTGTGACTCCATGTGTACTGGTGAACATTATACTGATGTATGAGGTACAATATATGAGTGCATTAGGCAATGGATGTGGCACCATATATGCAAAAAAAAGTCAATTTATGTAACAAATGCTGCCTGTCTATGTGTGTCTGTGTGTGTAAATGTACATTGAAATCATTGAGGGGCATCATAAAATAAAGTATGCTGTAGACACAGATTTATGTACCAGTATGAATTTTTTCCTGTAAAGGCCTTTGCACATATACACAGCAGGGTGTGGCATGGTACATTTTTACTACATACTGAGCAGGCAAATTTTCTTTACCTTGCACATTTGGGCGATTTTTCCCAACAATTTTCAGTATTGACAAAATTTTTTTATACTAAAGTGAAAGTGACTAGAATGATTAAAATAATCACATATAATTGAACATCTAATACCCCACAGTACATTTCCACATCTCTCCTACCCTTAAATGTATTTAATCTCTCCACAATGAAGAGCCTTGACCAGTGTCGCCTTTATTATACTGGGGGGGGCCACGGTGGCAGAGTGGTAACACTCTCGCCTCCCACCTCTGCAGCCGGGGTTCGATCCCCATCATTGCCGTAAGTGGGAAAGCTGGTAGTTGCTTGCCGTTGGTCGGCAATCTACAGGACAGAACCCTAGCGAACTGTATGTACTGGTTTCCTCTGCCCTTCCAACTACCCATCGTGATATGACCTGTACAGTGTTGAAAGCGACGTAAAACCCCAAATAAACAAACAAACCTTTATTATACTGGTGATTACACCCCCTTTCAATTATTAACCTTTTGACTGCATATATTGCCACACACCTAACTTGACATCTCTGTCCATTATAAGTATTTAATCCATCTACAAATAAGATCCTTAACCAGTGTGTCCCTTTTAGAATTTCTGGTAATTGCAATCCTCATTTAATTAAGTTATTAAGTTCTTTTATGTGTCTGGTGTGCATACAAAATGCTGGTGGGCAAAATGCCGGTCGAATTTGCAGAGATGGACAAAATACCGGCCAGTTTGGGGCAAGGTGGTCAAAATGCCGGTTTATAGTACTCGAATATTTATAGTCCTTGAAAGGAACTATTCCATGTAAAACTTAGTTGCATGTATAAATACAAAAATATTAAGAAGATGTGAAGTAATGTTCTTATCAAACTATTTTTATTTTTTAGATTGAAATATTTTAAAATATTGTTTTGTATTTTGTCCACCCTGTCCCAAAATCTGCCAGCATTTTGTCAACCCATGCAATTTTGACTGTCATTTTGTCCACCGGCATTTTGTCCAAAATATTGACATACACCATATGTTGTCATCTCTTTTCTGGTAGTTAATCCCTTCACACTGAGCCTGTGTTTTGTATTTTGTTGTCCAATTAATACATTTGAGTATAGTTCTCTGACAGACTGCCATTTTTATCATGTGGGAAATCCAAGTGAAAAAATGAAAAAACACAGTAAAGAAAGAGCGTGCGGCTTTTTGAAAACTTACAAAATTTAGTGTGCAATGGACTTAAGACTGTTTAATTAAGAAAAAGCTTAAAGCTACCCATTATATCATACTCGCTCACATTAGAATTCATTCATATCTGTAACAAATACAGCAAACTAAAACATGGAAGTTTAATGTACAGCATACACTAGGACTGTCGAATTGTACACTTAGTATAGTTTTCAGTATAACAGAAATACAAAATCATCTAGCGCAGTATTTTTGTCCCTAAAGATAAAACAAGCATTAATTATGGCCTTTCTTTATACTTCTTTGATCGCCCTTTAACGTGATTGAAAATATTCCATAAGTTATACATAAAAATCATGATTTTAAATACTTTATTATTGTTGTATGATTGCTCGTTTTATTACTAGAGAAAAATCTCCACTTCTTTTTAACAGTGTTTTGATGGTCATAACTCATTAGCTGGAGTGGGTGATTTTGTGGCTTAATGTTGTTAGTCTGAAACAAGTGGCCCTCATTCAAGTGTAATGGATTGTTAAAGTAATTAAGCTTGAACATTAAACTGACACTGAGGATGTTCTTTGTCAAAATAAAAATCACATCATCAGGGACTTTAAACCATCGTGATGTACAATATTTGGCACAGTGACATAAATCATGCTCTGTAACTTCTTGTTTGAAAAGAAAGTTATTGATTTAACATTAAAAAGTAATAATAAAACAATTAAATAGGACATATTTACTAAAAAGTGTAAAACTAGTAGAAATTCTGTTTATAACTTGATTTGACATTGAGGTAGTCTATCACATGTTTGTCGTGACAGAATTAGTAAAGTAACAAGTACAAAATTCACCAGAAATGTAAAATATTCACTCCCTTGCTTAAAGCCAAAGAGAAAATACCCAGTATTTAAGCGTCCGACGAGGGACGCTTGTTTGTATATGGGAGAAGTGACTCCGCCGGATCCGCATTTCTTTTCGCAATGGCTTCGCATCCATAAGGCAGATTCTTTTCATATTTGGAAGGTGTATGCAGTAGCCCTGGGAAATATTTCTTAGTATGCTGCGATGACATTTTAACCAATGAGAGAGGTGACCAAAAATGTGTTTTTTGGAAGGGCGTCCTTGTCCGGATGATAACTTACGAAGCATTTTATCTATCCACCGGAAATTTAGCAAATACCATCCTCGTATAAAGATTTGGGCGACATTAAATTTTGGCAGGGATAGGTTAAGAAATGACTGAGCTATTGATGATTAATTAAGCATTGACAATTTTCTTAACGAGTAAAACATAACTGCTTGTATCTCCTTAACCGTGTGAGATAGAGCGATTTTGTCGAAATTTTCGACTCACAGGGTGTCTACACAAACTACTCTCTCCAATTTTTTTCCAAAATTTTCTTCTCCCCAAAAATGGGGGTCATATTCAATTTTTGACAAAAAATGCAAGACACAAAATTGGAAATATAGGTTCATAAAGTACACATATAGAACAATACTAAGTGATATATGAGTACTTTTTGAAACCATTTTCTTCATAAAATAAAAATTTACTAGTGGGATTTTGCAAAAATTTTTGACCCACGGGGTATCTGTGAAGACTAGCCTTTCCAAGTTTCAACAAATATATTTCACTCACCAAAAATGGTGGCCATTTTGAATTTTCAAATTTTTTTCAAATTCCAAAACACAAAAATGCTTGTATCTCGAAAACCGTGCCAGATAGAGTGATTTCAGCGAAATTTTTGACCCGCAGGATAACTCTGCGGAGTAGCTGACCCAATTTTCAAAAACATTTTGTCCCGTCAAAAATGGTGGCCATTTTGAATTTTCGAATTTTTCGCAAAAATTGCAAAACACAAAAAATGCTTGGATCTCGAAAACAGTCCGACATAGACACCCCTGCATCTTAGTCCCCAGATCTGCTCACTCTTGGTAGTGAGGGGGGGATTCAGATATCCTTTCATGTATCCTATATGTCCCATAAATCTGTCAATCTGTGGTTGTTTAAATAAACACTACCTGGGATGCTGGGATCTGGTGATAAAGTGATTACACCAATTAGAATGAAACTGTACACTGTGATTTTGCCAAAATTTTTGACCCACAGGGGGGTCTGTGAAGACTAGCCTTTCCAAGTTTTAAAGAATTTTTCACTCGTCAAAAAAGGCGGCCATTTGGAATTTTCAATTTTTTTTTTTCAAAAATGCTTGTATCTCGAAAACTATGCTAGATAGAGCGATTTCAACGAAATTTTTGACCCGCAGGATTACGCTTCCATTATTTCTTTGTTTTGCATGCGATTCTCTAGTTAGAATTTGCAAAGAATGTGAATTAAAATAACCAAACTGAGATTGCTACACACAAATTACAAATTTGAAGAAATTTTAACTATTTACAAAAATACAAATCGTCCTCCCTTATGTTAAATTTCAAGTTTCTGGCATATTTCCTACTTGTTACTGTACATATTATTGAGTTGACAGCTGTGTGTCTGGTCACTTCAGTACTGGAGTCATCTGGAGTGAGAGGTTTGAGTACCCCCATCCCATAAACTACAGCTGTTCCCTGATAATGCAAGTTTCCATGTAATTAATTTACAATGGTGATTTTTTTCCTCCTTCTAAATTATTGAAATGTGTTTCCATGTATGAGAATGCAACTTGCTATCCGTAAATGCACTTTTGTTTCACTCCATAATCCAAGAATTGCAAATAACCTTGTGGTTTCTAATATTTTTGTCAATATTTTGGTCAGTTTGTATTGATTTGAGGACGATTTTCTGTATATTTTTATAAAAAATTTCGGCCAAAATGTTCACCAACATAGAAAAGACATATTACAAATTTTAGATTGCAGAAAACACATTCATGGAAACATTGACTTAGTTAAGTGTACAAAAACCTCTACCCCTGTACACCAATCCATTATACAGCTGAGTAAATACATCTCTCTACATCATATTACTGGCCTTGTGTGTTATTACCCTGATTGACGGCCCTCATTGAAATGGACTTTACTGAGTGAATGCACAAGGACTTTTGTGTTCGTTTTTAATGTCATAAATTCTTAGTATTTTTTGTTCAAGTTGTCCTCAATACAAAAACATAACCTGTTTGAAGTGTGTCAGTTTTTGCCCCTGTCTCTTGTCAGGATGTATTTTTAAACCAGTTGCTGTAGTGATGTATAGTTGTGCAGTATAGTATTTTTTCCCAGTAGGCATCTCTCAGTTTTTGCAATAAAGGACACTTCTACATTGTCTTTGTTCTATGTCCAGACGGTTCAGTCCAATAATAATTTCTGTTATTCTCAATACTGAATTTGCATTCTTAGTTACAAAAAGGTTAGAAATTTGGCCATGGTGTTTACAAGTTTACCTTTGACTTTGTAAGAAAAAATTTATCAAACCTATATCTTTGTGATTTTATATGGTGTATGTTGCACACAAAATTAAACAGTTTATATAATAAGTTGATGTGAAAGGTGGAACTGGTTGACCTTTGTCTTCTGAAATAAAATTTCTGGGCTGGTATTCACGAAGGGTCTTAGACTTAGCCAGGTCTTAGGCTTAAATGTGGTCTTAAAGTTGAGACTTTTGTCTCAGCTAAGTTTTGTCTTAAATCCATATTCCGAAAAGGGGACTTAGCTGAGACTTTTGTCTTAACTATTTAAGACCACCAATATTAAAGTAACGCCTGCCATCCAATCAGATCTTTGCTAAAAATGCAATTTGTGAGTTTGTTGTAAGGTCAAGGCTATGCAGGAGTCACAAGACATTTGGGACCTCCCACTTTTACACAGACCAAATGAAAATTTCTTCTTGGAAAATTCCATATTTAAGACCACTTTCAAATATTTAAGCCTCCTACTTGCCAGTCTTAAAGTTGAGCCCTTGGCTAAGCCTAAATTCGGTCTTAACTTCTTTGTGAATACCGCTAAGCCTAAGACAAAAGTCTTAGCAGTTTTGGGGCAGAAACTTAAGACAAAAGTCTCAACTTTAAGCCTACGACCTGGCTAAGACCTTTTGTGAATACGGGCCCGGAACTTTCTGTCATAATAATTGAAGTAACAGAAATATCTTCAAAACCTCAAATTGCGGACTTATATATGATAAATTATTATCCACCATGAGCTATATGTAACCAATATACAGGGGTATACATAACGGGATATGTTTTTTTTTCTTATACACCGGTGCCTCCTTAACATGGATAATTAATTAAAACGTGCCAAATCTTATTAATATCTCGGAAACTATGTAACCTATTAATATGTATTATATATCATTTGAAAGGTCTTTTACAGCGTTTCTGCTCCTTTTGTTGCATAAAAATCCATGCAGAAATGGCTGAGAAATCGCTGGTTAAAGATTGAAGTTTTATATTCACTGGTGCTCCTGTTTTTATCACAACCATTTTCACATTCTTTCTTCGAATATGAATATATTTAACTTGTAAATAATACAAAATGGTGGATACTAAAAGTTATACAGAAAAAAATCCATCACTCATGAAGATTAACAATTTAATACTCATGCTACATACTCGTATAATATTGTTATCTTCATTTGTGATATATTTTTTCTATATATGTCATTCAGGAAATTTTCCTGTCATATAGTTATAAATTTAAACCTTTGTAGTATATACGATAATTTACTGTACCACATGTTACTAAAGGAATGACCCATATGCTTAAGTGATGGCACTTTTTCAGTCTTTTGTTGTGCCTGTTTTAAACCAGCACCTAGGTGAGCCTACTTTACCTAAAGTCTTGTGTATATCTTTTAAAATTTTTATGTAGTTTGTACAGAAAATTATTGCATAATAATGTGATAATTGCAACAAACATGCAATAACATCTAGCTTTATATTAATTTAACCTGTATTTATATCTACCGGTATAAACTATATTTTATATAGTAAAATGAAAGTATCCTCATCTGGCATCTTTCTTGGTTTTATGAAAGTTTTGGGTGGAAACTGAGATTTTGATTTAGATACACATTTACAGGGTCACCTATCAAGTGAAGAGTTATACTTCTGAGTTTTATTTAAAAAATAATGCACATGTATTTAATGTAAAATAAAATGGCACACAAAGGAATTAGTGGCAACATTCAAAGAGTTTTAGATTTCAATATATTTTAATGGTATAAGATTTACACATAAATGTTTATTACTGAGTAGGGTTTAAAAATAAAATAAATATGATGATGACATAATGTAATAATATTTAAGTATCAGACTTTCTTTAACACATGCAAAAAGAAATAAACCTCCAGAAAACTGATAGATTCTACTGTTACAGGTTTTTTTTCAGTGTCTAATATCGTGGTTGCACTATTTCCTATTGATGCCCTTTGCCCAGTTCATTTTATGGAGAAAAAAGTGTACAGTGAACAAAGATAAGATTGTTTCTTCACAACAGAACTGTGTATAAAGATTTCATCAGCAGAAATCAAGTTTGGTTATGAAGTAAACATTTGCTCCAAAACTTTTCTATTGTTTTAAATCAGCTTGTCCTCCAATTTGTTGCTGTGGAAAATTTAAAAAATAAGCCCCATATTATTGAAGTTTTTATATTATTTTGCCCCACCATGCAAACCAAAAATGGTGGCAATTGCTAAATATTTTGCTTAATTACATGTGGCAAATTTTATCACTTTTACCTTGAAAAAAACACACATAAACTATATAATTTCTTACTGTTTTGTTATTTTTATTTTAGATTGGTATAAAAGGCAATCCACAAAACATCAACAGAGGCTTAGACTGTGATGTCATCGTTGCTGAGGTAATATACATGAAAAAGTCACTGATGGGTTGGTTTTATTTTGATAAAGGAAGGAAAATCTCTTGTTAAAGATTGATAGAAACATATGACTGCTGAAGTAATAAAGTACTTGACTAACAGTCTGAAGCATAGAGGTGACATGGAGTTGTCTGGTGTTTAAGATGAAGAGTTACATCAATGATTACATATGTGACTGTCAAAACTCTATTGGATCTCTTCAGTTTTTGCAGTACATGATATTTCCAAGTGTTTGAGTCAGAGAGGTGGGGGTAATGATATTTTCAGGAAATAAAATTTGAAAAAGCAAACAGTATGAATATGAGGTTGACGGGTTTATGTCTGTATAAGCAGCCCTCATGTTTTAGTTTTACCACATGATATTTGTCACCTTTTTCATACCAAGTTTGACATATAGATTGTAACACCCATTGTACAAACAGTGCAAAAAATTCAGTTAGAGACTTTATTATGGTATGGTGGATGACATATTTCCTTGCTTCTCTCCATTCAAGATTTCAGTTTTGGCCAGAACATGAATTTATAAGATTAATCATGTCCAACGTTAGCAATTTATATCATAGAAATCATGACCGGCTGCTTAGCACTGGTTTCTTTTGTGGGATGTTCAGTGCAGTAAAAATGGCATTAATTATTTCAAGAGGGACTCTTGACTTACCTTGCCTGGTTTTGAGTCATATGTTATGTCTAGTAGACTGGATGATGACTTATTTTGTGGACAATTTACTAGGTCAGTGGCATATTTAGATTAGCTCATACAAAATGGCTGATTTTAAGGTGACATGGAGATCAACCAATATAACCAATAACCACATTTATACTTACTCAAAAAAGAAACACAAGTTTTTATAAAGAATAAATTACAATAGATCTTGCATTTCTTTTTTGGCTAAGTATCCATAAACCCACATACACAACCAGTCACAAAACTTGCTACCTGTTCAAGCCACCTATAAGGTATGTAGAGTGAAAATTATTCTTCCAAAATTATAGAGTTGTTGGACAGAAATAGGGTGTATACAATGGAAATAACACCAAGAAATCATAAAGAACAGGAAAGCACTCATAGAGCACAAACCTGTGCCAATACAGCTGAGTATGCAGAATATGATCCTGATCTTTCCTGTAAGGTAATGACTTCTTCCTTTGGTCAGGCGATATGGTCATAAAATGATTCAGAAAGATTGGTTCATTTTTACCCCACAGCAATTAAAAGATGTGCAGATATTGTGTTCAGTCTGGTGTCTGGTTAGGCGGACAGGCAGGTGGGTTGTAGAGGAAAAACATTTGCCCCAGTTGTAAGAAACCTTGGCTTGTAGGAACTTCATACTGGGTGGGGACATTGTTGGGGGGGGGGGGGGGGGTTGAAGCTGTGCAAAGTCATGATGTTTCCTCAGGGCCGAATGCTGTGGTGGTATATGTTAACATTTATTGCTCAATGTATTCTGGGCGCAGGTACGAGCCACCAGTCACAAACCTGATGAGGTGTATGGAATGATAGAGAGGCTCTCTCCAGGCACACGGAAAATTGAACTCTTTGGTAGACCTCACAATGTACAGCCAAACTGGTAAGAAAACATGATTTATCTGATAAACCTTTACATATTTGGTTAAATTGTGCAGTCTTCTGAATTTGATGCTTTCAAGACATCCACTACTTTTGTTTGCTTCTGCCAAGTTTACAGGTGGAGGTTATGTGATGGTTGGATTCTGTCTGTTTCTTTTAAGATTACAGAAAAAACTGCTGTGCAGATTTATATCTAATTTTTACAGTAGGTAGCTCTCGTCTTGCATACAACTGATTTATTTATTAAAATAATATGTGATTAATTTTGGATCAGGGTATATTTATAAAGCAGTAGTAGAGGTGTTGGGCCTTGGCAGATGTATGCTGTCTGAGTGTTCTTGTTTATGTATTCTTTTTATTAAGGCTGAAAGCGTTAGCCGTACTGACGCAATATTAGGTTACCAAAGCACTAGCGGATGCCAATATTGTTGAACCAGTTTTCTTATGTATGTAACCTCGTGGGATTTTTTATACAATTGTTAGAATTGTAAATATTTTCATGTTATGACCTAAAAAGGTATCAAATTAAAGCTTTTTATCTGTGGTTTAAACTAAAAATATCACTTTATTTGCTAATTACCCAACAATTTGGCTAACTTTTTTGCTGTTCTAGCATCTCGTGATGCACCATACTGTTTGTTCACATCCGGGACACATGTCTATGTGATGTTTTCAGACATGCTAAACATCAGAAACAGTTAACCAGTTAGTTGATGGTTTTTGCAAGCAGCTACCTGCCTTAGCAGATTATGCTACTCATTTCTGTCTTAGTATTATTCTGACATCAACATCTCCTTCACTAAAGGATTCAAAGCGCCATTTGGCCTGCAAGTACAGACTTAAGCTCCCTAGTGAATGACGTTCCACTAAATGACAGGGTCTCAGGATGACCATGTATCAATATCCATGAGGTTTTTTAGCTGCCCACTGGGGATAGGACCCAATTACAGAGAACCACCATTTTGCATTGGTCATCTGAGCCTCTTTGTCTGTACCTAGGCCTGAATTCCTAGATGAGTGTTACCAATTAGGCCAGAGTGGCTTTACTTGAGTTAAAACTGAATATTTGCCTTAGTCCAATAAAATAGTGTATAAAACAGGCTTGTATGACCAATTAGTGGTGGGACAGACTGGCCTTTTAATTGGTTCTATACCAAGCATTTAGACATCTCCATTGACCAGTGAGGTAGCAGAATGACCTAATGGTGGGAAGATGGACAATGGTAACTCTCCAACATTTTAGGGTAGATCTACACTTTAAAAATCATACACTTGTATTGTAATTGTTAGGAACTGCTAAATGTCTTGCTTAAAAGTTAAACAATTACATTTTTAAAGTTTATCTCAGTCAGCGAACGATGTGGGTGTTTTGTCATCGTTTAGAACCATACATATCTTTGCATATGGTATCAAATTTCTATGCAAATGTATGGCTGTAGAGCATCAGGTTTTGTGTCATCCCAAATAAGTTCTAGGATCATTCCACATGTGTCGTGCAATGACATGCAGACAGGGGGAGTTGCTGTCTGAAGTAGGTCTACATTCCTGGTACATGACTGAAGCATTCTATTGACGTTCTGTTTCAAATGGCATTGTTCTTATATACTGTCTGGTCGCATTTCTTTTCCGTCTGCTTTCCGTAATATCAGCCTGTATTTGTCTGTCCAATTAGGGCTGTTTTTATTGTGCGATTAATCACACAGGTTTCCCACTGATTATTTGCTAGAAATGTGATGTAGGTCTCGTAACTTGTTTGGTTTGGTCACATTAGTCTTCTGTTTTATTGGCTGACATTGTCTGTATTGCAGGGTTTCTCTAATTCCACACAAATGTGTCTGCCTTATGAAAGCCTCTTTGATTTGCATGTGTCCATCCCTTACTTGGCGTTCTATCTGAACAGTAGAAGTAAAGACAAACTTCATAAAGTTCATTCTCATTGACTTCTCCTCTAGAAGTACAACACATTAAGACTCATGCTGACCTTTTTGAATTCCCAAAGGTTGTCAGTGCCAAGTCATGACCCAACCAGTATGTAGAGTAAGAAATCTAAAATTCGCCAGGAATCTAAAATTCGCCACCTCTAAAACCTTAGTTAATTTTACGAAGAAAATAATGTTTTTGTCTAAAAATTGGTATTTTTCAGTTCAAAAAGCCTTAATTTACTATACATTCAACAAATCTCACCATAATTAATTTATTTTATTAGTATTTTCACATGTGGCGAATTTCAGATATGTGGCGAATTTTGGATTTCTTACTCTACTGGTTTCCTTCACACCCTAATCGTGGTATAACTTATATAATGTTTTAAAAGTGAAGTTGAACCCAGTTTGAGCAATTTATTTTATTTATTTAACCTATATGTAACCAAACTGTGTGACAACATGGCAGATCATGTTTTAGTCCAGGATTGAAATGACATGCACGTACATTATTGAGTACACTTACAGTATCTCTGTACTTGATAAATTTGTTTCATGTCACGTACATCTATCAGACATCTGGAGTGAAAAAAGCCCGTACAGTTATATACCCCTCAAAGTAAACCTCTGAAGGTGTCTTTTTAACTCTGATCTTATACCATGTATTTGTATCATAATATGCAATTATTTGCATAACTGCGAGAGGAACATATGAGACACTTTAAAACAGCGAGAGAAAAAAAACACTTACGGACTTAATCAGAAGTGTATGTGGAGCTGAAAAGTCAAGTGCACCTATATGGTCATGTTTTCACTATTAAAGCCCCTGTCGAGTGAATATCAACATGTGGATGTTTCTTTGTTCAGTCATGGAAGTGAGACTTATATGTCTGCCATTGAATACAGATCAGTATACCCATTAACCTGGTGGTTGCAAAATTTTGAATCCAATTACTTTACTGTTGCCTCTGTGATCATGGGTTTGATTGAAGCTTATGAGAACATTGGAGATCTGATAGGATGTGCTGATTTGAGCCTATAGTCCAGTGTGCACCAGTGGCAATAGGTTACGGGCTATATACACTGACAACAATACAGTTTGAAGTATGAAAGGACTTGAAATCATTATTGTGAAGTTTTCAACTTGGTTCAGTGAGTGTCATCAGTATATACCATAGACCTTGTATTAAACCTTCGGAGAACCTCTTGATTTGTAAGCATCCTGCAAGAGACACCTGTTGTATATAGGAATAAATTCACATGAAAGGGGTCGACACTTAGAACATTTTCTACAGGCCATAGCTAAGCAACCACTTGGGAGAATTGTCCTGAAATTATTATCTTTTAGAAGTGATCTCATACAAAATGGCTGACTTATTAACAAAAAATTAAACATTGAAATTTTTCTTAATGATATAAATGAAAAATCCTTAATATCTCAAAAACAATGCAAGATGGAGCAATTTCAGTCAAAGCTTTGGCCCAGCGGGCTGTAACAGTCACACACTCTTCCAAAAATATCTTTTTCTCCTCATTTTTGGAGGCCATTTTGAATTTCTGCATAAATGCAAAAACTCATTTGTCTCAGAAACTGGCAAGATAGAGGAATTTCATCTGTCCTTTTTTCCAAAAATCTTTTCTGTCTATTCTTGACAGCCATCTTGAATTTCAGCATAAGACGCAAAAACACATTTCTTTCAGGACACTTTGTTTTTGCTGTGGAAAAACAGTTGTCTTTCTTTCACAAAGCAGTACTCTGGTATTGGTCCTACTTTTACATCTTGCATTGGCCTACAGTAGGTCCTTGATCTAGCTTTTTTCTGTTTTTGAATTTTTAAATCTTTTCCTCAGCTCAAGAAAAAACAAAGTTAGAAAAGCCAAATGATGTACCTATCACATTTTGAGCCCCAGTGTTGTGTCACTGAGGGTCATTTCAACCACACACCAGAATATAAAATGGAAATGAAAACGTAGATATAGCTACGGTCTGAGACTCTCTGGCCTGAAATATTGTGCACCCAAAACAAAACTGTAACACAGATTGTCACCTCAGAGACAAATCTCAACTTTTTAAGTGCAAACTCTTCCAAAGCCCCACTTCTAGAGATCACTTTTTATATCAGCTGAGTTGTCAGTCAGCTGGCATTGTGTCTTCACTCTGTGTCACTTCTTCCCCCAAAACTACAAGGCCTAGAGACATGCTGTTTTTCTTTTAAAAGATACCTTAACTATTGAGGATGAAAAATTGTTCAAGGCATGCAGATCTGTTCGTTCGTCTGTTCCCCAGAGCCATTACAAATGAGGTACCCCCACCCTAAGTGTGAAAATTTCAACACTTTATCACAAGTTTCTCATTCACTATTGCAGGGATTTTTCTCTTATCTTGCATTTATGTACTAGGCCACTAGTAGATTCCCCTGTGTTCTATACAAGGCCTGTATCTTTCTTAATGATTTGTTTATGAAATTTTAAAATAATTTTTAATGCATTAAAATTCATGAAATCATGCACTAAATCACTTATAACTTGAAAAGTGTTGCATTTAGAGCATTTTGATAAAATATGTTATTCCGCTTTTTTTTCCATAGCTACAACATGGTGAGTATCTTGGGTGTCTATCCCAATAGCTAAGTGAGTCCTAGCTACTTTTTGACTTTTCGGTACATTCCATAATGAATAAAATCACTGGTAACTTGAAAACTATTGTATATAGAGAATTTTGTGTAAATATGTTATTCAGCTCTTTTTGGGTCAGCTGTAACATAGTAAAATTGCAGACCTGTAGCTCATTGTATAGCTGAGTAATAGCTACTTTGAGGTTATTACTGTTGAAGTTTGTCCGGCCTGTATCTCAGAAACCATAAGGTGTAGGAAATTGATACTTGGTAAGGACATTGGTTAGGGGGTGTAGGTGTGTAACGTCATGGTCTGACCTTGATTTGACCTTTGACCTTGCCATAGTGACCTTGAGTTTGAAAATCTTGTCCGGGCTATATCTCGGAAACCGTAAGGTGCAGGAAGTTGATACTTGGTAGGGACATTGGTTAGGGGATGTAGGTGTGCAACGTCATGGTGTGACCTTGATATGACCTTTGACCTTGCCATAGTGACCTTGACCTATAAAATCTTGTCCGGGCTATATCTCGGAAACCGTAAGGTGTAGGAAATTGATACTTGGTAGGGACATTGGTTAGGGGGTGTATGTGTGCTACGTCATCGTCTGACCTTGATTTGACCTTGCTGTAGTGACCTTGACCTACAAAATTTTGTCTGGGCTATATCTCGGCAACCATAAGGTGTACAAAGTTGATACTTGTTAGGGACATTGGTTAGGCGGTGTAGGGGTGCAACGTCATGGCCTGATCTTGATTTGACCTTGCTGTAGTGACCTTGATCTATAAAATCTTGTTTGGGGTATATCTTGGAAAACCGTAAGGTGTAGGAAGTTTATACTTGGTAGGGACATTGGCTAAGGTGTGTAGATTTAAAATGTCATGGTGTGACCTTGATTTGACCTTTGACCGTGCCTTAGTGACCTTGACCTATAATGCCTTGTCTGGCTATATTTCGGAAACCATAAGGTGGCTGGAAGTTGATATTTGGTAGGGACATTCTTCCGGTGTTATATGTGTGCAACGTCATGGTGTGACCTGGATTTGACCTTTGATCTTGCATATCTGATGCTATTTTATCTCTTTACAGGGATATCTAAGACTATTTTATCTGTCTTATATCTCTCTTATATCTTTTACTTGAATCTTGGTTGTTGCACCTTTGGGTGTCTTTTGATGTAGATTAGGCACTGTTAAAGTCATATTAGAATTCAGTAACTGTTTTACCTTTGCAACTTCCCATTGTAACAGATGGTATTGTGTCAAGTGAGCCACAGGTTTTGCCCCAACGCCACATAAAAGCATGTATTGCCACATCTGTATGTATGGGTAATATTCAAAACTTGCAAACCACAATTCGACCATACAAATGAATATCAAATGGGAGAAGTCTCAAAGCTTCATAATTTTTAGTTAACTGAATTGTCCTGTTTTTATGCATAATCTTTACATGTAGTTTCTTTCTCTTAGATGTTATTTTCTTTACTTAAACATTATTTGGACACTGACACTGCTCTGAAAGTATCCCAATCTGTGTGCTGTTTCACTTCTATATCTCATGGTGTTGAAAACTATTTCCCTAGGCTGTGGGGTACGGGCATCTCTGATGCTATTTTCTTTAAATGTGTTATTCACCTACTTTTGGGTCAGCTATACCATAGTAAAATTGCAGCCCTTTAACTCATGGCATAGCTGAAGAAAAGCTACTTTGAGATTCTCACTGTTGAGTATATCAGCTATAACTCAAAAACTTTTGCCTTTACAGTATTTTGATTAAATATGTTTTCCACCTACTTTTCACACCTTGATAGTTAACGTGTTACTTTACTTCTGAATACTGTTTTCAGGGCACAACTTTTGTGTCCTTTCCTTCTTTCACTTCTACTCTGAAACTGAAAACATACAGTCAGCTGACACAGAGCCCATTCACGGGCACTGATTGCTTGTTTATTTATCCCTGCAGTTTCTCACCTTAATATTTTTTCTGTTTATCTTTCTTGCTGAATCTTTTATATATAATCATACATTTGAAACATCTACTCTCTGTCCTGTCAAATTCTAAGTAATAAAAGCTGAAATTATGGTCCAAGAATCAGGTAACCATTGAGCAAGCATGAATCTTTAACAATAGAGACAGTGGGTGGCTATCATTACTCCTATCTTATTTCGAAGTATTAATAATTTGAATGCTGATATATACATTGTAGTGGTGGGACGATTAGACCAACGTTCGATCAATCGTCGGTGTCATGGTAGAATTGCGATCGGTCACTGACAACTTCTAGAAATCGATTAAATCTCACCCTTCTTTATGTATCTCAATATCCACATATTTTTTATATTTTGGGCAGTTTCCAGAACTCTCCTTCAATAAATTAACAGATTTCTCGCGAATTTTGAGTTTGTTTACAAACTACCGCCATATTTACCGGAAGTGGGTACTTTTGGTAGCTTCTATATGTCGGAAACACCATTATTCTTACCGGATTGACCTATACTTTATCCCGGAAAGTGTTTCATGAGAATGGAGTAAAAAAGTCGATTATGGGTCGATCATCGGTCGGAAAAATGGACGAATAATCGACCAATAAAATTGAGGCGATTCCACAATAGCAGAAATTAGTGCAGGGATTCAAATCCAATTTCATTGTCCATTTTAAACTGTACTTTGGGTTTATATCTCCATCCGCATTATACATAATGTCACACTATAAAATGCATTATTTGACTGGTACTAATACCACAGTTACTGAATAAGTTATGTTAAAGAATATGTTGAAACTGATTATAAATTTGGCAAGACAGCTGTAAACGTAATTAAATTCACCCTAAAAATCTTACTTTAATTATCCAATAATAACTTGTCTTTGATATACTTTTTAGTTAGTATGTAAAGCTGAATATAAAAGTTATTTTGTGTGTCGTATGTTTGAATAAAGCTAACAGCAGTAAATAACGTCAATAGGAAGGCCACAGTGTTGCATTGGCATATTAAGCGTCCCGCAAGGGACACTTGTTTGTGTATGGGAGACCTTCAGGCTCCGCATTTTGTTTTCCTTATAGTTTTTAGTTTTAGTTTATTAGTTTATTATAGTGACATGTATTATGTTGACAAGGATTATACAAAAACTATTAAAGTAATACCCAGCCCTATATGGGCTTATAAGTCACTTTAAATAGAGAGTTAATAACAAACAGAGCAAACATATTTTGAGGTAAGATACAGTAAATAAAGACAGCAATTCAATACATAAAAATTAACAATATAATTTACTTTTTCTTTCTTGCCACAAATCAAAAATAAAATTAATAACCATATTGACATTCATATGAGTTAATACCCTTGATAATTGATCTATTAATAATTAAGCGTCCCGCAAGGGACGCTTGTTTGTGTATGGGAGAGCTTCAGGCTCCGCCGGCTCCGCATTTTGTTTTCCTTATAACTCTGTAACCGTTAGGCGGATTCTTTTCAAATTTGGCAGGTTTAGGCAGTAGCCCTGGGGAATTTTTTTGAATATGCTGCAGTGACATTTCAACCAATCAGAGAGGTCACATGACCAAAAATGTCTTTTTTCGATGGGGAAGCTTGTCCGGATGATAACTTGAAAGGAATTTTATCAATTCACCTGAAACTTGGCAAATACATTCATTCTATTAAAATCTGGAAATCATTAGATTTTGGCATTGATTGGTCAAGAAATGGCCGAGTAATTAATGATTAATTAATCATTACGAATTTTCCAAATAAGGAAAACACAAAAATGCTTATATCTCGAAAACCGTGCTAGATAGAGCGATTTCGACGAAATTTTTGACCCGCAGGGTATCTCTGCAGAGTAGTTTTCCCAATTTTCAAAAAATTTTTGTCTCGCCAAAAATGGCGGCCATTTTGAATTTTCGAATTTTTCGCAAAAATTGCAAAACATAAAAATGCTTATATCTCGAAAACCCTGCTAGATAGAGCGATTTCGACGAAATTTTTGACCCACAGGGTATCTCTGCAGAGTAGCGCAGCTATCCCAAAGAGCTTTCACTTGGTGAAGTTTCAGACCCATAGCTAATTGCTCACCTACTCAAAAAGAGTAAATGCGAATTACCTCTAAAAGTATTGGAGATGGCCAATTTTTCTCAAATAACTCATTCATCTACTTTTGGAAGAGCTTTCACATGGTGAAGTTTCAGACCCATAGCCAATTACTCACCTACTCAAAATGAGTAAATGCGAATTATCTCTAAAAGTATTGCAGATAGCCAATTTTTCTCAAATAACTCATTCACCTACTTTTGGGAGAGCTTTCACATGGTGAAGTTTCAGACCCATAGCTAATTATTTACCTACTCAAAATGAGTAAATGCTAATTATCTGTAAAAGTATTGCGGATACCCAATTTTTATCAAATAACTCATTCATCTACTTGTGGGAGAGCTTTCACTTGGTGAAGTTTCAGACCCATAGCTAATTGCTCACCTACTCAAAAAGAGTAAATGCGAATTACCTCTAAAAGTATTGGAGATGGCCAATTTTTCTCAAATAACTCATTCACCTACTTTTGGAAGAGCTTTCACATGGTGAAGTTTCAGACCCATAGCCAATTACTCACTTACTCAAAATGAGTAAATGCGAATTATCTCTAAAAGTATTGCAGATAGCCAATTTTTCTCAAATAACTCATTCACCTACTTTTGGGAGAGCTTTCACATGGTGAAGTTTCAGACCCATAGCTAATTATTTACCTACTCAAAATGAGTAAATGCTAATTATCTGTAAAAGTATTGCGGATACCCAATTTTTATCAAATAACTCATTCATCTACTTGTGGGAGAGCTTTCACATGGTGAAGTTTCAGACCCATAGCTAATTACTCACCTACTCAAAATGAGTAAATGCGAATTATCTCTAAAAGTATTGCAGATAGCCAATTTTTCTCAAATAACTCATTCACCTACTTTTGGGAGGGCTTTCACTTGGTGAAGTTTCAGACCCATAGCTAATTACTCACCTACTCAAAATGAGTAAATGCGAATTATCTCTAAAAGTATTGCAGATGGCCAATTTTTCTCAAATAACTCATTCACCTACTTTTGGGAGAGCTTTCACTTGGTGAAGTTTCAGACCCATAGCTAATTACTCACCTACTCAAAATGAGTAAATGCGAATTATCTCTAAAAGTATTGCAGATAGCCAATTTTTCTCAAATAACTCATTCACCTACTTTTGGGAGAGCTTTCACTCTGTGAAGTTTCAGACCCATAGCTAATTACTCACCTACTCAAAATGAGTAAATGCGAATTATCTCTAAAAGTATTGCAGATAGCCAATTTTTCTCAAATAACTCATTCACCTACTTTTGGCAGAGCTTTCACTTGGTGAAGTTTCAGACCCATAGCTAATTACTCACCTACTGAAAATGAGTAAATGTGAATTATCTCTAAAAGTATTGCAGATAGCCAATTTTTCTCAAATAACTCATTCACCTACTTTTGGGAGAGCTTTCACTTGGTGAAGTTTCAGACCCATAGCTAATTACTCACCAACTCAAAATGAGTAAATGCGAATTATCTCTAAAAGTATTGCAGATAGCCAATTTTTCTCAAATTAATCATTCACCTACTTTTGGGAGAGCTTTCACTTGGTGATGTTTCAGACCCATAGCTAATTACTCACCTACTCAAAATGAGTAAATGCGAATTATCTGTAAAAGTATTGCAGATAGCCAATTTTTCTCAAATAACTCATTCACCTACTTTTGGGAGAGCTTTCACTTGGTGAAGTTTCAGACCCATAGTTAATTACTCACCTACTCAAAATGAGTAAATGCGAATTATCTCTAAAAGTATTGCAGATAGCCAATTTTTCTCAAATAACTCATTCACCTACTTTTGGGAGAGCTTTCACTTGGTGAAGTTTCAGACCCATAGCTAATTACTCGTCTACTCAAAATGAGTAAATGCGAATTATCTCTAAAAGTATTGCAGATAGCCAATTTTTCTCAAATAACTCATTCACCTACTTTTGGGAGAGCTTTCACTTGGTGAAGTTTCAGACCCATAGCTAATTACTTACCGACTCAAAATGAGTAAATGTGAATTATCTCTTAATAGTATTGCAGATAGCCAATTTTTCTCAAATAATTCATTCACCTACTTTTGGAAGAGCTTTCACATGGTGAAGTTTCAGACCCATAGCTAATTACTCACCTACTCAAAATGAGTAAATGCTAATTATCTCAAAAAGTATTGCAGATAGCCAATTTTTCTCAAATAACTCATTCATGTACTTTTGGGAGAGCTTTCACATGGTGAAGCTTCAGACCCGTAGATAATTACTCACCTACTCAAAATGAGTAAATGTGAATTATCTCTAAAAGTATTGCAGATAGCCAATTTTTCTCAAATAACTCATTCACGTACTTTTGGGAGAGCTTTCACTCCGTGAAGTTTCAGACCCATAGCTGATTATTCACCTATTCAAAATGAGTTAATGCTAATTATCTGTAAAAGTATTGCGGATACCCAATTTTTATCAATTAACTCATTCACCTACTTTTGGAAGAGCTTTCACATGGTGAAGTTTCAGACACATAGCTAATTACTCACCTACTCAAAATGAGTCAATGCGAATTATCTCTAAAAGTATTGCAGATAGCCAATTTTTCTCAAATAACTCATTCACCTACTTTTGGGAGAGCTTTCACTCGGTGAAGTTTCAGACCCGTAGCTAATTACTCACCTACTTAAAATGAGTAAATGCTAATTATCTCAAAAAGTATTGCAGATAGCCAATTTTTCTCAAATAACTCATCCACCTACTTTTGGGAGAGCTTTCACTTGGTGAAGTTTCAGACCCATATCTAATTACTCACCTACTCAAAATGAGTAAATGCTAATTATCTGTCAAAGTATTGCGGATACCCAATTTTTCTCAAATAATTCACCCACTTTTGGGAGAGCTTTCATTCCGTGAAGTTTCAGACCCATAGCTAATTACTCACCTACTCAAAATGAGTAAATGCTAATTATCTGTCAAAGTATTGCGGATACCCAATTTTTCTCAAATAATTCACCTACTTTTGGGAGAGCTTTCATTCCGTGAAGTTTCAGACCCATAGCTAATTATTCACCTACTCAAAATGAGTAAATGCTTGTTATCTCTAAAAGTATTGCGGATACCCAATTTTTCTCAAATAACTCATTCATGTACTTTTGGGAGAGCTTTCACATGGTGAAGTTTCAGACCCGTAGATAATTACTCACCTACTCAAAATGAGTAAATGTGAATTATCTCTAAAAGTATTGCAGATAGCCAATTTTTCTCAGATAACTCATTCACCTACTTTTGGGAGAGCTTTCACTCCGTGAAGTTTCAGACCCATAGCTGATTATTCACCTACTCAAAATGAATAAATGCTAATTATCTGTAAAAGTCCGCAATTTTTATCAATTAACTCATTCATCTACTTGTGGAAGAGCTTTCACATGGTGAAGTTTCAGACCCATAGCTAATTACTCACCTACTCAAAATGAGTAAATGCGAATTATCTCTAAAATTATTGCAGATAGCCAATTTTTCTCAAATAACTCATTCACCTACTTTTGGGAGAGCTTTCACTCAGTGAAATTTCAGACCCATAGCTAATTATTCACCTACTCAAAATGAGTAAATGCTAATTATCTCTAAAAGTATTGCAGATAGCCAATTTTTCTCAAATAACTCATTCACCTACTTTTGGGAGAGCTTTCACATGGTGAAGTTTCAGACCCATAGCTAATTACTCACCTACTCAAAATGAGTAAATGTGAATTATCTCTAAAAGTATTGCAGATATCCAATTTTTCTCAAATAACTCATTCACCTACTTTTGGGAGAGCCTTCACTTGGTGAAGTTTCAGACCCATAGCTAATTATTCACCTACTCAAAATGAGTAAATGCAAATTATCTCTAAAAGTATTGCGGATACCCAATTTTTCTCAAATAACTCATTCATCTATTTTTGGGAGAGCTTTCACTTGGTGAAGTTCCAGACCCGTAGGTAATTACTGACCTACTCAAAAGGAGTAAATGTGAATTATCTCTTAATAATATTGCAGATAGCCAATTTTTCTCAAATAACTCATTCACCTTCTTTTGGAAGAGCTTTCACATGGTGAAGTTTCAGACCCATAGCTAATTACTCGCCTACTCAAAATGAGTCAATGTGAATTATCTCTAAAAGTATTGCAGATAGCCAATTTTTCTCAAATAACTCCTTCACCTACTTCTGGGAGAGCTTTCACTTGGTGAAGTTTCAGACCCATAGCTAATTACTCACCTACTCAAAATGAGTAAATGCGAATTATCTCTAAAAGTATTGCAGATAGCCAATTTTTCTCAAATAACTCATTCACCTACTTTTGAGAGAGCTTTCACTTGGTGAAGTTTCAGACCCATAGCTAATTACTCACCTACTCAAAATGAGTAAATGTGAATTATCTCTAAAAGTATTGCGGATACCCAAATTTTATCAAATAAATGTGAATTATCTCTTAATAGTATTGCAGATAGTCAATTTTTCTCAAATAACTCATTCACCTACTTTTGGAAGAGCTTTCACACACAAAAATGAAAAATTGTGAATATCTCGGAAAAGCTATTTCTTCTCCTTTAATGCTCGGCGGGAGATAAACACCGCGGCAGTGGTCTTGTCAAAAATTTTTGTCTCCCCAAAAATGGTGGCCAGTTTGAATTTTCAAAGTTTTTGCAAAACACAAAAATGCTTATATCTCGAAAACCGTGCTAGATGGAGCGAACTCAACAAAATTTTTGACCTGTTGGGTATCTCTGCAGAGTAGCCATGCCAATTTTCAAAATATTTTTGTCTCGCCAAATATAGCGGACATTTTGAAATTTCGAATTTTTTGCAAAACACAAAAATGCTTATATCTTGAAAACCATGCTAGATAGAGCAGACTGCGCTGACTTTGGTTGCCACAACAGTATAAGGCTAGAAACGAAGCATTTTCTTCATACTTTAGCACTCACCTTTATATCCTTTTCGGGACGCTTTGTTTTTGCTATGCAAAAACATTATCTTTTTTGTGCGAGCGATCCTCTAGTTGTTTTTGTGTTCAGACACTTGTGTCCCTGTTAAAGACATTTTCAATGTTGGATATGAGATATTGACATCATTTTATCATTAATTAAAGAGGTTGTATTTATATTTACTGAGGTACTTATAAAAACAAAGAAATTATGTTCATGCAAGTCAAAATATTCATGTAGTTGTAAATTATTTTGTATTGCTTTTGCTTTCTTCAGTGGAAAACCAGTAGTTTTGTTTGGGTACTTAAATCAACTGATTACTATAAATTTGGCTGACTAATACAGGTATGAAGTCTTTTTGTTAGTTACAGAAACTGTGCACCTGTTCAAATTCTACCCCGTTACACCTATGCAAGCTGATATACTGTTGGCTCTGAATGAAGTAACTTGTAAAACTTAACTTCTATAAAAAGTGGCTCCTGCATATTGATCTACATTGAGCTTTTTGTGTGTGTCTCATTTTACATGATATCAGTCTTTATATTTCAGTCATCAGCAAAAACTTAAGGTAGAGCTGATCAAGGGATAAGATTGCAAAGAAAGTATAGAAGAAATGTTTGGTCTTTCTTGGCTCAGCACTCTATTGTTTGTTTTTCTGTTTCTTTCATTTAATTCAAACAAATTTCTAAATGGGGGTTTGTTAAGTGTACAACTAATACTTTAAAAAGACATGCAAAACAGAATAATTTCTAAGTGTTGGTGTTCAACGTTTGAAATTGCAAAGGGAAAATGAAAATCTCATTAAATTTCAGCATTGGTGTTTTTTTAGCGAAATACCCTTACCATTTCCTAACAGTAGCTATTTGTTGGAGCCATCCAACCCAATGGCCAACGCAGAGATACAAATTTAAGGCCACTGGGTTACAGTAGTCCGTCCTCTCTCTGATTAGGTCACATGACTACATTGTTTACTTCATTCATTATGTTGGCCATCAACAGTGAGGACGTCTTTTGGAATTAGAAGAAGTTTGTCATGGTTTTCTTTATCTTTCAGATTTTTAGTGAATCTCACTGCATTATTTACATGAATATGATACATAACTTATATATTTATTTGATCTTCGAACGTATGTTACAATAGAGAATACAAGGACTTTTGGATGGTGACATCGAAAGTTCGATCATCTTCAACCTCTAGAACATAAATGAACATAAAGAGGAACACAGAAGCAACAATAATTTTATATATAGGTTGCCAGTCATTTGGGTTAAATTGCCGGGCATTAGAAACCATAATTTTGCAGCATACATACCCAAAAAGAATGCACTCTATGAAGAACAAAAATGGTCATAGATGACGCCATTTTGGACTAGAGGGACAATTCAATTGTCACAAATGCTGATCACATGTTGGGTTCTAATACCCAGGCGTTGGTAGCAAGTTTTCACAATGTACATCCCAGTCGAATAGGGTGCGATGAAGGAATCTCCCATGGAGGTAGACATCACAGTTTGCCATGGATGCTACAACGTGGAAAAGTTCTGAGCGCAGGAAAGGACTGCCTCTGCGGAAAACTCTTCCATCGAGGTCCAGTCGAAATGCTCCAAACAGGAAAATATCTGCACGACGTCATCCAAAGACAATCAAGTTTCTATACCTCCCTAAAGGTTTAGAACCCATTTGTCAGATGACAGGGACTTTGATCCATCTGTGATCAGTAAGAAAGGCATTTGATTCAATGAAATTACAGAGGTTGATGCTTGGTTGCCTGTTAAGATGTGGCTGTATATTGATAGACATGGAGACCATGTTGTCTCCTCTGTTTGTCATAATTAGAGTAAGAAATCTAAAATTCGCCACCTCTAAACCCTTAGTTAATTTTATGAAGAAAATGATGTTTTTGTCCAAAAATTGGTATTTTTCAGTTCAAAAAGCCTTAATTTACTATACAGTCAACAAATCTCACCACAATTCATTTATTTTATTAGTATTTTCACATGTGGCGAATTTCAGATATGTGGCGAATTTTACATTTCTTACTCTATATAATCAAGGAACTGATACGGGTTCCCCAGCTTTACTACCAACAGATAACATGGCAATCTTTGGGATGTCCAGGCATTTCAAGCTTCTGTTACTTTTAACCAGCAGTATGTTTTCAACAACTAGTTTCCAGGAAGAGTCCTGTGCTTTGGGGTTCAATTCTTGGGTTTTATAGGTCTCATATGATGTAGCATTACAGTACCTCTTGCAAGATGTCAGTTTTACCCATTTTGGTAATTATATGCCTTGTAGGACACTGTAAAGACAGAACAAAGATTGTTGGTCTGATGAAATGATCAACAAGTGGCTATAACACCAGTCAGAGGGTCACATCGCTGGAATTTTACAATTTATTTATTTATTGTGCACAGCTAGAAAGAAATGGAAACCAGTAGTAGTGAGATAAACATTTGCATGTACCTTCTTGCCTGTAGTATTCTAAATTCATGACAAGAAGGCTAGTGGGTGATGTCACTTGACCTTAGAGCTACATACTCTCGATTCCCATTCATGTACCGAGGCACCCATATCTAAAATTATCTTTGCTTCAAAGAGAGGCAACAGATTCTACCAGTTCATGGCTTTACCCTTCAGTATTGCTGCAGTTCTTTTCTAGTTTCTGCAGAGGCAAAAGAGGTGAAACAGATCTAGAATAAGGCATCGGGTTTCACCAGTATGAATATTTAACAGTATATAGATGATTGGTTTATGAGAGCAAGGAAAACAGCAATGCCAAGAAATACCCATAGGTTGCTTTATCTTGTAGAAAGCCTGGGTTGGATCATAAACTATGGGAAATCAGGTTTAGTTCCAACTCAAGAAATCAAATTTTTTTAGGTTTCAATTTCAGTGTAGGGCTAGTATTTCCAAGTCAAAAGGAAATCGATCGCCTTCTCAATGAAATAGTTACAATGTTGAAAGTTTCTCAAACATCTCCAAGGAAGCTCATGTCAATGATTGGAACCATTACTTCAATGGAGAAGACAATACCATTGGGTCGTCTACACATGAGGCCACTCCAATGATATCTGAAAACACACCTGGAGATATCCTCAGGCTCTGGATATCCCAGTTCCTGTGTCTTAGGTTCTCTGGGATCATCTTCAGTGGTAGACAAATTTTTCAAATATGAAGGAGGGCTCACCACTTCATCAGAAGGAGCACTGTCCTCTTCTCTTCACAGAGGCTTCTCTAAAGGGTTGGGATGCTCACTGGAAGCATAAAACAGCCAGTGGTCTGTGGAATCAGGTAGAGTCAAGGCTCCACATAAACATTCTAGAGCTAAGAACAGTGTTAACAGCTTTAAAGTCATTTGGAAGTCAGCTTCTAAATCAAAATCTGTTGATTTCCACAGATAATTCATCAGTGGTTGCCTATCTGAACAAGCAGGGAGGAACCAATCTCAGGAGATGTGTGCCTTAATCTGGAGAATCATGGTTTGGACAAATGTTAGGGGGATTCAGATTCGGATAAAACATATCCCAGGGAATCTCAATTTACCAGCAGATTCCTTGCCCAGAAGAGACTTGATGAATGAAATTGAATGGCCTTTGACTCATCAATTTTTCAATCAAATCTGCCATTGGTGGCATCAACCAATGGTTGCAACAAAACTGAATCACAAGCTTCCAATGTATGTGTCTCCTGTCCCAGGTAGTTAGGCTTGAGAAACATATATAATGAACATCTCTTGGGAGGGTCTGGACGGCTATGTGTTTTGTCCAGTGGCCTTAATCCCTCAGGTGATTCAAAAGATAGTCATCTACAGGTGCAGAATCATCATGATTGTAAAAGGTTTGCCAGGGATGTTTTGGTTTTGGGATCTGGTGGATTTACCCACAAGATCCTTCTAACACTTCCATTGTGGGTGAATCTGGTGACTCAGCCATTCAGCAACAGGTTTTACAATAACACCTTGAATATCTGAATCTTGCTTGGCATCTGCAGTCATTCATGAGTATTCAGGAAGATTCTCAGAGGATATAGTGAAATTATTTAAGGAGCATAATTGGGCATAATCTTAGTACTTCCTACATGCCTACTTGAGGTGTGGCAATAGAGAGAACCAAGTTTTTAAATACCACACCTGTTAACCACTTATTCATCTTTTTTCCTCGAAAACCTCAATGTGGACCATTCTACACATCGTAAACCTATCATATAGAAATCCACAAGGTTCCTGATAATTGTATCAACCGGAAGCATCCGGTGGATACTTTGGTTTAGCGTTCGCTACGCCGCCACCGCCGCCGCGCGTAGAGAGATTTTCGGCATTAACGCTCTTAGAGGAAAATGACAGCAGCTAGGTTCACCAAATTTGCAGGATATCTTCATTGGGGGGTAAGCTTCTCTGGGAAGGAAAATAGCCTCATTCTGAAAAACAAGATGGCCGCCACGGGCATTTCTTTGAAAATAATCAACATTTTTCTACTGGCTGTTTCTCATAGGTAGAAGGTTGAATCTCTTCATAGGTGATATGTATAACAGATATACATGTCCTCTACAACCGTGCACACATTTGACCTTGAAGCTCTTAATTCAAGGTTATCCACGGAGTGCCGAAGTAACCCACATAGTGGACTTTAAAAGTGCCTATATCTCCCTTATTATTGCTCCTAGAGGTTTTCAATGTGAAACCAACCTATAGGAAATCATGTGCTGCAAATCTTCTGATGTTGTCAAAATTGAACTTGGACCCCTCCTTCAAGGTCAAACGAGGATAGCCAAACTTAATAGTGCTTATAACTCGCTTATTATTGATCCTAGAGGTTTGGGATGGTAAACCAACATATAGGAAATCATGGGCTGGGAATCTTCTGGCGTGGTCGGATTTGACCTTGGGCCCCTCCTTCAAGGTCAAACGAGGATAGCCAAAGCTAAAAGTGCTTATAACTCGCTTATTATTGGTCCTAGAGGTTTGGGATGGTAAACCAACATATAGGAAATCATGGGCTGGGAATCTTTCTGTGTGGTCGTATTTGACCTTGGGTCCTTCAAGGTCAAACGAGGACGGCCAAACTTAAAACTGCTTATAACTCGCTTATTATTGGTCCTAGAGGTTTGGGATGATAAACCAACATATAGGAAATCATGGGCTGGGAATCTTCTGGTGTGGTCGGATTTGACCTACGGCCCCTCCTTCAAGGTCAAATGAGGACAGCAAAACTTAAAACTGCTTATAACTCACTTATTATTGTATCCCCATCGAAATTTTGTACCCGCAGGGTATCTAGAAATGTACTCTTTGCAATTTTCAAAAAATTCTCCCCTCCCCAAAGCGGGGATACTATGGATTCATCATCGTCATCGTCCGCGTCCGCAGAGATTTCTTGTTAGCGACCTACATTCCACATTTCTTTCCAGATTTCTTTCATATTTGGCAGATGGCTTGATATGGTAGAGGACTCGCCACCCTATCTTTTTGGTAGGGTTTATGTCCTGTGGTAGACAAAAATGTCTAAAATGTGGAATATTGCTTCTTAGCGACCTACAGTCCACATTTCTTTCCAGATTTCTTTCATATTTGGCAGGTGGCTTGGTATGCTAGAGGACTCGCCACCCTATCTTTTTGGTAGGGTTTATGTCTAGGCCTGTGGTAGACAAAAATGTCAAATCACCTACTCAAAATGAGTAAATGCGAATTATCTCTAAAAGTATTGCAGATAGCCAATTTTTATCAAATAACTCATTCACCTACTTTTGGAAGAGCTTTCACATGACGAAGTTTCAGACCCATAGCTAATTACTCACCTACTCAAAATAAGTAAATGCTAATTATCTCTAAAAGTATTGCAGATAGCCAATTTTTCTCAAATAACTCATTCACCCACTTTTGGAAGAGCTTTCACATGGTGAAGTTCCAGACCCGTAGGTAATTACTCACCTACTCAAAATGAGTAAATGGGAATTATCTCTAAAAGTATTGCAGATAGCCAATTTTTCTCAAATAACTCATTCACCTGCTTTTGGGAGAGCTTTCACTTGCTGAAGTTTCAGACCCGTAGCTAATTACTCACCTACTCAAAATGAGTAATGCAAACTATCTCTAAAAGTATTGCACATAGCCAAATCTTCTCAAATAACTCATTCACCTACTTTTGGTAGAGCTTTCACATGCTAAAGTTTTTTTATGAATTTTGAAATAATTTTTAATGCATTAAAATTAATGAAATCATGCACTAAATCAATTATAACTTGAAAAGTATTGCATTTAGAGCACTTTGTTAAAATATGTTATTCAGCTATTTTTTTCATAGCTACAACATGGTGAGTAACTTGGGTGTCTATCTCAATAGGTAAGTGAGTAATAGCTACTTTTGGATTTTCCACTAACTTCCATAATGAATAAAATCACTTGTAACTTGAAAACTATTATATTTAGAGAATTTTGTGCAAATATGTAATTCATCTACTTTTTGGTCAGCTATAACATAATAAAATTTCAGACCTGTAGCTCATGGCATAGCTGAGTAATAGCTACTTTTAGGTTATCACTGTTGAGTAAATCACTTCTATCTTGAAAACTGTTGCATTTAGATTATTTAGTTTCAATATGTTATTCACCTATTTTGAGGCAGCTATAACATAGTAAAATTCCAGACCTGTGGCTCATTGCATAGCTGAGTAATAGCTACTTTTGAGGTTCTTACTCAACACTAAATCATTTATAAGTTGAAAAGTATTGCATTTAGAGCATTTTGTTAAAATATGTTATTCAGCTACTTTTTCCATAGCTACAACATGGTGAGTAACTTGGGTGTCTATCTCAATAGCTAAGTGAGTAATAGCTACTTTTGGACTTTTCACTAACTTCCTTCATGAGTAAAATCACTTGTAGCTTGAAAACTATTCCATTTAGAGAATTTTGTGCAAATATGTTATTCATCTACTTTTGGGTCAGCTATAACATAGTAACTTTTTCAGACCTCTAGCTCGTGGCATAGCTGAGTAATAGCTACTTGCCTTTGCCAGTGGATACATTTTGCATCTGGCCACAGATGCGTCCTTGGTCTAGTTTTAAACTGATTGAAATTCTTGTACATTGTTCCGAATTTTTATCTGATCTTACACTTATATACCTGGTCTCTTTTTGCCTGTACACCTATCAGGAACCCTTGTATTATATAGTAATTGTTAACTTTTTATCTCCCTTGGTGACATTTGAAAAGATTGGAATCTGGCCAATAGGATTGTGTCACCGAGAACCATAAAAATATACAATGTCAAAGGATTCCTTTCTGGTTGGGTTTACGATAAAAAGGATTTAGATAGGATTAAAAGGATGGCTATACAATGTGTTTACGATGGCTTCCCAATGGGGATGGGATTAAAAAGATGACGTCTAAGGTACACGATTCTCTATGTAAACCCCCTGATTCAGGCCTCAGCATTCATTTCATGGCTAGCAATCGAGCAGTATATATACTTGTGAGATATATTCATATTTTCATAGGACTTAATAGTCTGCAATGGTTTGGATATCACTTAGTATAGGAATAATCCCTGACATAACCATGATATACACAGAATTTTAGCATGGTTTGAGGTGATAAACCCCGAAGGCAAAGCCTGAGGGGTTTATTGCCTCAAACTGTCATAAAATTCTGCTTATACGATGGTTTTGGAGGGGATTATTCCTATTCTAACATGATATGAATTAATTTATTGTAAAACTTAACTTTTGTGAAGGGTAAAACAACTTTTACTTGAAAAAAGACGACAAATACATAGCTATTCCACTGTTCTTACATTGTCCCACCACTATGTAAAAATAGAGTAGCATATTTGTTGAGGCCAAAACAATAAAAAGTATGAATATTTTACAGTTATTTTAGCACTTACTCCTTTTATTTCAATTTTTTACAGTTTTATATCAAAATTTCTTTTTGTTCACCTCAAAAGTAAACAACTGGAAACATGGGAATATTGGTAGATAGAATAGCCTCCTTTTGACCGGCAAGTATACAAAGAATTTTACCGGGGTTCTTAGTCAATCAGGATTCCGGACACAGCCGTATCATGTTAGAATGGCATTTCTGTTCGGTTTTTCTTGAGTTGATTTTTAATAGGGCATGAAAACTAGATTATTCTCAAAATACCTCTTAGAAAGAAGCAGAAGTGAATGCCTGCTGCAACAGACAGACGAGGCCAGAAACCCAGAGAGTGAGAGTGGGGGTGGCTGAGACCCAGGAGGCTAGTAGGGTTGAAGCTACACAAAATCTACTACAGGAAGCTACTTTGGGGGTTACACAGGAGGCAACTATAGAGGCTACACAAAAAAAAAATCTACTTTGAGGGCTATGCAGGAGGATTCTACTTTGAGGGCTACACAGGAGGCTACACAGGAGAGCAAGAGGACAGTTGTGCAACACGTTACTCTTGGACTATAAAGATCCAGACAAGGGGAGGCCCAATGGGAAAAATTTTGTGCTGAAAACAAGAAGGAAAAGGCTGCCTGTAAGACATGGTTCCAGAGCCAGAGGACAATATATGGCAAGATTACACATATGAAGTCTGAAGACTGGTCAGGGAGCACCTTACCTCCCAGATAGGCAAACCTGGCCCAGGAAGAACTTTGGCTTTCTCCACACCCACATTGTGTGCCAGCATTCCTCAAAGAGTGCCTTCGAGCTGGCCCATGAAGTCACAGTGTCAAGACCACCCAAATCACCTATTACCACCAGACCCGACAACTATTACTACATTCCACAGCCTCCTGCCCACAACGCCTATGGACCAACCTTCAGTAGCCACAGCAGACCCATTCTTTAGGTGACCGTTACAAGACTTGCTAATCACAGAAGACAGCTACAGCTGTCATCAGAAATACAATCAAGATTGCAATACAATGGGGAGATATCACAAATACAATCAAGAGTGCAATACAATTGGGAGATTAAAACCACAAACTTCTGTGTCATCATAACAAGAAACAAGTTAGCATTTCTAGTGGGGTCTAACCCTCACACCTGTGTGTCTTCCTGATTACAAAGAATAGTCCATTTCAAAGGGGGATTAAGACTCGATACACTTTCCTGTCATCCCTGTTATGCCCCTGTTTCACCAAAGGACTAAGCCCCGATCCTGTCCCCGGCCCTTAATCGTGGACAGTCGGTGAAAAAAAAAGGTAAAATGGGCGGGAATACTGAATCGGTATTAAAGCCTGGGATTAAGTTCAGATCGGCCTCAGGAAGCCTGAGGAGGCCCCAGGAGGTTAAATTGACTGTTAAATTTGCCCTAAGCTCAAGTAAAATGTAAAATGTAAAAAAACTGAAAACCCCTAGCAGTAAGTGACACACGTCTCTCAGTAGCCAACCAGTCTAAACACAGAAAGCGTGTGCGCTGTCGCTTATATAGTCTCCCCCACCCCCCCACCCCCATTGCCTCTTTTTGGTTTCAAGCGTGCGGAAAAGAGTCGGTACTTAATGGTACTTAGTCCCAGGCCACCTGGGGCGTCCTCAGACCGTCACAGACTAAATTTGTGTGGTCCCAGGTGGCCTGAGGAGGCAGCTTGGATCGGTTTGGATCGGCTTCTCTTAGGGCTTAGTCCCAGACCCAGATTTCTTAGTCGCAGGACACCTGAGACAGTCTGAGGCTTCCTGGGATTAATGAAACCGATTCTTTTTCACATGCATGAAACTTCAAAGGTCTGTTATGAGTCGGGGACCGACAAGTCTCACTGGCCTCCTGGGACTAAGCTAGGGACACCTGAGACTAAGGGTCACAGGAAGCCTCAGACAACATAGGACTGTGTATATTTGGGTCTGAGGAGGCCTTAGGAAGCCTGAGACTGGATATTTTGTTGACGGCGGGAAATAAGAATCGGTTTGGGTCGTGAGAAATATCAAACATGTTTGATTTTTCTCGGGGCCCCAACCGACAACTACCGATCCATACAGAACGCCTGGGACTAAGCAAATTTTTGAAACCGACTACAAAAAACCCTTAATCGGGAAGCTTAGTCGTGTGGTGGAACACCCACATTACACAAAGTATAGTGCATTTCAAAGGGGGCCCAACACACTTTTCTGTCATCCAAAGTGGACATAACTTGTTAATGCTCGGGGGATTAAAAACCTCACACTCACACCTCTGTGTCAACGGAAGCCAAGATAAGTTTCTTTCACAATAGGGGGGGGGGGGGGGGGGTTCAAACCCTGCCACCTCTGTCAGCTAAAGTCCAAACAAGTTTCAAGTTCAGTGCTCGGTAAATTCAATACAATGAAACTTATTGTAAACCTCACATATATTTATTGACACAGTACCACATGTACTTTAATGCAATATTCATGACAAAACATACTAACAGATACATATTAATACTATTAGACATATTAATGAAAAGAAACATTAGAACTTCTCCAGAGGTAGAGAAAATTGCTTATAGTGCAAAAACTGCACATGTAAACAAAATTTAAAAAAATACTTTGACACCTGAGTTCATACAACACACAATATTTGAATACTAAGCATAAAGATGTCACTGAAACAATTTAGACATATTTAATAAATAAAACAGAAAAATACTGATATTGTTCATGTGTCCTTTCATTATTATAATGTCCATATATCATATCCTGTCCACCTGCCAAGGCACAGCTCCTTCATTTCTGAAGTAATCTGCCAGAACACTTCACTGTGCCTTGGCAGCTTCATTAGGGTTTCTTCCCTGATCTGGCAGCTGGTTCCCTTGCAACTATTTGTCCAGGTTCAAACCCATCTTCTCCACTCAGGCTTGTCCTCTCTCAGATCTGATTCTCAAAGTTGTGCTGATTCTCAAAGTTGTGCAAGACCACACTGGCTGTGACTGTCTGCTTGACCGCCCGAGGTTCTTTCTGCATGGTGGATTGGAGGACCCAAAATCTGCTGGCCAAAGTCCCAAAGGCGTTCTCCACAACCCTTATCCTGTGGCTCAGTCGACTGTTGAATACCCATTAATTTAGGTCTATGCTTTTGTGAGAAAAGGGTTTTGTCAGTCAGGTTCGGAGTGGGATGGCGTCATCACCGATGACGATGTGGTCCACTTGGGGCCCATGGTCCACAACTAATTCTGCCTGAGGGAAGCCAGTGGTGTTATCCTCTATCTTTCACTTCAGGTCACTGTAGAGGAAAATCTGGCTGTCAGAACTTGATCCAATTTGATGATGTGTCCACTTGGGGTCCGTGGTCCACAATTGATTCTGCCTGACGGAACCCAGTGGTGTTATCCTCTATCTTTCTCCTCAGGTCACTGTAGAAGAAAATCTGGCTGTCAGAAATTGATCTAGGGACGGCAATGTCAAACAAGATAAACACATCCACCAGGCCTAGCAGGACACAGAAGTGGAAGCTCTTGTAGTTGAAGTAATTGCTCCTCCCTGTATGGTCGATCTCCCAGTCCTGAAGGCGAATTGAAGGGAGACATAGCTCTCCCCAGTGGCCAGATGTTTCAATGTAATAGCTAACTTCAGGCCTGGGTTGAAGGTTAGCTGCCTCTGGACCTCTGGTGTTAAGGGCGCTCAATTTCAGTGAATATCTCAGGAGACATCCGCATAAAATTGGTGAAAGCAGGCTGATTTTCTTGGTTGAGAAGATGAGACTATGGTATTAACCCCTGTCCTTACATCTCCTTAGCCACTGTCTGACACAGGTAACTGGGGCCCTCCTCATCCTGTGCTGTTGGAGAACTCTTTGCCTTAACCTCATAATCATCAAATGTTTTTAGACATAAATAAAATGGGTGGTGGGAATCAATGTATCTATAAATTGTTTCATGTAAAATGTTTTGCTTCTAACCAAAAAATTTTTTTAATGTGACAGAGGTGATGTTTTGCTGTATATTATATTTATTAAAGAAGACATATTCACTGAACAAGGGAAAGGCTACTGTTATAAGAATAGTGAAATTTTAAAGAAACTTCACCCCTCCAGAAATTACATCAGAACATGTAAGATTTTGGATAATTGAAAAAATATCAACAAACAAACAGTTATGTGCAAAAAAATGCCAAATTTGATGGAATATATGTGTAATCTTTGAAAAAAAGTAGAAAGTTTTCTTGGTGGCAAGTTCCAGGAGTCTTACATGGCTGTTAGTACTGAGTCAGACATAACCTGAGATTGTGTCTGATAAAGAAATGGCTTTCTGGATATGTGGACAGGATAAAGGTGTCAGTTTTCAGAAATGTTAAGCAAATTTACGCTGATTACTAACCTTTTTACACTGGTCTGTTTTCTAAACAGATGAAATATTGATATTTGGCAAAACTTGCTGGTTCAAGATGATTTATGTCTTTTTTTTTATTTGATTTTTTTATTATTGTTTCTAAAGTAAGAAATATGAAATTTACAACAGTATGTGCGATTGTCCCTTTATGGGGATAGCTATATAAAATTTGTTATTTTTTATGGACTATTTGGGGCCATTCTTTAAATTTGAATTTCCCAATATATGTTTACCTTTCGTGTCTTTCATTCATTGATTATGTCACGTAGGGCTTAATTGTATAAAGATACTTTACAAAACCTCAGACTTCACTTGAGATAGTGACATGTCTAAACAGTGAATCATTTTGCTAAAACACATGAAAAAATGGACCCATAATTGCTAATTTAATATTATTTTGTTCAGTTGATATATAGTAGAACCTCTGTCATATGAATTTTCAATTATCTGACCTTACACCCACTCTCCCAATTCCATTTAAACCTGTTATTTTAGACTTTCTATTATCCGACCTTTTTAATATCCGACCTAATTGTTACTTCTTCAAGAGAATTGTATAGTAGAGGTTCTGCTGCATTTAGATTTAGTACAGTTTGATCTGATAATAAATTTTGAACTTGTGTTCGACACTTTGGCTATTTGTAATGATGATGATATGATAGAGACCGATATGAACCCATTTTTATTTTTGAAGAATGAACCCATTTTTATTTTGAAGAACTATTATTGGATTGGTATGTATCATCGCCAGCATATAGAGCCAGAAATGTAAAATTTGTCACATGGGTGAAATTTGCCGCATGTGGAAACACCAATAAAATAAATGAGCTGAGATGAGATTTGTTGAATGTGTAGAGTAAGAAATCTAAAATTCGCCAGGAATCTAAAATTCGCCACCTGTAAAACCTTAGTTAATTTTATGAAGAAAATGATGTTTTTTGTCTAAAAATTGGTATTTTTCAGTTTAAAAAGCCTTAATTTACTATACAGTCAACAAATCTCACCACAATTCATTTATTTTATTAGTATTTTCACATGTGGCGAATTTCAGATATGTGGCGAATTTTAGATTTCTTACTCTATTAAATTAAGGTTTTTTGAACTGAAAAATACCAAGTTTAATGCAAAACATCTTTTTGTTCATAGAATTAAGTAAGCTTTCTAGAGGGGATGAAATTTAGATTTCTGGTGAATGTTAGATTCCTTACTCTAACACCATTTAAAATCAACATAAATTCCCCTGAATTTTTTTACCATATTCTTCAGCTTGAGGAGTGTTTGTATCTGACTGTATCAAATTAAATCGTGTCATACCGGTTTGGTGCATACAGAACTAAATGTTGATGTCTAGACATTGTCCAGATTATATCTTGACAGGTAGTCCACCCACTTTAGCCCAAGGGCAGGTGCACGCCAGATCCTAATACATGTATGTAGAGTTTACAGATATTTATTAGTGTGAAAAGTGAAAAATTTAAAAAAGAAAAAACATGAAGTCCATGTCATTGTCCCTATTTCTAAATAAAAAATTGAGTATATTACAAGGACTGTAAGCACGCAGACAACAGAAAAATGACACAATAAATGCATGATCAACGATAATAGAGAACACAACAATACAGACAAAATATAGTGTGACAAATAGGTGTGTAAAAAATCATATATAATAATATATTTTTAAGCGCGAGCCTCGAAAGAGCTCGCGCTTCTACAGATCACTTTTTTTTTGTCTCCGGACTTTCATGAATTGTGGCGCAGCGTGATGAATATTTGTCTGCTCACTGAAGTTAAGTGGCAATGGAGTACTTGATGAGTACTTGGATGGGTGACCGTCTGAGTTCTAGACGAGCTGTGGGATGTGTCTGAGTTGGAATTTCTTTGTGTCCCCAGACTTTCCTATATTCTAGTGCACTACTCGTGTCTCTGATAACTTTGGGCTTGCGCTAGGGGACCAAAACACCTTTTGGCCTTGTTTTTATAATGTGTCAATACCACTGAAACAGTATGAGTCTGGGGGATTAAAGAGCCAGGCGGGAGGTTATAATTTGCACCATGTGTGTGCGTGGGTCACGCAGTTTTCTCTGAAACTACTATAGTTACACATTTTTGGTAAATTACTTGTCCTAATGAATTTTTATGCTCTTCAAAATTTATGGGGTTTGGTGAACTTTGGCCTACTTTTGAGTGAGTAATAGCAGTTTTACCCAATATAATTATATGGCTTATAACTCTCAAACTATTGCATTTAGAGTATTTTGTTCCAATATGTTATTCGGCTACTTTCTCCACAGCTACAACATGGTCATTAGTTTGGAAGTGTATCTCCATAGCTAAGTGAGTAATAGCTACTTTGTCAATTTTTAATGATAACCATAATGAGTAAATGATTTATATCTTCAAAAGTATTGCAGCTACACAATTTCTCTCAAATATGTTGTTCATCTACTTTTTTGTGAAGTGTAACATATTGAAGTTTCACAAATGTTGCTGAATGTACAAGTGAGTAATGGCTAATTGTATCCCCGGCGCAAAGCGGGGATACTATGGATTCATCATCGTCGGCGTCTATGCCCGCATCTGCGTCCGCAGAGATTTCTTGTTAGAAATTAGGCCCGTGGTAGACAAAAATGTTGCTTGTTAGCGACCTACAGTCCACGTTTCTTTCATGTTTGGCAGGTGGCTTATCGCTTAAAAGAATTGCGATAGCACAGATAGCAAATTTTTCTCAAATAACTCATTCATCTACTTTTGGGAGAGCTTTCACATGGTGATGTTTCAGACCCGTAGAAAATTACTCACCTACTCAAAATGAGTAAATGCGAATTATCTCTTAAAAGTATTGCAGATAGCCAATTTTTCTCAAATAACTCATTTACCTACTTTTGGGAGAGCTTTCACATAGTGAAGTTTCAGACCCATAGCTAATTACTCACCTACTCAAAATGAGTAAATGCGAATTATCTCTAAAAGTATTGCAGATAGCCAATTTTTCTCAAATAACTCATTCACCTACTTTTGGGAGAGCTTTCACTTGGTGAAGTTTCAGCCCGTAGCTAATTATTCACCTACTCAAAATGAGTAAATGCTAATTATCTTTAAAAGTATTGCGGATACCCAATTTTTATCAAATAACTCATTCATCTACTTTTTGGAGAGCTTTCACATGGTGAAGTTCCAGACCTGTAGGTAATTACTCACCTACTCAAAATGAGTAAATGCGAATTATCTCTAGAAGTATTGCAGATAGCCAATTTTTCTCAAATAACTCATTCATCTACTTTTGGGAGAGCTTTCACATGGTGATGTTTCAGACCCGTAGAAAATTACTCACCTACTCAAAATGAGTAAATGCGAATTATCTCTTAAAAGTATTGCAGATAGCCAATTTTTCTCAAATAACTCATTCACCTACTTTTGGAAGAGCTTTCACATAGTGAAGTTTCAGACCCATAGCTAATTACTCACCTACTCAAAATGAGTAAATGCGAATTATCTCTAAAAGTATTGCAGATAGCCAATTTTTCTCAAATAACTCATTCACCTACTTTTGGGAGAGCTTTCACTTGATGAAGTTTCAGCCCGTAGCTAATTATTCACCTACTCAAAATGAGTAAATGCTAATTATCTTTAAAAGTATTGCGGATACCCAATTTTTATCAAATAACTCATTCATCTACTTTTGGGAGAGCTTTCACATGGTGAAGTTCCAGACCTGTAGGTAATTACTCACCTACTCAAAATGAGTAAATGCAAATTATCTCTAGAAGTATTACAGATAGCCAATTTTTCTCAAATAACTCATTCACCTACTTTTGGGAGAGCTTTCACTTGGTGAAGTTTCAGACCCGTAGCTAATTATTCACCTACTCAAAATGAGTAAATGCGAATTATCTCTAGAAGTATTGCAGATAGCAGTATTTCTCAAATAGCTCATTCACCTACATTTTGGAGAGCTTTCACATGCTAAAGTTTTTTTATGAATTTTTAAAATAATTTTTAATGCATTAAAATTAATGAAATCATGCACTAAATCAATTATAACTTGAAAAGTATTGCATTTAGAGCACTTTATTAAAATATGTTATTCAGCTACTTTTCCATAGCTACAACATGGGGAGTAACTTGGGTGTCTATCTCAATAGCTAAGTGAGTAATAGCTACTTTTGGATTTTTCACTAACTTCCATCATGAGTAAAATCACTTGTAACTTGAAAACTATTGCATTTAGAGAATTTTGTGCAAATATGTTATTCATCTACTTTTGGGTCAGCTATAACATAATAAAATTTCAGACATGTACCTCATGGCATAGCTGAGTAATAGCTACTTTTGCCTTTGCCGGTGGATACATTTTGCATCTGTCCACAGATGCGTCCTTGGTCTAGTTTATTGCTATTTTTAGTGAAAATGTGAAAAGTCGCAAATATCTTGCAAACCGTAAGAGATAGAGCAATTTCGAGCGAATCGTTGACCCACAGGGTGGTACAACAATATTGTATGCTAAGGGGAAAAATTTCAATTTTTGCCACTTTTGGCGGCCATCTTGGATTTCAGCGGAAAATGAAAAAGTGTGAATATCTCGAAAACCATAAGAGATAGAGCGATTTCGTGCGAATTTTTGACTTGCAGGGTATTGCAAGAGGGTCCTATGCAAAAGGGAAAAATTTCAATTTTTGCCACTTTTGGCGGCCATCTTGCATTTTTGCGGAAAATGAAAAAGTGTGAATATCTCGAAAACCGTAAGAGATAGAGCGATTTCAAGCAAATTTTTCACTCACAGTGTTACTAAGTACAAGAGTATCCTATGCAAAGGGGAAAAATTTCAATTTTTGCCACTTTTGGCGGCCATCTTGCATTTTTGCGGAAAATGAAAAAGTCTGAATATCTCGAAAACCGTAAGAGATAGAGCGATTTGAAGCTAATTTTTCACCCAGGGTAGTACCAAAGTGTCCTATGCAAAGGGGAAAAATTTCAATTTGTTGCCACTTTTGGCCGCCATCTTGGATTTTTATGGAAAATGAAAAAGTGTGAATATCTCGAAAACCGTAAGAGACCCGCAGGGTAGTACAAGAGTGTCCCATGCAAAGGGGAAAAATTTCAATTTTCACCACTTTTGGCAGCCATCTCAGATTTTAGCAGGAAATGAAAAAGTGTGAATATCTCGAAAACTGTAAAAGATAGAGCGATTTCGTGTGAATTTTTGACCCACAGGGTAGTACAAGAGTGTCCTATGCAAAGGGGAAAAATTTCAAGAGTATCCTATGCAAAGGGGAAAAAATTCAATTTGGATTTTTGCGGAAAATAAACATTTAAAATATCTTCAAAATGGTAAGAGATAGAGCGATTTCGAGCGAATTTTTGACCCACAGGGTAGTACAACAATATTCTGTGCCTAGGGGAAAAATTTCAGTTTTTCATCACTTTTGGCTGCCATCTTGGATTTCAGCGGAAAATGAAAAATTGTGAATATCTCGCAAAAGGTATTTCTTCCCCTGTAATGCTCGGCGGGAGATACATACTGCGGCAGTGGTCTTGTTTTTTTTAAACCAGAAGAGTGGTCAGAGGTAGTGGGCTTAATAAGAATGTTTTGAAATTGTGCTGACTTTAAAATTTAACTTATTTCAGAAATGATAATAGCTAGAGCAATATGGGGATTATTTTCATGCTGAGAAGGTCTCCAGAGTTTTCAGACCCGTATCTTATTTTTTTGTGAATTTTCCAACTTTTTCCAATAATAGAGAATATCTTAGTTATGTGAGATAGAATAATTTAGAGGTCATTTTCAACTTGTAAGGATGACTGTAAGCAAATGGTTCAGTTGACACGGAACTGAGATTGTGCTTTATTCTTGTTGCTGTTTTTGGCCAAGTGAGGGTAATATTTTTTACATTTTTCAGGTACTTCGAAGTTAGAAGGATCAATGTTAGAACAATCTCAACAGTCAGACTGTTTCTGTTATTATTTTGTTTTTGATTCTAGGGTGACATTGGGGAACCAAGTGGATGGTGTAAAGCTGCTGGATCCGCAGGTAGTGAGAGCTTTTCGAGAAAAATATCCAGACCCAAAGATGGCAATGCTGCCACCAGACAAAGCCAAGAAGTACTACGAGACTGGCCGTATTGATTGAAACTAGGAAGGAGGGGAAAAACAATTAATTAATGGTTAAAAATTCAGACGTGAAGCATCAGACAAGAAAATGGGCTTCACATGGAAAAAAAATTGTTAACCAAATTTCAGTGCATAATAATAGATTAAATATGCTAATAGATTCTCCTTGTCTCGAGCTCTTGGTTGAAAATTTACATACATGCTGAAACAAAAGGGTTTTTTATGTTGTAATAGATTTATGAAAGGTCTTGCTTGTAAATATATTTTGGGGAGAAGCATCTTCAAGCCCAAGATTTATTTGTTGCTTTAAGGACTAGTTTGAGACAGAATATCTAAAGCACTGGAAAGGAGGCATAAGAGACTGACACTGGAAAAAAAGTGAAGGAATACTGTTGTTTATGGGATAGGAGTTTTGAGAAACATGCATTTTGCAAGTAGTTGGCATGCAAGATTATATTATACAAAGAATGATTTAATTATACCTGTCCTCTGAGTATCTTGGCTATTTATCTAAAGTCCCAGGGTTTCATTTAGGAATAGTTTTTAAGCCTTTCTTCGATAATTGTTCATGATTATCATGTTTAAAATCATTTCTTTTGAACATAGGTAGATAATATACATATGAAAATGTGACCATTTTCAGTGCAATTATTTTTGTCTTTCCATATAAAATATAATGTGTAGAAATACTGTTGATGTTTTTATGAATATATGTAATTCTCTAGAACGTTTCATTAAGATAGTATTTTATTTCAAGAAAATCTTTTAGTAAACCATTAAGTCTGATATAGACACAGTTCACATGTGTATGTTACAGATAGCGACCAGAATGGAGAATTCTTTTTCGGGCAATTAATTTTACTGCACATTTGCAGATGTTTAGACATGAGTAAATTAATGCCAATCAATGTTGCAAATTGAAAGTTGCACAGATTTTACAACAAAAAACTTACTAAATATTTAATAAATGTCTTGGAAGATGAATTTTTGTAAAAATGTTTTATATGTTTGTATAAATCTAGGACTTTTAATGATTAAATTTTACACATTTTGTACAACATTTCAAATAAAAAAAAAACATACATAAGTATGTCTATAAAAAGGGTGGAAAATTACATAGCAAACCAACTAAACCCACAAACTGTCAAATGTCCATTTCCAAAGAAGTGTTATAATGATTGCCTTCAAATCACAGGAATATTTAGCAAGTTTTTAGAATGAATATTTGATATCCCCGTATTTATTTTGTGAGTTTTATGGAAGACAGTAATTTGACAGGCCTGGTATATAAAGCACTTGGAAAACACAACACATAATTTTGTAGGTTTTTCTCTGTCTATGCTGCATATATAATTAGTCTTTAGTCTTTATTTCCAATTTTTTTCGCCACTTTTGTGCTGTATCTTTTTTGGGGCCATCTTATAAATCACATCAAAGCTGTGTTTAATATGGCATTTAAAAAGTTCTGGTTTGAACAAATTGAGATATTTTTGTAGACATGAGTCACACTATAATTTGTACTGTAATTTTTTTTCATTTTATGAAGGCTTTGAAAAAGTATAAAATAATCAATTATGATGAGAAAACGTATGTATATGCATAAGTAAAGAAGTTTATTGAAATGAACTATTTTTGGATCCTTTGTTATTGTTTTAATTTCTCTTTGATCAAATACATAATATGAACATTAACTGAGTGAGATGTAGTTTAATTGAATCATTTGCAAAGGAGAAAAAAATCAGACTGGGACCTTATTGGGTTTTGGGGGTTTTTTTCATTTTTTTTTTTGTGTTTTTTTATAATACTATTTAAAGATACACTTTCCAATGATTACTTCACATATAATGTCCAGCACTTTCAATAAATAATGAGCAAAGTAAGTCAATATTTCCCTAAAAATGGAAAGAACAACAAATCAGCAGCAAATATATCCACAGAAAAGATTACTCAACTAAAATAAACTTAAAATTTTAACTTTAGATTTCTCTGCTATTTTTGCATTGATTCTGATGCAAGAAAAACAAGCAGAAAGTCAGTAAAAATGCCTGTTTGATGATATATATAACTATTTGTTGTAACAGATTTGTGAAAAACAGAGACCTGTTTATGCAGCCAGAGGTAATATGTTGCTATTCAGAATGTTAACTATCTACAATATGGGGTGCTGGGGAATATAAACAAAATATTACCTGGATTTTATTTCACCTGACATTATGGCATCACTCTGTGGTGTCCAGGTATGCATGAACAACTTCTCCAAAAGTGCAAGGCCCAGTGACATGCTGTTTCTTTTAAAAGATAACTTATCTATCAAGGATGAAAAATTGTTCAAGACATGCAGATCTGTTTGTCTGTTCCCCAGAGCCATTACAAGTCTGGTACACACACCCAAAGTGTGAATATTTCAACAAGCTATCACATTTTTCTCGTTGACTATTATAAGGATTTCTCTCTTATCTTGCATATGTGTACTCGGCCACAAGTAGATTCCCTTGGATCTTTCTTAATGATTTTTTATGAATTTTTGAAATAATTTCCAATGCATTAAAATTCATGAAACCATGCACTAAATCACTTGTAGCTTTTACCAATATATTTTAACCCAGAGGAACATTACTTTCTAAAGGCACTAGCTCTTAATCTGTAGTCACTATGCACCAACTTTTTGAACTCTCTATTTTTATTGTGTTAATACATCCTATCCAATTGCTTTACCGGTCGGCTTTACCCGCCAAACACCAGAAAAAGATGTCCTGTATATACTACCGGCAGAACCGGTCATGGAGTGTGCATTCACTAGGCGGCGCATCGTACTTCCTTCCTGTCTGGACACGTGTGTGTAAATTCACGACAAAGCTGAATAATGCGTTCAGCAGGGTGGGCAGACGTAGTTTACCTGCTGTCCCACCCTCCTGGCCCCTTAGTGAGGACATTTTGAGATGCTGGGAAAGAGCAGCTAGGGAGTAGACTGTCATGTGCAACCTGGCTGCCGGTTTGTCAAGGTGTTTGACTAGAGTACAGGACGCTATGTCTAAACATCTTAAGAGTTTGCACATGGTGAAAGGCAAGGGCAAGTCCTCTGAAAGAATGCAGCAAGCTGTGGACGAACTGGAGTATTTGGTTACATTTAACCAGTCAATCTCCCAAGCCATGGCCAGGACAATGCAGGACTTGTCAGAAGGTGTGTTTATTAGTGTCACAAATTTCACCCTTGCGCGTAGACACAGCTACTTGGAGTATTTACACACAGGTGTAAAACAGGACACACTCACTGCACTGCGTACTGCTCCCATTCATTTGCAGTCACTTTTCCCGGACCAGCTTCTCATTAAGGCTGAAGAGGAAGTGGCCAAAAGTGAGGAGAGGCGTTGTTCTAGCCAGTCTTACAGGAAACCCAGTCGTTTCCATCCATATGCTTCCAATGACAAGTCTTCTCATCAACCGGACTGGAAGTCCTCTATCCCAGCGTGGAAGCAAATAAGAGAACACCAGCAAAGCAAGAAAAGTCGTGGCAAGCCTTCCACTTTTTCACAGAAACCGGCCAAGGATTCTAAACTGCGTAAATGACAATTACTGTGTAAAGTGTGCTACTGGGCTGAAGGACTATGCTTGAGTACCCGGTCAGTTAGGTTTGAACCCTTCACCAGTGATGGGCAATAACAGAGACTTGTCCAGCAAGAACGAGACTGTAAATTTACTTGTGAACTCTTGTGTTGCAAATGCTCATTCTGTTACCGGGTTCCAACAAAAGAAAGGTGTAAATCCCAAGTATTGTCAAAACTACACAGAAATAAAATATTTGAAAGATGTTTCCTGTGTAGGTCACTTGAGCTCTGTAAATCTTGTCACAAATGTCATAACTGCTGCCATAGATCTACCTGTAGAGGCAAGGCTTTTCTTTTGGAAAAAATGGGAAACCCTGGGGGCAAGTCCAAAGGTAGTAACGGCACTCAGAGAGGGCTCCAACCAGATCACCAACTGTCATAAGCAGCTATACCAACCCACACAAAAATCTCAACATTTTGGAGCCCCTGTATCAGCTGGGCCGGGATTCACAAAAGGTCTTAAGCAAAAAATTGTCATAACTTTAAGAGAAAAGTCTTAACTATGCAAGAATTTTGTCAAGACTTTTTTTTGCTTAGACATAATGGGATTCACAAAAGGTCTTAGACAAAAATTTGTCTTAGATTTTGTCATAACTTTAAGACCACTGCAGGGCAGTCATTTTTAAAATATTCCATTGCATGTGTTTGCATTTTACCCTTTGTTATGAAAATACTATATATACTATGGGGATCTATACTTCCTGTAGAAGTAATTTCTGTGGATTGTAATAGAAATTTACATCATTTAATTACCTATAAATTTCCACATTTTACCTTCTTGTGGTAAAAATATTGTCATAAAAATGGCTGACTCACAATAAAACACAAATATTACTATTTTTACATAATTTTACAAAAAAGAAGTAACAAATCTGTTTTATAATTTTAAAGAGAATGTTTGGTGTATTTACCGATGAAAAATGTTTTGGTTTTACTAAAATTTGTTAATTTGAATTCAAAATAGGTAAGACTTTTTGCACAAATTTTGTCTCAGCTAAGATTTTGCTAAGCACTTTTTGTGAATCCCAATTTAAGAGAAATCTTAGCTAAGACAAAAGTCATAACTTTAAGATTTGTCTAAGCAAAAAAAATTGCCTAAACTTAAGACCTTTTGTGAATTCCGGCCCTGGTGAACAAAAATGCAGTAGAACCAGTGGAAAATCAAAACTCCCTGGGGTTTTACAACTGGCTATTTTTGGTACCCAAAACCAACAACCGATGGAGACCTATCTTGGACCTGAGCACCTTGAACACCTTCCTAAACACAGAGTCGTTCAAAATGGAGACCCCAGAGACAATAAGAACCTCCCTACAGGCAGGGGAGTGGGTAACCTCCATAAATTTCAAGGAAGCATACTTCCACATACCAATTCACAGTCAGTCCAGGAAGTACATGTGTTTTTACGTCCAGGGTCGCTCCTACCAATTCAAAGCCCTACCCTTTGGCCTGTCAACAGCTCCCATGGAGTTCACAGTGGTGGCCAAAGAGGTCAAACTGATGGCTTTACAGAGGGGTATAAGAATCCACCAGTACCTAGACGACTGGTTGATGAGAGCCACTCCCACCAAACTTGTCTTCAGCATACACAGACCTTGGTAGCTCTCTGTCGAGAACTAGGTTGGCTGGTGAACAAGGAAAAGTCAGAACTGGATCCAAAACAGGTTTTCAACTTTGTAGGCTACCAGTTTGATCAGGCAGAGGGCAAGGTCAGACCCACACCAGAGCGTTGGCAGGCCCTGACAGACAAAATTCAGTTAATACTGTCTGGTCCGGTGCGTCCAGTCCGGTAGTTCATGTCCCTCATAGGTCTCACAGCCACCGAAAAACAAGTCCACCTTGGTCGACTTCATATGAGACCCATACAGTGGCACTTAAGAACAACTGGAGGGTCTCAGAATCACTACCAGTCCGCAGGTCGCTCCACCCTCACTTAAAATGGTGGCTGGAGGAAACAATGTGCTACCAGGTCAACCATTACACCCACTAAAACATGCTCTGCAAATTTTTACAGACGCATCAAACAGATCTGCCAAAAGTGGTTCACTCCTCATGTAGATCTATTTGCCACTCATCTGAACCACAAACTTCCACTGTACGTGTCTCCAGTCCCAGACCCAAATGCTTGGGACATAGATGCTCTGAACTTAAACTGGACGGGTCTCACTGCCTATGCTTACCCTCCGACGGCCCTCCTTCACAGGGTGATCCAAAAAATCAGGCAATGCCATTGGCTGATCATCGTAATAGCCCCAGGCTGGCCAGGGATGCCCTGGTTTTGGGACCTAGTGCAGTTCTCAACAGAGATCCCACTGCAACTTCCGGTGTCAACAACTCTTCTCAAACAGTCCCACAATTATGTGTTCCACAGCAATCCACAGCATCTCAACCTGCACGCCTGGTGTCTTGGAGTAGACAGTTCCAAGAACAAGGCTTCTTTGTGGAGGTGGCAGAGAGAATTGCTGCCCCTCAGAGGTCATCAACAAGGACCATCTACAATTCAAAGTGGGCCCTATTTGAGAAATGGTGCAGAGAAAATTGGGTGGATTTCTCCACTCCATCTGTGAAACATATCTCAGACTTTTCCATTGTTGACACTTTGGGCCCAGTTTTCACAGGGATCGTCCAAAAAGTTCCAGGAATTTTCTGTTGTTCTCAATGAGCTCACAAAAGTGCCCTTTGAGCCTATGAAAGACACAGACCTCAAACATCTTACTCTCAAAACTGCTTTCTTGCTAGCTCTGGCCTCCGGCAAGCGCCACAGCGAAATCTATGCCTGGGTTGCAAACAAAGTATCGAATCTAGGCCAATGGGAAAAGGTTGCCTTGTTCCCCTCCTCAGATTTCATAGCCAAAAACCAACTAGCAAGAGAAGGTTCTCAAAGTGTGTCTCCGGTGACTATTCCTGCTTTGACTACCATTGTAGATAGACAATTCAAAGAAGACAGGACCTTGTGTCCTATGCGGGCCTTGAGGTACTATTTGGATCGAACCAAAGACCTGAGAGGGTCTCGATCCCTCCTTTTCATCTCCTTCAAGAAAGGACTCACCTCAGACATCAGACCCGCTACTCTTTCTTCTTGGTTGAAACAAACCATTCCAATTCAACTTTTATAGCGCTTAATCTCTGTCGAAGTGACAGACTCTAAGGCACAACATCATAAGCATAGTTACAAAAATCATTGTCCTTGTCCATAGCTATGGTCGACATCACGGAGAACGCCATATGAGGTGGAAAAAACTAAGGAGGATAAGCTTGGCAGAATAGGTATGCCTTAAGTTTTTTTCTGAAGGAAGCAATGGAAGTGGCAGATCTTACATTATCAGGGAGTTCATTCCATATTTTGGGAGCATCATATGCAAAGCTTAGACCAAACTGCTTTGTGGATTTGTAAATAGATGGTTGGTATTGAGGAACATGTAGAATTATACCATCAGATTGACTCAACCGAGTATTATAGGCACATTGTCTAACTTTGAGAAATGGGCTGAAATATTTTGGACAGTTAGTATGTAGGTATTTATATACCAACAAGGCAGTCTTGAAGATGCAACAGTGCCTTATGGGTAGCCAATGAAGGGCTTTTCTTAGTGGAGTGGTGTGAGAAAGACATGGTTCTGCAAACAATTCTGGCCAGACTGTTTTGAATGCATTCTACTTTGTTATAAACAAGGTCCAAGTTAAAGCGCATGACATTAGGGCCTTCGCGGCCTCTAAGGCCTTTTACGGTGGGGTATCGGTGTACCAAATCATGCAAACCTGTCACTGGAAAGCTCACAACACATTTACAAATTTTTACCTAAAAGACCTTACTTGGTCAGACAACGACAACAATATGTATCTGGGACCAGTGGTGGTGGCACAACAAGTCCTAGACCCTTCCCCTCAGACCAGTTATCCTTGGAAAGAAAAGAGGGGGGGGGGGCACATCCGCTACAACCAAGTGTTCGGGAGTCTAATCCCAGGGTCTAGGTATAGGTTTACCTCTCAAGATGTTACGGGTAAGGTCATTTTTTTATCGTTAGTTTATCAGGCATAATATGTATTAAGGACTTATCAAGGTTGTCATTAATCTCATGTTAGGTGGCTAAAAATTTTCACTCGTGGATGGCCCCTAAGCCATATGCCTTGCCACCAGCAGCCATCTTGGGCAAAGTGGTGGAGAAGTTGCAGGACTACCCATGCAACAGAATCATACTGATTACACCAGGATGGCCCAACATGCCCTGGTTCTGGGATCTAGTGGCAATGTCCAGTCAGATCCCACTGTGTCTGCCCAGTCTGTCCAACCTGGTGTCTCAACTATTCAACCAGACCCTGCACAGGAACCTGCAAACCTGAACCTACTCGCCTAGCTCCTAGAGCCACAGCAATCAAGGAGCAGGGCTTCTCTTAGGCAGTGGCAGCACGAATTGAGGCTCCTCAGAGAGGATCAACCAGATCCGTCTATGGGACAAAGTGGACCATTTTTACAAAGTGGTGCCTCAGTAATCAGGTGGACTTCAGGGCACCACCTCTGAAAGCCATATCTGACTTCCTTCTGCACCCATTTCAGGACAGGAAGTTGCAACCAGGTACCATTGATGGTTACAGCCATTGCTGACAAGTTGGGCAACTTTCCCATCAATGTCAGCAAAGATGAGAATCTCACTCGTCTCCTGGATGGTTTCCATAGAGACAGACCCAAGGGCAGGAGGGGCATACCCTCCTGTCACACAGTTATTGCTGTCACACAGTTCTATTTGAAGGATGTGGCTTGGGCTGATACATAGCTTTTTCATTTTGGGGCCAGTGGTGGCTGCTCAACAGGTTCACCACCAAGACCAAAAATGAGATATGTAAATGTGTATATATGTAGATATGATGTATATTTGTATATAATGCAACAAAAAATATAAACGGCATTGGTCAGTGGCCACTGTTAGAACTTGGGTGGATAATGTTTCTATAGAAGAAGACTTGGAATGTTTATTGCTAAGACTTTACAACCTTAATACTTTTCAAGCCAGCCCCTGGTCTCGTTGAGATGCCACTGGCTACCAGACTGGTCATCCATTCTACCAGTGGGAAACCTGCTACATCAGTTGCTGTTGATGTTATTCAAAACTGGATCCAGTGACATGTCAGTGGCCTCCGGACCAGCCACCCAACTTACCAGTCAGAAATCTACTACATCAGTTACTGTTGATGTTAAAAAACTGTAACTGGATTCAGTGAGAGACCTGTGGCCACTGGACTGGCCATCTTACCAGTCAGAATTCTACAACACCAGTTGCTGTTGATGTTAATCAAGTCTCTGTAACTGGGTCCAGTGAGATGCCAGTGAGATGCTTCCGGACCGGTCAGCCAAACTACCAGCCAGCTTACTGTTAACCAGTCTGTGACAGGTACCAGTGATATGCTAGACTCTAACCCTGAAGAACATACCATCTTCATTCCCCTGTCTATCCTCGAGGGCAAAGTGTCTGACCGGGAAGCCAACATACCAGAACTGGACTCTGATCAGCAGTTGTCTGAAGAGTAAACATACCGGGAAACAGTCAGAGGTGATAAATCTTATATGGGGTGGAGCCGGGTGACTGAGTTGGAAAGTGCAGCTTCCTCAAAGGATGACAACCCCTTTGCCAGCTTAAGAAGCAAGACAACTGGTTAAATCTCTGTTAAACTGCCATCTGATGACAGGTTATGCTGGAAGTTGGTAGAAGACACTGGTAGAAGGTACCCTAGTTGTAGCTCTGATGCCAGTGGACTGTGTAAGGACCAGTTTGGTGATATGGTGTGTACTCCAAAAAGAAAGACTTTTCAAGATCTGAAATGAGTTACTGACATAATGAACCGGTAAAACTCAACAGTGCTTTCATCAGAATCGCTAGACCTAACCTGGCTACAAGATCACCGGCTTCCCAGCCAGTTGCATAGGAAACACTCAGAAAATGGGAAAGGCCGGCCAGAGACTCAACCTTTATGAGTAACCAGGCAGCTGGCTTTAGCCGCTGTTTAGCAAAGGTATAGGACAGCATCTGAAAGTTATCAACGATGAAAAAGCCAAAGGGAAGTCAGCCTCTAAGACTCAAGAGGCAGCTGATGAACTAGCCTACCTAATGACATTCAATCAAAACATTACACATGCTATGGCTAGGACAATGCAAGATTTGTTGGTTATAGTCGTTCCCTGTGCCGTCCGGGCGTCGGCGGCGGTCATAAAGCTTGTGGGTGTTCCACAGCCTAAACACCTGCACGGATTTTCACCAAATTTTCAGGGGATGTTTACCTCAAGCGGATCTAGAGCTGATTAGGTTTTGGGGGGTATCTGGTAACACCTGTTGCCATGGCAACACTTTTAAGATTTTTGGGTCTTAAAGATTTTGGGTGTTCCACAGACTAAACCCCTGGACAGATTATCCCAAAATTTTCAGCGGATGTTTACCCCAAGAGGATCCAGAACTGATTAGGTTTTAGAGGATATCCGGTAACAACTGTTGCCATGGCAACACTTTTAAGATTTTCGGGTCTTAAAGTTTCTGGGTGTTCCACAGACTAAAACCCCTGCACGGATTCTCACCAAATTTTCAGAATATGTTTACCCCGAGAGGATCTAGAGCTGATTAGGTTTTGGGCGGTATCAAGTAACAACTGTTGCCATGGCAACACTTTCAAGATTTTCGGGTCTTAAAGTTTGTGGTGTTCTGCAGCCTAAACCCCTGCACGGATTTTCACCAAATTTTCAGGATATGTTTGCCCCAAGAGGATCTAGAGCTATGTTTTGGGGTATCCGGTGGCAACTGTTGCCATGGCAACACTTAAATTTTGGGGTCTTAAAGTTTCTTCTAAAATCTTTGATATTTTCTGTAGCTAAAATATTGAAGCTAACTTCATCAGATTTGCGCAAAATGTGAATGGATATGAAAGCTTGCCTGAGAGTAATTGTGTCCGTGCTTTGGAAATAAAATGGCCATATATCACATCTTTAATACCAAATAGGAGGGTCATCATATCAAAAAAGCCTTATATCTCCCTTATAATTGCTTCTAGGGCTACAAAATATGAAAACTACTTGTAAGAAATCATGGCCTGTGAATCTTTTGTAGAACATCTTGTGGGTTCTCTGTACTTCTTACAACAGAAGTTGTTCCTAAGATTTTCCCAAATCTCAATGTTGTTTGCCATTTAGCTGTACCCGTGGGCTGGGGTTCTTGCCTGCTGAGGCTGACTATTTTTTTCATCTGGTTTCTGAAAGTAAAGTTCCAAAATTTATTAAGGAATCTCCAACAAATTAATGCTCATTAGACATATTGCCTACATTACTGGTTAAAAGGTGTACAGATTTTGTCCTTCCATCAATAAAAAAACTAGTCAGTCAATCTCTCCTCAAAAATTTTGTTTTCCACAATACTTTAAAAATGCCATAGTCACACCTCTTATCAAAAAGACTTCTTTCTCTAAGGAGGATCTCAAGATCTTTTGGCTAGTATCCTGCTTTAGTTTCTTGTTCAAGTTGGTTGAGCAAATAGTTGCTGCACAAATCAGCTCTCATATGGATTCTAATGATTATGGTAACACTTTCCAGCCAGCTTATAAAGCTGGAGACCTGACTGAAACTGCCCTTTGCTATATTCAGAACAATATACACATGTCATTATCCAAGGGGTGTATTCAGAACAAGATACACATGTCTTTGTCCAAGGGTATGCCCACAGCTCAGATCCTCTTTGACCTGTCGGTCGCCTTTGACACCATTGACCATGACACACTCCTCACCTGTCTGTCAAGAAGGTTTGGCTTCACTGAAACTGTCCTAAGATGGTAACAGCATATCTCCTGGTTCATTTTCAATCAATCAAAATTAGGTAAGTGATCTCTGACTGTTTTAACTTAAATTTTGGTGTTTCTCAAGTTCTATTCTTGGTCCTCTGTTGTTCTTCCTATATACCACCCCCTTATAAGTCAGGTAATTGCAAAATATATGGATGTGTGATCTCATTTCAATGCGGATGACCTCCATCTATCTGCTGGAAATTGTGCAAATTCTTTTCATCAGCTCAAGGCCTGTTTGAATGACATCCATACCTAGATGTTTGAAAATAAGCTTATATTCTGAAAAAACTGAGTATTTAGTCTTTGGCTGTACAGATAGATAGGTACAAATGGTTCAAGGATTTTTTTTCCTGTCATTTTGTTGGGCTCTTGTCTCTGCTGAACTGATATTATTTGCAATCTTGGTGTAATGTTTATCCAAAAATATCACAAGGTCTAGAATATCGAAAATGTGTTGGCACATTTTATTACTTGTGCTTCCATATTTACTCCTATCACTTCATTTCTTAAGTCTCTTCACTGGCTTCTGTAAAACAATGAATCATCTTCAAAACCTTGGTACTCCTATAGTGTTACCTCACCACTGGAAATCCCAAAATACTTCACCCCATATATGGCTTTGTACACATGTACTGTTAAAACAAGACATAGCATTCCAGACAAGATGTTCCTCAAGGTTCCTTATTATGGTTTCTCAATACTTAAATCAGACGTTCAATTAAAATTGGACAAATTTGGACTTTGACCCCAGCTTCAAGGTCAATTAGGGTCATCATACTAAAAAGGCAGTATATCTCCCTTGTCACAGGTCCTGGGGGTTTGAAAACAACTTATAGGAAATCATGGCTTACGAATCTTTTGCAAGTGTCAAATTTGAGCTTGTACCACTGCTTTAAGGTCAATTGGAGTCATCATACAGAAAAGGCCTCATATTTCCTTTATTATTGCTCCTATGGCTTGAAAATGTGACACTAACCTATGGAAAGTCATGGCCTGCAAATATTTAGCAAGTGTTGAATTTGGCCTTTGAACCCTGCTTCAAGGTCAATTTAGGTCATCATACTGGTCTTATTATTAGTTCTGAGGCTTTGAAGTCTGAAGACAACTTGTGAAAAATCCTCCCTGTGAATGTTGAATTTGACCTTTGATTGCTCTTTCAAGGTCAAGTAGAGCCATCATACTAAATGGCTATATCAGCAGGAGATAATCATCATGGCAGTGGTCTTATTATTTGTGTATCTATGTTGGAGAAACTGTTGCTTCATAAAACAGGCTTCCATCTAAACTGACAGATGCCTTCCTGTTGTTAAAAGAAGTCCTTACATCATTAATGAATAAAATAGTAAAGTTTTCCTCATTCTTCAACTACATGTAAATGAAAGTTCTAAATTTTCTAATATTTGTTATGTTTCTATTCTATTTAGCCGTGTGGTGTTTTACCATGTCATGGTAATTAGTTTATTATTCAATTTAATGTGTGCTCCCCAAGTATGCTTTCAAAAATAAACTTCTTTGTGGTTACTTTTATTCCTTTTGTGGCTTAATGTGATAAATGAATAATGTTAAGTAATTATTGTGTAATAAGGACAGCATTAGCAGTTTTTATGTCAGCTGACTTGTTGGAGTCAGCTTACATTATGTCAAGACTCTGCGGCGTGGGTGTACATGTACACATGAACAACTTCTCCTCCAAAGGTACAAGGCCAAGAGACATGCTGTTTCTTTTAAAAGATACCTTAACTTTTGAGGATGATAAATTGTTCAAGGCATGCAGATCTGTTTGTTTTTCTGTTCCCCAGAGCCATTAGAAGAGAGGTACCCCCACCCAAAGTGTGAAAATTTCAACACTGTATCAGAATTTTATCATTGACTATTGCAGGGAATTCTCTCTTATCTTACATATATGTACTAGACCACAGGTAGATTCCCTTGTGTGAGTATAATTTTTAATGCATTAAAATTCATGAAGTCATGCCGTAAATCACTTATTACTTGAAAAGTATTGCATTTAGGGCATTTTGTTAAAATATGTTATTCAGCTATAACATAGTGAAATTGCAGGCCTGTAGCACATTGCATAGCTGAGCTATAGCTACTTTCAAAGTATAACTGTTGACTAAATCAGTTATAACTTTCAAACTATTGGATTTAGAGTATTTTGTTTAAATATGATATTCACCTAATTTTTGGTCAGCTATGACAGTAAAATAGCAGGCCTGTAGCTCTTTGCATAGCTGAGCAATTGCTACTTTGAGATTTTCACTGCTGAGTAAATCAGTTGTAACTTGAAAGCTATTGCATTTAGAGAATTTCGTTGAAATGTGTTTTTATTTACTTTTGAATCAGCTATAACATTGTGAAATTGTAGACCTGTAGCACATTGCATGGCTAAGTAATAGTTACTTTGAGGCTATCACTGTTGAGTAAATTGCTTGTAACTTGAAAACTTTTGCATTTAGAGAATTTTGTTTCAATATGTTATTCATGTACTTTGATTCAGCTATAGCGTAATGAAATTGCAGACCTGTAGCTCTTAGCATATCTGAGCAATAGCTATTTCCAGGTTCTCACTGTTGAGTAAATCAATTGGAACTTAAAAAATATTACATTTACAGTATTTTGTTTAAATGATGTTCATAAAATAAAATAAAATGGCCACAAAAGCACTTTTCCTCTGTCCTTTCTTAAGTTTGTACTGGGAAGACATTGTCAACACAGATATCTCACCACAGAACTCAAATTCACACAATAATTCTAAAAAACTTTAATGAAAATCCAAAATTGAAAAACACATTCACTCTCTAGGATGGCCAACAAAAATAAAATGGTAAGTATTTATCTGATAAAAAATTAAAATTACAACAAAATTTTTCAAATTCACCTACTTTTCTGTCAGCTATAACATGATGAAATTGTAAATGTGTAGTTCATGGCATAGTTGAGCAATAGCTACTTTGAGGTTCTCACGGTTGAGTAAATCACTTGTAACTTCAGAACTATTGCATTTAGAGAATTTTGTTTAAATATGTTATTTAGTTACTTATGGGTCACCTTATAACATAGTGAAATTGCGGACCTCTAGCTCATTGTATAGCTGAGTAATAGCTTCTTTCAGGTTCCTCATTGTTTAGTAAATCAGTTGTAACTCGAAAACTATTGCATTTAGAGTATTTTGTTTAAATATGTTTTCCACCTACATTTTACACCTTTAACAGTCAACTTGGAACTTTACTTCTGAATACCATTTGTAGGGCATAACTTTTGTGTCTTTTTCTTCTTTCACTTCTACTCTTAAACTCAAAACACACAGTCAGCTGACACAGAGCCCGTTCACGGGCACTGCTTGTTTATTACCAGTAATCCCTCTAAATCAGGTTTTTATGTCAGCTGACTTGTCAGTCAGCTGACATTATGGCATCACTCTGCGGCGTCCGCGTCTGTGTCCGCGTCCGCGTGACAAACTTCTTCTCCAAAACTACAAGACCCAGAGACATGCTGTTTGTTTTAAAAGATACGTTAACTATCGAGGATGATAAATCGTAAAATTCATGCAGATCTGTCTGTTCGTCTGTTTGCCAGAGCCATTACAAGAGAGGTACCCCCACCCAAAGTGTGAAAATTTCAACACTTGATCACAATTTTCTCATTCACTATTGCGGGGATTTTTCTCACATCTTGCATAGATGTAATAGGCCACTAGTAGTGTACCTTGTATGAATATAAGACCTGGATCTGTCATAATTTTTTTTTTATTAATTTTTTAAATAATTTTTAATGTAATAAAATTCATGAAATCATGCACTAAATCAGTTATAACTTGAAAAGTATTGCATTTAGAGCATTTTATTAAAATATGTTATTCAGCTACTTTTTCCATAGCTACAACATGGTGAGTAACTTGGGTGTCTATCTCAATAGCTAAGTGAGTAATAGCTACTTTTGGACTTTTCAGTAACTTCCATCATGAGGAAAATCACTTGTAACTTGAAAAACTATTGCATTTAGAAAATTTTGTGTAAATATGTTATTCAGCTACTTTTGGGTCAGCTATAACATAGTAAAATTTCAGACCTGTAGCTCATGGCATAGCTGAGTAATAGCTACTTTTAGGTTATCACTGTTGCGTAAATCACTTATAACTTGAACAGTATTGTATTTAGAGTATTTACTTTCATATGTTATTCAGCTACTTTTGGGTCAGCTATAACATAGTAAAATTTCGGACCTGTAGTTCATGGCATAGCTGAGTAATAGCTACTTTCAGGTTATCACTGTTGAGTAAATCACTTATAACTTGAAAACTATTGCATTTACAGTAATTTGTTTGTATATGTTATTCAGCTACTTTTGAGTCAGCTATAACATAGTAAAATTTCAGACCTGTAGCTCATGGCATAGCTGAGTAATAGCTACTTTCAGGTTATCACTGTTGAGTAAATCACTTATAACTTGAAAACTATTGCATTCACAGTAATTTGTTTGTATATGTTATTCAGCTACTTTTGGGTCAGCTATAACATAGTAAAATTTCAGACCTGTAGCTCATGGCATAGCTGAGTAATAGCTACTTTTAGGTTATCACTGTTGAGTAAATCACTTATAATTTGAAAAGTATTGTATTTAGAGAATTTAATTTCATATGTTATTCACCTATTTTGGGGTAAGCTATACCATAGTAAAATTCCAGATCAATGGCTCATTGCTTAGCTGAGTAATAGCTACTTTGAGGTTCTTACTCAACACTAAATCATTTATAACTTGAAAAGTATTGCATTTAGAGCATTTTCTTTAAATATGTTATTCAGCTACTTTTTCCATAGCTACAACATGGTGAGTAACTTGGGTGTCTATCTCAATAGCTAAGCGAGTAATAGCTACTTTTGGACTTTTCAGTAACTTACATCATGAGTAAAATCACTTGTAACTTGAAAACTATTGCAGTTAGAGAATTTTGTGTAAATATGTTATTCAGCTACTTTTGGGTCAGCTATAACATAGTAAAATTTCAGACCTGTAGCTCATGGCATAGCTGAGTAATAGCTACTTTTAGGTTATCACTGTTGAGTAAATCACTTATAACTTGAAAAGTATTGCATTTAGAGTATTTACTTTCATATGTTATTCACCTATTTTGGGGTCAGCTATAACATAGTAATATTCCAGACCAGTGGCTCATTGCATAGCTGAGTAATAGCTACTTTGAGGTTTTTACTCAACACTAAATCATCTATAACTTGAAAAGTATTGTATTTAGAGCATTTTGTGTAAATATGTTATTCAGCTACTTTTGGGTCAGCTATAACATAGTAAAATTTCAGACCTGTAGCTCATGGCATAGCTGAGTAATAGCTTCTTTCAGGTTATCACTGTTGAGTAAATCACTTATAACTTGAAAACTATTGCATTTACAGTAATTTGTTTGTATATGTTATTCAGCTACTTTTGGGTAAGCTATAACATAGTAAAATTTCAGACATGTAGCTCATGGCATAGCTGAGTAATAGCTACTTTCAGGTTATCACTGTTGAGTAAATCACTTATAACTTGAAAACTATTGCATTTACAGAATTTGTTTGTATATGTTATTCAGCTACTTTTGGGTCAGCTATAACATAGTAAAATTTCAGACCTGTAGCTCATGGCATAGCTGAATAATAACTACTTTTAGGTTATCACTGTTGGGTAAATCACTCATAACTTGAAAACTTTTGCATTTACATTATTTAGTTTCGGTATGTTATTCACCTATTTTGAGGCAGCTATAACATAGTAAAATTCCAGACCTGTGGCTCATTGCATAGCGGAGTAATAGCTACTTTGAAGTTCTTACTCAACACTAAATCATTTATAACTTGAAAAGTATTACATTTAGAGCATTTTGTTAAAATATGTCATTCACCTACTTTTTCCATAGCAACAACATGGTGAGTAACTTGGGTGTCTATCTGAATAGCTAAGTGAGTAATAGCTACTTTTGGGCTTTTCACTAACTTCCATCATGAGTAAAATCACTTGTAACTTGAAAACTATTGCATTTAGAGAATTTTGTGCAATATGTTATTCACCTACTTTTGGGTCAGCTATAACATACTAAAATTTCAGACCTCTAGCTCGTGCCATAGCTGAGTAATAGCTACTTTTGCCTTTGCCGGTGGATACATTTTGCATCTGGTCACAGATGCATCCTTGGTCTAGTCTCTAAAAGTACTACAGGTGGGCAATTTCTTCTAAATAAGTCATTCACCTACTTTTGGGTGATCTACCACATAGTGAAGTTGCAGAACTGTAGCTCTTTAGATGGCAGAGTAATAGCCACTAAAATAAGTAAATGTCTTGTATCTCTAAAAGTAGTACAGATAGGCTATTTCTTCTAAAGACGTGCTTTCCTACTTTGAGATGATCTGCATAATGAAGTGGCAGAACTGTAGCTCTTTGGATGGCAAAGTAATAGCTACTAAAATGAGTAAATGCCTTTTGTCTTTAAAAGTATTGCAATCAAACATTAAACTTGTCACTTCTACATGTGCCTCCATCTCGCAGGAAAATTTATATTCCACTATCTTTAGGACATCTAATTTATACGGCGGGAGATAAATGCATGCGTCAGAATGCTTGTTCATAGCGTAACATTACGGTATCTACTACCTACCATTCACGGTTCTTTACTTGTACAGGCCCTTTCATTTGACATTTCTGGAATTCGGATCCTGGTTTCAGTGTTTTGGGGTTCAATTCTGAGCCTAGGGTCTCCATTTTTAGCCTTTCTCCACCTTCAATTTTGGAGGTTGGGGGTTTACGGCTTCTGGGGAGGACTTTGTCTTCCACCTTTTGGAGATCCATTTCACTGTTACTGGTTTCCTACATTCCAATTTTATGTCAATTGGTCATTTGGTTTCTCAGTCCATTTTTTAGTCCTTTGGCCTCTTTTGTGTCTAGGCTTCAGTCTAATCAGACTGCTTTTTGGTACTGGGATTACCTTCTCAAGACCATTCATGTTCAGAGTCCCTTAGAAGAGTTTATCAGTTGAATCCAACTGATTTTGCTACTTCCTTAACACTACTCCATTCATTTTCTAAATCTAGAAAAATTTTGTTTGGGGTTTGGTGGAAATCTTCTGTTACTCAACAGCTTTCTATTGTGTTTTCACCATTTTTTAGATCTAACGATCAATGGGCACATCTCCCTTTTGGGTATGTTGGGGGTTCCTCTGTCTACAGTTAACCTTTAGGCAGACTTCAGGAATTCTATTCCAACTTTTTGGTGCCAGTCTGTTGGACTATATGGGTGCTTAGGACTTCATCCTTTAATCTTCTCCACAGAAGATTTTCAAGCTTCCTGTCTAACAGAATTAGGGAATTATTTGACTGCTCTTTCTTTTTGATCAGTCTTATTTTTCTCTAAGTCAACCACTTTTCCCAGGCTTAGAAGTTCCTTCATGAGGCCAGATACTTACTTTCTGTCACTCATTCATTTTGGGATCTTCTTATTCTAAGTTTTGTAGGTTGGGTAATTACCCAATTTTCCTTCTAAAACTTAGTTTTGCCAGGTACAAATCCTCTTCAGAGGGTTTTTTGGGTTGACTTGCTCAGGTTTCCGGACCTTGGATCTAGCTTGATGGGGTTCTTAAGACCTTCTCTTCCCTAGGTAGAGTTCCTCTGCTATTAGGGGAGATCTGAGATGGACCTTAGGGTCCTTATTTCTGTGGGATTTTTTTCCTTCAGTCCTGTTTTGTTGATCACTTATTCAAGTTCATTGACAAGGCAATACTTTCTCAGTGGTCTTTTTCATCCTCCATTCTTTGGACATCTGTTCAATGGGTCTTCTAGCTCCATTTTAGCTGATTGATCTATGGCCCTTTTTCAGCCATCTTTGCACTTTGTTTTGAGAGATTTCTTTATCCATTTCCCTCACTTGTGCTTAGTCACTTGGTAGGGTAAATTGGTCCTATTTTGGTCTTATGCTGTTTTTTGTGGTGTCTCTCTTGGGAGACCATTCCTTCTCACATATAACAGTATAAGCAGAAGCTTTTCATGTGGCCCTTACTCAAGGTGCCTCTTTTAAGCTATCTGCATTAGCCTCTTGAGGCACACCAATTAAGACCTTTTTCCTCCCATCCAGGGAGTTTTCTCTCTAACTTAGTGCTTTAAGGATGTGGTTCCTTTCCAGGTTCCAACATTCTGATGGTGGAATGCCTTCCAGAGGTAGAGGCTCAGCCTCAACCTCTATTATGGCGTCCTTCAGGAGATAAGAGTGTTGTTTTAATCAAATTTTCACTCTTCCTTCCAGATCCCTCCACTTGCCAGTGGGAGGTCAACTGATTCCAGTGGCCTCTCAGATTCCACTTTCCTGATTCTTTCAGCTCTTCTCCACAGAAGAATGCTGTTCTTTGTCATTCAGTCTCACACTGTCTGTTCACATGACCAGTTCAAGTATCATGAGCTCCTGTTTTCCTGATTTTTCAGGGCATTATCCTTGACAAAGATATACTGGAAACCACCATTAGGTTTATATCTTTTCCTGGTTTTCCAGACTATCAGGATGCAACTTATCAGTTGATCATTTTCTCAATTGGCCAGTGGACCACTTCTCTTCCTCAATTTGCCTCCTTTCTCTCCTTTGGCTCCTTTGGTTCACTCTTGCTCATAGTTTTGCTTTTGGGCAAGGTGTACCACTTTGTGGCAATGCCTGATGGTCTAGCCACTAGCCTTTCAGGATTTACTTCCTTAGTCAAGGAAGTAAGGAAAGTTGGCTTTGAGGTTGGGCATCTCAGTGCACATGTGACTACAAATTGGCTCATTAGAGCCAATAGTTGTCAGAGACTCATTTTTCAACTCTATTAGAGTTGACTTTCAACTTGGAGTGGTTCTTAGCAGGAAGTATTTAGATCTGTTTCTTTAACAGATCTCCTTCCTGGGTCAGGTTCTTAACCTGTTTCTTAATTATCTCTCCAACTGGGCTCCTTATTAAGCGTCCCGCAAGGGACGCTTGTTTGTGTATGGGAGAGCTTCAGGCTCCGCCGGCTCCGCATTTTGTTTTCCTTATAACTCTGTAACCGTTAGGCGGATTCTTTTCAAATTTGGCAGGTTTATGCAGTAGCCTTGGGGAATTTTTTTGAATATGCTGCAGTGACATTTCAACCAATCAGAGAGGTCACATGACCAAAAATGTCTTTTTTCGATGGGGAAGCTTGTCCGGATGGTAACTTGAAAGGAATTTTATCAATTCACCTGAAACTTGGCAAATACATTCATTCTATTAAAATCTGGAAATCATTAGATTTTGGCATTGATTGGTCAAGAAATGGCCGAGTAATTAATGATTAATTAATCATTACGATTTTTCCAAATAAGGAAAACACAAAAATGCTTATATCTCGAAAACCGTGCTAGATAGAGCGATTTCGACGAAATTTTTGACCCGCACCCGCAGGGTATCTCTGCGGAGTAGTTTTCCCAATTTTCAAAAAATTTTTGTCTCGCCAAAAATGGCGGCCATTTTGAATTTTCGAAATTTTCGCAAAAATTGCAAAACATAAAAATGCTTATATCTCGAAAACCCTGCAAGATAGAGCGATTTCGACGAAATTTTTGATCCACAGGGTATATCTGCAGAGTAGCCATGCCAATTTTCAAAAAAATTTTGTCTCGCCAAAAATGGCGGCCATTTTGAATTTTCGAATTTTTCGCAAAAATTGCAAAACACAAAAATACTTATATCTCGAAAACCGTGCTAGATAGAGCGATTTCGACAAAATTTTTGACCCACAGGGTATCTCTGCGGAGTACTTTTCTCAATTTTCAAAAAAATTTTATCTCGCCAAAAATGGCGGCCATTTTGAATTTTCGAAATTTTCGTAAAAATTGCAAAACACAAAAATGCTTATATCTCGAAAACCGTGCTAGATAGAGCGATTTCGACGAAATTTTTGACCCACAGGGTATCTCTGCAGAGTAGTTATCCCAATTTTGAAAAAAAATTTTATCTCGCCAAAAATGGCGGCTATTTTGAATTTTCGAATTTTTCGCAAAAATTGCAAAACATAAAAATGCTTATATCTCGAAAACCCTGCAAGATAGAGCGATTTCGACGAAATTTTTGATCCACAGGGTATATCTGCAGAGTAGCCATGCCAATTTTCAAAAAAATTTTATCTCGCCAAAAATGGCGGCCATTTTGAATTTTCGAATTTTTCGCAAAAATTGCAAAACATAAAAATGCTTATATCTCGAAAACCCTGCTAGATAGAGCGATTTCGACGAAATTTTTGACCCTTAGGGTATCTCTGGAGAGTAGCCATGCCAATTTTCAAACAAAAAATTTCTCGCAAAAAATGGCGGCCATTTTGAATTTTCGAATTTTTCGCAAAATTGCAAAGCACAAAAATGCTTATATCCTGAAAACCGTGCTAGATAGAGTGATTTCGACGAAATTTTTGACCCACAGGGTATCTCTGCAGAGTAGCCATGCCAATTTTCAAAAAAATTTTATCTTGCCAAAAATGGCGGCCATTTTACTCATCTACTCAAAATGAGTAAATGCGAATTATCTCTTAAAAGTATTGCAGATAGCCAATTTTTCTCAAATAACTCATTCACCTACTTTTGGAAGAGCTTTCACATGGTGAAGTTTCAGACCCATAGCTAATTGCTCACCTACTGAAAATGAGTAAATGCGAATTATCTCTAAAAGTATTGCAGATAGCCAATTTTTCTCAAATTAATCATTCACCTACTTTTGGGAGAGCTCTCACTTGGTGAAGTTTCAGACCCATAGCTAATTACTCACCTACTCAAAATGAGTAAATGCGAATTATCTCTAAAAGTATTGCAGATAGCCAATTTTTCTCAAATAGCTCATTCACCTACTTTTGGGAGAGCTTTCACTCTGTGAAGTTTCAGACCCATAGCTAATTACTCACCTACTCAAAATGAGTAAATGCGAATTATCTCTAAAAGTATTGCAGATAGCCAATTTTTCTCAAATTAATCATTCACCTACTTTTGGGAGAGCTTTCACTCTGTGAAGTTTCAGACCCATAGCTAATTACTCACCTACTCAAAATGAGTAAATGCGAATTATCTCTAAAAGTATTGCAGATAGCCAATTTTTCTCAAATAACTCATTCACCTACTTTTGGGAGAGCTTTCACTTGGTGAAGTTTCAGACCCATAGCTAATTACTCACCTACTCAAAATGAGTAAATGCGAATTATCTCTAAAAGTATTGCAGATAGCCAATTTTTCTCAAATAACTCATTCACCTACTTTTGGGAGAGCTTTCACTTGGTGAAGTTTCAGACCCATAGCTAATTACTCACCTACTCAAAATGAGTAAATGCGAATTATCTCTAAAAGTATTGCAGATAGCCAATTTTTCTCAAATAACTCATTCACCTACTTTTGGGAGAGCTCTCACTTGGTGAAGTTTCAGACCCATAGCTAATTACTCACCTACTCAAAATGAGTAAATGCGAATTATCTCTAAAAGTATTGCAGATAGCCAATTTTTCTCAAATAACTCATTCGCCTACTTTTGGGAGAGCTTTCACTCTGTGAAGTTTCAGACCCATAGCTAATTACTCACCTACTCAAAATGAGTAAATGCGAATTATCTCTAAAAGTATTGCAGATAGCCAATTTTTCTCAAATAACTCATTCGCCTACTTTTGGCAGAGCTTTCACTTGGTGAAGTTTCAGACCCATAGCTAATTACTCACCTACTGAAAATGAGTAAATGTGAATTATCTCTAAAAGTATTGCAGATAGCCAATTTTTCTCAAATAACTCATTCACCTACTTTTGGGAGAGCTCTCACTTGGTGAAGTTTCAGACCCATAGCTAATTACTCACCTACTCAAAATGAGTAAATGCGAATTATCTCTAAAAGTATTGCAGATAGCCAATTTTTCTCAAATAACTCATTCACCTACTTTTGGGAGAGCTTTCACTCTGTGAAGTTTCAGACCCATAGCTAATTACTCACCTACTCAAAATGAGTAAATGCGAATTATCTCTAAAAGTATTGCAGATAGCCAATTTTTCTCAAATTAATCATTCACCTACTTTTGGGAGAGCTTTCACTTGGTGAAGTTTCAGACCCATAGCTAATTACTCACCTACTCAAAATGAGTAAATGCGAATTATCTCTAAAAGTATTGCAGATAGCCAATTTTTCTCAAATAACTCATTCACCTACTTTTGGCAGAGCTTTCACTTGGTGAAGTTTCAGACCCATAGCTAATTATTCACCTACTCAAAATGAGTAAATGCGAATTATCTCTAAAAGTATTGCAGATAGCCAATTTTTCTCAAATAACTCATTCACCTAGTTTTGGGAGAGCTTTCACTCCGTGAAGTTTCAGACCCATAGCTATTTATTCACCTACTCAAAATGAGTAAATGCTAATTATCTGTAAAAGTATTGCGGATACCCAATTTTTATCAAATACTCATTCATCTACTTGTGGGAGAGCTTTCACATGGTGAAGTTTCAGACCCATAGCTAATTACTCACCTACTCAAAATGAGTAAATGCGAATTATCTCTAAAAGTATTACAGATAGCCAATTTTTCTCAAATAACTCATTCACCTACTTTTGGGAGAGCTTTCACTCTGTGAAGTTTCAGACCCATAGCTAATTACTCACCTACTCAAAATGAATAAATGCGAATTATCTCTAAAAGTATTGCAGATAGCCAATTTTTCTCAAATAACTCATTCACCTACTTTTGGCAGAGCTTTCACTTGGTGAAGTTTCAGACCCATAGCTAATTACTCACCTACTGAAAATGAGTAAATGTGAATTATCTCTAAAAGTATTGCAGATAGCCAATTTTTCTCAAATAACTCATTCACCTACTTTTGGGAGAGCTCTCACTTGGTGAAGTTTCAATTTTTCTCAAATAACTCATTCACCTACTTTTGGCAGAGCTTTCACTTGGTGAAGTTTCAGACCCATAGCTAATTACTCACCTACTGAAAATGAGTAAATGTGAATTATCTCTAAAAGTATTGCAGATAGCCAATTTTTCTCAAATTAATCATTCACCTACTTTTGGGAGAGCTTTCACTTGGTGAAGTTTCAGACCCATAGCTAATTACTCACCTACTCAAAATGAGTAAATCCGAATTATCTCTAAAAGTATTGCAGATAGCCAATTTTTCTCAAATAACTCATTCACCTACTTTTGGGAGAGCTTTCACTTGGTGAAGTTTCAGACCCATAGCTAATTACTCACCTACTCAAAATGAGTAAATGCGAATTATCTCTAAAAGTATTGCAGATAGCCAATTTTTCTCAAATAACTCATTCACCTACTTTTGGGAGAGCTCTCACTTGGTGAAGTTTCAGACCCATAGCTAATTACTCACCTACTCAAAATGAGTAAATGCGAATTATCTCTAAAAGTATTGCAGATAGCCAATTTTTCTCAAATAACTCATTCACCTACTTTTGGGAGAGCTCTCACTTGGTGAAGTTTCAGACCCATAGCTAATTACTCACCTACTCAAAATGAGTAAATGCGAATTATCTCTAAAAGTATTGCAGATAGCCAATTTTTCTCAAATAACTCATTCACCTACTTTTGGGAGAGCTTTCACTCTGTGAAGTTTCAGACCCATAGCTAATTACTCACCTACTCAAAATGAGTAAATGCGAATTATCTCTAAAAGTATTGCAGATAGCCAATTTTTCTCAAATTAATCATTCACCTACTTTTGGGAGAGCTTTCACTTGGTGAAGTTTCAGACCCATAGCTAATTACTCACCTACTCAAAATGAGTAAATGCGAATTATCTCTAAAATTATTGCAGATAGCCAATTTTTCTCAAATAACTCATTCACCTACTTTTGGGAGAGCTTTCACTCTGTGAAGTTTCAGACCCATAGCTAATTACTCACCTACTCAAAATGAGTAAATGCGAATTATCTCTAAAAGTATTGCAGATAGCCAATTTTTCTCAAATAACTCATTCACCTACTTTTGGGAGAGCTTTCACTTGTTGAAGTTTCAGACCCATAGCTAATTACTCACCTACTCAAAATGAGTAAATGCGAATTATCTCTAAAAGTATTGCAGATAGCCAATTTTTCTCAAATAACTCATTCACCTACTTTTGGCAGAGCTTTCACTTGGTGAAGTTTCAGACCCATAGCTAATTATTCACCTACTCAAAATGAGTGAATGTGAATTATCTCTAAAAGTATTGCAGATAGCCAATTTTTCTCAAATAACTCATTCACCTACTTTTGGGAGAGCTTTCACTCTGTGAAGTTTCAGACCCATAGCTATTTATTCACCTACTCAAAATGAGTAAATGCTAATTATCTGTAAAAGTATTGCGGATACCCAATTTTTATCAAATACTCATTCATCTACTTGTGGGAGAGCTTTCACATGGTGAAGTTTCAGACCCATAGCTAATTACTCACCTACTCAAAATGAGTAAATGCGAATTATCTCTAAAAGTATTGCAGATAGCCAATTTTTCTCAAATAACTCATTCACCTACTTTTGGGAGAGCTTTCACTTGGTGAAGTTTCAGACCCATAGATAATTATTCACCTACTCAAAATGAGTAAATGTGAATTATCTCTTAATAGTATTGCAGATAGCCAATTTTTCTCAAATAACTCATTCACCTACTTTTGGAAGAGCTTTCACACACAAAAATGAAAAATTGTGAATATCTGGGAAAAGCTATTTCTTCTGCTTTAATGCTCGGCGGGAGATACACACCACGGCAGTGGTCTTGACAAAAATTTTTGTCTCCCCAAAAATGGTGGCCATTTTGAATTTTCAAAGTTTTTGCAAAACACAAAAATGCTTATATCTCGAAAACCGTGCTATATGGAGCGAACTCAACAAAATTTTGGACCTGCTGGGTATCTCTGCAGAGTAGCCATGCCAATTTTCAAAATATTTTTGTCTCCCCAAATATAGCGGACATTTTTAATTTTTTTATTTTTTGCAAAACACAAAAATGCTTATATCTTGAAAACCGTGCTAGATAGAGCAGACTGCGCTGACTTTGGTTGCCACAACAGTATAAGGCTAGAAACGAAGCATTTTCTTAATACTTTAGCACTCACCTTTATATCCTTTTCGGGACGCTTTGTTTTTGCTATGCAAAAACATTATCTTTTTTTTTGCGAGCGATCCTCTAGTTTTTTTTTGGCTTCCACTTGGAAGCCGCTTCTTCAAGGTCCCTGCACATGACACTTCTTCTGTGTCATCTCAGGACACTTGATTTTCCTTCTCAAAGGTGCTCTGGATTTTCCATTCCTTGATCCTTCTATGAAGGTTCATTCAAGATGGTACTATCCTGGGAACTATGTCCTTTTTGCTCAGACATTTGTTCCTGTATTATCCTTTCATCAAAGGATCATCCTTTCAGCCTCAAACAACTCAGATGTGACTTGTTCGCAAGACATTTGTTCCTCACTTGTCTTTTCTTTAAGGGATTCTTCAGATAGTCCAGGTAACACTGTTGTCTGGGCTTTCTTTATATCAAGACAGCTTCCACTCTTGGGACATGTGTATTTTGGCATCTTTTGCCATTATTTTTACAAGAACAAGTCTGTTCTTCCACCTACTCATGTTCCAGGGGCATGAATCCTTGGCAGACCATCTCTGGAGGTCTTTTCTCACCTTTCATATAAGGTGACCCCTCAATTCTTGGATCTTCAGATGGTAGTCTCAGACTTCTCATCTTATTTAGATATCTTTTGCCATGTGATTCAATCACAAGCTGCTCTTACATGTGCCTCCTGTGCTAGATCCTTAGGCTCTGGCAACAGATGCCCTGGAGTGTTTTGGTCCGGAGTACTTGTTTTACTCCTTCCCTCCTTCAGCTCCTTGTCCTCTATGGCCAGGAAGTTAATCAACTTTCAGAGCTATATCATGGTTCTTGTAGCCTTCCTTGGTAATTGCCAGGTTTTGGCCTCAAGTTCTCCTTTTAGAAACCCTTTGGCTCTTCCTCTTATTCTTCCATAACAATCTAATCTTGAGTTTTGTTATTAATTTTTATGGAGTTCCTTTCTTCAAGCTTTCTAGCTGAAGTCTCCATTAAGAAGAATTTTCTCAGGAGGGGTCCATAACTGTCTATGAAGCAATGTGGAACTGCTTCAAAAACTTGTGAGAAACATGGCCACTCTGCCATGCTTCAACTGTCCCATTTATTGCTGTTTGTTCCTATTTAGGAATTATTTTCAGACAATAGGGATACAGGTCAGCTGTCTCCATGTACTACTTGGAGTTGGGTTCTTATAGGAGCTAGGAAGTCTCATTTAGAGCTTCCTTACGTCCAGAATTAGGGTAGTCGTCACCTACCTGTTTGGTACTTAATCCTTGGTTCTGCAGGCTCTTACCAAGGCTCCTCTTGAACCCTTTTCATTTGCTGAGCCAAGTTTTTCACATTTTAGACAGGCTTTCTTACTCTCTCTGGGAAGGAGAAGGAGTGATTTTCATTCCTCTATTTAGAGGTTTTCTCTCACTCTCTAGAGATGGCCTAAGTCATCCTTAAGTCAGATCTTACTTTCTTGGCATAAGCCAGTTATCTTCAGAAGGCTCTTCCTGCTTTGACTTTTTGTCTTTGGTCAGGATGACTTAGAGGACCTCTCCTTTTTTACAGTCAGATTCCTAAGATATTATCTATCTAGCTATTCTGACTTTCTTAGAAGTATTTCTTCTTGGTCTTTCTTCTGAACTTCAAGAGGATGATATTGCTGCTCAGACAATATATTTTTGGATAGCATTTTATCCTTTATTCCCTCAATCTCTGTTTCGCAGAGAATGCATCTCTTCATGGTGTCAGGGCTTATGATGTCAGGGCACAGGCTGCTTCCTGGTCCTTTAGGGGTGGAATCCCACTCCTACACATCATGAGATCCTGCACGTGGAAGAGCCATTCCACTTTTACATCCTTCTACTTTAGGAATGTAGCTCTCAAGAAGGGGGATTCCTCTTGGAATCCTTGCACTTCACTTATTTTCCTTCAGAGATGTTGTTCTTAAGAATCTCTATGATTTCTTAAGTGGAGTGGACATCCTTTTCCACTCGGCCAGTTCTCTCTCTTCTACTTAAATTCCTCAATTTAAGTCCATCTGAAACTTTTAGTTTCAGAAAAAGGGGGGTGGCATTTCCCTTTTAGGGAATCTATTCTTCATCTCTATTTTCAGAACCGTGCTTCTTAGTGCCTCTGGGCATGTTCCCATTCTGAGCATAGGGCATACTTATGCCTTCTCCTTTGAGCTGACCTAATAGGGTGTAGACAGCAGTGTTGAAGTTAGTGCAGTGGTTAATGCTACTCACTTAACTCAGTGGAGTTATTGCTTCAGCACAGAGGTTTTGGGTTCAATTGCATTGCACAAGGAAGTATCCTTTTGTAGCAATTTAACCTTAGGGTGGTTTTCCTCAGTCTGTCTTTTTCCCACCTTCCTTCCATGTGGGCATTCAACCCAAGTGTTTTCATATGGTAGAGTATATTTACATTTTTATGAAATAAAATTTCATATTTTTAAATGTAAAATGCATTTTTATGAATAAAAATGTATATACTTACCATATGAAAACAGCAAATCACCCTCCCGCCTGCCCCGCTTTTAAAGACCTTTTGTCAGCATTTATGTTTATTCACAAAAAGAATGAACTATTTCTGTATTACTGCGCATGGCAGAGTGAATTAGGTCACCTGGGGTCAAAGGTAGCAAGTATATAGGTTTAAAGAGGTCTCCCCTCATATATTTAAATTCTATGTTCGGTGTATGTGGCAGTCACCGAACGCCAAGCCACGCTTACCCAAGTGTTTTCATATGGTAAGTATATACATTTTTATTCATAAAAATGCATTTTACATTTAAAAATATGAAATTTTATTTACTTTTGAATCATAACATTGTGAAATTGTAGACCTGTAGCACATTGCGTGGCTAAGTAATAGTTACTTTGAGGCTATCACTGTTGAGTAAATTGCTTGTAACTTGAAAACTTTTGCATTTAGAGAATTTTGTTTCAATATGTTATTCATGTACTTTTGATTCAGCTATAGTGTAATGAAATTGCAGACCTGTAGCTCTTAGCATATCTGAACAATAGCTATTTCCAGGTTCTCACTGTTGAATAAATCAGTTGGAACTTAAAAAATATTGCATTTACAGTATTTTGTTTAAATGATGTTCATAAAATAAAATAAAATGGTCACAAAAGCACTTTTCCTCTGTCCTTTCTTAAGTTTGTACTGGGAAGACATTGTCAACACAGATATCTCACCACAGAACTCAAATTCACACAATAATTCTAAAAATCTTTAATGAAAATCCAAAATTGAAAAACACATTCACTCTCTAGGATGGCCAACAAAAATAAAATGGTAAGTATTTATCTGATAAAAAATTAAAATTACAACAAAATTTTTCAAATTCACCTACTTTTCTGTCAGCTATAACATGATGAAATTGTAAATGTGTAGTTCATGGCATAGTTGAGCAATAGCTACTTTGAGGTTCTCACGGTTGAGTAAATCACTTGTAACTTCAGAACTATTGCATTTAGAGAATTTTGTTTAAATAATAAAATTTTTTTTTTTTGTTATTTAGTTACTTATGGGTCACCTTATAACATAGTGAAATTGCGGACCTCTAGCTCATTGTATAGCTGAGTAATAGCTTCTTTCAGGTTCCTCATTTGTTTAGTAAATCAGTTGTAACTCGAAAACTATTGCATTTAGAGTATTTTGTTTAAATATGTTTTCCACCTACATTTTACACCTTTAACAGTCAACTTGGAACTTTACTTCTGAATACCATTTGTAGGGCATAACTTTTGTGTCTTTTTCTTCTTTCACTTCTACTCTTAAACTCAAAACACACAGTCAACTGACACAGAGCCCATTCACGGGCACTGCTTGTTTATTACCAGTAATCCCTCTAAATCAGGTTTTTTTCCTAACAACACAGTAATATAACCCGACTTCAATTAGTTTTAAAACACTGGTGGCGAGTTTTGTTAGAAGAGTAATCTGCAAGCATCTGAAAGGAATACTTGGTATGATAAAATGAAAGTAAATAAGTGTATGTATAAATCGTTATCTATTTCAAATGACTCAAAATGTATTTTGTATATGTCCCTGTCACTTTATTGAAAAAGTTTTGTCTTAAAACTACTGCTTATCAGATTAAACTGACGGAAAGATTAAACCCAAGATAAAATGTGATTTCACCACAGAAACCTTTCCTTTAAACTGGTATAAAAACAAATTATCACTGCATGTTTCTGCTTTACTATGTTTTTTTGCAAGTGTTTTCTTGTGATATTGAAGGAAACTTCTGTATGAATGCATTTTGTCATATTTGATAACCCAGGGTTGATTAATTTGATTCAGATTAATATTGTAACACTACTGCAGAAATAAACTAGAAAGCACTCGGTGGAGTGCAAACCTCCATCAAGGCAACCAGTTATCCCCATATCATAACTTTATACAACCACTGCCTCTTTATTTTATTCTTTCATAATCAGATAGCATGACCATGAAAATATTAAGATGTCATGTTCAACACAAAAATTCAGTGGAAATGAGATTTTTATTTCATAAAAATGTAAATATACTCTACCATATGAAAACACTTGGGTAAGCGTGGCTTGGCGTTCGTTGACCGCCACATACACCGTACATAGAATTTAAAATATGAGGGGAGACCCTCTTTAAACCTATGTACTTGCTACCTTTGACCCCTGGTGACCTAATTCACTCTGCCATGCACAGTAATACAGAAATAGTTCATTCTTTTTGTGGCGGTTGAACTATCAACAGGCGTTTTGCTACCTTTCAAAAGACCTGCATTTACACGTTTTTGAAGCTCTGTGAGTATTTCTTTGCTGTTTTATTCACTTTTCCTCCATTTTATTTACCTTTTACTTCAATTTCTGGTGAATTTATTGTAAACTTTGGGCAATATTTTACGTATTTCTTCAAAATTCGTATTATCGCTCATCTGGTCACATGGTGTTAGAATGTCGGATTGCCTTTGGAGATATTCATTTCCTTAGTAAATTAATTCTTTTTATGCACTTCTACAGGCATTTTTATTTTAATTTACGGTTTTCCTTCATTCTTTCAACGAAATTCTTCGTTTCTCCATGTATTTTGACCGTATTGTTACTTTGACTGTGCATTGTTTTTCACGTAGTTACTTATTTGGTATTTTCGCTCATCGGGTCACGTGGTGTCAGAATGATTGGATTTCCTTTGGAAATATTCATTTCCGCGGTGAATTAATTCCTTTATGCACTTCTACAGGCATTATAATTCATCTTTTATTACGCTACAATAGCTTACCATGTGGGACTTAATGCTGTTGTCGGGTTGCCACACCCGGGGCCAACGTCTTAGGAAAAAAGATCGTTCTTGTTAGCCACCGGATATACTGGTAGTTGTCGTCACGTGATAACTTATGACCAATTGCCCTACTTTACTTATTGTTGGAGGCTAATATTTGCATATTTCTTGTAATACATATCATAGATCATTCTGTAAAAATTTAGTTTTCACAGGATAAGTATTTTTCTTGCTTTCGCGTGTTTTGAGTTTTTCCTCGGTACAGGCAATTATATTGTACGTCTTTTATTGCGTATAAAATGTCTCTCCATCAAGCAAATAAAGACAAACCGAGAGCTCAGAAATGCCGCCACTTTTGCTTTAGTTTCGACCTACACAACTATTGCCCTACCTGTAGGGAGGCTGGCAAGGGAGACGACCCCTGTGTCACCTTCGAAACTCCCTGTCAAATCTGTACGTCTTTTTCAGATGAACAGTTGCAAAAAATCCAGAATAGGAAACGTTACCTTAAAAAGCAAAAAGCGGAAACTAGTTCCAAAGATGATGAACTAGATCTTTTGGGTGAAGGCGACGGGGATTCCTTCACTGGATCAAATGCAGACCTCGAGAGTGCTGCTGATAATCTGTATACCTCACCCCCCACCCACCCCCCACCCCCCCCGTCCTCAACCTCTCGCCTTCAGTTCCTTGTCTTTAAAGACCCCAGCCAAGTCTGTCCCTCCCACCCCAGGTACTGCTTTGCAAAATAAAATCCAGAAAAATCTTGAAAAATGCCTGGGTGATTCCTTGAATATACATTTACAGCAGCAAATGGGTTCCTTCCAGGCATCCATGTTGGAAGCGTTTCAGTCACTCCGAGAGGAGTTGGCTACAAAAAAGAAAGTCGAGGTAGGATCCTCACTTCCTGCTTCCAAACCTGGCTCGTCCAGTAACAATGCTGCCCATCTGGATTTACACCCTCCGAGATCTAGTACTAACATTCAGACCGAGGCAATGGATGTGGACTACGGTCCAGCACTCCCTCCTCGTCTAGTACTCAACCAAGACACCTCGGATCAGTACGTTGCCCCCTCTGAGGGTCATCCCGAAGAGGTCTCGTACTCTCACAAAAAGCAAAGCCATAGGCAGCCAGTTGACCCGAGCTCTGCCTCGGACTAACTACATGAGGATTCCGACCAACCTCGGATTCCTTCTTCTAGACCTAAAAAACACTCTGACAAGAGCAAACACAAATCAAGGTCTAGATATGTGTCTTTTTCTTCAGAGGAAGATCAGTCCCCTGTAGCCAGACACAGGTCTTCTAAGCCCTCTAGGGCTCAGCCCTCAGGAGCAGCTTCTGATCAAGACCTCCCACAACATGATCCAGACCCCCCTTATTATAGGGAAGTAGCTCTGTCTGACATACCCTCACAATACTCTGAAGAAGTAGACACCTTCAGGCGTATTCTCTCTCTCCCTGATCCCAGGGAATCTATGCCTAGGTTTTCAACTTCAGTATTGGGTCTGGATGATGAAAAAGGCCGTCAAGAGCTCAGACCTAGAGGTCCTTCCTCTATTCTACCCCTTAGCTCAGTTATCAAGGACGCCTTTGATAAATTTCAACATGACTTTAAGGCTGCCAATTTATCCGAGGGTAAATATGTCAAGCCTCCTCCTTCCACTTCTAAGTAGTACAAGGTGGGACAGCCCACATTTCAGGATAAAATTCAGGAGTTGAATACAGACTTTGCCAAGATCTGTATTACTCCTAGACCTCCTGGGGCCCCAGTAGCCAAAGTTCCCCTGCCAGTTCTCAAGGAGCTGGAACACCAGGCTAGACAAAATATCTCAACTTCACCGCTGCATTTGCCAAAACTTCTTCTTCTTGCAATGCTTCCTTGGAGAAATGCCAACATAGCATTAAGTCAACTGTCAAGAAGATTAAATCTCAGATTCAGAAAGGTGCCAATCCTGAGAAAGCAGCAAAGCGCAGATATGAGGAAATCGCTGAGTACATGGACTTCTGGAACAAGACAGTTCTTGTTCAACACAGGGCCCTCACCTGTCTCAGCAAATCTCTAGCCCATATTCTCCAGAGGGAGTTATATTCTATGGCTAATACCGGCTTGCTTAGCCGCGAAGCCGAGATGACTCTATTACATCCACAGTTAGGGGAAACGAGACGTCAAGAACTTAGGAACTCGTCCTTTTGGGGGCTCTTCCTTGTTCGAGTCTCAACTCGTGAAGGAAGGTGAGTTTCTCAGGGTTTCGCACCCTACCAGAATAAGCCCTTTTGTGGTCCCCACAAGAAAAGAGGCTCCTACAGGAAATGCCCCTATGGGGGCAATACCTCTCAAAGCAGTAACCAATCCTTTCCCTCGGGAAGAGGAAAACCCAACTTCAGAGGCTCCAGGGGTTGTTTTCGACCCCACAATAGGGGAAGGGGGCGTGGAAACCCCCCTTCCCAATGACTCCAAAGCCTCACTCAGTCCACCAGTAGGAGGTCGCCTCCGTTCTTTCAGGAGAGACTGGCTAACAAACAAATGTTCTCAAAACGTGTTAAACATTATCACCAATGGCTACGTTCTGCCATTCCGTTCAAAGCCAAACTTGATCAGATTTCCTCTGATTCTGTCAGAGTACAAGGCCCAACAAAAAGACCAAGCCTTGGCCACTTGTATCCAGTCTCTCCTGTCAAAGAACGCTATCGAAAGGGTAGAAAATGTAAAATCTCTCGGGTTTTACAGTCGCCTGTTCCTAGTACCCAAGCCTCACCAAAGGTAGAGGCCAGTCATAGACTTAAGCAGGCTCAACACTTTTCTACACGTAGAAAAGTTCAAAATGGAAACTCCAGAGTTCATTAGGACTTCCCCGATTCCAGGGGAGTGGGTATCGTCAATAGATCTGTCGGACGCTTACCTACACATCCCCATCCACCCAAACTCAAGGAAATACCTAAGGTTTTGCTACAAGGCTCAGGTGTTGCAGTTCACCTCCCTCCCGTTCGGGCTGGCCACAGCCCCCCAGGTCTTTACAATGATCGTAAAGGAAGTGAAACTAATGGCCCTCTCAAGAGGACTCAGAATTCACCAATACCTGGACGACTGGCTGATCAGGTCCCAGTCTCAGGAGAAAGCCCAAGTGAACACACAGGCAGTGGTAGACCTAACTCAGTCCTTGGGGTGGATAATAAATCAGGAAAAAACCTACTCAGGTGTTTTCGTTCGTGGGCTACAAATATCACCTAGATTCAGCCCTTGTAAAACCCACTCAAGAGAGATGGCTCAAACCAGGATTTTATCCTATACCTCAAGTCAAAACATGTTTTTGACTGCAAGATGTTTGATGTCTCTAATTGGGTTGTTAGCCTCAATGGAGAAAATGGTCCCGGAGGGACGCCTTCACATAAGGCCCTTTCAGTTTCATCTCAAGAAGCACTGGAGATATCCACAGTCGCTGGACAACCTCCTTCCTTGGACAGAAGCCATTGCAGCCCACCTAGATTGGTGGCAAAATCCCTCAAATGTGATGAAAGGTGCAGACCTTCATCCCAAAGACCACAGTACCCAACTCTTTACCGACGCCTCAAACGAAGGTTGGGGCGCTCACTTAGATCAAAACTCTACAAAGGGTCTGTGGTCAGATCGGGAAAAAAGGCTACACATAAATGTCCTAGAATTGAAGGCGGTCTCCCTGGCCCTTCGAGACTTCAAGGACCACTGCCAGAACCAAACAGTGTTAGTTGCGACGGACAACTCAACAGTGGTAGCCTACATCAACAAACAAGGAGGAACTCACTCAGCAGAGATGTGCGCTCTCCTGTGGAAAATCATGTCCTGGTGCCATCACTACCACATAACATTGAAAGCCAGGGACATTCCAGGGTGCCTGAACGTGATGGCCGACCTACTGTCCAGATACAACCAAGTGCAGTCAACAGAGTGGTATCTGCACCCACAGGTGTTCAAACAGATCTGCCAGAAGTGGTTCACACCTCATGTAGACTTATTTGCCACTCACCTGAACCACAAGCTCCCACTGTACGTGTCTCCTATCCCAGACCCAAGGGCCTGGGACATAGATGCTCTAAACATAGACTGGACCAACCTCACTGCCTATGCTTACCCTCCTACGGCTCTCCTTCACAAGGTGATCCAAAAGATCAAGCAATGCTATTGCCTGATCATCGTGATAGCCCCAGGCTGGCCAGGGATGCCCTGGTTTTGGGACCTAGTGCAGCTCTCAACAGAGATCCCACTACAACTCCCAGTGTCAACGACCCTACTCAAACAGTCCCACAAGTATGTGTTCCACAACAACCCACAACAGCTGAACCTCCACGCCTGGTGTCTAGGAGCGGACAACTCAAAGAACAAGGCTTCTCTGTGGAGGTGGCAGAGAGAATTGCTGCTCCTCAGCGGTCATCAACAAGGACCATCTACAAGTCAAAGTGGGCCCTTTTTGAAAAATGGTGCAGAGAAAATTCGGTGGATTTCTCCACTCCACTCAATCTCAGATTTTTTCATGTACCTGTACCAAGACCTAAACAGGCGCCCCTCGACCATTGATGGTTACAGGACTGCAATCGTTGACACTTTAGGCCCAACGGCCCACCATATTTCACATAACACAGACATTCATAGGTTACTCTCCGGTTTTCACAGGGATCGTCCCAAAAGTTCCAGAAATTTACCTAAGTGGAACCTTTCTGTTGTCCTCAACAAGCTCACAAAAGCACCATTTGAGCCCATGAAAGACACAGACCCCAAACATCTTACTCTCAAAACTGCTTTCTTGCTAGCTTTGGCCTCCGGCAAGCGCCACAGCGAAATCCATGCCTGGGTCGCAAACAAAGTATCTAATCTAGGCCAATGGGAAAAGGTTGTCTTGTTCCCTTCTTCTGATTTCATAGCCAAAAACCAACTAGCAAGAGAAGGTTCTCAAAGTGTGTCTCCGGTGACTATTCCTGCTTTGACTACCATTGTAGATAGACAATTTAAAGAAGACCGGACCCTGTGTCCCGTGCAGGCCCTGAGGTTTTATTTGGACCGAACAAAAGACCTGAGAGGGTCTCGTTCTCTCCTTTTCATCTCCTTTAAGAAAGGACATACCTCAGACATCAGACCCGCTACACTCTCTTCATGGTTGAAACAAACCATTCTACTTTGTTACAAACAAGCAGATCAACAAGCCTTGGACTTGGTCCATGTCAAAGCGCATGACATCCGGGCCTTCGCGGCCTCTAAGGCCTTTTACGGTGGGGTATCGGTGGACCAAATCATGCAAGCCTGTCACTGGAAAGCTCACAACACATTTACAAATTTTTACCTAAAAGACCTTACTTGGTCGGACACCGACAACAATATGTATCTGGGACCCAAAGTGACGGCACAACAAGTCCTAGATTCTTCCCCTCAGACCAGTTGTCCTCAGAAAGAAAAAAAGGGGGGGGGCACATCCGCTACAACCAAGTCTTCAGGAGTCTCTCCCTGGATCTAGGTATTCCTTTACCTTCAAGATGTTACGGGTAAGGTCATTTTATTTTTTAGTTATCAAGTAATTTCTATTAAGGACTTATTTAGTTGTCATTAATCTCATATTCAAGGTAAAAATTTATGAGATGTCCAACCACTGGGTTGGTCAGTCACACGTAAAGGGCCCTCAGGGACCCTTAGACCTCGAAGTGAGCACTGCTGCACTTCTGTCCTACAATCAAACATCTAGACAGTTTTAGCACTGCCTCTCATTTTACTTAGGTTTTTGGCTCATTACAGGCCCGGTCTTCGGGATCGGGACACTGTAAATGGGACTCAGACTGGTATTTCTGGCACTATTCTATACATATTAATTCAAATCTTAAAAAAAAAAAAAATCACATACCTTCCAGTCTCAGCTGTAATCCCGCCACCAGGCGGTTGAATTCAGCATTAAGTCCCACACGGTAAGCTATTGTAGCGTAATAAAATTGAAAATTTTAATTACTTAAATGTAGCTTTTATAAGCTACAAGCTTACCATGTGGGACTTAGGAGAGTCCCACCCTGCCTCCCCGCTGTTTACAGCTGAGGGGTAGGTTTAATAAAATTTCAACGAGAAAGTAGGGCGATTGGTCAGAAGTTATCACGTGACGACAACTACCAGTATATCCGGTGGCTAACAAGAACGATCTTTTTTTCTAAGACGTTGGCCCCGGGTGTGGCAACCCGAGAACAGCATTAAGTCCCACAAGCTTGTAGCTTATAAAAGCTACATTTAAGGAATTAAAATTTTCAATTTTATGGTTTTCCTTCATTCTTTTTACGAATTTCTTCGTTTCACTGCGTATATTGACCATATTTTTGAGTTTTTTACGAATCATTCACCAGGTCACGTGACGATGACGTCACATCCAAAATGGAGGTCAACCGATCGGTTGTCAGAAAATATTCATTTTCATAGTGATTACAGCATTTCCAGGTTTGTTTAAACATTCCTTCTACATATTTCTTTGAATATTATTATGTCAGAGCATAATGTGTAATAATTTCAATTGTACGGTATCTACTACCTACGATTCACGGTTCTTTACTTGTACAGGCCCTTTCATTTGACATTTCTGGAATTCGGATCCTGGTTTTAGTGTTTTGGGGTTCAATTCTGAGCCTAGGGTCTCCATTTTTAGCCTTTCTCCACCTTCAATTTTGGAGGTTGGGGGGTTTACGGCTTCTGGGGAGGACTTTGTCTTCCACCTTTTGGAGATCCATTTCACTGTTACTGGTTTCCTACATTCCAATTTTATGTCAATTGGTCATTTGGTTTCTCAGTCCATTTTTAGTCCTTTGGCCTCTTTTGTGCCTAGGCTTCAGTCTAATCAGACTGCTTTTTGGTACTGGGATTACCTTCTCAAGACCATTCATGTTCAGGGTCCCTTAGAAGAGTTTATCAGTTGAATCCAACTGATTTTGCTACTTCCTTAACACTACTCCATTCATTTTCTAAATCTAGAAAAATTTTGTTTGGGGTTTGGTGGAAATCCTCTGTTACTCAACAGCCTTTCTATTTTCGATCAATGGGCACATCTCCCTTTTGGGTATGTTGGGGGTTCCTCTGTCTACAGTTTACCTTTAGGCAGACTTCAGGAACCCTATTCCAACTTTTTGGTGCCAGTCTGTTGGACTATATGGGTGCTTAGGACTTCATCCTTTAATCTTCTCCACAGAAGATTTTCTAGCTTCCTGTCTAACAGAATTAGGGAATAAATTTGACTGCTCTTTTCTTTTGATCAGTCTTATTTTTCTCTAAGTCAACCACTTTTCCCAGGCTTAGAAGTTCCTTCATGAGGCCAGATACTTACTTTCTGTCACTCATTCATTTTGGGATCTTCTTATTCTAAGTTTTGTAGGTTGGGTAATTACCCAATTTTCCTTCTAAAACTTAGTTTTGCCAGGTACAAATCCTCTTCAGAGGGTTTTTTGGGTTGACTTGCTCAGGTTTCTGGACCTGGGATCTAGCCTGATGGGGTTCTTAAGACCTCTTCCCTAGGTAGAGTTCCTCTGCTATTAGGGGAGATCTGAGATGGACCTTAGGGTCCTTATTTCTGTGGGATTTTTTCCTTCAGTCCTGTTTTGTTGATCACTTATTCAAGTTCATTGACAAGGCAATACTTTCTCAGTGGTCTTTTTCATCCACCATTCTTTGGACATCTGTTCAATGGGTCTTCTAGCTCCATTTTAGCTAGTTGATCTATGGCCCTTTTTCAGCCATCTTTGCACTTTGTTTTGAGAGATTTCTTTATCCATTTCCCTCACTTGTGCTTAGTCACTTGGTAGGGTAAATTGGTCCTATTTTGGTCTTATGCTGTTTTTTGTGGTGTCTCTCTTGGGAGACCATTCCTTCTCACATATAACAGTATAAGCAGAAGCTTTTCATGTGGCCCTTACTCAAGGTGCCTCTTTTAAGCTATCTGCATTAGCCTCTTGAGGCACACCAATTAAGACCTTTTTCCTCCCATCCAGGGAGTTTTCTCTCTAACTTAGTGCTTTAAGGATGTCGTTCCTTTCCAGGTTCCAACATTCTGATGGTGGAATGCCTTCGAGAGGTAGAGGCTCAGCCTCAACCTCTATTATGGCGTCCTTCAGGAGATAAGAGTGTTGTTTTAATCAAATTTTCACTCTTCCTTCCAGATCCCTCCACTTGCCAGTGGGAGGTCAACTGATTCCAGTGGTCTCTCAGATTCCACTTTCCTGATTCTTTCAGCTCTTCTCCACAGAAGAATGCTGTTCTTTGTCATTCAGTCTCACACTGTCTGTTCACATGAGCAGTTCAAGTATCATGAGCTCCTGTTTTCCTGATTTTTCAGGGCATTATCCTTGACAAAGATATACTGGAAACCACCATTAGATTTATATCTTTTCCTGGTTTTCCAGACTATCAGGATGCAACTTATCAGTTGATCATTTTCTCAATTGGCCAGTGGACCACTTCTCTTCCTCAATTTGCCTCCTTTCTCTCCTTTGGCTCTTTTGGTTCACTCTTGCTCATAGTTTTGCTTTTGGGCAAGGTGTACCACTTTGTGGCAATGACTTATGGTCTAGCCACTAGCCTTTCAGGATTTACTTCCTTAGTCAAGGAAGTAAGGAAAGTTGGCTTTGAGGTTGGGCATCTCAGTGCACATGTGACTACAAATTGGCTCATTAGAGCCAATAGTTGTCAGAAGCTCATTTTTCAACTCTATTAGAGTTGACTTTCAACTTGGAGTGGTTCTTAGCAGGAAGTATTTAGATCTGTTTCTTTAACAGGTCTCGTTCCTGGGTCAGGTTCTTAACCTGTTTCTTAATTATCTCTCCAACTGGGCTCCTTATTTCTTTTGGCTTCCACTTGGAAACCGCTTCTTCAAGGTCGCTGCACATGACACTTCTTCTGTGTCATCTCAGGACACTTGATTTTCCTTCTCAAAGGTGCTCTGGATTTTCCATTCCTTGATCCTTCTATGAAGGTTCATTCAAGATGGTACTATCCTGGGAACTATGTCTTTGCATACCTCCCTTTAATTCCCTAGTTTTTACATCTACTTTCATGGATGTTTCACTGCAGGGTTTGGGAGTTCTTTGTGCTCTGTGGACCACTTAAGGTCTATTTTTGATGTAGCAGTCCAGTCTGTTCATCAGTTCTAGAGCTCATAGCTGTCCTTTTTGCTCAGACATTTGTTCCTGTATTATCCTTTCATCAAAGGATCATCCTTTCAGCCTCAAACAACTCAGATGTGACTTGTTCGCAAGACATTTGTTCCTCACTTGTCTTTTCTTTAAGGGATTCTTCAGATAGTCCAGGTAACACTGTTGTCTGGGCTTTCTTTATATCAAGACAGCTTCCACTCTTGGGACATGTGTATTTTGGCATCTTTTGCCATTATTTTTTCAAGAACAAGTCTGTTCTTCCACCTACTCATGTTCCAAGGGCATGAATCCTTGGCAGACCATCTCTGGAGGTCTTTTCTCACCTTTCATATAAGGTGGCCCCTCAATTCTTGGATCTTCAGATGGTAGTCTCAGACTTCTCATCTTATTTAGATCTCTTTTGTCATGTGAATCAATCACAAGCTGCTCTTGCATGTGCTTTCTGTGCTAGATCCTTAGGCTCTGGCAACAGATGCCCTGGAGTGTTTTGGTCCGGAGTACTTGTTTTACTCCTTCCCTCCTTCAGCTCCTTGTCCTCTATGGCCAGGAAGTTAATCAACTTTCAGAGCTGTATCATGCTTCTTGTAGCCTTCCTTGGTAATTGCCAGGTTTTGGCCTCAAGATCTCCTGTAAGAAAGCCTTTGGCTCTTCCTCTTATTTTTCTTTAACAATCTCATCGAGAGGTTGTTATTTATTTTTATGGAGTTTCTTTCTTCAAGCCTTGTGGCTGAAGTCTCCTTACAGAAGAATGTTCATAGGAGGGGTCCTGGAGGATTTTAATCCTCCACAACTGTCTATGAAGCAATGTGGAACTGCTTCAAAAACTTGTGAGAAACATGGCCACTCTGCCATGCTTCAACTGTCCCATTTATTGCTATTTGTTCCTATTTAGGAATTATTTTCAGACAATAGGGATACAGGTCAGCTCTCTCCATGTACTTCTTGGAGTTGGGTTCTTATAAGGAGCTAGGAAGTCTCATTTAGAGCTTCTTTAAGTCCAGAATTAGGGTAGTCGTCACCTACCTGTTTGGTACTTAATCCTTGGTTCTGCACCCTCTTACCAAGGCTCCTCTTGAACCCTTATCATTTACTGAGCCAAGTTTTTCACATTTTAGACAGTCTTTCTTACTCCCTTTGGGAAGGAGAAGGAGTGATTTTCATTCCTCTATTTAGAGGTTTTCTCTCACTCTCTAGGGATGGCCTAAGTCATCCTTAAGTCAGATCTTACTTTCTTGGCTTAAGCCAGTTATCTTCAGAAGGCTCTTCCTGCTTTGACTTTTTGTCTTTGGTCAGGATGACTTAGAGGACATATCCTTTTTTACAGTCAGATTCCTAAGATATTATCTATCTAGCTATTCTGATTTTCTTAGAAGGATTTCTTCTTGGTCTTTCTTCTGAAGTCCAAGAGGGTGATATTGCTGCTCAGACAATATCTTTTTGGATATTATTTTATCCTTTATTCTCTCAATCTCTGTTCCACAGAGAATGCATCTCTTCATGGTGTCAGGGTTCATGATGTCAGGGCACAGGCTGCTTCCTGGTCCTTTAGGGGTGGAATCCCACTCCTAGACATGAGATCCTGCACGTGGAAGAGCCATTCCACTTTTACATCCTTCTACTTTAGGAATGTAGTTCTCAAGAAGGGGGATTCCTCTTGGAATCCTTGCACTTCACTTATTTTCCTTCAGAGATGTTGTTCTTAAGAATCTCTATGATTTCTTAAGTGGAGTGGACATCCTTTTCCACTCAGCCATTACTCTCTCTTCTACTTAAATTCCTCAATTTAAGTCTATCTGAAACTTTTAGTTTCAGAAAAAGGGGGGTGGCATTTCCCTTTTAGGGAATCTGTTCTTCATCTCTATTTTCAGAACCGTGCTTCTTAGTGCCTCTGGGCATGTTCCCATTCTGAGCACAGGGCATACTTATGCCTTCTCCTTTGAGCTGACCTAATAGGGTGTAGACAGCAGTGTTGAAGTTAGTGCAGTGGTTAATGCTACTCACTTAACTCAGTGGAGTTTTTGCTTCAGCACAGAGGTTTTGGGTTCAATTGCATTGCACTAGGAAGTATCCTTTTGTAGCAATTTAACCTTAGGGCGGTTTTCCTCAGTCTGTCTTTTTCCCACCATCCTTCCATGTGGGCATTCAACCCAAGTGTTTTCATATGGTAGAGTATATTTACATTTTTATGAAATAAAATTTCATATTTTTAAATGTAAAATGCATTTTTATGAATAAAAATGTATATACTTACCATATGAAAACAGCAAATCACCCTCCCGCCTGCCCCGCTTTTAAAGACCTTTTTCCAGCATTTATGTTTATTCACAAAAAGAATGAACTATTTCTGTATTACTGCGCATGGCAGAGTGAATTAGGTCACCAGAGGTAAAAGGTAGCAAGTACATAGGTTTAAAGAGGGTCTCTCCTCATATTTTAAATTCTATGTACGATGTATGTGGCGGTCACTGAACGCCAAGCCACGCTTACCCAAGTGTTTTCATATGGTAAGTATATACATTTTTATTCATAAAAATGCATTTTACATTTAAAAATATGAAATTTTGTAAATTTTTTGTATGCAGAATAGGATCCAGATTTTTTCAAAAATGTAATACTTCCTTTGGATAGACCATAAGCCAGATGTTTCAAAAATATAGTTCTTCCTTTGGACAGGCCGCGTGTACAACTTTTCCTCCAAAATTACAAGGCCCAGAGACATGCTGTTTTTTTTAAAAGATACCTTGTCATATTTTCAGAGTATCAATGTTGAGTGAATCAGTTGTAACTCAAAAACTATTGCATGTAAAAACTTTTCTTTAAATACCTTATTCACTTTCTTGTGGGTCAGCTATAACATAGTGAAATTGTAGACTTATAGCTTGTGGCATAGTTGAGCAATAGCTACTTTCGGGTTCTCACTGTTGAGTTAATCAGTTGTAATGTGAGAACTATTGCATTTACAGTGTTTTGTTTATTTAAATATGTTGTTCACTTACTTATGGGCCCGCTATAACATAGTAAAATTACAGACATGTAGCTCATTGTAAAGCAGAGCAATAGCTACTTTGAAGTTCTCACTGTTGAGTAAATTAGTTGTAACTCGAAAACTATTCCATCTAGAGAATTTTGTTTAAATACATTATTCACCAACTTATGGGTCAGCTATAACATAGTAAAATTGTAGACCTGTAGCTAATGACATAGGTGAGCAATAGCTACTTTAAGGTTCTCACTGTTGAGTAAATCAGTGGTAACTTCAAAACTGTTGCAGTTTAGAGTATTTTCTTCTAATGTGTTATTCACCTATTTTTAGAAAATTTAGTTTACATGTTATTCACCTACTTATGGGTCAGCTGTAACATGATGAAATTGTAAACCTGTAGCTCATGGCATAGTTGAGCAATAGCTACTTTGACATTCTCACTGTTGAGTAAATCAGTGGTAACTTCAAAAATATAACATTCAGAGTATTTTCTTTAAATATGTTATTCAAACTTGCAGACCTGTAGCTCATTGCATAGAAGAGCAATAGCTACATCCAGGTTCTCACTGTTGAGTAAATCAGTTGAAATTTGATAACTATTGTTTTTACAGTATTTTCTTTAAATATGTTATTCACCTACTTTATGGTCAGCTATACCATAGTAAAATTGCAGCCCTTTTTACTCATTGCATAGCTGAGCAATAGCTACTTTGAGATTCTCACTGTTGAGTAAATTAGTTGTAACTCGAAAACTATTGCATTTACAGTATTTTGTTTAAATAGGTTTCAAACTACATTTTACTCCTAAACAGTTAATATGGTACTTCTGAATACCATTTGCATTTTTTGTGTCCTTTTCTTCTTTCACTTCTACTCTGAAGCTCAAAGCATAGTCAGCTGACACAGAGCCTGTTCACGGGCAATGATTGCTTGTTTATATTATTGTTACCTTATTGCTAGCAACTTTAAGATATGACTATTTACTTAAAGCCTCTGAAAAATTTTGAGTTTTCTGCAGTTTGGCTGCCCTCTTGAAGTTAGACAGAAAGTAAAAATGTCATTTATCTCCAATACTCTTAGAGATAGAGTTGTAGAACAAATTTTAAGGGAAATACATGACATTTTTACCCCGCCGCCCTTAATTGGTTTCACCCATGGTGTCCGGATGGGCGGGAGGTCGGGCGAGCGGGCGGCGGGAAAAAGTTTGTCCGGGCTGTATCTCAAAAACTGTAAGGTGTAGGAAGTTGACACTTGGTAGGGACATTGGTTAGGCTGTGTAGGTGTGCAACGTCATGGTCTGACCTTGATTTGATCTTTGACCTTGCTGTAGTGACCTTGAGTTTGAAAATCTTGTCCGGGCTATATCTCGGAAACCGTAAGGTGTAGGAAGTTGATACTTGGTAGGGACATTGGTTAGGATGTGTAGGTGTGCAACGTCATGGTGTGACCTTGATTTGACCTTTGACCTTGCCGTAGTGACCTTGACCTATAAAATCTTGTCCGGGCTATATCTCGGAAACCGTAAGGTGTAGGAAGTTGATACTTGACATTGGTTAGGGGTGTAGGTGTGCAACATCATGCTCTGACCGTGATTTGACCTTTGACCTTGCTGTAGTGACCTTGACCTATAAAGTCTTGTCCGGACTATATCTCGGAATCCGTAAGGTGTAGGAAGTTGATACTTGGTAGGAACATTGGTTAGGGGGTGCAGGTGTTCAACGTCATGGTCTGACCTTGATTTGACCTTTGACCTTGTAGTGACCTTTAAAATCTTGTTGCACCTTTGGGTCTGTCTTTTGATGCAGATTAAGCACTGTTAAAGTCATATTAGAATTCATTAGAATTTTACTTTTACAACTTCCCATTGTAACAGATGGAATTTCATCAAGTGAGCCACAGATTTTGCTCCAACACCACACATAAGCATTCATTGAATGTATTACCACTTCTGTATGCATGGTAATATTCAAAACATCTAAACCATAATTCGGCCATGCCAGATGCAGATAAAGAATACATGCATTATCTTTCTCTTAGACATTATTTTCTCTATTTAAACATTGTTTGGAGCTGTGTATAACTGACAGTGCTCTGAAAGTGTCCTGAACTTTGTACTGACACACTACTTCTATATCTCATGGTGTTAAAAATATTTCTATAGGCTGTGGGGTACGGGAATCTCTGATGCTATTTTTTATTTCTGCCTAACTTCAAGAGGGCTGCCAAAATTCAGAACAACTCAAAAATTATCAGTGGCTTTAAGTCAGTAGGTATTACAGGCGGAATTTTCAACTTGCTGAAAATGGGTAATTTTCCTGTGAAAAATTAAATCTGCCGCCCTGCATAGTTTCCTACCTCAAATTACATTCAAAGGCTCTCAAAGCAAAGGATATAAAAGCCAAAAACACAAAATCTGAGACTTTATGTCCCAAGTGTAATAGAGGGTTCAGAATATTTTAAGCTTTCTGATTGCTGCCTAGTATTAAAAAAGTTAATATATTGCTCAATTATGGTGCAGTTGCTATCAAACTGTAATCAGCTCAAGATTTTGATTGCATTAAGATGTACATAAAATCACACCTTACTGCAGTAAATAGTTTTTTCTTAGCAGCGATGACATGCGGAAGGACCAAAAAAAAATTGTTGAGGTGGTGGTTTTTAATGTTCAATGAACTTACAGGAAATCGCGGGCTGGGAATCTTATGGAAGGGTCTTATTTAACCTTTGACACCTGCTTTAGGGTCACACTATGTTTGTTTTCTGAAAAGGCCTTATATCTTCCTTAGAGATTTCCTTTCAGAAGGGAAAACTTAGAAAACCTTTTTGAAGCCTTTTAAATTGGCTATGAGGGTATATGTAGGTAAGGCCTTGGAACCTATTCATTTTGGCCTTGGCCTTCCACTATGAGATAAGTAGCAGCCCCCCAATAGTCAAATATGAAACATTTATCCACTTTTGGCCAGGGTTCTCACATATTGGACATATTATCATACAACAGATATATATATGTTATGTATAAGTTGAGATTTTTTTGTACAAGTTGCAACTTGTACAAAGAGCCTGTCCAAATCTCAACTTGTACATAACATATATATATGTATAATATATAGATATGTCCTCCATACGCATTCTGAAATATGACCTTCAACCTCTCTTCAAGGTCATGACTGACCTCAAAATGGTGACATGTCAGCCAATATTTATAGAGAGATTTTTTTTTCTTCTCCTTTTATAGTGCATTTTTTATTGGTCATAGGGGTTCAGAATGTTAAATGAACTTGTACATAATTATGGGACAGGAATCGTATGGAAGGGTCAAATTTGAACTTTGACCCCCTTGTTCAAGGTCAAAGGGAAGTTGCCATTTAAAAAGGTTCAGACTTCCTTTCTTATTACTCCTATACTTTGATTGTACTTGCCATGTACTGTCCAGGGATATGCATTGTGATATTGATAATTCTAGTTAGTGAGACATATCCAAGGTCAAATCCAACTACATTGAAAGATTCCCAGCCACATTTTTTTCACATTTAAAATATCTGGGATTAATACGAGCAAGTTCTAAGCACTTTTAAGTTTGCTTACCTTCATTTATTCTCTGTGGGACCCAAGGTCAAATATTCGAAAGTTAAAAGAGTCCTAGCCCAAGATTTTTCCTATACATATGCGACATATCCCAAACCTCTAGGATCAATAATATGTACTGTAAATACTTTGAAATTTGAATACCCTCATTTGACCTTAAAGGAGGAGTCCAAGGTTAAATCTGATCATATCAAAAGTTTCCCACCCATAATTTCTTACAGATGGAACCAAATCCATGGGACTAATAATTAGTATGCTATAAGCATTTTTAGTTTGGATACCCTCAGTTGACCTTAAAGGAGGGGTCAAAGGTCAAAATGAACCACAAAAGAAGAATCTAACCCCATGATTTCATAACTGACCACATTAAAAGATCTCAGCCCATGATTTCCTACAAGTTGGTTTGTGATCCCAAATCTCTTGTGACGAATAATAAACAATATCACAGCAAGTTTGACCAGAATTGACGGAGTGCCTTTGTGATAAAAAAAAAACAGTAATCCTGTGGTCCAAACTGAGGATACACAAATGTAAACCATCATTTATTAAGTATGAGCTGTAGCAAGACTGGTGCTTCTAGAGATCACTGTTTTCTGGGGTGTTTTTTCATTTTTTTTTTGTCACCAGAATTTCATGAATTGTGAAACATGAAGAGTACCTGTCTCGTCAGTAAAGTTAAGCAGAAATGGCCTATGTTAGTACTTGGATGGGTGACCTTCTGAGTTTTAATCCAGTCATGGGATGTATCTGAATTTATCACCAGACTTTCAAAGTTTAGAGCACTATTTGTGTCTTTGATGACTTTATGGCTCGCAAATGTAGACCAAAAAACTTTTTGGCCTCATTTTTTTGGATATAAGCCACCAGAGCAGTACCCTCAAAGTTGATAAACCAAAGTAATTTTTGGAACTTTGAGGTAACCGTAAAGTGGGGATCTTTCTGGGGCCCACATAGACCCACATGTTAAACAAAATCCATGTCACTTTTGGAATATTAAAAATTACAGAAGAAACAATGAAATCACTATAGTTATCTTTGAGACTTTAAGGTTACCATAAAGAGTGAAATCTTCCCAAGGCCTAAGTACACTCACATACAAAATATACATGAAATCCACTATGTATTTTTTAAGAAATTGTCCAAATAAAGAAAACATGACAAACGAATGCAATCGCGCACGCACAGGCTACATTTTATTATGGTGCACTCTGTGAGAGATAAATAGGAGTCTGGTTGCCAACTTTAAAAAAATAAACTTATTCCAGGGTTGAAATCATGTCACAACATACACATGTGCATCACTTATGAATCATCAAAGAAAAACCCTGCTCTAAACCAGAAAAGCTGCAAAAAGTCATTTCTTTTCAGTATATTGTGAAAGTCATGTAAGGGTGGGTGTAACCAAAATATACATTTCTCCCATAAATTGATTGACAAGCTTTTCATGTTAGTTAATTCAAACAGCCAAAAAGAGAATTTGTCCACTTATCAGATTCTAGGATTGTGAGGTACCGACACTAACTTGGTCTATTTGTTTAAAACCACCCTTATCCTTAAATAATACCTTAGATAAAAAAAACCTTGAAATTACTTAATCTCTAACCATTTGAGATATTTGGAAAATTAAAAAATACTACAAAAAGAGCACAAAATAGAAAATTTTAATCATAAATTCATTTTTAACTGTTAATATCTTACATAACAAGACTAATGCATTATGGATAACTGGTGCCAGATCAAAGCGCCCCTTTCCCATACTTTTTCTCCTCTGAGTATGGGGAAGAGGGGAAAAGAGTTCAGTTCTTGGGATTCAAGGGAAACAGAGTGAATCTAGATCAGTGACCCAAAGCCCAGCATCCTGAGCAGCTAGATTAAGGATCCTATATACAAGATTAAGTGCCCTATATATAACAGACTTTAACTTAATTGGGGAAAAAGACAAAAAAACTTTTAAGTCTAGTGGTAAATTCACTGGGCCACCACAGAATCAAGGCCAAACAACAGAAAAGGCCATCCTGCAGGACCAGTCTAGTACTGTGCATTTACCAGGTGATGCATCATACTTCCTTCCTGTCCACACAGCATGATGTCATAGCATCTTTTTCATTGTCTAAACCTATGTAGACCTCAAGTAAGCTGATAGCAACATCGGTGGAGAGGGCCTTGTGTGTCCATTGGGTAGGGTATTAACTTATAAAAATTTAATTATTAAATTTGCAATTTTATTTCATTGATAAATCCTACCCAAAGAACAATTACTGAATAACTACTGCTTGGTAGGTGGGTCAGTTACTAGGGACTTTAAGTGAACTCAAAAATTAAGGCCAAGGGTGACCCGAACATGGCCCAGGCTGGTATCATAGGTCGGTTACCAGTCTCCTGGCTGCCGGCAGTATAACAACGTCCCCCATCTAATTTTACAGACCTGCTCTGAGGTAGGAGAAGAGAGGTATGAGTTCAGTCCAAGGAAATAAATCTCCTGAAGGAAGCACGTCAGTTTTTTTACTCTATACACAACATATATACTTTGTACATATATACAAATCTATTCTGTCGTAAGGGCCACTGGTGGATCTGCTGAGCAGCCACTACTGGGCCCAGATGAAAAAGCTCTGAATCAGCCTGAGCCACATCCTTCAAATAGAACAGTCTGAATATATTGGGTGACTTCCAATGGCAAGCTGATAAAATTTGTTCTAAGGAAACTCCCAACTGGAAGGCCTTGGAAGCAGTAAAGGCGCTCACATAATGGGCTTTAACCTGATGTAAGGTGAGGGCCTCTTGTTACAGAGCTTATAGCATAGGATCACAGTCTGCTTGATCCATGAGGAGATAGTGGAAGAGGAGATATCCTTGTGAAATCCTTTCTTGAAGAGAACAAAGACCAACTCCTTGTTCTACCTAAGGTCTGAGGTCCTGTCCAAATAGTAGCGCAGTGCTCTGACCAGACTTATGGATCTGTCAGACTTGAGTGATATATCCAGTGTTGGGACCAGGGCTACAATCACCACTGGGGCCACACTGTCTAGACCTTCCTTGGCCAGCTGGCTTTAGAAAGAAAGCTGGGTGAGGGGTACAGGGACCACTCTGACTTGTTTTGCCAAGCATGGATCTCACTCCTGCGTTTGCCTGAGCCCAAAGCTAAGAGGCCTCTTAAATGGGTTCAAAAGGAGCCTTTATGAGTTGGTGAGGCACCATTGAAAAGTTCCAGGAGGGGAATGCCTCTCCATCCCTTGGGTCTGTCTCTGTGGAAACTATCCAAGAGACGAGTGAGATTCTCATCTTTGCTGACACTAATGGACGAATTTCCCAGTTTTTGCAATAGCTGACCTATAGCCATTAATGGTACTTGGCTGCAACTTCCTCTCTTGGAACAGATACAGCAGTAAGTTGGCTATGGACTTTAAAGGTGGTGCTCTGAAGTTTACCTGCTTACTGAGGCACCACTTTGTAGAAATGGTCCACTTTGCCTCATAGACTACTCTGGTTGATCCTCTTTGACGAGCCTCAATTTGTGCTGCCACTGCTTCAGAGAAGCCCTGCTCTTTGATTGTTGAGGCTCTAGCAGCAAAGCATGTAGGTTTAGGTTTGACAGATTCCTGTGAGGGGTCTGATTAAGAGTTGTGTGAGCAGGATGGGCAGGGACAAGGGAATCTTGCTTGACATGGCCACTAGGTCACAGAAGCAGGGCATGTTGGGCCACCCTGGAGCAATCGGGAAGATTCTTCTGCATGGGTAGTCCTGCAGCTTGGCTACCACTTTGCCCAAGTTGGCTACTGGTGGGAAGGCATATTGGTCCAGATCCTCCCATGGAAGGCTGAGTGCATTGACTGCCCAGGCCAGGGGATCTAGAACTGGTGACACAAACTGAGTCAGTTGTTGAACCTCTTAGTAAATAGATCTATTTGGGGTTGAGGCCACCTGTTGCATTTTGACTGGAAGACCTCTGAAAGGAGAGATCACTCTGTCTGGATGGTCTGGCCTAGCCTAGATAGCTTGTCTACTATCACATTCAGCCGGCCTGGAATGTGTCGGGTCTTGAGAGTAACCTGTTTCCTGGAACACCAGGTCAGGATTTTCCATAGAAGGGCACACAGTGAGCCCAACCTCATGCCTCCTTCCTTGTTTATGTAAGCATCCACTGTGGAGTTTTTGGTTGCTACAAGAACTATCTTGTTCAAGCAGAGGTTTTGGAACTCTTTTAGGGCCAAGAAGACCGACTTTAGTTCTAGGTAGTTGTGCAACTTGCTTTCTGCAAGGGACCAAGTTCCCCTTGCAGTGTGTTCCCCTAAGTGAGTGCCCACCCTTCTTTTGTTGCATCTTTAAAAATTTGCAGAGCATGATTGAGAGGGTGTAGAAGTTGGCCTTTCAAGTGTCACTGTATGGCTCTCATACGAAGCCGGCCTAAGTTGACTTACTTTTCTGTGGCTGTCAGTAAGCCTATCAGAGACTGGGCAGGTGGGCCTGGACATCTTTGTGGTTAAGGTCTACCAACGCTTCAGCCTGTGTCTGACATCTTTGTGGTTAAGGTCTACCAATGCTTCAGCCTGTGTCTGACCTTGCCCTCTTTCAGGTCAAACTGGTAAGCTACAAAGTGGAAGACCTGTTTGGGGTAGTGTTCTGATTTCTTTGTGTTCACGAACCAACCTAACTCCTGACAAATTGCTTCTGGAGTTTGTGTATGCTGGAGACAGGTCTGGTGGGATATGGCTCTGACCCACCAGTTGTCTAGGTACTAGTGGATACTTATATGCTTGTTTAAAGCCATCAGATTGACCTCCTTGGCCACTACCGTAAACTCCATGGGTGCTGTGGATAGACGAAACGGTAGTGCTTTGAATTGATAGGTCTAACCCTGGATGTGAAAGCATAGGTATTTTCTAGACTGGTTTTGAATGGGTATGTGGAAGTAGGCGTCTTTGAAATCTATAGATGTCACCCACTCCCCTGCCTGAAGGGCATTCTGAATTTTTCTGCCTTGAGGATGTGATTTAGATTGCTGGGGTCTCCACCGTTTGTTTGGTTTTGGGACAAACAATAGTTGGATGAAAAACAGACAAGATTTCAGATTTTTGACCAGTTTTACTGCATTTTTTTGTCATAGGTACTTGCAATGCCTCTGTCAGGTAGAGGTTCCTGGGAGGATTTACACAGCAGCTTATGATGGTGGGTGACCTTGTCAAATTTGGCTGGTTCTGAAAGGGGAGGGCGTGTCCTTCTTTGAGGATCTTTATGACCTTTGGATTGGCCCCTAAGGCTTCCCAAGTTTCCCAAAGCTGGTGCAGTCTTGCCCCTACAGGTAGATCTAGAGAAGCAGCTGGGACATTTGTTACAGGTTGGACAAAAGACAATTGACCGACACAGGTAACTGTTCTTTGCCTTTCTTTTGTGGCTGCCCTTTTTGACAGTATGTGCATGATTTAATACAAAAGAGGACACATTTAAAGTATTTTTTATCTGGCAAGATTTTACTGTCACTTTGCAATGTTTTACAGTTTCCTGGTCAGTCGCAGTGGATAAACTGGATCATTTACACAATAATTGTCATTTATACTGTGACTGACCCCTAACAGGTCATGAAAAGTGGTGGCTTGTCTTCCCCATCTATCTATTTCTGTGGCCATATGCTCCAATGTTTTTCCAAGTGGGCTTGTCTGACTTGCTGTCTTGAGGCTTCTGCCTTTCATTTGGGTGGAAGCGACCCTTTTTATGTCAGCTGACTTGTCAGTCAGCTGACATTATGTCATCACTCTGCGGCGTGGGCGTACGCGTACGCGTGAACAACTTCTTCTCCAAAACTACAAGGCCTAGAGACATGCTGTTTTTTTTTAAAGATACCTTATCTATCGAGGATGAAAAATTGTTCAAGGCATGCAAATCTGTCTGTTCGTCTGTTTGCTAGAGACATTACAAGGGGGGTACCCCCACCAAAAGTGTGAAAATTTCAACTTTTTATCACAATTTTCTCAGTGACTATTGCAGGGATTTCTCTCATATCTTGCATATATGTACTAGGCCAGAGGTAGATTCTCTTGTGTGAGTATGAGACCTGGATCTGTCTTTTTTTTTAATAAATTTTTTTAATAATTTTTAATGCATTAAAATTCATGAAATCATGCACTAAATCACTTATAACTTCAAAAGTGTTGCATTTAGAGCATTTTGTGAAAATATGTTGTTCAGCTACTTTTTTCATAGCTACAATATGGTGAGTAAGTTGGGTGTCTGTCTCAATAGCTAAGTGAGTAATAGCTACTTTTGGGCTTTTCAGTAACTTCCATCATGAGTAAAATCACTTGTAACTTAAAAACTATTGCATTTAGAGAATTTCGTATAAATATGTTATTCAGCTACTTTTGGGCCAGCTATAACATAGTGAAATTTCAGACCTGTAGCTCATGGCATAGCTGAGTAATAGCTACTTTTAGGTTATCACTGTTGAGTAAATCGCTTATAACTTGAAAACTATTACATTTAGAGAATTTCGTATAAATATGTTATTCAGCTACTTTGGGGTCAGCTATAACATAGTAAAATTTCAGACCTGTAGCTCATGGCATAGCTGAGTAATAGCTACTTTTAGGTTATCACTGTTGAGTAAATCACTTATAACTTGAAAAGTGTTGCATTTAGAGCATTTTGTTAAAATATGTTATTCAGCTACTTTTTTCATAGCTACAATATGGTGAGTAAGTTGGGTGTCTGTCTCAATAGCTAAGTGAGTAATAGCTACTTTGGGGCTTTTCAGTAACTTCCATCATGAGTAAAATCACTTGTAACTTAAAAACTATTGCATTTAGAGAATTTCGTATAAAGATGTTATTCAGCTACTTTTGGGCCAGCTATAACGTAGTGAAATTTCAGACCTGTAGCTCATGGCATAGCTGAGTAATAGCTACTTTTAGGTTATCACTGTTGAGTAAATCACTTATAACTTGAAAACTATTGCATTTAGAGTATTTTGTTTCAATATGTTATTCACCTATTTTGGGGTCAGCTATAACATAGTGAAGTTTCAGACCTGTGGCTCATTTCATAGCTGAGTAATAGCTACTTTGAAGTTCTCACTGTTGAGTAAATCAGTTATAATTGGAAAACTATTGCATTTACAGAAATTTGTGCAAATATGTTATTCAGCTACTTTTGGGTCAGCTATAACATAGTGAAATTATAGACCTATAGCTCATGGCACAACTGAGCAATAGCTATTCTCAGGTACTGACTGTTGAGTAAATCAGCTATAACTTGAAAAATATTGCATTTGGAGTATTTTGTTAAAATATATTGTTCACCTACTTTTGGGTCAGCTATAACATAGTGAAATTACAGACCTATAGCTCATGGCATAGCGGAGCAATAGCTATTTTCAGGTACTGACTGTTGAGTAAATCAGCTATAACTTGAAAAATATTGCATTTGGAGTATTTTGTTAAAATATATTGTTCACCTACTTTTGGGTCAGCTATAACATAGTGAAATTACAGACCTATAGCTCATGGAATAGCGGAGGTCCTCAGTGGCCTAGTGGTTAGCAAGTTTGGCATCTAATCATAGGCTGTCACCTCTGTGGGTTCGAGTCCCACAAGTGGCAATTCTGAGGACCTGTCCCAATATGACCCTGGCTGTTGAACGGGACGTAAAACCCCAACTTTGACCTCATGGAATAGCGGAGTAATAGCTACTTTTAGGTTATCACTGTTGAGTAAATCACTTATAACTTGAAAAGTGTTGCATTTAGAGCATTTTGTTAAAATATGTTATTCAGCTACTTTTTTTCATAGCTACAATATGGTGAGTAAGTTGGGTGTCTGTCTCAATAGCTAAGTGAGTAATAGCTACTTTTGGGCTTTTCAGTAACTTCCATTATGAGTAAAATCACTTGTAACTTAAAAACTATTGCATTTAGAGAATTTCGTATAAATATGTTATTCAGCTACTTTTGGGCCAGCTATAACATAGTGAAATTTCAGACCTGTAGCTCATGGCATAGCTGAGTAATAGCTACTTTTAGGTTATCACTGTTGAGTAAATCACTTATAACTTGAAAAGTGTTGCATTTAGAGCATTTTGTTAAAATATGTTATTCAGCTACTTTTTTCATAGCTACAATATGGTGAGTAAGTTGGGTGTCTGTCTCAATAGCTAAGTGAGTAATAGCTACTTTTGGGCTTTTCAGTAACTTCCATTATGAGTAAAATCACTTGTAACTTAAAAACTATTGCATTTAGAGAATTTCGTATAAATATGTTATTCAGCTACTTTTGGGCCAGCTATAACATAGTGGAATTTCAGACCTGTAGCTCATGGCATAGCTGAGTAATAGCTACTTTTAGGTTATCACTGTTGAGTAAATCGCTTATAACTTGAAAACTATTACATTTAGAGAATTTCGTATAAATATGTTATTCAGCTACTTTGGGGTCAGCTATAACATAGTAAAATTTCAGACCTGTAGCTCATGGCATAGCTGAGTAATAGCTACTTTTAGGTTATCACTGTTGAGTAAATCACTTATAACTTGAAAAGTGTTGCATTTAGAGCATTTTGTTAAAATATGTTATTCAGCTACTTTTTTCATAGCTACAATATGGTGAGTAAGTTGGGTGTCTGTCTCAATAGCTAAGTGAGTAATAGCTACTTTGGGGCTTTTCAGTAACTTCCATCATGAGTAAAATCACTTGTAACTTAAAAACTATTGCATTTAGAGAATTTCGTATAAATATGTTATTCAGCTACTTTTGGGCCAGCTATAACGTAGTGAAATTTCAGACCTGTAGCTCATGGCATAGCTGAGTAATAGCTACTTTTAGGTTATCACTGTTGAGTAAATCACTTATAACTTGAAAACTATTGCATTTAGAGTATTTTGTTTCAATATGTTATTCACCTATTTTGGGGTCAGCTATAACATAGTGAAGTTTCAGACCTGTGGCTCATTTCATAGCTGAGTAATAGCTACTTTGAAGTTCTCACTGTTGAGTAAATCAGTTATAATTGGAAAACTATTGCATTTACAGAAATTTGTGCAAATATGTTATTCAGCTACTTTTGGGTCAGCTATAACATAGTGAAATTATAGACCTATAGCTCATGGCACAACTGAGCAATAGCTATTCTCAGGTACTGACTGTTGAGTAAATCAGCTATAACTTGAAAAATATTGCATTTGGAGTATTTTGTTAAAATATATTGTTCACCTACTTTTGGGTCAGCTATAACATAGTGAAATTACAGACCTATAGCTCATGGCATAGCGGAGCAATAGCTATTTTCAGGTACTGACTGTTGAGTAAATCAGCTATAACTTCGGACCAGCAAAGGGGTTGTCATCTGAGTTTGAAGCAGTAGTTTCCAAATCGGGGATATAGAACCAACCCATGAATGACTGGATTCCCCTCATTGTCTCTCGGTAAGTCTGTTCTGAGAGGGTCTGGTCTGGGTCTGTTGTAGCAGGGTCCTGATCATGGTCGGACAACTTGCCTTCTTCTACAAAGATGCTGAGTTCAGGCCGGTCGGAATTCTCACTATCAGAGTCAGTGTTGTGAAACAAGAAGGTCAATGCCTTTGGTTGATCCACACTCTGAAGCCAGTCCACTGTAACAGATGTAACAGATTTGGCAAGTTTGTCTGGGTGCAACTTGGCCTTAGAAGTGGTAGCCTTATTCTTACCTGTCTTCTTCTTCTTTCCAGCTGGTTCTCCAGAACCAGGAGACTGCAACATCCCCTGGCCATCCACTGCCCCTATTACTGACACAGAGGGATTGGGTGATTGCACCTTGTCTTTACTGGGTGTAGAAGAAAGTTCAGATTCTAACTTCTTGGCTTCACATTTTTCCTTCTTATATGTGGGTGTAGCAAGTTGTAATCTTTGTTCTTTGGTGAGAATAAGACAGAACTTACAGTCAGTAGAAGGCTTTTCCATGCATCGGTCCTTGCCTTTGCCTTTGTCCCTACATCTGGGACAAAAAGAATGGCTGTCAAAGCGTACCATAACATGGCCGTATGCTCCTCGCTTCTGGTCAGGTGAGGACGTAGTGTGCTATAAACTGACGGATATCCATTGAAACAACAGAAAAGTAAAAATTCTTAATATCCATCAAAAATTTTATCTCACAAAAATCTGTCTGCACAGCAGATGCGCCAAACAAAAAAGATGCTATGACGTCACACTGTCTACACAGGAAGGAAGTACGATGCGCCACCTGGCGAATGCACATTACTAGGCCGGCCTGGCTGGTGGAAACACAGGACGGGTTTTTTTGTTGTTTGGTGGGCCGGTCTGTGCTGACCGGATTAGCAATTGTCCATTGGATAGAATGTATTAATGCAATAAAAATACAGTTTCAAACTTTGTGACCCTTTGGTCTGTCTCTATAGAAGCTGAGGAGTCTATTTAGGCTTGCATCTCTACTGATATTTAGCGAGGGATTACCTATCTGAAGTAGCAAACCTGTAACCATCAATGGTACTGGGTTGGAGGTTCTGGAACAAATCCAGCAAATCAACTTGCTTAATATGTAGTGCTTTGAAGATTCCACCTGAATTGCTTCACACCATCAGACAAACATGTCAGACTTTGTTTCATAGACAGCTCTGGTTGAGCTCTGAGCAACCTCAACTCTCACTACCAAGACAAACTTAATAGGAGCAAATATGCAGATATAGGAGGTCCCTGTGCAGGCTCTAGTTGAATGATTGGGTCAATAGATTGGGTAGAATTGGAAGGGAATAAGGGAATTTGTGATGGCCTTATCATATATTTCAGAACCAAAGCATGTTAGGCAATACTTTTCAGGGCCAGTAGGCGTACTGACAGTTTCAATAAGTTTATGTGTAACTTCTTTTCCAGAACTGACCAACCTTCTTTCATGTGCCTGTAAAACTTTGCAGTTGGAAGACCTATAAGAAACATCTGAACTACAAAGAAAGTTTTCTAGAAGGTATCTTATCTTTAAGGTCTGCCACCTGTCTGTGATGGGTCACACAGTCCCCTTTTCTAGGTCATACTGGTAGCCTGTGAAGTTGAAGATTTGTTTGGGGACCAGTTCTGACTTATGAAAGTTCATGACCCAGCCCAGATCTTGACAAAGAGCTAGAAAAGTTTGAGTGTTGTGAAAACGGACTTCCTTGGAAGCAGCTCCTACTAACCAAATGTCTAGGTACTGGTGAATTCATATACCATTTGCTTCAACCATGAGTTTCACCTCTTTTACTAGGATTGTGAATTCTATGGTTACTGTTGAAAGCCTAAAGGGCAGTGCCTAGAACTGGAAATCTTGACCTTGATGATAAATCCTTAGGTAGTTTTTTTACCTTTGATAGAGATGAAAGCATCAGTGAAATATAGACTGAGGTTATTGACTTGTCTTTTTGAATGAAAAATCTGAAGGATTCTGGAGTTTCAATTTTGAAGATTTTGACCTTTAGAAACCAATTTAGAGAACTAAGATCAAAGATGTGCCTCCATTGATGTTCAGTTTTTGGGATGAAAAAAGCCTATTGTAAGCATGGGACCTTGCTCTGTCGCTTGTTTTTGTATGAGGAAATACATGTACATCGCCGCCTCTATTTTTGAGGGGATACCATATCCACTCTGAATGAGTAGTTGTCTGATCAGATGATGGTTAATTTTTAATGGCAGGTTGTAACCCTCTTTCTAGACCACCTTGTACTTAAAGCTTGGGCTACCCAGGCTTGGCAAAGTTTTTTCAGCCAACCTACCAAAGGGTGGATTTTTGACAACACTAGGGACATTTGACACAGGAGGAATACAGTCTGATAGATCTGCATAAAAAACATTGTTCACATACTTTGTCTATAATGCAGTTTGCTAGTACCGCTCTTCTTTTCAAGTTTTTCTACAGTAAAAATTCCCAGAAAAAAAATCATAGTCCCGTGAAATATGTTTAATGCTTTTTGAAAATATGTAAGGTATAGGGTTTTCCCGATATTACCTTAATCATCAAACAAATCAGCACATTAAAAATTTATTATTGGCCAACGGCATTTGAGCCCACACTTTGTTCTGTTCTGTACATGATTAGGACTTTGGCCTTTCTCTTATGGTTTTTGCCTTATGAAAGATACAGTAGGTGAGGGAATTGCAACAGGATTTTAAGTTTTACAGACTGTATACTGGTTTTTAGAATTACATCTAACACAAAATTCTCTTTCACAAAGTTGTTCACAAAGTTGAAAAAAGTAATGTAATTGTCATTTTAAAGATTACCCACCTGTCAGATTACAAACCCCGCGAAGCACTCCTGCCTCTTTCGGCTAGTATTCTTGCTCCCAAAAGATCTCCAAGGAGGCCCTTCAGCCTAGTGACTTGAGTGGCTTTGAGTGAACTCCTGACAACAAAATTCCATCCCATATAACTCCTCACTGCTCTCACAGCATTCCTTGAATTGAGTGATAAGTAGGTCTGCATCTCAGGTAATTGCTTTGTTGCATAGTATGTGTACGAGATAGAACATCTGATCTGAAGCAGAAAACCCCTCCTTGTTCCAGTGAATGTTCCAGTAGACAATCAGTGGACACAGAAATAGGAAGGTTGGAAGTAGCAGTTTGGCTAACAAGCACTTTAACCAAGGAAAACATCGGTTCACTGGCCAGTCAACTCCCATTAGAGAGAAAGAGCTTCCAGTTTGCCTAGGCGTGTACCCATTTCTCTTTCGTGTCATACATCTACTTGAGAACAACATCAGAGGTGACTAGAGGCAGAATTAACAGTAGTTGGAGGGGCAGTGAACAGCCTAGTAGAGTGAAGTTCAGTAGAGTGTGTTGCCAATCAAAAAGCTTGTAGGGCAGGTACAGTGTTTGGGCCCACCAACAAGCCACTAAAAGGTATTTCTCTTCACAGATTTTGCAAGATGGTGTTATTGACACACCTGACCTAGTACACAAGAGTGAAAAAGATAAAGTCATGTAACATCCACCTAGCAAGTGGTGGGACAGAGTTGGGCTCATTGGTCAGTTACCGGTGAAGTGGCGGCCGGCACTGACCAATTTTACTATCCTCCCATAACTCCTTGGTGGAGTGGAGGTGGTAGCCTTTGAGCAGGACCTGTCACCATGAAGAGTGCTGGGCAAGGTAACAGATTGCCAAGATATATGGGCTAGCAGTTGATCTCTTGGGCAGGCCCAGATGAAAGAGCTCTGCATCAGACCAGGCCACATCCTTCACATAGAACTGGGTAAAAGTGTTGTGGGATTTCCACTGGCAGCCTGATATTAGTTGTTCTAAGGAAGATCCCGAGTGAAAGGCCTTACAATCAGCAAAGGCCCTAACATCATGGGCTTTAACCTGATGTAGAGTAAGGACCTCCTGATCAGAGAGCTCACATGGTGAGATAATGGCAGGAGGGATATCTTTGTTGAAATCTTTCTTGAAGGAGACAAAGACCACCTCTTTGCTCTACCGAGGTCCTCACCAGATAGTTAGTTGCTCTAACTGGGCATACAGACTGGTCAGCCTTGATTAATTTATCCAGAGTTGGGGCCACAGCAGGAATAACTACTTGGGCCACATATTCTGGACCCTCTTTTGCCAGTTGATTCTTTGAAAGAAAACTGGGTTAAGGGTGGCGAGACACCTTGGACCAGTCCGTCTGGTGTCTGATGTTTTTGTTTAAAAAAGCATGGATCTGGCTCGTCCAGAGCTAAAAGCAAGACAGTCTTGAAAGTAAGGTGCTTCATGGGTGCCTCTTTAAGGGGGTTCAAAAGAGCCTTAGTAGTCTGGTACTGCTCGTAAGTACCAGAAAAAGCTTCCAAGAGGGGATACCTTTGGTCTGTCTCTGTGGAAGCTATCCAGGAGAAGACTGAGATTTTCATCCTTGCTGATATTGATGGGGAAATTTCCCAGTTTGTCTGCTATGGCTGATATATAGCCATCAATTGTAATTGGCTGTAGCCAATTTCACACTTACAAAAGATTTGCAGACCACGATTTCCAAGAAGTTGTTTTCTCATTCCAAACCCCTAGGACCAATGATAAGGGTGATATTAGAGCTTTTTGATATGCCCTCTATTTGACATAACAGATGTGATATGCCAGCCATTTTGTGTTTTCAAAACAAGGCCAAAATTACTCTCAGGCAAGCTTTCCTAGTCATTTACATTTTGTGTAAATCTGACACAGCTACTTGCAATATTTTAAATTTTAGAACACATCAATGATTTTCAAGCAATCAGCTATGGCAGCCATGTTTTTTTTAAAATGAGTATCATAATTTTTCACAGACATGGTTTCATAGCCATAAACATTCTCTGTAAATTTGGTGAAGATATCTTCATAACTGAATAATATATAAAGCTTGATTGAAAAATGTGACAAACGCACACATGCATGTACACACGCATTCACAGAAGTTGTTTCATAATCTCCCTACTCCGGCCTTGGCTGACTCAAGATGAAAATGCAACTGTGGTAACATCGGTTTAATAGCACCCCGTTTTCAATTAAAACTTTAAGAAAGAAAAGTATTTAAAGCATTGCCATGGCAACAGGTGTTGTCAGATAGCCTCCCAAACCTACTCAGCTGTAGATCCTGTTTGGGTTAACATATCCTGAAAATTTGGTAAAAATCCATGCATCGGCTTGAACTGTGGAACACTCACAAATGTTATAACCCCAAAATATTCAAAGCATTGCCGTGGTAACAGTTGTTGCTAGATTACCCCCAAAAACTGATCAGCTCTAGATCCTCTTGGGGTTAACATATCCTGAAAATTTGGTGAAAATCCATTCATGGATTTAGGTTGTGAAACACCCACAAACTTTAAGATCCTAAAATTTTAAAAGTTTTGCCATGACAACAGTTATTACCAGATACCCACAAAAAGCTAATCAGTTATAGATCCTCTTGGGGTAAACATACTCTGAAAAATTGGTGAAAATCTGTGCATGGGTTCTTCAGGCTGTGGAACAGCCACAAGCTTTAAGACCCAAAAATCTTAAAATAATCCCATGGCAACAATTGTTACTGGATACCCCCCAAAACCTAATCAGCATACATGGGTTTAGGCTGTGGAGGACCCACAAACTTCAAGACCCCAAAATCTTAAAAGTGTTGCCATGGCAACAGTTGTTACTGGATACCCCTCAAAAACCTAAATCGGCTCTAGATCCTCTTGGGGTAAACATACCCTGAAAATTAGGTGAAAATCCATGCATGGGTTTAAGTTGTGGAACACCCACAAACTTTAAGACCCAGATATCTTAAAAGTGTTGCCATGGCGGCAGTTGTTAACAGATACCCCCAAATAGTAATCTGCTATAGATCCTCTTAGGTTAAACATACCCTAAAAATTTGGTGAAATCCCTGCATGGGTTTAGGCTGTGGAGCACCCACAAACTTTAAGACCCAAGAATCTTAAAAGTGTTGCCATGGCAAGAGTTGTTGCCAGATACCCCTCAAAACCTAATCAGCTCTAGTTCCTCTTGGCATTAACATATCCTGGTGATGGAAATGGAAATTGGTGTGGATGGAGAGGCTTAGGGATTAAGATCACCTTGTCTAGACATTCCAGGATCCTCTAATGATTTTTAGATCCTACTTTATCAGACCCATATGGAGCCGGCCTGGGTGGACTTGCTTCTCTATAGCTGTGAGCTGCCAGACCTGGCAACAAAAGGTTGGTGACAAATTTCTGAATTTTTAAGCTTGTCTACCAATATTCCAGGGTCGGTCTGACCTTGCCCTCCCTGAAGTCGAACTGGCAGCCTACAAAAATCGAATACTTGTTTGAGCTCCAGTTCTGATTTTTCCGTGTTCACTGTCCAACTTATTTCCTTACACAGAACTACTAGGATCTGTGTATGCTCGAGACAGGTTTGGTGGCTCTGACCAACCAATCATTTAGGTACTGATGCATTCTTATACCTTTGTTTTGAGCTATCAGTTTAACCTCCTTTACGACCACAGTGAACTCCATGGGGGCAGTGGAGAGACAGAATTGTAAAGCTTTGAACTTGTACAATTGACCTTGGATGTGACAACATAGGTATTTCCTGGTCTCTGGGTTTATGGGGTATGGAAGTAAGCATCCTTGACATTTATGGATGTTACCCATTCGCTTGTTTCCAGGAAGGGTCTCATACTTTCTCATATCTCCATTTTGAATTTTTCTGATTTCAAAAATTTGTTTAGTGAGCAATAGGTCTCCACTTGTTGGGTCAGCGATATTGGTGCCTTTGCTATTACGAGAGCCTCAAATCTTGACAGTCTTTTCGACCATTTCTTGTCAAAATTCTTTATTGAAACTGCTGAGCTTGGAAGGTGTGGCTTTCTTGGACTTGTCTTTGGTAGGGTGCACAGGCTTTTCTGCAATTTCAGAGTCGACCTACCCTAAAACGGAGACAACTTCGATCTATCCAGAGGAATTAGCCATTTCCTTCTCAGATTACCTATCTTTTTTCAGTTTGTAGGTGGGGGTGGAAAACTGGGTAAGCAGCTCTTGGAAAAGGACATGGAGAATTTCGGCAATCTTGTTTCAACACAAGGATCTGAACCCTGTCCTTTGTCACAACACTGCGTGCATCTAGCATATTGTTCAAACCAAGCCATTCAATGGCCACATGCAGTTCTTCAAAACGTGTCTTAATTGCCATATGCGCCAAATAAAAAATATGCTAATCACATTCTCTAGCCAAGAAAGAAGTAGGTCACCCGCCTGGTGAATGAAAAGCATATAGCCACCTCTGCAGGTGGAGACACAGGATATCCTTTTCTGACGTTTAACTGGGCTGGTTTGCATTGGTAGTATAGCTAATTGTCCATTAGGTAAGATGCATTAATGCAATGGGTTTTTTCTGGTGTTTAGTAGGACCAGCTTGCACTAAAAATTGCATTAAAATTAAATGTAAAAAAAATAGAAAAAGGTTTATGCTAACAAAAACGAGCGGCCCACATGGAGACTTGAGGTAATAAAGCTGTAGTAGTTGTGGTATGAGACTATGGAGAAGGTAAGCTTTACTGTGTTTTGTATCTGATGGAAAAGTGGACTATCTAAAAACTATATCAGTTGAAGTATTAGACTGTAAGCAGAATGTGAACTTTATTGTGTTTTGTAGAGTGGTATATTTTATGAAAAGAATATATCATTTTTGCTGTAAATTTGGGATCGTAAATTTTTTCCAGGAGATATTTAATCCTAGATTAATAATGATAAAGATACACTGTAGTACGCTATAATTGGCTATAGAAGGGACATTCATACGTTGTATATCTTTGAGGCATTTTATGCCTCTGAAAATTCATTTTTATAAGATAAATATGCTTACGATAATCATATTTGTGAAATCCTTTATTGTTCCATTCTAAAAAAAATACACAAAGTCATGTTGTCAGATGTTATTGTTAACATTTTTAATTCACACATGACTCTATAGCTGAAATCATGAAAACTCAAGGTGTTTACATATTATTAAGGCTTTTTCCATTCTCTCAAAAACAGACAAGGCATTCTTTTCACAAGGCTCTACTTCCATGAACCTAAAAATAAATGTCCTTGTTTGAATCGTTTACTCCCCCAAAAGATTTACTGTAAGCATATCCCTTGATGAAAAGAAATTAATACATCTTGATATCCCTTATTAACCTTTTCACTCAGTGTGTACACATTATGCAAGACACATATGTTAACAAAGCACAGTGGGGCATCACTGCCCAATCAGTGAGAGTGGGACTTGCCATGAATCTGCCTCCAGATAGATATCACACAAAAGCAAATACAGAGTTGGAGGAGAAAAAAATAGAACTTATTTATTTTCAATTAGCTGGAGATACATAAAATACTGTACAAGAAAAACTGTTTATGAGAAAGAGTTTTTTTTCCGGTCATGTTCTGAAAGAAGTTAAGTCTATACATTTGACCAATTTACATAGTGTATGTGAATAAGTAGCTAGATCAACAACTCTTGTTACTAAAAAAAGCTGAATTAATTTAAGCCTTTTTTCCCAAACAGGAAAAGTTATATCCACACAATTCCACAAGAATGGAATCAGAAGAATGTGGGATTTTTTTAATATACCTAAAATTGGGAATTTATATTGTATGAACACTGATCAGCTGCAATATATTAATAACCACATCACTGAAGGCTAAATGCCTCATTTTTTTTCTTTGAAGATGCCACAACTTCAAAAATATTAGGTGGTTAGCTTTGCCAGATAACAGAAATTCTGTTTTAAGTATACATGTGGCAGGTGTGGTTTTAAAAAGTCTTTAAAAAATGAGGTGGGAGCAAAAACTATATATTTATTACGTCAAGATTATCAAAAAGTAGCTGAATAAGTTATTCCAACAAAACGCTGAAATCCTGACTGTTTTTGAGATACAGACCAAGTACCCATTTAAAAAAAAAATACAAAAATAAAACACCTCCCATTCAGGCATCTATCGTCCGATTGATCAGAAAATCCTTTCTGACCTGCGGATTTATTTCTTGAATGTTCCTGATATATTTTATAGCACAGGTGTGTGTGTTTTTTTCCGAAACGCGAAAGGGGGTGTTTTTGAAAAATGCTTAAGGTTACCTTAAGTAAAGCTCAAGGTCTCCGCAAAGTATCCCAAAAATTTTCCCGCCCCTATAGTTTTAAAGAAAGAAAGGAAGGAAAGAAAAATTTGAAAGGCCAAAAAGTTATTCAAGGGAGACCACAATCTGGCGTTGTCGGTGAAAGGACAAACTTATGTGAAAACAAATAAGCGCCCCTGACAGGCCGCTTAATTACATATGTAACTGGAGTACCTCAACGCTCAAAAAATAAGCTTCTAATCAGTCTAACTGGTTCCAAGATATTTGTGATTTTTAAAAATACCACAAAATTTCTTTTTTGATATTTTTTACTTTTCATTCATTTACTCAGTATTCCCCAGTACCCCGTAGTCAAAAATAAGCTTACAACTAGAAATATGACGCCCTGTTAAGAGTAGCTGCAGCATATGAAGAGAAACATGAGACCACAGAAGAAACCGCATCATGTATAATGTCCACCCCATGAACGTAAAGCAACAATTATACAGTAGTCTTACAAGACTCTGTTTTGTTTGTAAAAAATATCAATAATGATAAGATGTTTATTACATGCAATCATTCTATCTCAAATGGTTTTCGAGATAAACAACATTTTCGATTTCTGCCAAAATTCAAGATGGCAGCCAAAAGATGGGAAATTCCGCATTTTTCAGAGGCATTACATCTAAGGTAACCAGTACCCAACAGGTCCAAAATTTGCTTGAAATCGCTCTATCGCCAATGGTTTCTGAGATATTTACGAATTACTCACTTTGATAGCTCATTTAACTAAAAATAGCTTCTATTCACATACAGAGATAGCTTTGCACAACAATAAACACATTGTAGCTTGGGGAAAGTAGCCGAGTCTGTGACTTTAATTTACAATAACCTGAAATATGATCAGATATTTACTCCAAATAACTAACTAGATATCTTGATGCAGTGTATCCCCAGACGGGACATGGTTGAAGCCTGGCAAAGAGTATTTCCAGCCATATAAGCGAGTTATAATCACTTTTAAGTTTGGCTATATTCGTTTGACCTTAAAGGAGGGCCCCAAGGTCAAATCCGTCCACTCCAGAAGATTCCCAGCCCATGATTTCCTATAGGTTGGTTGACCATCCCAAACCTCTAGGACCAATAATAAGCAAGTTATAAGCACTTTTAAGTTTGGCTATCCTCGTTTGACCTTGAAGGAGGGGCCCAAGGTTAAATCCTAGCACACCAAAACATTCCCATCCCATGATTTCCTTTTGGTTGGTTTATCATCCCAAACCTCTACGACCAATAATAAGAGTAATAAAAACTTTTAAGTTTGTCTATCCTTGTTTGACCTTGAAGGAGGGATCCAAGGTCAAATCCATCCACATCAGAAGATTCCCAGCCCATGATTTCCTATATGCTGGTTTACCATCCCAAACCTCTAGGACCAATAATAAGCAAGTTATAAGCACTTTTAAGTTTGGCTATCCTCGTTTGACCTTGAAGGAGGGGCCCAAGGTTAAATCCTAGCACACCAAAACATTCCCATCCCATGATTTCCTTTTGGTTGGTTTATCATCCCAAACCTCTACGACCAATAATAAGAGTAATAAAAACTTTTAAGTTTGTCTATCCTTGTTTGACCTTGAAGGAGGGATCCAAGGTCAAATCCGTCCACATCAGAAGATTCCCAGCCCATGATTTTCTATATGCTGGTTTACCATCCCAAACCTCTACGACCAAAAATAAGAGTCATAAGCACTTTTAAGTTTGACTATCTTTGTTTGACCTTGAAGGAGGGCCCCAAGGTCAAGTACTCAACCTCCAAAGCCATTTTCAATAGTTTAATGTGACTTTAATTTATAATAACCTGAAATATCAGATATTTACTCCAAATAACTAACTAGATATCTCAACGCAGTTTATCCCCATACGGGACATGGTTGAAGCGTGACATAGAATATTTCCAGCCATATAAGCGAGTTATAATCACTTTTAAGTTTGGCTATATTCATTTGACCTTGAAGGAGGGCCCCAAGGTCAAATCTGACCACACAAGATTCCCAGCCCATGATTTCCTATAGGTTGGTTTGGCATCTCACCGGGACCAGTAACTGGCTGGTGTGGGGTCTGATAAGATAAGGCTAACAGGTAGTTGGACAAATCTTGTTGGGAAAGTCTTCTTATCTATAAGCACTTTCGACCAGCTAGGAGGTCCTGACAGTAGGCTGGCTGACTGGTCTGGTAGGTTCAGACAAGTCATCTCACCAAGACCAACGACTTGTATAAGAATTTCTTCGTAACCAATTTCTCAGGCAGTAACTGGTTGGTCTGAGACGGCCACTTAGACCCTTAAAGGCTACTGCTGATCTGTTAGCCAAGTGAGTTGAAGCAATGCTCTGTAACCAGTTCCTGTTGGCTCCACAGTTCTGCAACAACTCATAGGAGCTGGCAGAACTGGGCGAATTAGACTATATCTCAGCAGTGGTAGGCTTATATGAAACTGCCTTCTTCCTGTCCACAACTGTGGAATCAGCAGATTTTCTCTGTAACCAACAAATCCTCCATTATGTACTCAACCACCAAAGCCATTTTCAATAGTTTCCATGCAATATAGTCGGCAAGAAGTGTGAAAATATCTACAAAAAGGCCAAAAATGGCCTCGGTCAGGTACTTTAGATGACCTGTGGATGACCTTGAATGAAGAGCTTCAAGGGTATTTCTTAAGTTATCATGTTCGAAAGGAAATCTCGGAGGCGGCAGCGACAGCGTGACTGTACTGAATACTAAGTATCCCTGACTTTCATCCGCAATTAGTTATTAATACAATTAGTTATTAATAACATAGCTATGGAGCTATAACACCCCAAAGCAATACCAAGCAAATTACATAGCTAAGTGGCTGTTGCTCATTTAACCAAAGAGCTACTGCTCCCAAAAGCAAAACCAATCTTCCATAGAAATTTTATTCAAATATCTTGATTCCTTTTCCTTTTAAAGCATGAAAACCAAATTGCTACTCAAACTAGAGGATCGCTCGCAAAAAAGAAGATAATGTTTTTGCATAGCAAAAACAAAGCGTCCCGAAAAGGATATAAAGGTGAGTGCTAAAGTATTAAGCAAATGCTCCTTTTCTAGCCTTATACTGTTGTGGCAACCAAAGTCAGCGCAGTCTGCTCTATGTAGCACGGTTTTCAAGATATAAGCACATTTGTGTTTTGCAATTTTTGCAAAAAATTCAAAAATTCAAAATGGCCGCTATACTTGGCGAGACAAAAATATTTTGAAAATTGGCATGGCTACTCTGCAGAGATATCCAGCAGGTCAAAAATTTTGTTGAATTCGGTTTTCGAGATATAAGCATTTTTGTATTTTGCAAAAACTTCGAAAATTCAAAATCGCCACCATTTTTGGTCAGACAAAAATGTTTGAAAACATGACCACTGTCGCGGTGTGTATCTCCCGCCAAGCATTAAAGGAGAAGAAATAGCTTTTCCGAGATATTCACAATTTTTCATTTTCGTGTGTGAAAGCTCTTCCAAACGTAGGTGAATGAGTTAATTGAGAAAAATTGGCTATCTGCAAGAGATAATTCGCATTTACTCATTTTGAGTAGGTGAGTAATTAGTTATGGGTCTGAAACTTCACCATGAGAAAGCTCTTCCAAAAGTAGGTAAATGAGTTATTTGAGAAAAATTGGCTATCTGCAATACTTTTAGAGATAATTAGCATTTACTCATTTTGAGTAGGTGAGTAATTATCTACGGGTCTGAAACTGCACCATGTGAAAGCTCTCCCACAAGTAGATGAAAGAGTTATTTGATAAAAATTGGGTATCTGCAACACTTTTACAGATAATTAGCATTTACTCATTTTGAGTAGGTGAACAATTAGCTACAGGTCTGAAACTTCACCGAGTGAAAGCTGTCCCAAGAGTAGGTGAATGAGTTATTTGAGAAAAATTGGCTATCTGCAATACTTTTAGAGATAATTAGCATTTACTCATTTTGAGTAGGTGAACAATTAGCTACAGGTCTGAAACTTCACCGAGTGAAAGCTCTCCCAAAAGTAGATGAATGAGTTATTTGAGAGAAATTTGAAAATTTTAATTACTTAAATGTAGCTTTTATAAGCTACAAGTTTACCATGTGGGACTGAATGCTTTACTGGTTGCCGCGAGGCATCACGACCAATGTCTAAGGAAAAAAGACATTTATACTTGGCCGTAGCCTCAGATTGTCGTCATGTGATCTGGCCCTTATGTTACAACTTTTCTCGAGATTTAAACCCATACCCCTCAGCTATAATACAGCGGGGAGGCAGGGTGGGACTCTCCTCAGTCCCACATGGTAAGCTTGTAGCTTATAAAAGCTACATTTAAGTAATTAAAATTTTCAATTTTATTGCGCTACAATAGCTTACCATGTGGGACTGAATGCTGAATCCAACTGTCCAGAGGAGGGATTACAGCAGAGACTGGCAGATAAGTCTGTCTTTTTCTTAGAATTTTGATAATAATAGTAGAATGAAAGATCGAAAGTACCAGTCTGAGTCCCGTCTATAGGGCCGCAATCCCGAAGACCGGGCCTGTAGAAGCCAAAAACCTGAATGAATGACAGTGCTAAAAAACTGTCAGGGTGTTTGACGAGAAGGAGATGTGTACCCTAGATACACAGACGGGGTCAGTCCCAAGGACGATCACGGAAGAACCCGAGCTTAAGGCTCGGGTACTGACTAAAATGACAACCTTAAGGTCCTTAATACAATGTACAATTATAATGATTTAAAGATTAGATAGACCTTACCGGATACACCCTGATGAGGTAGACGTATACCTAGACCCTGGGCTTAGACTCCTGAAGACTTGGTTGTAGCGGATGTGCCCCCTCCCCCCCATTCTTTTGTTTCCGAGGAAGACTGGACTGAGGAGAAGGGTCTAGGACCTGTTGTGCCGCTACTACTGGTCCCAGATACAGATTGTTGTCATTGTCCGACCAAGTAACATCTTTTAGATAAAAATTGGTAAAAGTGTTGTGAGCTTTCCAGTGACAGGCTTGCATGATCTGGTCCACCGATACCCCACCGTAAAACGCCTTAGAGGTTTCGAAGGCCCGAATGTCATGTGCCTTGACATGGACTAAATCCAAGGCTTGCTGGTCTGCTTGTTTATAACAAAGTAGGATGGTTTGTTTCAACCAAGAAGAGAGAGTAGCGGGTCTGATGACTGATGTATGTCCTTTCTTGAAGGAAATGAAAAGGAAGTACCGGGAACCTCTTAGGTCCTTGGTTTGGTCCAGATAGTACCTCAGGGCCCACACCGGACACAGGGCCCTGTCTTCTTGAACTGTCTATCCACAATGGTAGTCAAAGCAGGGATAGTCACCGGAGACACACTTTGAGAATCTTCTCTTGCTAGTTGGTTTTTGGCTATGAAGTCAGAAGAAGGGAACGAGGAGACCTTTTCCCATTGGCCTTGATTAGATACTTTGTTTGCAACCCAGGCATGGATTTCGCTGCGGCGCTTGCAGGAGGCCAAAGCTAGCAAGAAAGCAGTTTTGAGAGTGACATGTTTGAGGTCTGTGTCTTTCATAGGCTCAAAGGGTGCTTTTGTGAGCTCATTGAGAACAACAGACTTGGGGAGATTTCTGGAACTTTTGGGGCGATCCCTGTAGAAATTGGAGAGCAACCTATGAAGGTCCTCATTATGAGCAATATGTTGGCCCAATGGGCCCAAGGTGTCAATAATGGAAGTCCTGTAACCATCAATGGTGGAGGGGCACTTGTTAAGGTCTTGGTACAGATACATGAAATCTGAGATTTGTTTCACAGATGGAGTGGAGAAATCCACCGAATTTTCGCTGCGCCTGTTAAGGTCTTGGTAAAAATATATGAAGAAATCTGAGGTTTGTTTCACAGATGGATTTTCTCTGCACAATTTTTCAAATAGGGCCCACTTGATTGGTAGATGGTCCTTGTTGATGACCGCTGAGGTGCAGCAATTCTCTCTGTCACCTCCACAGAGAAGCCTTGTTCTTGGAGTTGTCCACTCCTAGACACCAGGTGTGGAGGTTGAGGTGCTGCGGGTTGCTGTGGAACACGTAGTTGTGGAACTGCTTGAGGAGTGTTGTCGACACAGGGAGCTGCAGTGGGATCTCTGTTGAGAGCTGCACTAGGTCCCATAACCAGGGCATCCCTGGCCAGCCTGGGGCTATTACTATGATTAGGCAATGGCATTGCCTGATTTTTGGATCACCTTGTGAAGGAGAGCCGTTGGAGGGGAAACATAGGCAGTTTAGAGCATCTATGTCCCAGGCCTTGGGGTCTGGGATAGGAGACACGTACAGTGAAAGCTTCTGGTTCAGATGAGTGGTTAACAGGTCCACGTGGGGAGTGAACCACCGTTGGCATATCTGTTTGAACACTTGTGGATGTAGTGACCATTCCGATGACTGGACCTGATTCGACCTGGACAGCAGGTCGGCCATCACATTCAGGCACCCTGGAATGTGCCTGGCTTTCAATGTTATGTGAAAGTGATGGCACCAGGTCATGATTCTCCACAGGAGTGCGCACATCTCCGCTGAGTGTGTTCCTCCTTGTTTGTTTATGTAAGCTACCACAGTTGAGTTGTCCGTCGCAACTAGCACTGTTTGGTCCTGACACTGGTCTTTGAAGTGTCTTAGGGCCAGAAAGACAGCTTTCAATTCTAGGACGTTTATGTTTAGCCCTTTTTCCTGGGGTGACTACAGACCTTGAGTAGAATTTTGTTCTAAATGAGCGCCCCAATCTTCGTTTAAGGCGTCTGAAAGAGTTGGATACTGTGGTCTTTGGGATGAAGGTCTGAGCCTTTCATCACGTTTGCAGGCTTCTGTCCAAGGAAGGAGGCTGTCCAGTGGTTGAGGAAATTTCCAGTGCTCCTTGATGTGAAACTGAAGGGGCTTCATGTGAAGTCGTCCCTATGGGACCAATTTCTCCGTTGAGGCTAACAACCCAATTAGAGACATCAAACATCTTGCAGTCAAAAACATGTTTTGACTTGAGGTATAGGATAAAATCCTGGTTTGAGCCATCTCTCTTGAGTGGGTTTTACAAGGGCTGAATCCCGGTGGTATTCATAACCCACGAACAAAAACACCTGAGTGGGATTCAGTTCTGATTTTTCCTGATTGATGATCCATCCCAAGGGCTGGGTTAGATCTACCACTGCCTGAGTGTTCACTAGGGCTTCCTCCCGCGACTAAGACCTAATCAGCCAGTTGTCCAGGTATTGGAGGAGTCTGAGACCTCTGGAGAGGGTCGTGAGCTTCAACTCCTTTACGATCGTGGTAAAGACCTGGGGGACTGTGGACAGTCCGAAAGGTAGGGAGGAGAACTGGAACACCTGAGACCTGTGGCAAAATCTTAGGTATTTCCTTGAGTGGGGATGGATGGGGATGTGAAGGTAGGCGTCCGATAGACCTATCGACAATACCCATTCCCTTGGAATCAGGGAGGTCCTGAGTTTTCATCTTGAACTTTTCCACATGTAAAAAAGTGTTGAGCCTGCTTAAGTTTATAACTGGAGTCCACCTTGGTGAGGCATGGGTACTAGAAAACAGGCGATTGTAAAACCCGAGAGATTTTACATTTTCCACCCTTTCGATAACGTTCTTTGACAGTAGCGACTGGATGCAATGGGGCAAGGCTTGGTCCTTTGGGAGGGCCTTGTATTCTGATATTATCAGAGAAAAACCGACCAAGTTGGGCTTTGAGAGGAATGGCAGTACGTAGCCATTGGTGATAAGGTTTAATATGTTGGATGAACAATTGTTTGTTTGCCAGTCTCTGCTGAAAGAATGAAGGCAACCTCCTAATGGTCAATTGGTTGAGGCTTTAAAGGAGTCATTGGGAAGAGGGATCCACGCCCTCTTCTGCTGTTGTGGACGACTGGTTACTGCTTTGTGAGGAATTGCCCCCATACAGGCATTTCCTGTAGGAGCCTCTTTTCTTGTGGGGAGCATGAAAGGGCTTATTCTGGTAGGGTCCGAAACCCTGAGAACCTTTTGAGGTGCCTTTTTTAAGAAGGAAGTCCTCGTCTTCCTTCACCAACTAATTCTTGGTGCCTGGTTTCTCCTAAGTGTGGTTGTAATAGAGTCATTTCGGCTTCGAGCCTAATCAAGCCGGTATTGCCCATTGAGTATAATTTTCTCTGGAGAATATGGGACAAGGACTACTAAGTCAAGGCCCTGTGTTGGATCAGGATGGTCTTATTCCACAGATCCAGAGACTCACAGGCTTCCTCATAACCACGTTTCGAAACTGTATCAGGGTCGGCACCTCTCCTGATCTCAGATTTGACCTGTTTGAAAAGTGTTTCAGGCTATATTGACACTTCTCCAAAGTGACATGACAGAAAGAGGAAGTCTTGGCAAAGCTAGTAGCGAAATTGAGAGTGGAAAATTCTGTCTTGCCTGATGTTCCAATTCTTTAAGAATTGGAAGAGGAACCTTGACCATAGGAGCCCAGATGACTTAGGAGAAATACAAATCTTGGCAAAGTCTGTATTCAGCTTTTGTATTTTGTCCTCATAACAAGACTGGCCTAGCTGGTACCACTTGACAGTGGAAGGAGGTGGTTGGATGTACTTACCCTCAGGTAAATTTGTTGTTTGGAAGTCCTTATCAAATTTATCAAAGGCATTCTTAATGATTTAATTGAGTTTTTGCCTGCCTTTCTCATCATCAAGGCACATGACCGCAGTTGAAGATCTAGGTAAGGATTCCCTAGGTTCAGGTAACTTGAGGATGCGTCGAAATGTATCCACCTCCTCAGCATATTGGAATGGGATGTCAGCCAATGCTACTTCCCTATAATAAGGAGGGTAGGGGTCACGTTGGGGTTTCCTTCACCAACTGTGAATTAAGTGGTCCTGATCAGGGTATGACATCCTGGAGGGCTTAGAGAACCTATGCATATGTTCAGGGGACTGATCCTCCTCTGAAGATGAGGGTACGAATCTGGCCCTCGACTTGTGTTGGCTTATCAGAGTTCTTTAGGCCTACTAGGGCTGGTTGAGGGTCATTAGAATAGTCCAAGTAGTGGTCCGAGGAGCTCGGATCTACAGCATATTGTCTAGAAGAGTGTGAATATTGTTTTGGGCTGGTCGAGGCAACCTTCGAGGGATCCTCGGCTGAACTACGACCTTGACCCGAGTCGTCTACAAGGCGACTAGAACACGAGTCGAGGTGAGAAATTTGAAGTTCCGGGGCGAACTCCACCTCCAGTGACTCGATAGCACTACTGGATTCGAGGATTTGTCCAGATCTTTGGAGGGTGCATTCATTTTGTGAGGTCTGATCCACCTCCCTTGGCTTTGTAAAGATTTCTGAAAATCTTCACGGAAATTATTGAACGTCTCCAATATGTGTATGTCGTTTTTCAAGATTAGCTGTGACACACGGATCATCGACCTTACCTGCCTCTCTGCAGGTAGGAAGGAAATAAATGCATTTGCTTGGTGTGTTCCTCCTTGAGAAGACATGCTTTAACGCAATAAAACAAACGTGAGTAGACCTCGAGTCAACAACTCGCAGAAGAAAAGCCACACACAATTTACAAAAGCGGAAGTGCTGAAAATTGGGAATGGGCTTTATACAGTAATAAATGAAATACATAAACGGGAACGTTTAACAATAATACTGCACTGAGATATAGAAAGAAAAAGGCAGTAAATACTTCCCAAAGATTGTAAGATGGCGGCAACCAACGAGAAAAGTTGTAACATAAGGGGCAGATCACGTGACGACAACCTGAGGCTACGGCCAAGTATAAATGTCTTATTTTCTTAGACGTTGGTCGTGATACCTCGCGGCAACCAGTAAATCATTCAGTCCCACATGGTAAGCTATTGTAGCGCAATAAAATGGCTATCTGCAATACTTCTAGAGATAATTCGCATTTACTCATTTTGAGTAGGTGAATAATTAGCTACGGGTCTGAAACTTCACCAAGTGAAAGCTCTCCCAAAAGTAGGTGAATGAGTTATTTGAGAAAAATTGGCTATGTGGAATACTTTTAGAGATAATTCGCATTTACTCATTTTGAGTGAGTAATTACCAACGGGTCTTTAACTTCACCATGTGAAAGCTCTCCCAAAAGTAGATGAAGGAGTTATTTGATAAAAATTGGGTATCCGCAATACTTTTAGAGATAATTCGCATTTACTCATTTTGAGTAGGTGAGTAATTAGCTATGGGTCTGAAACTTCACCATATGAAAGCTCTTCCAAAGTAGGTGAATGAATTATTTGAGAAAAATTGGCTATCTGCAATACTTTTAAGAGATAATTCGCCATCTAGCACAGTTTTCGAGATATTAGCATTTTTGTGTTTTGCAATTTTTGTGTAAAATCGAAAATTCAAAATGGCCACCATTTTTGGCGAGTCAAAATTTTTTTTTGAAAATTGGCATGGCTACTCTGCAGAGATACCCTGCGGGTCAAAAATTCTGTCGAAATCGGTCTATCTAGCACGGTTTTCGAGATATAAGCATTTTTATGTTTTGCAATTTTTGCGAAAAATTTGAAATTCAAAATGACCGCCATTTTTGGCGAGACAAATTTTTTTTTTAAATTGGGATAGCTACTCTGCAGAGATACCCTGTGGGTCAAAAATTTTGTCGAAATCACTCTATTTAGCACGGTTTTCGAGATATAAGCATTTTTGTGTTTTCCTTATTTGGAAAATTCATAATGATTAATTAATCATTAATTACTCAGCCATTTCTTAACCAATCAATGCCAAAATCTAATGATTTCCAGATTATAATAGAATGAATGTATTTGCCGAGTTTCAGGTGAATTGATAAAATCCCTTTCAAGTTATCATCCGGACAAGCTTCCCCATCGAAAAAAGACATTTTTGGTCATGTGACCTCTCTGATTGGTTGAAGTGTCACTGCAGCATATTCAAAAAAATACCCCAAGGCTACTGCATAAACCTGCCAAATTTGAAAAGAATCCGCCTAACGGTTACAGAGTTATAAGGAAAACAAAATGCGGAGCGGTCTCCCATACACAAACAAGCGTCCCTTGCGGGACGTTTAAATAGGCATTTCCCATTATTAATTTACCCCTGAATTACCCTGCATAGCATATTTGGTAAACATAGGTAAAAATACTTACCCTTACAAAGATAGCCAATTAGCTATTGTAGACATAATAACATTGCTATGGACCAATCATTGTAAAGACCTGGGGGGCTGTGGCTAGTCCGAAAGGGATGGAGGTGAACTGGAACACCTGCGACCTGTGGCAAACCTTAGGTATTTCCTTGAGTTTGGATGGATGGGGATGTGAAGGTAAGTGTCTGATAGGTCTATCAATGATACCCATTCCCCTGGAATCAGGGAGGTCTTGATGGACTCTGGAGTTTCCATTTTGAACTTTTCTACGTGTAAAAAACTGTTGAGCCTGCTTAAGTCTGTGACTGGCCTCCACCTTTGGTGAGGCTTGGGGACTAGAAACAGGCGACTGAAAAACCTGAGAGATTTTACATTTTCCACCCTTTCAATTGCGTTCTTTGACAGAAGAGATTGGATACAAGAGGCCAGAGCTTGGTCTTTTTGACGGGCCTTGTATTCTGACTGAATCAGAGGGAATCTGACCAGATTTGGTTTTAAAAGGAATGGCAGTACGTAGCCATTGGTGATAATGTTGAACTCGTCGAGTGAACATTTGTTTGTTTGCCAGTCTCTTCTAAAAGAATGGAGGCGACCTCCTACTGGTGGACTGAGGGAGGCTTTTAAGGAGTCACTGGGGGAGGGGTTTCTACACCCTCGCCCCCTGTTGTGGGGTCAAAAACGACCCCTGGAGCCTCTGAAGTTAGGTTTCCCCCTACCTGAGGAAAACAATTGGTTACTGCTTTGTGAGGAGTTGCCCTCATAGGGGGGTTTCCTGTATGAGCCTCTTCTCTTGTTGTGGGGACCACGAAAGGGCTTATTTTGATAGGGTCCAAAACCCTGAGTGTCTTTAGAGGCGCCTTTTTTGAGAAGGAAGTCTTCCCCCTCCTTCACCAGTTGAGACTTGAACAAGGAGGAATGCCAAAAGGGCGAGTTCCTGAGTTCTTGGCGTCTTGTTTCCCCTAAATGTGGTTGCAAAAGGGTCATTTCGGCTTCGCGCCTAAGCAAGCCGGTGTTGCCCATGGAATATAGCTCCCTCTGGAGTATATGGGTCAAGGATTTGCTGAGGCATGTGAGAGCTTTGTGCTGAATAAGAACAGTCTTATTCCATACGTCTAAGTACTCACAGGCTTGCTCATATCCACGTTTTCCTGCTTTCTCAGGATTGGCACCTTTTTGGATCTGAGACTTAACCTTCTTAAAGGTTGACTTCAGGCTATGTTGACACTTCTCAAGAGTGGCATTGCAGGAAGAAGAAGTCTTAGCAAAGGCAGCAGTAAAATTGAGTGTGGAAATGTTTTGCCTAGCTTGGTGTTCCAATTCCTTAAGAATTGGTAGGGGAACCTTGCCCATAGGAGCCCCAGGGGGGTTTAGGAGTTTAGGATTTTTGCTCTTGTATTTTCTCCTCATAACAGGGCTGTCCCACCTTGTACCACTTGTGAGAGTGAGAGTGCTTTTTAGGTTTATCCACGGCCTTCTTAGATGGCTCCGAAGGTGCATTAGAATTCTGATCCGATGCATAATGAAGATCAGAACCGAGACGTGGAGGAAGTGCAGGACCACAGTCCACTTCCATTTCCTCGACATGTGAGGTAGTTCTAGGTCTCGGAGGGGGTAGGTCTAGATTTACAGCACTAGTGGAGGGTCCAGGCTTAGAAGCTGAAGAAGAGGTCTGATCCACCTCTGCCTGTTTTTAGTTGTCAATTTGTCTCAGAGACAGGAAAGCTTCTAACATAGATGCCTGGAAAGAACCCATTTGCTGCTGTAAATGGATGTTTAGTGTGTTACCCAGGGATTTTTCTAAATTTGATTCAATCTTCTGCTGTAAGGCAGTACCGGGGGTGGGTGGGACAGTTTTTGCTGGTGTTTTGATGGACAATGGACTGAAGGGTAGGGGCTGAGGACGCAGGGGTGAGGTAAATAAGTTATCTGCAGCACTCTCAAGGTCTGCATTGGAACCAGTAAATGAATCCACGTCATGCCCTAAAAGATCTAGTTCATCGTGTCCCTCTTTTGCTTCTTAATATAGCGTTTTCTTTGTGAAATTTTCAACACTTGTTCTTCTGTAAAAGAATTGCATATTTCACATGGATTTTCAAAAGTGACACAGGGGTCATCACCCTTGCCAGATTCCCCACAGGTAGGGCAATAATTATGTGTGTCAAAAGCGAAGCAAAAGTGACGACACTTACTAGATCTAGGTTTATCTTTATTCGTTTGGTGAGCAGACATCTTGAAACGCAATAAAAAGATGTAGATGAAAGCCTGAACTGAGGAAAACTCTAAAAATTGCAAATTTAAAACCCTATCCAATGGACAATTGCTTTACCGGTAGGCGCGACCGGTCCCGCCAAACGCCAGAAAAAGATGTCCTGTATATACTACTGGCAGGACCGGTCACAGAGTGTGTATTCGCTAGGTGGCACGTTGTACTTCCTTCCTGTCTAGACAGCGTGACGTCATAGCATCTTTTTCGTTGTCTAAACATATTAAGACCCCTAGTAAGCTGATAGCGGGGCCGGATGGGTGGGCCTTGCCTGTCCATTGGATAGGGTATTAACTTATAAAAATTTAATTTACTTATTAAATTAATACATTAATAATAATGCATTAATACATCCTATCCAATGGACAATTGCTGAATAACTACCGCTTGGTAGGCGGGTAAGTTACTAGGGACTCAAGTGAACTCATAAACAAAACAAAGTTGAGAAGGCCCAGTTGACCTAGGGTCAGAGGACCCCCCAAAGGTCAAGGAAGGCTAAGACTAACCGGTAATCCGGGAGTCTACCAAGTTGCCCCCCCCCCTCTTTTTCTCAGACCTGATCTGAGAATAGAAAGAGAGGGCTGAGTTCAGTCCCATAAGAAATAAACTTCCCAGAGGAAGCAAGTGAGAGTTTTTTTTTTGTTTTTTGATATTATATACAATTGTACAAGCTATGTACTTATATACATATTTACATAACTCCTCATTTTTGGGCTTGGTGGTGGACCTGTTGGGCAGCCACCACTGGCCCTAAATGAAAAAGCTCTGTATCATCAGCCCAAGCCACATCCTTCAGATAGAATTGTGTGAAGGTGTTATGGGATTTCCAGTGGTAGGCTGACAGAATCTGCTCTAAGGAGACCCCTGATTGGAAGGCCATAGAGGCAGCAAAGGCCCTGACATCATGGGCTTTGAGCTGATGCAGTATGAGGGCATCCTGGTCAGAGAGCTCATAACAAAGGATCACAGTTTGTTTGATCCATGAGGAGATGGTTGCAGGTGAGATGTCTTTATCAAAACCTGTCTTGAAGGAGACAAAGACCAACTCCTTGTTCTGCCTAAGATCTGAGGTCCTGTCCAAGTAATAGCGAAGGTCTCTGACTGGACACAAAGACCTGTCACCCTTGAGTGACTTATCCAGAGTGGGGGCCAGGGCTGCTATGACCACTGGAGCCACACTTTCTGGACCCTCCTTAGCCAGCTGGTTCTTTAATAGAAAGCTGGGTAAAGGGTACAAGGACACCTTAGACCAGTCTGACTGGTGTTTGATGTATTTATGTAGCCAAGCATGGATCTCACTCCTGTGTTTACCAGAGCCCAGGGCCAGCAGAAAAACAGTCTTGAAGGTCAAGTGTTTTAGTGAGGGCTCTTTTAAAGGTTCAAAGGGAGCCTTAGTCAGCTGGTGTAAGACCAGGGACAGGTTCCAGGAGGGTATACCCCTCCTGCCCTTTGGCCTGTCTCTATGGAAACTATCCAGGAGATGGGTGAGATTCTCATTGCTGACATTAATGGTAGAGTTGCCCAATTTGTCAGCAATGGCTGATCTGTAACCATCAATGGTACCAGGTTGTAACTTCCTATCCTGAAACAGGTGTAACAGGAAGTGAGCTATGGCTTTTAAAGGTGGTGCCCTGAGGTCCACCAGATTGCTGAGGCACCACTTTGTAAAAATGGTCCACTTTGTCTCATAGACGGATCTGGTTGATCCTTTCTGAGGAGCCTCAATTCGTGCTGCCACCGAGAACCCCTGCTCCTTGATTGCAGTGGCTCTAGGAGCCAGGGATGTAAGTTCAGATTTCACGGGTTCCTGTGCAGGGTCTGGTTGAATGGCTGAGATACCAGATTGCGCAGGGTGGGCAGACACAGAGGGATCTGACTGGACATTGCCACTAGATCCCAAAACCAGGGCATGTTGGGCCACCCTGGGACGATCAAAATGATCGTAGTAAAGTAGTGCTGTAACTTCTCCACCACTTTGCCCAAGATGGCTGCTGGTGGGAAGGCATATGGGTCCACATTTTCCAAAGACAGGCTGAGTGCATCCACTGCCCAAGCTTGGGGGTCTGGAACCGGTGACACAAACTGTGGTAGTTTATTGTTGAATCTGGTGGCAAACAGGTCCACTTGTGGCTGGTCCCACCGGGAGCATATAGCTTGAAACACTTCTGGGTGAAGCCACTCTGTTTGAATGGTCTGGCCCAGTCTGGATAGGTTGTCTGCTATCACGTTCAGCCAGCCGGGGATGTGACGTGTCTTGAGAGTTACCTGTTTCCTGGTGCACCAGGACAGGATTCTCCACAGTAGGGCACACAGGGAGCCCGACTTCATCCCCCCTCTTTGTTGATATAGGCAACCAATGTTGTGTTGTCTGTGGCTACCAGGATTATGTTGTTTGAACAGAGGTCTTGGAACTCTTTTAAGGCCAGAAAGACCGCTTTTAGTTCCAAGTGATTTATGTGCAACTTGCTTTCTGAAACTGACCAGGTTTCCCTTGCAATGCGTTCGTTTAAGTGAGCGGCCACCTTTCTTTTGATGCGTCTGTACATATCTGCAGAGCATGTTTTAGTGGGTGTAATGGTTGACCTGGAAGAACATTGCTTTCCTCCAGCCACCACCTTAAGTGGGGGTGCAGTGACGTGGGAATGGATATCACCTTTTCTAGTGATTCTGGTACCCTCCAGTTGTTCTTCAAGTCCCACTGTATGGGTCTCATATAAAGTTGACCAAGATAAACTTGCTTTTCTGTGGCTGTTAGAAGTCCTATGAGGGACATGAACTGCCAGACCGGGCACACCAGACCAGATAGGATTGACAATATCTTGTCTGTTAAGGTCTGCCAATGCTCTGGTGTGGGTCTGACCTTGCCCTCCCTGAGACCGAACTGGTAACCTACGAAGTTGAAAACCTTTGTTTTGGATCCAGTTTCTTGTTCACCAGCCAACCTAATTCTTGACAGAGAGCTACTAAGGTCTGTGTATGCTGGAGACAAGTTTGGTGAGATGTGGCTCTCACCAACCAGTCGTCTAGGTACTGGTGGATTCTTATACCTCTCTGTAAAGCCATCAGTTTGACCTCTTTGGCCACCACTGTGAACTCTGTAGGTGCTGTGGACAGGCCAAAGGGTAGAGCTTTGAACTGGTAGAACTGACCCCGGATGTGAAAATGCATGTACTTCCTGGACTGGCTGTGAATTGGTATATGGAAGTATGCGTCCTTGAAATCTATGGAGGTGACCCACTCCCCTAGCTGTAGGGAGGTCCTTATTGTCTCTTGGGTCTCCATTTTGAACGACTCTGTGTTTAGAAAGGTGTTCAAGGTGCTCAGGTCCAGGATAGGTCTCCACCGGTTGTTGAGTTTGGGTACCAAAAATAGCTGGTTGTAAAAACCCAGTGAGTTTTGGTTTGCTACCGGTTCGACTGCATTTTTGTTCATCAGGTGATACAGTGCCTCCAAAAGGTTGGACTGTCTCTGTGGATTGACATAGTTGCTTATGACAGTTGGTGACCCGGTTAAATTTGGTCTGAACTGGAAGGGGAGAGTGTAGCCCTGTCTGAGAATTGTGACTACCTGTTGGACTCGAACCCAGAGCTTCCCACTTCTCCCAAAACTGGTGTAACCTTGACCCTACAGGGGGAGTTATTTGCAGAATTCAAGTGACCTACACAGGAAACATCTTTCACATATTTTATTTCTGTGTAATTTGGACAATAACTGGGATTTACGCCTTTCTTTTGCGGCAACCCGGTGACAGAATGAACATTTATAACAAAAGAGTTTACATGTAAAAGTACAGTCTCACTCTTTCTGGTCATTATTTTGTCCTTGGCCACCACCGTTGAAGTGTTCAAGTCCAACTGACTGGGCACACATACACAGTCCTTCAGCCCGGAAGCACACTGTACACAGTAATTGTCATTTACGTGACTTGGAACCCTTGGCTGGTTTCTGTGAAAAGGTGGAGGCTTCACCACAACCTTTGCTGCTTTGCTGGCGTTCTCTTGTTTCCAAGCTTCAGAAGACTTGTCCTTGCCTTTGTCTACATGCAAACTTCTCAAGTGTGTAGACATAGAATCCTGCACCCTAGTTAAACATCTGGAGAGCCCACCAGTCTGGTTGCACATAATCGACTGTTCCTGGCTGCTCTCTCCCAACGCCTCAAGATGTCCTGGTCAAGGGTGGGTGGTGCAGTAGGTAGATTCGCCTGGCAACCCTACTGAAGGTACTGTTGAGCTTAGCAGGTTCCGGAGACCAGGAACACAGTGGAACTATCACATTCTTTCTTGTCAACATGCATGTCGTACCATTTAAACAACCTAGGCGTTTTGACAAATTGATCCCGGAGCAGTCCAGCAGGTTCAGTACTTTTGGAAGGGTAGCCTTCAGCAACAGTGATGTTTACTTTCTCCATCTTCCTGCACAGCCAGTCATCTACCGGTAACTTCACAGATACTTTACCGGTTGGTGGAACTCTGGAACCGGCAAAAGGGTTGTTATCTGCAAACGACACACTGTCGAATTCAGGGATCTGATACCAACCCATGAACGACCTCACGCCTCTGATAGTCTCCCTGTATGTAGACTCTTCAAACAGTTCCTGATCAGCTGCTGCGTTCTTGGAGAGGTCTGGGGAACCTTCCCGGACCTTGCCATCAACGGGAAGTCCTGGATCACTCTGGAGTTCTTCCTCACTGTCAGAACCGGAAAAGTCAGCATGTAGAGCAGCACTACCGGTACCGGTTGGCAGAACATCAGGACCTGACCGGGTGCCTCAACAGGCTGGGTGTCTGTCCTTGCACCGGGAGCCTCAACAGGCTGGGTGGCATTCTGCTGCTTCACATCAGTACCGGGACCCTCAACAGGGTGGGTAGCACCCTTCTCCCATCACAGCAGCCTCACCGGTGGTCTGATCAAGACTGGAACCAGCGCCCCCAACAGTCACATCAGAGGACAAGCCACTGCTGGAGGTTCCAGGATCAAAAAAGGGCTGATCACTGGTAACCACTGAAGGGGGGGGGGTTCTGTACAGGATTCACAGAAACCGTGAACGTCTTGGACACCAGCATAACCTCCAGCTTGGCAAAACGTTCACACCATTTCTCATCCAGTTCCTTCAGATCATCAGATCTTGACTTGCAGCTGGATTTCTTCTTACTGCTAGCCTTGGGGGTAGGGAAAGGGTATGCCTTCTTCTTCTTGCTAGCAGATTCCTTGTGTACCCGTCCCAACACACTGACTTTTGCTGGGTCCACAAGAGTGGGGGTAACACTAGCAGGGGAATCTGAAGATGACTTGTTCAATTCAAGTTCTTTCCTGGACTGGTAGGTGGGGGTGGAAAGTTGCTTCAACTGTGCAGGAGTGAGAGCCTGACAGATCTTACATTGCTGCTTTTTAACACACGGATCATCACCCACTCCCTTGTCCCTGCAACATGCACATTTCTTGTGGTTATCAAAAACAGCCATAACATGCCCGCAGGCTCCTCTTTTCTGTCCAGGTGAAGACATAATGATGATACAACTCGTAGAATTAAGTAGGAATACTTAAAAGTTCATAAAATGGTGAAATTCCTTAATAAACTTCAAAAATAGCATCAGAGATGCCCGTACCCCACAGCCTAGGGAAATATTTTCAACACAATGAGATAAAGAAGCACTGTACCAGTACAAAGTTCAGGATACATTCAGAGCACTGTCAGTTATATAAAGTTCCAAAAAATGTTTAAATGCAGAAAATAATGTTTAAAAGAAAGATAATGCATGCAAAGATGAAGTATTAAAACAAGTCAATTCAATAACAAGATGACAGCATTAATCAGTAAACTAAAATTCAACATTCTTTATCTACATCTGCATGGCCGAATTATGGTTTAGATGTTTTGAATATTACCATGCATACAGAAGTGGTAATACATTTAATGAATGCTTATGTGTGGTGTTGGAGCAAAATCTGTGGCTCACTTGATGAAATTCTATCTCTTACAATGGGAAGTTATGAAAGTAAAATTCTTAATAAATTCTAATATGAATTAACAGTGCTTAATCTGCATCAAAAGACAGACCCAAAGGTGCAACAAGATTTCAAAGGTCAAGGTCACTACGACAAGGTCAAAGGTCAAATTAAGGTCACACCATGATAATACACACCTATGGCCCCTGACCAATGTCCCTACCAAGTATCAACTTCCTACACCTTACGGTTTCCGAGATATAGCCCGGACAAGATTTTATAGGTCAAGGTCACTACGGCAAGGTCAAATCAAGGTTAGATCATGATGCTGCACAATTACACCCCCTAACCAATGTCTCTACTAAGTATCAACTTCCTACACCTTACAGTTTCTGAGATATAGCCCGGACAAGATTTTATAGGTCAAGGTCACTACAGCAAGGTCAAATCCTGATCAGACCATGACGTTGCACACCTACACCCCCTAACCAATGTCCCTGCCAAATATCAACTTCCTACACCTTACAGTTTCCAAGATATAGCCCGGACAAGATTTTATAGGTCAAGGTCACTACGGCAAGGTCAAATCAAGGTCAGACCATGACATTGCACAACTACACCCCCTAACCAATGTCCCTACCAAGTATCAACTCCCTACACCTTACGGTTTCAGAGATATAGCCTGAACAATATTTTCAAACTCAAGGTCACTACGGCAAGGACAAAGGTCAAATCAAGGTCAGACCATGATGTTGCACAACTACACCCCCTAACCAATGTCCCTGACAAAAATCAACTTCCTACACCTTACAGTTTCCAAGATATAGCCCGGACAAGATTTTATAGGCCAAGGTCACTACGGCAAGGTCAAATCAAGGTCACACCATGACGTTGCACACCCACACCCCCTAACCAGTGTCCCTACCAAGTATCAACTTCCTACACCTTACGGTTTCTGAAATATAGCCCGGACAAGATTTTAAAGGTCAAGGTCACTACGGCAAGGTCAAAGGTCAAATCAAGGTCACACCATGACGTTGCACGACTACACCCCCTAACCAATATCCCTACCAAGTATCAACTTCCTACACCTTACAGTTTCCGAGATATAGCCTGGACAAAATTTTATAGGTCAAGGTCACTACGGCAAGGTCAAAGGTCAAATCAAGGTCAGACCATGACATTGCACAACTACACCCCCTAACCAATGTCCCTACCAAATATCAACTTCCTACACCTTACAGTTTCCGAGATATAGCCCGGACAAGATTTTATAGGTCAAGGTCACTACGGCAAGGTCAAATCAAGGTCACTCCATGACGTTGCACACCTACACCCCCTAACCAAAATCCCTACCAAGTATCAACTTCCTACACCTTACAGTTTCTGAGATATAGCCCGGACAAGATTTTATAGGTCAAGGTCACTACGGAAAGGTCAAATCAAGGTCACACCATGACGTTGCACAAGTACACCCCCCAACCAATGTCCCTACCAAGTATCAACTTTCTACACCTTATGGTTTCCGAGATATAGCCCGGACAAGATTTTCAAACTCAAGGTCACTACGGCAAGGTCAAAGGTTAAATCAAGGTCAGACCATGACGTTGCACACCTACACCCCCTAACCAATGACCCTACCAAGTATCAACTTCTGAGATACAGCCCGGACAAACTTTTTCCCGCCGCCCGCCCACCCGCCCGACAGGACGCCCGTCCGCCCGCCCGCCCATCCGGACACCATGGGTGAAAACAATACCCGACAGCCCTTAAGGGCTGTGGGGTAAAAACGTCTCTTTGTTGAAAACACGTCCACACACTCCACGCGCCAAACGAAAAAAGATGGTATGACCTCACGCTGTCTAGACAGGAAGGAAGTACGAGGCGCCACCTAGTGAATGCACACTCTGTAAGATATACTTATCCTGTCAAAACGGAAATTTTACAGAATAATCTATGATATATAATACATGAAATGACCAAAAATTAACATCCAACAATATGCATGTGCTGAGAAATAGATGAAAATATCTGTGTAAATGACAGATGCTACAAATTACGCGGCCAACAAGAAAGTAGGAAGAAATCGCGTAGTGTACCACGAGAGGACAAATTGAGGCTACGGCCAACTATAAATGTCTATTTTTCTTAGACGTTGGCCTGATGCCTTGCAGCCATCTGAGAATAGCATTCAGTCCCACATGGTAAGCTATTGTAGCGCAATAAAAACCTCATTTTTTTCTTTGAAGATGCCATAACTTCAACTAGGGCGAAGTGGTTGGCTTTTTGCCAACCACAGCGTCGAATCTTAGGACAGCAGTGGGTGTTGAAATCTGTAAACTTGGTATTATCGCCCGCAAGACAGAGTGAGGTGCGGTGACAGTAAAATATTGCTGGATTATATATATTTGTAAAATATTGTCAGAAACACCATTGTAGCCTCACGTTTTCATCACTCTGTGGGTGTACAACTACCAGCATTTGATATTTTGTTTTAAATATTGCGAGAAGACAGAGTGAGGGGCGGTGACAGTAAAATATTGCTGGATTATATATTTGTAAAATGTTGTTAGAAACGCCATTGTAGCCTCACGTTTTCATCACTCTGTGGGTGTACCAGCATTTGATATTTTATTTGTTTTAAATATTGCGAGAAGACAGAGTGAGGGGCGGTGACAGTAAAATATTGCTGGATTATATATTTGTAAAATGTTGTTAGAAACCCCATCGTGATAACTTCTAGGACATACAAAAGCGCCTTCTAGTGGTTGAATGTAGAACTACGGAGTTTGAATATTTTCATTGTCTCTGCCAGAGGTGCTCTCGATTCTGATTGGCTGAATAAAAAAATGTGTAGTACTACCGTGACGTCACTTCATTCATTAATTTCTTTGCGGTTTATTTGTTTGACAAATAATTGAGTACACGTAGATGCGCAGACAGCAATTTTACATTAACAGTGACTGCGTGGTAAACCCTGCAGACGAATAAATTAATTGGGGTTTCACCTCTAGAAACCAGCAGACGAAACCGTTAAAAAAGACTCGTTCGAGTAGAAAATCACAATGGAAATACAATAGGTTCTAGGACATACGGGTCCTTGGAGAAAGCCAGACGAAGTGCCAGACATGCTTTTTACTTCATAAAATATAACTTAATAAAGGCATTAAAAATCTTCAAAGTGGCAGAGTGTATAATATACACCTTAATGTACAGATATGTGAAGAAATATTATGCAGAATTTGGTATTTAAGGGCTTAAACGGCCAATTTAAAATCGTGGCCGCAACTCAGTACATAACTCGAATCAAAGATTCGACTAAAAACACTAGGTTAGCTTTGCCAGATAACAGAAATTTTGTTTTAAGTATACATGTGGCAGGTGTGGTTTTAAAAAGTCTTAAAATAAATGAAGTGGGAGGAAAAACTATATATTGATTATGTTAAGTTGGCCAAAGTCTATTAAATACAGGAATTTTAACTAAAAAGGTCATTAGAAGTCTTCCTTAAACTTAATCAATGTGTTAAGTTGAACCGATGTCATTCAACAGTAAGTCAGTTGGGAGCTGAAAACCCTCATTTTTACTTCAAGATGGCCATGACTGTGCTTGTATTGGAACTCCAAGGTGGAAAGAAAATAAGAATGTCCCTATCTTCATCTTTAACAAGTGTGCAAAATTTAACTGAGGTCAGCTGAACAATACAATAGCTGGAGATTAAAAACTCCATAATTTCACTGCAATGTGGCCATAACTTCATTCAAATTGGGACTTTAAGGTGACCATAAAATAAGAATGTCGCTTTTGTCATCCTTTGTAAGTGCATAAAGTTTAACTCAGGCCAGTTGAACAATAAGATAGCTGGAGGCTTTCACGGTAAGGTGACCATAACTTCATTCACATTGTGACTTTAAGGTGACCATAAACTGAGAATGTCCCTTCAAGATCAATATATGTTAGATATGGAAAAAAAGGGGCCAGACAGCTTTATTCCAATTTTATGACTCCGGGGGAGGGGGGGGGGGCATAGCTCCAATTATATTAACAGTTTAAGGTCACCATAAAGTCAGGATAATCCTTTGGTAAATCTTAATATATATGCCAAGTTTGGTTGGAAAGTCAAAAACTATGTGAATTGAAGGGCTAAAACCCCCCCTTTTGACATTAAGGTGACCTTAAGATTGCAGATACAGGGCTAAAACTTCAGCATGTGAAAGATTATTAAAAAGTACCTGAATAAGTTATTCCAACAAAACGCTGAAATCCTGACCGTTTTTGAGATACAGAGATCAAGTACCCATTTTAAAAAAAGTTACGAAAATAAAATGCCTCCCATTCAGGCATCTATGGTCAGATTGATCATAAAATCCTTTCCGACCTGCGAATTTAGGTCTAGAATGTACCTGATAAATTTCATAGCACAGGTGTGTGTGGTTTTGTGCAATACATGATGATAGGGTGTTTTTGAAAAATGCTTAATGTTACCTTAAGTAAAGCTTAAGGTGTCTGCAAAGTATCCCAAAAATTTTTCCTGACCCTATAGTTTTAAAGAAAGATAAGAAGGAAAAAAAATTTGAAAGCCCAAGAAGTTATTCAAGGGAGACCATAATCCTGCGGCGACGGCGATCAGTTAAACTTACATAAAAACAAATATGCGCCCCTGACGGTCGCTCAATAAGGTTTGAATATCTTGATTCCTTTTCCATTAAATGCACGGAAACTAAAGAGCTACTAAAAATAGCTCATTACAGCTAAAGTTCCGAAAATTTAAATTTTTCACTTTTAATCTATTACCCTTAGAGTCGAAAATTTTCTCAAAATCGCTCTATCTGTAACGGTTTCTGAGATATAAGCAAATAACTAAAAAGTAGTATTGAAAACAGCCAATAAAGTACCTAAACGGCTATTACAGAGCTATCAGCCTCAAATGCAATAGCAAGCAAGCTATAGCAATCTTGTATTACTAATTTTAGTAAAATCATTTTCCCTTAAATGCATGGAAACAAATAGGTACTGAAAATAGCTATACTTAGGTATTACTCATTAAGCAAAAGAGTTACAACAGCTGTCTCTGGCTGTTGACATTTACCTCATTAACTATAGCAGAGCCTGCAGGGGTGAAATACTACAAAGACCAGGAGACTTTAAAACAGTTTAACTTATGTAAAAGTGTTGAAGAAATAACACTCGAGAGACAATGTATGTAAAATATCAATACAAGACAATTAAATAGCCAGACAACAGCATTAATCAGTAAACTAAAAGTTAAGAAGCTGTGAAATTTATCAAGAGAAGTATAGCTGTCAAGGGAGATAGCACAATTAGGTGAATGTCTTTATTCATAAACATGTCTCCAATATGGCAGTAAGAAACCTTCTGGCAGAACCAAGGATAAAGGTAAAGTCAAGGTCAAAGTCAAACCATGATGTGTCACAACTACGCCTCCAACCAGTGGCCCCAGTAAACTTCCTACACCTTAGAGTTTCCAAGGTATAACCCAGAACAAATTGTTGAAGGTCAAGGTTTAGGTATCATTTTCTATCACTATTTCTGTATTATCCAAGTAACCCATTTGATGGGGCTTACTTAGCTCACATGGGGAAATACAGGAAAAAAAATAAAGACATTCAGATTTTACATGCCATTTGTAAATGGAATCTTTATTAGAACACAAAAAGAGACAATACATCGCTTTTTAACGAAAAAATACACGTATTTTATACTACATTGTACTCACTGTATTATTTCCAAAGTGAAGCACTTTGCTCCAGCATTTCTACTTGATGCAGACCAAACGTGTACACAGTCCTACCTGATTCCCCTTACCTTAACTTCTGACTATGCCTCAACACCTAACATTACTACATCCAGCTTGATTTCTTTTTGAAAGAAATAAACTGTATATTATGTACAACAAAGACTTTTTGTGTTACTTTTGCAACATGGCAACATCACTACTGTTAACCAACTACTTAACCAACTCAGTTGATATTTCAGAAATATTAATAATGAGATTATTTTGGGGGAAAAGGAGTAGTCTTGGAGACACAAATGACATGCACACTTTCCTGTTCAGCTCAGTTTTCAAAGTCTGCAAAATCCAGAATAACTTCACAATTTAATGGGTTTGTTCATAAGTCCGAAAGCATGTGGTTATTTGTTACAGGGATATACAACTACATGAGTGAGGTTTAAAACCTCAATAAATGCACTTCATCTTGCAATATCAATATAAGCAGAATAGTCTGCGACTTTTGTAACAAAAGTCTCATTTGTCTTGTAAAAACATAAAACTAAAAGAATAAATAATTATTATTGATAATAAACAAAACCATCAAGTTTTTATGTGAAACAATATACAAACTTTCCTAGAGTTCACACTTTAATGCCCAAATATGAACATCACCAGTAATTCTCTCTCTTTCTCTGACTGTTAAAGATACAATGAAATGTCCAAACCTAAGGCCTTAACTAGAAACTTATCAATTACAGGTTAACTACAGTAACAAAACACTTGGTGTTGAGTCAGTGGGCACATGTTTACTAGCATGAGACAGTGACTTGAGATGGAACACAAATATCAATCTAACCAGAGTAACGCAATACCGAAGGTCATGTAATTTGTCAGTTTTTTAAAGCTACACAACAATGCAGCTTTATAACTAGAGAATAAATAACTAATTTGTTCTATTTAGATCAAAGATAAAAAAGATGGGTAAGGAAGCCATTTCTGAATGGACAAAATGCCACGACAACTAAAAAATGCTATGATGTACATAATAAATTATTACAAAAACGTGGGACTTAAACCATTCTGATTGAATTTATCTCAAATCACAGGCTCAGACAGGAAACTGTTGTCCCTGCAAAATAACAAACTGGACTAATGAATGGAAAACTTGCCAGTGATTTAAGATACACTTTCACCCTTCATCTTGTCCTAGCCATCTTATGGAATACTCTGGTCATCATGTCGTAAGAGAGAACTTTCCAATTATTGGCCCTAATCAGTGGCAACTCTTCCATTTCATACTCATTTATTACTGATGAATTCTCAAAATTCTCAATTCATGTATGTACATATGGAATATTTTTCTACAAAGAAATGTCACAATACTGAAGCTCCATAACCTATTTTCAAATCTCCACACAAATTTACTCAAATTACTGGGGATCAGCACTGGGTATGGGTCACCAGTGACCATTTTACTGAATAAATGAAACTAAAGATTGTACATTCAGTATTTTGGTAAGATAACAGATTTGAAACTTGCCATCAATCTGAAGTAATTACCTGTTAATAGGTTGTTACTTTATTTTAATTTGAAGATATTTTAGTTTCTGCAGTGATTTTGACACGTAGATTTTGTGTTCACCAAATTCTATTTCTGTCAGTGCATCTTTTCAATTTGAAAAAGATTTTAGAAGATTGACCTATATCACCGTCTATATATGACTCACAAACTGCTTGTATAATGTGACCTCACTTAAAGGTTACTTCCACCAGATATCATATGGTCCAGGCTTAGCTTGACCAATGAGATTGGGGGCGAAAGAGTGAGACTTCTTGGGTTCAGAAATTTGTGTATTTTATTTTGGCTTTAACATGGCTTTCAACACATTGTATGGGTCGTATCACGACGAGTAGTTTTATGGGCAGAGGAAACGAGTACATACAGTTGGTCAAGGTTCTGTACTGTAAACTGCGGGCCATCGGTAAGAAACTACCATCTTTTTCACATAGGGTTCAGGGTTTGAACCGCTGACCTCAAAGGGGGGAGGCGAGTGTGTTACCACTGCGCCACCGTGGCCCCTAAAAAAACTTGTGAAGGACTTTTTTCTTCACAGTTACTTACGGGCTAAAGGGTTAAAGCTTTCACCACCAGTTCTGAAAATTGTGGAAATATGGTGAAACTCACAGGCATTACTCACCTACTTTTACATGTACATTTATCGGTTCAAAGTAATCTTCCTTTCAGAAAAAAAGGAGAAAATTAGCCTCACTCTAAGTCTAAAACCACCCCACCCTCACAGTTATTCCTTAACATTTCTGAGGAAACTTTGGGGTCTTCTGAAAGACAATATTCCTTCAGCCAAAGTGTACTGCCTTGCTATCAATTACCGCCGGGTACCAATTATCGCCAGACAGAATTCAAATAGATATAACTTCACCAATGTAGCATCCCAAGTCTAGAAAATGAGGTAAAACTATTTCCAAAGTGAATGGAACAAATACACAACAAAAAGCTTTTGAAATATATGACTATTACTGAAATATGAACGTTTTATTTTCTGGTGGCGATAATTGGTAGCCGGCAATAATTGGTAGGCAGTATGGGTTTTAGAAGTATTGAATGACTGCACTGGGCCAGTCACTATACTGAAGAAGAGTTACTGAAAGAAGAACATTTTATTGGTACTTACACTTATGATTATTCAAAAAGTTTTTCTCAGACATCCACACGCTGTTTTGATGTGATTCTGATGACTAAGACTGCTAAGCATCAGGCTGAACTATGGACAAATTTTAAATGGCTTAAGCATGTGACAAAGTACTGTTTATTTCCAAAATAGTACCCCGGTTTAAGTTAAAACAGCTGATTCTAATAGATCAACACCTCTGTCACCATACACAGGTTTAAAGTAACCCTGGTTCTTTTCTTATTGAACAAGGATCAATTAACTCGATTATATAAAGGTTGACATTTTCACTAGGCATTAAATTAAGCTGTTGAGTTTGGATAGTCAAATTAATTCCTGGTGAAATTTTAAAATCTGTATTAATATCTCAAGTGGTAACTAGCCAATAGTGGAAATTAATTCTTGTGAATTCTTAGAAATTAAGATCTAGTGAAAATTTGTTCTAGCTAAAGTTTTTACGTGTACAGTTTTTCGGGGTAAATGAAGGAAATGTGGTAAATAATAAACTGACCAAAATTTTAACAAAATACTACTTGGCTATCTGAATTGAAGCATTCTCCCAATTAGTAAAACTAATTGCATGAACTACAGAGCAAAATTAATACAGATTTCAACAATATCACATTACAAGGCTTAACATACACAACTTCGCTTTTTAGCTACTTCAACAAGTCTTCGATTTGCAATACAACACATTGCTGCGACAATTTTTTAGTTAGTGAAACCACGAGAGATTTCTCATGGGTAGCAATACAATGCAATATGTGCAACATGATGAGTAACAACAGAAAGGCTTGTTGCTCTGACTTGCCAGAAAAAAATTAATGTAAGAAATGTTGTCTCTGCCACAGTATGTGAAACTCCCCATTTCCTTGACTCGTGGGAATCCTTGTTTTAAGATAATATACATTTGGGGACTACAATAAGCCTCTGACCTCGCCTGTATCCAAATTGGCCCAAATTTTAATAAATTTGTTCTGTTTTAGAGGATGTTCCCAGTGGCGAATTTAACACATACCATCACAAATTGTGCATTTCTTTCTGTATATTGTACAAAAAGCTCCACATGGTCTTGAGCTTTTTACACATGTACACATAAGTTGATATTTCAATTTCTACACTCGGTTACTGGAACTTGTATTTAAATTAACTAATGAAATCAACTTCACAATGAAAACGTTACTGCAAATATATCCCTCAAAGTCAATGGGGAAAATTCAGAATAATATTTTCATGAATTCTACTCTGCCAAAAAGGCACTTACCATAAAAGTATATAATTTTTGGTGCATTTATTACTAAGCTGATTAAACAAATGTGTTTGCAGCAAGCAGTCAAGCAGGATACTGCACAAGTATATTCAAATCACAATTTATAAATACAACAACTCAAAGACATCAATAGGATTTCTATGTAACAATCCAAAGAATATAAATGCCTTAACTTTCACCAAAGAAATGTAAACATTTTACAATACTCCATAAGAGATTTGTTATACTGAGTCTGATGAATTTTAAAAATCATTTTAAATCATGAAGCTTTGATTGTGCAAAAAAAACAATCCTATGGAATTAGGCTATTGGTCTTTTTAATACATTTCATTAACACCAGTAAGAAGTTACATGTACAGAATAAAATGTGTTCCAACCAAGAATATCACTGAGATGGTATCTCAGCAAAGTGCAAGTATTACACTCAGGAGTTGTAATTTATAGCCTTTTTTAAAATCAACTACAAAGCTTTGATAAGATATTTATATAGAGATACACAAAATTTAATGCAGTTTTACAGATATATTTAATACAGTTAACAAACTGCCTAATAACAGTCACTTTTTAAGAATTTCACAGATATGCTTTTCACACTCACACACTTGTATATATTTAAATATATATGTATGTACACACACTTGTTTCACCCACTATGTTACAGAACAACTCCATCTTCGCACATTATGCTTGTAGGGTTTATTGGTTATTCAGAATTTTCTATTATCAAGGCATGATAAAAGGCATGCACGTATAATTTTCACAAGAGAAAAAAAAGCTGCACATTGTGATGCAAGATCGAAAAAGAAAAAGAAAAAAAAGAAAGAAATTCTACAGTCAACTGAGATACGAAACTTCAATCATGACAATGAAATCAATTTACAAAGATTAATGGAAAGGTTCTAAGGTTACCAAGTTGGGCATTTACTATTGCACTAAATAAATAATAACTCAATCACAATCCTATACAAATGTCAACTTGAGATTTCTCACAATTTAGCAACCAACATTTAAAAAAACAAAATTTACCAGGTTCATCTCTAAATCAGCTTGAAACTGTGCTCTGTTAATAAAGGACATTCTTTCTCTTGTGATATGGACAGGGACGTCACGACTCCAAATATTTCATGTTGGCTAATCGCCAAGTACTATTCGTGTCGACATCGAATAACCATCAAACTTATAAAACAACCAAAAATCTTAAGTTTCATATTGTAAAAAGCAATGAAAATGATAAATATGTGAAATAAAATGAAAATGTATGTATAATCTGTTTTTCTGGGACTTCTGCTTCGTTAATTTCAGACAGGAAGTGGGCAATATAAGAGGTATATGGTACTTCCGGTTTTATGTGAATGCATAAACAATGAACCGGTATATAGCACTTTTCTAACCGTTGTCACTTAGTTGGTTAGTCGTGACAGCCCTAGATATATCGATAACAAAGACTGTGACAAAATCGGCCTGACCAGACACACGTCCAAACTGCTCCCAACAATGAAAGACATATCGTGTAATTGTCTCCTTATGAAAAGTGCAAGTGAAACACAGACACATATAAGAAAACAGAAAATGTGAAAACCTGTCACAAGTACAAGCTGACAAATAGCAATTCGTAGTATTGCAAACACTAAACTGGTATTCCATTGTCTATTTGCTTTGAGAATAAGAGTAGAAGAGTACAATTATAAAACAGGTTTTCCAAATCACCAATATTTTAGGCCTTTGTTAGCTGGTAGTTCAGGAAATCAACAGCAGCAACAACAAGAAAAACAAATGAGGAAATATCTAACATTTTGAATTTCCATGGGTTGTAAATAGAACCTTGTATAAGACCACAGTAGGGTTTTCATCATATCAGTGATAAATGAACAAAAATACCAGATATTGTTCAATCCCTGAAAACAGGTTTTCATTTTCTTTCAAAAAGGTCTCAACCACTTGCAATTGTCAGAGTTCTTTGTTAATCTTGTCACTACACCCAGTTTCTACAACTTTCTATGGGGACTTTCTAATTACTCTGGAAATCTTCGCTTAGTTTATAGTTTCCAACTAATTCCGCTTAAATATAACATTACAGACATTTTTCTCAGTTTTATTGAAACCATATTGATGTAAAAGGCTAAGTTAGACCTTTGCCAAAATTTTTCACATCAAATAACCCTACAATCAACTAGACTTATAATAATTTTCTTGGTACGTCTATTCAAAGAAAATAATGAAAAAATGTAACCATTTTTTCAACACTATTTTTTTTCAAAGTTTTGTTTGGTATTACAGCTGAAACGATTAGTAAAATTTGCTAGCTGGGTAGTCGCTTGCATTAACCTCAACTAACCAATTAACTGTTTCTGACGTTTAGCATGTATGAGAAATATCGAAAACGTGTGTGTTCCGAATGTAAATGGCAGATTGCGAGATGCTGAAAAGCAAAGAATTCACCAGATTATTGGGTAAATTGGCCAATAATGTAATATTTTGATATTTTAAAAATAAAATGCATACAAAATGCTTTACTTTAATACATTTTAAGGTCTTAACTCGAGATACTCATAGTTCCAACGATCGCGTAAAATCCGCTATGTCGTGATATACACAAGAAAACAATTAACCGATTTCATAATATTGGCATCGACTGGTGCTTTGATAACCTACTAATCGATTAGTATGAATAATCGTTTCAGCTCTATTTGGTATTCAGTAAAATCTGCATTCCAGATCCTCTATTTATCAAACATTTAATTTTGTTGACTAGGCCTACCGACACAGATTGTTGACGTTAACATGCTGTTTGTATTTGTAAACCTTTGTTGTTCACCAAACCCTTCCTCTCCAACACATTTCCAATAACAGTGGTTTTTCTGGGTCACAATTCCAGACTTATAACCAAGGAAACAAGATGCATGCCATCCTATGAATATGGTGCAAGTTTTGTGAAACCCACCACATGTGCACAATATGTGAAGTTCCCTGCTTGGGCTTGCTCTTTTATTCTGTTCTGTTTCAAAATTTGGCTTACACTAGTAAAGGAGTTTGCGGGCGACTCCTACATGTTGTAGTAGTTTAATACTTATTTCTCTCGGACAAAAGTGTGCATATTTTTTAGGTCTCACATATCGCTGATCGGCCTGGATATCTTGGACATATTATAGGTGATGGATGCTGAAGGTAACGTGATAAAATCCTGGAGTGATACAAAGCCAAAGCAAAGCAGTTTAAAGAAAAATACATCCAACTTTAATATACATAGATGATTTACATTAAAATTATGCCCAATAAATCATCTATATCAAAATGAGACAAATGTTTCACACTTGGGACAAAGGTTTATGGGAGGACTAAAACATGAACAGAGACTGGAGCTATTCAATGCAGAGGATTGACACAACATTGCCAAGCCTAAATGATTGCAACATGTGTTGCCTCTGTAATAGCCAATTAAATTGAAATAAACACCTGGTTCTGGACATGTCATCATGAGACAACATTTGATAATTGTAGGGATGGCACAGTATCAAAATATGTAGATCAGGTGACTCCCAATGCAAAATCATTCCAATTCTGGGATCCCAAAAGATGCATTTTAGTATACCCCCAATCAAATAAGCTGAGAAGTGAAACTCGTGAAACGAAAAGATGGAAGTTTCCCCTAAATGAAACTGCAATGAAAGTTCCCAAACGTACATAAATATAAGATAAAAGACAGTAATGTCTTCAGATTTTAGGTTTATTTCCAATATTTAAAGTTTTCCCTTCAATTATACATGGGGAAAGCGAGATGGCAGTTCTAAAATGTCATCACACAGACAGTATTTAATTTAAATGCTCTTGATAACTGACCCATCCCTAGATCGCATTATTGCAGTGCCAAATTGTCTCAATGATAATGCAATACCATCAAAGTTAAAATACCTGTGTTATTTTAGTGTTAAACTATTAACATCGCAATGATGTTAGTTCCTGTCGTTTTGCCAATGGAATAATCCAGTTATAGAGAAATCTCATATACAGATTGCAATAACGTTCGGCAAATATTGACAAGTTTTAAGTGCCTAGACTTACTTATTAACAAGATTTGCCTAAAAATATGGAAAATTTTGTGCATCACGATTTTAATAACCATCACAACATAACAATTTCTTATGTCTTACCACTGACAAGGATGTTATTAGAGGTTTACTAGAACTAATCACAAACTGGGTGACAAAGTTATATTTATTGTACCTTTCTGGGCATCATGCCTCATCCACGTACATTTGCTTTTGTCCGTTTGGCTGCTAACACCATAGATACACTTAATACACCATAATAATAATAGATATATATATTAAATATTAAGCATCCACATGAACAATCTTGTGTATGTGGAATTGAGGAAGGGGAAGGTAAACTTTTCAAGAGAGTGGGATAAATAATTTTCTGTCAAACGTGTACGTGTGTGTGCTACACATTCTGTCACCTGGCCTCAGGGCTTTGTCTCTGGAATCCAAACACTTCCTCCTCATTAAGGTCTGAGTATTCTGGGGGAGGGTAACTTGGGGGCCCACCAGTGCTGCTACTTGTACTCGACATACTGCCACTGCCCCCACCCCTACGTGAATGGCGGCCCACTGAGGGTGGAGCTGAGAAGAGACGGGTGGGTCGGGGCTGACTGGGTGCGATTACACCCCCTACTCCACTACTGGTGGCAGAGGGATGTCTGGATGAGTTGTTGGTAGTAGAACTAGAAGAATCAGCTGTTGTAATAGAGCTTGTGGGGGAAGTTGTTGTGGTGGTGTTGCCTCCTCCAGCAGAACGAATGTTGCTGTTGTTACTGGTGGTGGTAATGTAACTTGGTGGAGGTGGGAAGCCTGAATCAATCCTCCCGTGATGATGTGGGTGATACTGATGATGATGCGAGTGTTGGTTTCTTTGATAATGGTGTGTATTAGCAGTGTTACTCACACCACCAGCACTCCCAGTCTTATTACAATTGTTGTTGTTATAATAATGACTACTACTACTACTATTGTGAGAAGAGGGCATGCTTGGGCTACTGGTACAGTCTCTGTGGGCGCGGTGCATGCGACCCGCCCCTCCTCCTCCACTCATGCGTGACTTGTCCAGATGCCCTACAGAGTGGGCTCTGTGGTAGTGTGGGGGACTGTCCCCACACATAGTTCTGTTTGGAGGGGCACACACAGTGTCCCGGTCCACTTTGCGCTGACTGATGCACTGATGCAGTAAGTGCTGACTGTTCTGATAGCCCTCCTCCCCATCCAGAGAGATCGGAATGGAAGGTGGCAAGTTGCTGGTATCCCCCGGTAACCGACCAGAGTCCTCCATCTGAGACTGGTGCAGTCTCTCAGAAGTGGCACCAGGGACATACACAACCTGAAAAACAAGAAAGACATGAAACAGTGTATGTACACATAAATGATAATGGGTATAACAACATGTGCCTGGTAAGTGCATAGTATGCACTGCATACCAACTGGGATATACACAAACTGCAACACAGTGGCAAGTAATAGAACCATTAGTGCCGAGTCTGAAATGAAAAATTTGACAGTGGACATTTCCAGTGAGGATACACCTTTCAATTTCCTTAAAATGTAGATAATTCTTGTACTTTTTAAGGAACTACAGCAACATGAAAGTCTCTTGTGTGGATACACCTGTAAAAAATGTTTTAGTTAATTTCAGTAACTGTTGCAAACTTCATATATGTTACACTACAAACAAAAGATATGCATGTACCCAGAAATAATTCTTCAAAACAAACCTGGCAGTTATGCCCAAGAACGACATAAAACTACAAGAATGTATCTAATTATCACTCCGCCACTACTGCCACTGGACAGTAGGGTTGTTTTGAAGTCTGTAATAGTAAATAATACTTGTTTAAACATTATTATCAGACTGTATTGTATCGTCTTTTATGTGTCTGGTTAAAAAAGGTTCAAATATTGACATTTTGGATAACTGGTTCTGATTACTGAAATACCCATTGTTTACCCCTCCAACAACACATCTATGTATTATGATAGTTCTGTTGACCAATCAAATGATTTATCATCACTTGGTCTGATATGCAAAATAGTACTTGACCAATTTGCACCAATAGAAATGTAAACTCATCCTTGATAGAACATCTGTGGAAAACATGTAACCACCTAATAAACATGTGTACAAAACCATGAGAGAGAAACTTTTTATGAGCCAGTATATCCATCAGCAGGCCTTAGACCTGGAGTAAAAATCAAACTCATCACATCAACTGTGGGAACAATAGATTATGGAAATACACTGGTGATATTCTATGTCAAACAGTCAAAGGTCAAAGTTTGGGTTTTACATCCCGTTCAACTCCCAGGGTCACATTGGGACAGGTTCTCAGCAATGTCACTTGTGGGAATCGAACCCACACAGAGGGGAGAACCTGTGATTAGATGCCAAATCTGCTTACCCACTAGGCCAGTGAGGACCTACAAAGTTAAACCAGTCATTTTTCTTTCTAGATATACACGTTTTTCTTTTATCTGACCCTTTAATAATCTAACTCAAGTTAAACTCGCCATTCAAATGTGGATCATACAGGTTCTGCACGGGCAATACATACAAAAGGTATTAGCGAAGGATCAGATAAAAATGACACATACCTAAAGGAATCAGTGATCTAACAATTAATATGTAACTGAAATAATGGAATTACAAATCAACTGAGACTTTACTGTTATAATACCTTCAATTAAGAGTAATAAATATAAAATTTGCCATACTAAAATAAGCCATGGGGAGGTTGGAGGTGTACCCTTTCAAAGTCCGACAAAATATTCAAAATCTGTGCTGTGGAATCAGGAGTGATCCGTGGGCTTATACTGTCACAAAAATTACAAATTTGTGGAGATCCATAAGGAAATAGGGGGGTCCCCCTCACTGGTCACTATTCTGTGTATGCATCTGAAATTTACAAGGATGAAATTTAGTAGCACACGATCTAATATGTGAAATTTATCTTAAAAACAACAATTTTCAACTCTCAAATCAGTGAACAACTGTCCAGATTGGAATATTTGCATGTTAGCATGCAATAGTTAAGCCACAAATATGCTCTTTTGCTATGACTGTACCCTTTAATGATTTAACTGAAGTACTGGTCAACAGACCTAGTACCTTTTGCTTATAATTTCTATCAATGCCTAATAAAATGCCAAATCACGCATTTCAGAATGCACCAGATGACCTTCAACTGCACATCTACATAAAAAGGGTGGTTCTTGATTTGTGACCAGTAGAGTGACTCGACAGGTTATCTGAAGTTCAAGTTTTTTTTCAATATATTACTCACTGATCTCTCAAGACAAATGCTGTCTGTAAAGTTCACACCACAACCTATTTTTCAGACATCTGTCTGGCTTATTTCATGATTTAGTTCAGTTTTTATATTTCAGCTCAGCATTTCAATTACACGCCACAGAGCAAAGCTTAAATCTTTCCATATAGGTAAAATTCATTGAAATTAATCAGTTTTAAAAAGCTCACTGCATATGTATCTTGTACTTATTGGACATGTTTTACTGTTAAAGACAAGGAAAAATTAAAGATAGTCACCTTGTTTGATTATGCCAGGATTCTCATTTAGATAATTAAGGGCTATTTCACTGCTAAGTAATACGCTGAACTGTGCTGAGTGGCACTAAATGGCGGCAAAAGTGACCATAAAGCATCAATGATTGGTGAACGCCGTTTTGTTTACCAAACTGTCTGGCTTAGCAGACAAAGAGCTTTGGACAGACAAGAGTCTCCTGGTGGACCTAATAATGCTCTCATAAACCATTGGCAATGGCACAATTGCCAGAATATATCAGGTTTTATTGTAATTTAATTAGACCTGCATAGACAAAAAGTATAATTAAACCTCTGCTTCAGGTTGTACACTGTATGCAACTGAGTCATAAATAATGGCATGAGTTGATTGCGAGTGTGTTTATATAGCAAAATGAAATGGTCTGATTATCTCAAAGAACTATATGTAGAACAATAATATGTACAAAACCTATGGCAGCAAGCCCAAATTCAGACAAGCATAGAACAACCTATATGTACTTAAAATATGACACAACAGGTAGGAAAACGTTGATCAAAGTGTGTTTCAAGAATATCCATCTGTACATGTTAGGCTATATTAGTATTTATATCAAGGTTAGACTCATGCCAAAAATTATACATGCTGTTTTTTCAGTGACAACATCAAATTTTCCAACAATTCCACTTGACAAATAGCAATTCTGGTTCAGTGTTCTAACTTGCTCCTTGTTCACTTATTAGTGTTCAATTATGTGTACAGTGCCGACAGCCACCAGGCATCAAGTTTTTTCACCAGTGTCTAGACAAATCTTTATTAATTGCCAACTTTACACTTTTAATGACCCTGGCATTCAATGCCATAAATCATCACACACCTCAGAGTGAAACTGATTACTTAATAAATTATTTCAAATTCATATATTTTAGGTATTCTATAAAAATTTGTTTTCTATACAGCAGATGAAATGATCACAAATGATTACTATATGGTAGGAAGACGTACTTTGGCGAATGAACTGTGGCTTTGGGGTTTTGACAGTAGTTTAATAATGTACATGACTGAACACACTCTCCAGACAATATTTTAAACTACTTTTTTATTAAAAAATTGTCACCATTACTACTATTCAGAAGGAAATATTTAGCACAGAGTGATTTTTTTTTTTTAGTTTTTTAGTCACCACTTAAGGAGAAAAAAATGACATGGTAGTTGTGTCAGAACTCTTGTTAATTTTTTTTAGCTATGGTTTGATCCAAACCAAAATGCTTAAATGATAAAAAGTGATCTGGGTGAATCTTCTTATTTATTTATTTATTTGGGGTTTTACGTCGCTTTCAACACTGTACAGGTCATATCACGACGGGTAGTTGAAAGGCCAGAGGAAACCAGTACATACAGTTCGTTAGGGTTCTGTACTGTAAACTGCCGACCAACGGCAAGCAACTACCAGCTTTCCCACTTCAGGCCGTGACAGGGATCGAACCCCTGGCCTCAGAGGTGGGAGGGTGAATCTTCTGTCTGGCCTGGTCTAAGTAAAGGTTATGGCCAAGTAATTATCCAATATTGAAAATAATGGATTGTTTAAGACGTCCCAGAGGGTCAATGGACCCAGTTTCTGTCCTTTCCCCAGTTGCTATTGATAATACCGATTGTATGCAATGGCAAGGGACAGAGATCTCTAGTACTTGTTTTCTGTGTAAATTTTGAATGGCATATTTCAACATATATGGTAATGTGTCACTTGCATTCTTTTAGGTAGGTATATGTGCTGTTCACTAATATTTAATGTCTATCCAACTGGCTTGTATACTATATTATTTCAACTCATTCTTTTAATGTAAACAAAACTTTACCTTTGCATTGTTACTTACTAACACAATTTTCTGGCTTGTAAAAGTGGTTTAGTGTGGCAACATAAGTATTATAAACTTGATACATCCACATAGTCATTATAAGGACATCTGTAAGAAAATGCAAAAATTACCTGCCATTCAAAATTTACATAGAAAACAAGTCAGAGTGTCCCTCACCATTGTGTCCATCAGTGTATCAACAGCAATTGAAGGGACAGAAGCTAGGTCCACAGGGCCAACAGTATATAATTTTCACATATTGGACACTTGAGAGGGTATTAACCTGTTTAAATTACACCCCTTCCTTAATGTGTATGTTGTTTAATATCATTACTTTTCCTTTCTATATCTCTTGATATATATTTTGAGGTTTGTATGATAATTTTAAAATGAAAGTAAAGTGCTTTCTTTAAAAATGTGTAAAAAAGGGTTTCCATATATGGTCATAATCACTGAGTTGAAGATAATGGACAGTTATATCAAAAGAGAAACTCCCAGGCGTGAATAATTAAAAAGTCTTGCATTATAGCAGTTTATTTCAAAAGGCAGAGAGAGTCATTAATGTGAAACTCCCCACTAAAAGGAACGCCCTTCAAAATAGTGACAAAATATCATTAAAATTTGTGTAAATTCTGTATCCGCAAAAATCAGAAACCCAAGGTCATCACAAAAATCAGAAAGGTGTAAAGACTTTCCGCCAAAACATGGAACTACATTTTTTTGCCACACAATGCTGCTATATACTAGTATCTGTCTACATGGAGTATGAATATCACATTCCGTACTCTGAATAGACAAGTATATGAAATGTGCGAGTAAAAACAGGACATAACCAGGAAAGGTTGAGCTTCGTGTCATTGAGAACTGTATTGCTCACTGTGTCCTTACATAAAATGCAGTTACTTCCAAGTTCCAACCGTACAGATCCAACATTCTAAACTCCTAGTATTACCTCATGCATTCAAAAAGCCAATATGCTTCCTTTCTCTAAAGAAAAACAAATTCAACAAATTCTTGGCTTTAACTTTCCATGTGTACCACTATTTTTATGAAAAACCTTCAACTCAAAACATATATAAAGCACATGAAATTGAAAATTTAAGCACCTGATAAAAGAACCCCCCCCAAAAAGGCCGGAAAGTGTTTTGGCCTACATGCTTGAGGGGCAAAGCCATCAGACACAAGTAGTGCACTAGAATTTGTGAAAGTCATCCCACAGCTAGCCTACAACTCGGTCACCGATCCAAGTACTCATGTAGCCCATTGTTGCTTAGTTTCAGTGATGAGATGGGTACTCATCACACTATGCCACAATTTATTAAAGTCCGGTGACAAAAACAAAAAAAGCTTAATCTCTAGAAGCCTAAGTATCGCTAGAGCTCACTCTTAAAACCTAAGTACAATGTGATATAAAAGCTACAATCAGAGACCCCTTACAGGAACAACAAAATTTAATGACTGTCTGAAATGAATGAAAGACTAAACAATTTGCTCAACTTAAATAAATCAAGGTTGGACAGGCACTGAAACAACATAAATTTAATACTAAAATTCCACTATCCTTGAAAATTACTTAACCTAGTTGTCCAAACTTCACCAAGCACTATTTGTGTTACATGTAGTCCATACCCCTTGGCCTTGCGATCTTATTTTCAACATGTACAATATGTAGAATATTGTACACAATTATTTCCAATATAACACCTGGTATTTGCTAAACAGTTTCCAAATGCCAGACACTTTTACTTGAACAGAATTTCACATAATTTATGTGTAAACACAACAATACCAAGTATTAAAATTATTGAAAGTTTTAGTTAATTTATTTTGCATTACATAAAATTAAAAACTTTTTACCACCATCCGTGTTCCAGTTCTGCGGTGTGCATGAAGAAACGCACTAGAGGAGGAATTTGATGGTCTGTACAAATGCATTGTAATACTCCTGCCCTACACAAGTGCATTATGCTATCACTTTTACAAGAATTATGTCTAGTCTAGTTCTGTAATTGTGTAGCGTAATTGTATCAGCGTCTTAATATAACATGAGACAAAACTTAATCATATCATTACAGCAGTCACAAAAGGTAACTCCTGCCCAGCCTAATAAATCATATGATTGAAATAACTTCAGCTAATGTAAGATTAGAAATTGTACCAATTGAATTCTCATGTTACCAATTTTGGAACTGTTGTATTTGAAACAACATTGTTCCGAGTGATATATTAAACCATTTATTTACAGGTGCATTGATCCATATTTTTGGCGTTAAAATTTGGTCAGTTTCAGACGAATAACACATGTTTATAAACACATTTTAGAGAAAACTTTAACCTGCTTCATTCCTACAACCAAATAAATTTCTTTTTCTCCAAAGTTGAAATAGCTGATGAAATATAGCTACAGATTTTCTCAAACTTTCAATCTCACATTATTACCTAAAATGTTTTAGCATTTGCAAGTAATTGACTGACTTCCCATTGCAAAGCAATGTTAAAAGTAGTGAAATAATTCACTGGTTGGTTTATTCAGATTTATAAGTATAATAAGAACAATTTGATACAGAGTTTCTTTACACAAGCAAGAATTCACTTTATATTTTCCATAATTTGAAGACACCTTACACAGTATTTTCCAGTCATAGCATCTGACAGACAAGATAGAAAACAACTCAGCACAAGAATCACTTCCAATATTGGTTATGAGTGCTATGATCTCTACAATTTCTTGATCCAGTTGGTAATTCCAGTGTTGACATTTCTTGAGAATTTCATTAAAATCTGTTTATACAACGGAGTTACTTTGTTAATAAACAAATGCTGTCAAAAACATAAAATCTCTGGCAGAGGTCATAATGTGGTGGGTAATCAACTTTGGCTTTATTGTATTGGTACTTTAAGTTATGAATGCATCACACAATTTCAGTATTCCCCTTATACTTACAGTATTCAACAAACATTTCTGCTATAGCATAAATGATAGATAAAATCTACATTCTTAATTTTAGATTCATGTAATCCTATGCAAATAAGTTAAAATATATTTTGCAATTTCCACAGCAAGCATGGACCTTTTACAGGTTGAACATATTCATGTACATGTATTTTTATTTTATTTTACAACACTCTCATACCTAAGTCAGTCTTATTTTGATAAGAAAGAATCAAAATCTTGTGAAGTCCGAAAAAATTTATAAAGGGGAAAACTGATACATGCAGCTTGATGTCAAGGAATATCATGAAGTGAAAAAATATTTAGAAAAGGGAGAAATGATTCTGTAAAAAATGTAAACTGATACAGGTAACTAGACGTCAAGGAATATCAGAGTATACTATCTCCACCAAGGAGGTATTATTTTTACAATCCTCTGTTTATCTGTTTGTTTGCAGGATTACACAAATACTACTGGCTGGGACTTAATGAATAAAATCAGATGGGTCTTGGTCTAACTTTGATCCCATTAAATTCTGATAATGATCTGGATCACTGGCTTGATATAAAAAGAAAATAAAAATCCAGATTTTCCCATTTACTGTATTACGCAAATACAACTTCTTGGAACTTTTTGAAAAAATATCGGCAGATGGGTCTTGGCCCAAATTAGATCCAATTAAATTTGAGACTGAGCTAGATCACTGTCTGGATACTCCAAAAACCCCGAATTTTCCCATTTACTTATTACAAAGTGCCTTGGTGAAGGCCGGTGCCCTCTGAATACTCTTGTTTTTACTTTTACTGTACTTGAAAAAAAAAAACTTACATACATTGTGCAATACTTCATTTTAATAATTTTTTTCTATACTTTCCTTATGCAGTTTAACAACACTGTAACAATCATTGACTTTTACTTACATGCTTTATTGGGTCTCCGTAAGGCTTGGTCTTAGATGGTGACTTATCAGAGTGTAATACTGAGAACATTGGTGAATCACATTTTGAGTTGGCTCCTTTACTATCCCCAAGTGGGGCCAAAGGTACAGCTGTAAAGTTTGCACAGTAGGGCCCATGATTTCTCCTCTGGTGCCCCGATCTCTGACAGCTCACTGGACTCATGGAATGACCTCTGCAACGATGATGGCTGTTGCCATGGTGACCAGTAAACCCACCCCCACCAGTGCCTCTGTTTACTGTGCTGCTGCCCCCACTACTTTTACACCCACACTTATCCGAACTGGTTCCTGAACCAGATTTCTGACCGTCTCGGTGTAAGCATTTCTTGATCAAGCGAATTAACTTTCCTGCACACATTGTGTGCTCATTTTCTTTAAGATCCTCTTCACTGTGGTTACTTATATCGTCCATATGTAAACTGAACCCACGTATAAAAACCAAAGCACATCAAATACGCATAGTACATCTGAACATAAATGAGGGTACCTCTCTAGATAGTGTATTCTCCTTTTCAAAATGTTGATATGTATATTTTTCTATTCTTATAATTCCTTCTTTGAATAATTAAACCTTTAAATTTTTTTCCTTCTAATTTGTAGAATACTTGTTCAAGATGCTAAGCATATGGATTTGGCAAGTGAGTCGGCTATAGGTAGATCCAGTACAGGCAATCTATTCACTCTGTGTACTGACAGGGTCAGTGTTATAACACTGTGCGGTGAGAGAGGTGCAATCAGACTTTGCAGCAATATTGTTGAGTGTAAGTAGGGAGGTTTTAAAAAACAGCCAGGAGAGAGATGCAACGTCTACAGTCCAATACCAGATGCCATCTCCTTTGTCTAAAAACATAAAGTCTCTCACATATATAGAGATGAAGAACAGCTGCTTAAGGCTTCTGCTTTATTTAGCTTGCTCTGCCCAGACTTCTAGACTTCTAGATTGAATATCGATAAACTGAAGGACAAAATATACTATCAATATATGCCTAGTCTGTGAAACAGCATGGAGATGAGAAAGAAAAGAGAAATAATTGACCTTTTTTCATTCTTCTACCTATTCTCTCTGAATGTAGTCTCACGTCTACAGAAAAAAAAGATCACTTGTCACTGGCAAAATATTGTGCAACCCAGGCTCCTTCTTTTATAAAAAGGTAATATGTATACATACTTATATTTGCAACACCTATATTTTTTTATCTAGGGCTCTTCCTTTTCTGCATGCACAAAGAGCTTTCCCACAAATGATCATATGTGCATGACACTGTATGGGCTTCAGTCAAACAAGGTGAAAGCGATTACTGATAAAGTATTTCATAAATACATGCAGATACCCGTCAGTTTTAACCTGTCTTGCTGCTCTATTCGAGTGGACTTGACTTGCTGTCCAGTTCATTTCAGCAATGTCCACTATCATGGATGACACAGGAATCTGCCAGGCAGGTCTCCTCTGAATGGCTTTGTGGTTTGAAGGTTCAAAGCTTTTCCCCTGTGTGTTTCCCCCAAGATCAATAGGTTTATATTATTATGCTGGATTTTGGAAGAGTTGGATAGAAACATACGTACATACAAAGGTCATATGGCGCCCCTATATTTACATACATTATATAATGTCTGATGTCCGGCCTTATTTCCACTGGCAGACAGAGCAAACACTCTCAAGTCTCCACAAGAACTGGGTTATTCCCAGATCTAAATTGTAAGTGTCTGGCAAAACCACTTTATGTATATATATATATATATATATATATATCCACTTCATAAAACTACAGTACTTATATGTCACAAAAGTAATCCTTTGTTCACATGCTTTTGTCTACTTTTTTCTGTATTTACTACCTTTGGATGTTCAAATATGACATTTTCTTTCAATTTGTTTTTTTGTTAAGAGGATTACTGTCCTGAAAGTACATTGACATTGCCGTGAACAATAAACTGAGATTTTAAAAACTGCGGTATTCCCTCAACAATAAAATTCCTTTCCATATATATTCCAAATACAACATACAAAAGTTTGCCCAAACAGCTTTCAATATATTATCCTCTTAATAATATCATTTGTTGGGTCATTAAAATTGTTTATTGCCATTTAAGGACAATTTCCTTGATCTCCAATTCAATTTCAACTTCGCTCTTCACTTTGTGGTAAACTTCTAAAATTTCAAAACAAACTGCGCAGTAAGCCACTGCTAGCAGATACACACACCAGACTCAAGACACGTCTGTTAACACCACACTCTGCCTGCACACCTGCCATATATATATATAAATACCAACTGCTTCCTTTTGTGTGTTTATGACTGTCCCGAAAATCTCCCTTCACGGACAGACTTAAAAAAAACCTGTGTGTATATGTACACTACAGACATGTATTGAAATAAGTAGTAGTCTTGTGGTACTGCCCACACAGTAACAAGGCACATAGGACAAGAAAGAGGGTGGGGGGGGATACAGATAGACAGAATGGAGAACACACACATATAAAAACCCACACACAGTGGCTAGACAGACCCACACACACAACACTGCAGTACTAAGTTCACCTCCTGTTTGGAAAAGCCCCCATAAAGAATGTATGTAGAGCCAGACAAACATGCATTAAATATAGAATCTACTATAATATTGTGCAATGTCCTGGCTTAAAATCAGCTGAATAAGCCTCCATATACTAACAGTAAAATTCCCCTATACAAGCTACTTGACAGTTACTTAAGAGTAGTTTTGTTTTTCTTTGGTTGATTTCACTTTTTTCCTTCCTCATTTTCTTATCCAACATCCAGAAATGTTTTGGCTATTTTTTCTTCCCGTGTTTCTGTTAGGGAAGACAAAGTCTCCTCTCTCTTGTTTCCCCAGTGTTATTTTGTTGTTTCTGCCAAGGATATAGAATTTTGTAGCATCCAGCCACACATATACACATACATATAGACCTGTGTGATCCAGTACATGGGCCTGCAAGTATTTTCAATCTTGTACTGTCTATCTAGCCCACTTGTCTTCCATTCTGCACCTCATGTCTACAAACTCTGCTATTTAAAGTCTGTGTATTTGTTACAAGCCTTCCGATTGGTTCTAACCACCCCCCTCCCCAACTAGTGTGTATGTGTGTGAGAGACCTAAGTGAATATTTTATTGACTTCTCTGTCTCATTCTGCGTCCACTAAAATAGAGACTGTGCCAAGGCATTTTTGAAACATTCATATTTTTACATCACACAGGAATAAATAAAACAACAGTATTCTATATACCGTAAATCACTGATGGGGAAATTTTAGAAGTGGTTTCCATTATATGCTCTAACAGTGGATTTTTAGAATTCACCTAGAATTGAAGTTCAAAAATCCAAATATACAGAATGCACTCATACAAATTTCGAATACCTTGTGATCAGTTTCATAGCTTCACATGGGAAATAATTCATGAAAATAGGAATGTTATGGAAATTATGTGACACATTTAAACAGGACCTCTAGTTCATAAGTATCCACCAACAGACTTGATATTGGCCATATATTTAACACTCTAAAAATATTAAGTCACCATGCAGGATGTGAACAAAAACATGGATTTGCAGTATTGCCAGGTTCACAAGTAGGTTGGATTATGTGGATCAGACTGTTGTTAATGTATGTGACTGTTAAATTTAATAGGATGTTTTACCCTACTGAAATGAAAGAATCTAAATAACAAAGTCAAAAATACTCTTAACTCTGATGACCATCCACAACTACCTATTTATTAGCCTTCCTTGCTGGCTTGTTGGGCATATTTTACAGCAGTCTGTGCAAGCAGACCCTCCAAAAGTTAAGAAGAGGTCCTCAGGGCATAGTGGTTAGCATTTTTGGCATCTAATCATTGGCAGTCACCTTTGTGTGGGTTCGACTCCCACAAGTTTACAGAAGACATCTGTCCCAATATGACCATGGCTGTAGAACAGGATGTAAAACCCCAACTTTGACCTTTGTCCAAAAATCAGGGTTCAACATCTAAGGTTATATCAAGACAGGCCTTCAGGGATTCACACAAATGGTAATAAGATGGATTTAAAGCCATAACTACATTGTACAAATTAACACCTGTCTTCTGTCCACATTGGTAACTTTTTCGAGGAAGCTTTACAGTTCTGGGATGTCCTGGAACTTAAAAAAACTGCTCACATACAAATATATATATATTTTTTAATTGCTGAAATTATTTTGGGGCAAGGGCCACCACAACATTTTCAGCATTACAGAAACACATAACTATTTATTCTTTAACACTTGCCATTTGGTCAATTTTAAAACTCATATTGAAATATAGACTGGCAACTGTTGCTACGGAGCTGTAACATTTATGAGTTACAGGTGCATCGAACCTGTCAAGTTTTCCAATACACTTTGTACACTGCATCACTAAAGAGGGGAGATCTCGATGATTTCATACCAAACTTGATGACCATTCGGCCACTGATACCTTTGGGTACTATCTGATTTTAGGTTAACAACAACCAGAGGTAAGAAGCAAGTGAGAAAATACCATACCTGTAAACCACTAGGTCACCAATGCTTTCATTAAAACCTCCATACTTCACAGGAATTTCTTATGGCTGATAATTTATCAGAGCAATACCAAACCTAAAAAATCGGCTTAATACCTCACACTTTTACTCTATATGGGATGAAAATGGAGTTTATTAACTTAATACACTTCAAATTATAAATAATAGCTCATGTATACTTGCAGTTCAGTTTCATAATACCATACCCGAAAAAATGTTTTTTTCCGGTGTGCATACATATCCAGTAACCCAGTAATTTCTTTCTGAAGGCTTCAGCAGTATCTAATGTGGTTTTAAATCAGCGATAATTGTGAATATAGGCAATTGCAGTTCTTCTTTGTACACTTATCCTCACTTTAAGTTACCATAACTTTCTTTTTCAGGTCCAATTTTTATAATTTTTTTATCATTGTGTTCCGATAAATGAACTGAATTCTATCACACTTGGTTACTTTACGTTATTTCGACAAATTTATAGCAATAAATGAGTCACATATTTCACCTCAACAGTATAAAATATTGCACATAAATGCTTAAAAATATTTACTTGTGTAATATTTTGCCAATATACAGTGAAATAATATCCAAAATGTCAGATTCTATCAAAAATTATTATCTCCCCCTGCTGCCGAAGGCATAAACCTTAATATCTCATTCATTTATAAAGATACCTTCACCAAATTTGCAGGGAATATTTATATCTTCCCTAAAATTGCTCCTAGAGGTTCGGAATGTGAAAGCCATGACTGGGTATCTTTCCAGGTATTGAATTTGACCTTTAACCCCGGCTTCAAGGTTAAATCGGGTCATCAGACTAAAACGTCCTTATTTCTCCCTTTTTATTGGTGCTATGGCTTTAGAATGTAAAGATAGACCATGAAAGGTCCTGGCCTGCAAATGTTTTGTCTGAGAAAATTTTTGGTCTTATTTTGAAAAACAAGATGGCCACCGTAGCCAATTATTTCAAAATCATTAAGATGCTCTAAAACTTGAAACATCGCAGCTACGTTAATCATATTTGCACAAAAGATATAAGGCTAGGAAAGTTAGACTGAGAGTAATTTGGCCTAGTTTCGAACACAAAATGGCCATCATATCAAAGGTTCAATGTTAAATGGGATTATCCTATTAAAAAGGCCTTATATCTCTCTTATCATTGCTATTAGGGGTTCCAAATGTGAAAACAACTTAAAGGAAGTCATGGCCGGAGACTTTTCCAACTGCTGACTTTTACCTTTGACCACTTTTTCAATGTCAAGTGGGGTTATCTTACTACAAAGGCCTCATATTTCCTTTTGGTTCTCCATTATTACTGATTCTAAGGCGGGAGATAACTGCTGCGGCAGTGGCCTTGTTATACCTCAAGTGAGTTTCAGCCAATCAGATTGCAGTATTTGCATGCAATATGACGTGATATTGCCTGAGGGCCGATATCACTTGTCCTTGGGCTTCATAAATCACAATATTGCCCAGAAAGAAGTGTTTTATTCTGTAAATAAACCACATTTTAGTTGAAGTAATTATTCATGTACACGTGCAGAAATTTTAGAGTATGACCACAGTTTAGAGTATGCTAATTCGAACAAATCCGGTTTTCGCCGAAATTTTATTTTCGGGACCCAGTTTCCATATTTACTTTTGATTGTAACACTCCCCATGAGTAGGGTTGAGATTTACCCTTGTCAACCGGGATTGTAAGAGTTCACACCTAATTCTGGTAAATGGACAAAATCCCGGAGGACAAAACACTGGGAAAATACGACCACTAGGACACAACCCTGGTGTTAATTTTAAGGGGGGTGGACATAACCCCAGAGTTGTAACTCCAGAGAAACTAGAGGATCGCTCACAAAAAAAAAGATAATGTTTTTGCATAGCAAAAACAAAGCGTCCCGAAAAGGATATAAAGGTGAGTGCTAATGTATTAAGAAAATGCTTCGTTTCTAGCCTTATACTGTTGTGGCAACCAAAGTCAGCGCAGTCTGCTCTATCTAGCACGGTTTTCAAGATATAAGCATTTTTGTGTTTTGCAAAAAATAAAAAAATTAAAAATGTCCGCTATATTTGGCGAGACAAAAATATTTTGAAAATTGGCATGGCTACTCTGCAGAGATACCCAGCAGGTCCAAAATTTTGTTGAGTTCGCTCCATATAGCACGGTTTTCGAGATATAAGCATTTTTGTGTTTTGCAAAAACTTTGAAAATTCAAAATGGCCACCAATTTTGGGGAGATAAAAATTTTTGTCAAGACCACTGCCGCGGTGTGTATCTCCCGCCGAGCATTAAAGCAGAAGAAATAGCTTTTCCGAGATATTCACAATTTTTCATTTTCGTGTGTGAAAGGTCTTCCAAAAGTAGATGAATGAGTTATTTGAGAAAAATTGGCTATCTGCAATACTATTAAGAGATAATTCACATTTACTCATTTTGAGTAGGTGAATAATTATCTATGGGTCTGAAACTTCACCAAGTGAAAGCTCTCCCAAAAGTAGGTGAATGAGTTATTTGAGAAAAATTGGCTATCTGCAATACTTTTAGAGATAATTCGCATTTACTCATTTTGAGTAGGTGAGTAATTAGCTATGGGTCTGAAACTTCACCATGTGAAAGCTCTCCCACAAGTAGATGAATGAGTATTTGAGAAAAATTGGGTATCCGCAATACTTTTACAGATAATTAGCATTTACTCATTTTGAGTAGGTGAATAAATAGCTATGGGTCTGAAACTTCACAGAGTGAAAGCTCTCCCAAAAGTAGGTGAATGAGTTATTTGAGAAAAATTGGCTATCTGCAATACTTTTAGAGATAATTCGCATTTACTCATTTTGAGTAGGCGAGTAATTAGCTATGGGTCTGAAACTTCACCAAGTGAAAGCTCTCCCAAAAGTAGGTGAATGATTAATTTGAGAAAAATTGGCTATCTGCAATACTTTTAGAGATAATTCACATTTACTGTCAGATTTCTTTAATTACTGTTAGTTTTTCACGTAATTTTCCTTATTTATACAGATATTTAACATTATTTTTCGTAACGTTTTGTTTACATCATCCGCCAAGTTTGCTTCTCTCTCACTTCCACTGGGTGACAACTAAAACACGGTTACCTGAATTCGGATCTGTTCTTTCGTGGCGAATACCCGGTGTCATTTTTCTAATGAAGTCACAGCCTTAGATATAAGCAATATTGACAAAATTACTCTTTTATCAACCATTGGTGTTACCGCTAATGCATGTATAGCTCAGTCTCAGCTATCCGAACCTCCTGATTATCCAAACTTCACTAATGTCTCCCAAGAGGTTCAGATAATCGAGATTCTACTGTATATTATTCCGGGGTTTTGTCCTCTGGTGTTTTGACCTCCGGGGTTTTGTCTGAGATTTCCTAATTCCCTATCTGCTTCAATCTCTGTTAACCCGAGTTATTTCACTGGTCTGATTTGAAAAGAGGTTCTACTGTCTACTGTGAAAATGAACAATCTGGCCATGGAATTCTTTGTGCAACTGTTCTACTTTTATACAATGTATACACTCAGAAATGGGTCACTTGGGGAAAAGGAAATCTGATATCAGTTGTACCTGTCAAGACATAAATATTGTGTACACACATTTGGGAGTTTTATGTGTACTAAATGTCTCTGACAGACTGCTACCTGTGATACAAAAGAGTGTTATTATCCAATGTGTAGTGTTTTTTTTTGGATACAATTAGCATTAATTGAAGCAGACAGGTGGATGACCCCCCCCCCCCCCAACACACACAATGTGTACAGCTGACTGACATATTTTTATCAAAAGATTTCCACTACTTAGTATATGTGTACCATGGACTATGTACATATCTGTACAAAACAAACATACTTAAGTTATAGACTTTCTATAAATGGCAAATCCAACAGCATACAAATGCAGACTGTACTAAAACCAGTATGAAATCAATAGTTTGAAGCCACAGTGGTATTTTTTTATGAATAGCAGAGTTGTTACATTACTGTCTGCACTCTATTGAAAGCTTTTTAACTGACTGCTGCTGATTATCACCTAATAGCCCCTCCCCATCATCCCCCCACTCGCTGTCTGGCTTTTTATTTTTCTTATTTGAACACTTTATTTGTTCTACTGTCTATTAATTTAAATATTTCAGGTAACATTCACAGAATTAGACTGTGGTTGTGATTTTAAGACATTTTCCCAAATATTTTCTTGTTTTTATCAACTGCCAGACACACTGAACAAGAAACTAAAATCTCTTATGCATGTCTATAAAATAAGTCACAAAAAATTTGTTCACATGACTTTGTAGCAAGTGAACACTGTCACTGGAACTTACTTTTAAAATGAAGCAATTATTAACTCACAAAATCAAGGGCATTCTCTCATATATTGGATGAATGGCCAAAAACTGTTGTAAAAAATAACAACACAATTTTGGTGAATGTCCCATAAGTTAATGCAAAATAAGGGGATTTCCTGGGTGACAAATTGTGTGGCTAATTATGTGCCAACAATCAATCGGAGTCTTCACTTGACATGTAAATATACCTGTATGGTGTATATAAAATTATCTAAGTCTGTCTGAAGTTCTGAACTGGTGCTCTAGTATGGATTTATATCCTGTTAAACTCCAAACTACTGTCACTGTATTTTCAAAAAGATTCTAATTACATATTTTGTGGGGAACACTGAAAACATTCTTTTTTTAGTTCTTTAGTTATTGAATATATATTAAAGGGCATACCATGACTGAATTTGATTCAGTATTATATGGTCGCATGATTTCTCTAAACTGTAGTGATATTTTCATTATGCAACTTTCGTTCTATGCTTAGCCTAGACGTGTCTGATAAAAATGACTAATACAAGTATGATTTGAAATCTACACCAGACAGTTAGATCAGCATTTCTTCATAGAATTTTCTCGACTGCTTCAAACAGGATAAATAAATACTTCAATTATACACAACAAAGAGACCCAAATAAAACACACTTCTAAAATGAAAATAGAGACACTTCAATTTCCAAGCATAGTGGAGAAAAATAGAAAAAGGGTCAGAAAATTGGCCTTCGCGAGTATTGGCTGAGAAAAAAAACTATTCCAGACATTTCCAAATCAATGTGGACAAGATCAATTCAATGTGATCTAAAAACACCTCAGTGTATTAAAAACCTGACTGTTTTGCCTCCTTTTTCAGGCAATCTCTTCTCACTATCTATATCAAAAATGTGCACATTTCCTTGCACAGTCAGTAGTAGTTCTTTTTGAGGTGGTGTTTTTTATCTTTCAACCACAGAGCAGACTATCATATTTTGGATAAAGAGCAGCTGGGACGGATTTGTCTGATTACATATAAAAACAGGAACCAAGTTTTTTTATCATACAAGTTCTTCACTTTTAACCACACTCAAACTCAGCCTTTTTAATTCCAGAATAAAAGTCACCAGTAAGTTGCTCTGATCGGCGGCACAGGTAAATCAAAAACCTTGTATAAATCTTTTAACAATGTGCAACTGTCAATTTGATTTCTTCATATGGATTGGGAAAACCCTTGATGGCTTTACAAAACTGCAGTTAAAATAACAGAAAAATAATTCCAAAAGCCTTAAATATTTTATCAAATTTTTCAACTAAGTGTTGTATCCTGTGCTAATTTTATGTGTAACCAGAACTCACCTTCTGTACCAATCTAAATGCAGAAATTTCCAGTTTGTTTGTGTAAATAAAGTTGTCATATGCAGCTGATATATGGCGTTTAATGAAACATACGGGAAGTACAAAGGGCAGGACAATTTGCGATGGGAACACATGACGGTCAAAATTTCTTTCAAATTATCTAATCACAGTAGAACCCCATTTATCTAAACCACTCAGGAGACATAAGACCCGTTCAGATACACGGGAGGTTCGGATATAGGGATGACCAGGCAGTATTTCATCTGATCCATAAATTAATTTTCACAGTAATTATAAATTTGTGTGAGTACTTTGAACATGTGGTTTTTATAGCCTAGTTGTAAGTAGTGTTGTAGTTGAATGCAAAGTTTAGAACCGGTTACCAAAAGTAGAAATTCAACAGAAAAACGAGGTGTGTTTGATTTAGTGTATGTCATGACAAAAGTTTTTAAATGTTTACATGAGCTATAAGTCACATATACAGGTTGTATCCACTAAATTTCAATATTTTTTCCATGACTTCTCCATGATCAAAACTTTAAAATTATGAACCTTTTACATGCTTCGTGACATGACAGAAACATGTACTGAGGTCACGAGTTCCCGCCACGAGCTCCCGCCAGTTTTGCATTTGAGAACCACTCATAAGGTTCCAGTCACAGTGCAGAAAGATGTGGAAGACACCAAAATTTGATCAGATTACAAACGTATCCTTGTATCGAAATGCTGGATGAAACAAAGAAACAACACTGTTTCGTGAGAGGATGCCTTTTAATTTCCATGACTTTTTATGAATTTCCCAAAACCTGGAATCAATTTCCATGTCTTTTCCAAGACTGGAAAAAAAATGGAATTCCATGACTTTTCCAGGTTTTCCATGACTGGATACACCCTGTATATAAATATGGGGACAAAATATTCAACATATTACCGGTGGCCCCCCTTGTAACGCCCATGGGCAATGTGACCAAATATTTGAAAAAGTTGGGGATGGGAGTTTACAACAACGAAAACCAGCCTGGCGTTTCAAGAAAAATAATAACCCGAATTTGGGAAACCGCGTTTTAGCACATACCGACTGGAAGTAAAATATGCGGTTGGTAAACAAATCTCGGCACAATAAAAGGTGACATAATTACTAAAATAAGGAAAGTTTTGTTGAAAATAGATATAAATGAATATAATTTGACCAATTATTGGGTTTTCATGGAGAAAGTTTACATCAAAATTACATATTAGCAATTTATGGGCGATAACGTAAGATTATGGATGGGCGCTTGCAAAAACATGAGCGATACAGAGCACGGCACCGGTAATACAATATAATAAAATATTATGAAATATTTTTGCAGTTGAATATTTTGGTAAATTTATGTTAAAATAGTGAGTGTGTGACGAAACAGGCTTTGATTACGAGAAAATAAAAGATAGCTGGATCAGTGTCTTTCGGTTGGCAAATAGGTTCCAGTTTACCGTCTTCTACACTTGTGGTAAGAGTGGTGTATTTTGGAGCCGAGTGTCTGCCATCTGGACTGGCTGGGGCATGGTAGTGTTATGATCAAAATTAAATATAAAAATTGGGTCCTGAAAACCAAAATTCAATAAAAACCAGATTTGTTCGATTTAGTACACACCAAAAAGTAAAATATTCTAGGTGTGCAGATGAAACATAACTAAAATGCAGGTTTATTTGTGATTTAAATGTAACATTTTTTTATTAATTCATGTGTACTAACAACAAATGATACAACTGCACATTATAAAGCATCTTTTTGAGAATAGGTTCTTGGACCTCCATTACCAGCTTTCCTTCACATATATATGATTCAAACATAAACCAACTGTCCAGCTTGAGGTCTACACCAATGGGGCATGGAGATCTCCTTGAACATAATACCTACATCTGCCTTCTTCACCTCACAGTAAAAAGACACAATATAAATAGCAACATTTATATAGCGCAAAATTGATGAAGATTAAGGCTGTGATAGGTTACCCGGTTACCCGAAACTGGTCCGAATTCTTTAGGAAACCAAGTACAAACTGCCAAAGTGGGTAACCGAAAAAATATTAAATATTGCGTAAATCAATGAAATACTTGGACAAACCTTCGTATTCCTGTCAGATTTCTTCAACTAACGTTAGTTTTTCACATAATTTTCCTTATTTATACTGATATTTAACATTATTTTTCGTAACGGTTTGTTTTCGTCATCCACCATGTTTGCTTCTCTGATACTTCCACTGCGTGACAACTAAAACATGGTTACCCGAATTCGGATCGGTTCTTTCGAGGCGAATACCCGGTGTCGTTTTTCTAACAAAGTCACAGCCTTAATGAAGATCCTGTAATGCACTGAAACCCAAAATGGGACAGTCCTTAAAGCTAGTGAAATCATAACTCAGTAAGCTCCTGCCAGGGGAGGATGACTACAGTGGTGGGTAAACAGGTAAGTATTGAGTTGGCTTCTAAAGCATTAAGTGGTCTGAGCTAACACTAAGTAAGAGCCTGTTCCATTCAACTGGTGCAGTCATGGCAAAATCATGCCTGCCTATGACCTTTCTGGGACGGACTGCGGAGATGACAAATAGGGGTGCTGGGAGAAATCTATGGCTTTAAAATGAGGAGGTTGTATTTGACAAGGATAGGATATGAAATAAGAAGTCGGTGGAGTTTTTCTCGATAGGGTGTAACACTCTGTCTAATCTGAAAACCGCATGTTGAACTTGCTGAAATTTAGCAACACTGCCCTTGCTGGCCCCATATAGTAGGGAATTACAGTAGTCTAGTCGACTACTGACAACAATATTTGCCACAAAAACCGTGGTATCAAGAGTTAGGAATTTAGAGATATGTCACAAATCCCTGAGGTGATAGACCACAACAGAGCTTTAATATATGATTGACAAAAGTGTTTTCTGAGTCAAATGTGACACTTCCAACTTATTACTTCCTCTGCTGGTGTAACAGAACTTTGAAGGAATGTAACAGGAAATTTCTGTATAAGTGACTCTGGTGTGTTGATCATCAATGATAATGAATTCATTCTTGTCAGGATTAAGTTTCAATTTCAAACCATTCATGAGCTGCTAACAGAAACAAGACACTCAATCAGCTCCGTGACACTGGAGTCAAAATTCCTAAAGTCTACTGCCAAATATCTCTGGGTGTCATCAGCATACAAAAATAGCATCAGAGATGCCCATACCCCACAGCCTAGGGAAATATTTTTAACACAATGAGATATAGAAGTACTGTACCAGTACAAAGTTCAGGATACTTTCAGAGCACTGTCAGTTATATAAAGGTCCAAACAATGTTTAAATAGAGAAAAAAATGTCTAAGAGAAAGATAATGCATGTACTCTTTATCTACATCTGGCATGGCCGAATTATGGCTTAGATGTTTTGAATATTACCATGCATAGAGAAGTGGTAATACATTCAATGAATGCTTATGTGTGGTATTGGAGCAAAATCTGTGGCTCACTTGATGAAATTCCATCTGTTACAATGGGAAGTTGTAAAAGTAAAATTCTTAATGAATTCTAATATGACTTTAACAGTGCTTAATCTGCATCAAAAGACAGACCCAAAGGTACAACAAGATTTTAACGGTCAAGGTCACTATGACAAGGTCAAATCAAGGTCACACCATCACGTTGCATACCTGCAGCCCCTAACCAATGTCCCTACCAAGTATCAACTTCCTACACCTTACAGTTTCCAGGATATAGCCCAGACAAGATTTTATAGGTCAAGGTCACTACAGCAAGGTCAAAGGTCAAATCAAGGTCACATGACGTTGCACACCTACACCCCCTAACCAATGTCCTTACCACGTATCAACTTCCTACACCTTACGGTTTCCAAGATATAGCCCGGACAAGATCTAGAAACTCAAGGTCACTGCGGCAAGGTCATATCAAGGTCACACCATGACGTTGCACACCTACACCCCCTTACCAATGTCCCTACCAAGTATCAACTTACTACACCTTACAGTTCCTGAGATACAGGCCGGACAAACTTTTCCCGCCGCCCACCTGCCCTCCCATCCGGACACCATGGGTGAAAACAATACCCCGACAGCCCTTAAGGGCTGTGGGGTAATAACACCAGCCGGAGAAGAGAACACAGAAATTGGGCGCAATAGACTGGTATCCTGGGTAGGAGAGTAGAAAAGTGGCTCGAAATTGGCCGCAATAGGCTAGTATCCTGTGCAAGAGAGTAGAAAAATGTCACAAGTCACCCAATGCTAACAATTCAGGGAGAAGCACTGGCTATTTAAATGACTAAGTATGAATTTCTGAAAAACTTTATTGTGACCAAATGTCTACTTGTAAAATAATTTGTAACTGCTTAAGATTTCATATGCATTCTTTGCACTTACACTTGCTCCTAAATTAATGTAAAAGGTAATTTGTAAATTTACTAATAATACACGCTATCATGTTTTCGCAGACATAGTAAAGTATAACCAAATGTCATTTAATGTCATAAAAGAAGTTAAAAAAGTGCAGCCTCAATTTTTTACACCAGTGTGTACACAAGGTGTAACCTCCGTCTCATTTTGATTTTTGTCATTCTCAATGACACCTTATAGAAAGGAGCTACAAAAAGTCATTTTCTTTTTCCCGCATGCAGGAAGATTTTGACTTGCATACAAGTTTATATCTTGGCTCTGTCCACATACAACACGCCCATAAAAAGTTATTCAGCAGCAACCTAACACAGTTATTGATTTGTGACCATAAATACACCTTAGAATGTTTGGGGCAAAAAAGCTCGCCTTGCTCCAAATTTTCAATTCTTATGTCTATTGCTTGATCTCTTGTCAGACTCTTCCCACTGTCAAAGGGCCATGTCTTGAGTCCATTCCCAATCATTTATAACAGTACAACAAGTAAAACTAACTACACCATAAATTAATCCCATAAATGAAAATAATTACAATACATTTCTTCATAAAATACAAAATACTGGCAAAATTTAAATTTAACTAGGTGAATAACAAATTTGAAAAGATTTTCCAAGCTTTATACTTTTATATTAAAGATATTTGACATTTCCTTCTGTCATTATTTTGCTACGAATAAGAAAATAGCTATTACTCACTTATGGCATGCAATGGAAAACCAAACTATGTACCATCTTATACCTAAGGGCAAAATAGCTGAACAACATATTTGAAGAAAAAGCTCTAACTGCAATAGTTTTTGAGCTACGAGTCCATTACTCAAACTGGCTAAAATGGCTATCACTCACTCACCTTTAGGCCTAAGTCCACAAAACCAACAAAATTTTCAAGGGCGTGAAAATTCATTAGGACAATTAATTTACAAAAAAATCTGTAGCTGTAGTAGTTTTGGAGAAATCTGCATGACACACTGACACACGCACGCACACACATGATGCATTTTATAATCTCCCTCCAGGGATAAAGCCCGGCGGAAGATAATAAATTGTGTTGTGCAAGTCATTGTACAAGTATTTTCAATACTTTTATTTTCTAATTGCACATCAAGCAAACAAATGGAATTCGCAACAGTGTAAAAGCATAAACAAGAATATCAATTTTAACTTACACCACTACAAACTACATTAGATTATCTGTCTACAACTAGAAACATATATTAAACATGCAACAATCTCAACATTTTGCTACAGTATGGAAACCATTTTGATACTATCCCAAAATACCAACTGAAAGTATGGTTTATCCTACTTTTTATCAGCAACAAGAATTTATAGGACACATTGTGTGCAGTGTGTGTAAACTCCAAAGTATCCTCTGCCTTTCATTCAAAGCTAGCAAGAGTGCAAAATGTCTTGTTTGACCCTGATAGAAGAGACAAAGCAAATGTGAAAACTAGATCAAGGACGCAACTGTGGCCAGATGCAAGATGTATCCACCAGAAAAGGACAACTAATATGGTTTTAAAGATAAACAGCATTATTCAATAATAAGCGAGTTGTAAGCACTCTTACGTTTGGCTACCTTCCTTTGACCTTGAAGGAGGGGCCCGAGGTCAAATCTGACCACATCAGAAGATTCCTAGTCCATCGTTTCCCATAGGTTGGCTTCATATTGCAAACCTCTAGGACCAAGTAAAAGCACTTTTAAATTTGCGTATCCTAACTTGACCTTAAAGGAGGAACCAAGTCAAATCTGAACACATCAGAAGATTCCCACCCCATGATTTCCTACAAGTAGGTTTAACATTGCAAAACATTGCAGGACCAAGAATAAGCGAGTTATAAGCACTTTTAACTTTGGGTATCCTCGTTTGACCTTGAAGGAGGGGCCAAAAGTCAAATCTCACCACATCACAAGATTCCTAGGCACGATTTTCTACAGGTTGGTTCACATTACAGATCTCCAGGACCAATAATAAGCGAGATATAAGCAATTTAAACTTTGGCTATCCTTGTTTGACCTTAAAGGAGGCACCGAAGGTCAAATCTGACCACATTGGAAGATTCCTAGCCCATGATTTCCTATAGGTTGGTTTCAAATTGTAAACCTCTAAGAGTTACACTTTAAAATTTGGCTATCATCATCTGACTTTAAGGAGGGACCCAAGGTCAAATCTGATATCAGAATATTACTAGTCCATGATTACCCTTACGTTGGGTTTCACATTGCAGACCTCTAGGACCAATAATAAACGAGTTATAAGCATGTTTAATTTTGACTATCCTTGTTTGACCTTGAAGGTGGGGCCCAAGGGCAAATCTGACCACATCAGAAGATTCCTAGCCCATAATTTCCTATAGGTTGGTTTCACATTGCAAACCTCTAGGACCAATAATAAGGGAGTTGTAAGCATTTTTCATGACTGAAAAGAGACAACTGTGGCGGCCATCTTGTTTTTCAAAATGAGGCTAAAAATATTTCCAGTCAAGATTTTGTAATGATGAACATATCCTGCGAATATGAGATCTCTACCTATAATACCCTTTAACTCTAGTGGGCCAATAAAACTTCTTGCTGAAAGTCGAAAAACGCCCATGGCGTCAACCTTGTTTTTCAAAATGAGGCCATAAATATTCCCAGGCAAGATTTTCTGGTTATGAATATATCCTGCAAATTTGAGAAGTCTACCTATAATACCCTGGTCTTTAGAGGGGTATCAAGAAAATCTCTATACACTGCGGCAGCAGCGTACTCATGCATAATCCATAGTATCTACCGGATGCTATCCGGTGGATACCATAATGGTTCTGTTATTCCAATATACTTCTCTATCAGCCAAAGATAGTGACAGGGAAAACAAAACAACCAATCAAGATTAGGAGTATTCAGCAGACAGGCCATAGTTGAAGAAACATAAAAACAATCTAATTCAACAAAACACCTCTTATGAGTTTTTGAATGAAGATGATAATTTCTTTCGCAGCAGATGGGGAACTACAAACTTCATATCCTATTAGTTATTTGATGGACCCAAACTGAGAATGACTGCCTCAATAATATGATGTTAAAATGGTTTGGGATTATAAATAAAATAGTATCAGAGATACCTGTACCCCACAGCCTGGGGAAATAGTTTTCAACACTATGAGATATAGAAGTAGTGAAACAGTACAAGGATCGGGGTACTTTCAGAGCAGTGTCAGTTATATAAAGTTCCAAATAATGTTTAAGTACACAAAATAACATCTAAGAGAAAGAAAATGTATGTAAAGATGAAGTATTAAAACAAGACAATTCAATGGCAATATGACAATATTAATCAGTAACCTAAAAATTATGAAGCTGTAAAATTTATTAACTGGAGAATATCTATCAATGGAAATAGCACAATTATGTAAAAGTACATATAATAATCAGTTGCAGCAATCCATATATCTTTGTCATAAGAGAAATATGTGAAAGTGAACACACTTTGACAGAACCATAGTGAAAGGTCACACCATGAATCCATGATGCACACCTACACCCCCTAACCAATATCAATACTAAGTGTCATCTTTCTACACCTTATGAAATCCAATAAATAAGTAATGCCCCTACCAAGTATAAACTTCATACACCTTATGGTTTCAGAGATAGAGCCGAGACAAGATTTTATAGGTCAAGGTCACTATGGCAAGGTCAAAGGTCAAATCAAGGTCACACTATGACATGGCAAACCTACAACTCCCTAACCAATGTCTCTACCAAGTATAAACTTCCTACATATTATGGTTTATAAGATATAGCCCGGAGAAAATTTATAGGTCAAGGTCACTCGGCAAAATCAAAGATCAAATCAAGGTCACACCATGACGTTGCACACCTACACCCCTAACCAATGTCCCTATCAAGTATCAACTGCCTACATCTTACGGTTTCCGAGATATAGCCCAGACAAGATTTTATATGTCAAGGCCACTACAGCAAGGTCAAAGGTCAAATCAAGGTCACACCACAATGTTTCACACCTACACCCCCCAACCTCCAAACCAAGTATCAACTTCCTACACCTTACCGTTTCTTAGATACAGCCTGGACAAACTTTTTCCAGCCCACCGACCCACCCATCTGGACACCATGGGTGAAAACAATACCCTGCCAGCCCTTAAGGGCTGTGGGATAAAAAGGCCTCAAATATGTGTCCCTTACGTTTACATTCGAGTTGAAGACAATAAAACTTTGTAAGATTATTTTGTGTTTTGATACAGAAATCCCTACACCCAAGTAAGTTAGCAGGTTATTGAAACTACCTTTCCCTCAATGATAAATTCCATATATGAATATGCTTCATTTTTCCTTAAATAAACTCACATAATTTCTTTCATTGTTCTCAGAATCATGAGAATACCAACTGCACCAAAAATACCCTAGGCAGTTAACTCAACATATCACAGGGAGTTATCAATTCTATAAATACTTTTTAAAAGTCTGGTTTCTAGTCCCAGTATGTTCACTTGTGTGTACTACATAACAGTTTTATGCCAAAAAGCTGCATTAAATCTGATAAGCCAGAGAAGTTACTTGTTTACCACTGGAAAAAGCTGAAAAGCTAACAAAATATACCAAGGTTTTCATATTTCCCACAAAACACAACTTGGCTGTTGAAGTCTTGCTTTTTTATATAATATATACATACATATATATATATATATATTTGTTCATAATTTGGAATTTTCTAAAACAAGTCTCAGGATGTCATATTTCATAGTTTTTTTGGACGTACTTGTTTTCCTTCACTTTCTCCAAACATAAAATATCCCGTTGGTTAAGTTTGATTGGTGGTGTACCTGGTTTTTACACACTGAGAGCTTTTTTCATTTGGAGAAGAAAAGTTGTTTACCAGAAATGCTAGCAATGAGTCTATCTGTTGGTGCATTTGAAAATAGGTTTCCTCCCAAAAGTAGGCTATGTTCAATATATTTACAATTTGCTCTCACACTTAATAGACCTTGAATAAAATACAGTTATTTGATTCCCTTGTTAGTTTCAATAAAAACCACTAATTTTAACCATGATTTCTCATTAAATGTAAAGACAGATTTCAAAAGAGTTCTGTAATATATAGTTTTAATATATTAGACGAGTCAGACGACTATTTATGGTATAAACTGAACAAGTTGCATACAGCAACTAAATAAAGTAGATTCTGTAACTTGGACAAACTAAAGCAACTTGTCAACTCACCTGGGTATATGATTTTGATATAAGTCTTTACAAAATATTACGATAAAAATGAGCAACTCAAAAGGCCCTCGTGCATGTTTCAGTGGCATACAGGTTTAAGTTATATTAACAAATGAATGACTTTGCCTAAATCCATTCATCAGGATTGAAGGTGATAACCTGTTCAAGTCAATTTCGGGGACTCTTTATATAGTTGGTCAAGGTAAGTATTATGACAATATAAGCATGTAATTCCGCAGCACTGCTTAATGATTTAATGTCCTCTTTTTTGGTCAAATCCCAAAACTATAGCAACTAGAATTCAGACACTGTACTTACAACACAGCCTCAAACCTCACAATGAGCTACTTACGTTGCTACATCTACATGAACAAGCAATCAGTGCCCGTGAAGGGGCTCTGTGTCAGCTGACTGTGTGTTTTGAGTTTCAGAGTATAAGAGAAAAGAGAAAATGACACAAAAGTTGTGCCCTGCAAATGGTATTCAGAAGTAAAGTACCAAGTTAACTGTTAAGGAGTAAAATGTAGGTGGAAAACATCTTTAAGCAAAATACTGTAAAAGCAATAGTTTTCAAGTTACAACTAACTTACTCAACAGTGAGAATCTCAAAGTAGCTACAGCTCAGCTATGAAATGATTTAAATGGCTGCAATTTTACTATGATATAGCTGACCCAAAAGTAAGTGAATAACACATTTAAAGAAAATACAGTAAATGCAATAGTTATCAAGTTACAACTGATTAACTCAACAGTGAGAACCTGAAAGTAGCTATAGCTCTGCTATGCAATAAGTTACAGGTCTGCAATTTCACTATGTTATAGGTGACTGAAAAGTAGGTGAATAACATATTTAAAGAAAATACTCTAAATGCAATAGCTTTGAAGTTACAACTGATTTACTCAACAGTGAGAACCTTAAAGTAGCTATTGCTCAGCTATGCCATGAGCTACAGGTCTGTATTTCACTGTTATAGGTGACCCAAAAGTAGGTGAACAACATATTTAAACAAAATACTGTAAATGCAACAGTTTTCTAGTTACAACTGATTTACTCAACAGTGAGAACCTGAATATAGCTATTGCTCAGCTATGTAACAAGACCACTGCTGCGGTATGTATCTCCCGCCGAGCATTACAGGGGAAGAAATACCTTTTCCAAGATATTCACAATTTTTCAATTTTCGCTAAAATCCATGATGGCTGCCAAAAGTGGCGAAAACTTGCCACCTTACGAGTGCACAGTACTGGGACCGGCCGGCCGGTGGAGACACAGGACGTCTTTTTCTGGCGTTTGGCAGGCCAGTCTGCGCCGACCGGATTAGCAATTGTCCATTGTATAGGATGTATTAACGCAATAAAATGAAATTTTTCGCCTAGGCACAGAATACTGTTGTACTACCCTGCAGGTCAAAAATTCACTTGAAGTAGCTCTATCTCTTACCATGTCGACGATATTTTGAATGTTTTAATTTCCGCTAAAATCCAAGATGGCCGCCAAAGGTGGCGAAAATAGAATTTTTTTCACCCTTTGTATGGGATACTCTTGTACTACCCTGTGGGTCAAAAATTCGCTCGAAATCGCTCTATCTCTTACGGTTTTCGAGATATTCACACTTTTTCATTTTACGCTAAAATCCAAGATGGCCGCCAAAAGTGGCAAAAAATTGAAATTTTCCCCCTTACCATAGGATACCCTTGTACTACCCTGTGGGTCAAAAATTCGCTCGAAATTGCTTGATCTGTTACGGTTTGCGAGATATTTCTGATTTTTCATATTTTTACTAAAAGTAGCAATAAAGTAGCCATTACTCACTTGTACATTGAGCAACAGTTGTGAAACTTAAATATGTTACAGTTCACAAAAAAGTAGATGAACAACATATTTGAGAGAAATTGTGTAGCTGCAATACTATTAAAACTAGATTGGGCCAACTCGGCGCCAACATATCCCCAGACAGGTCATCACTCACGCCACAGGTTTTGATCGGGAATTTTTTAAAACATAATTACCCATTATTATATGAACTTCTGCACATCAATCTACTCTGTTTATATCTTCCAAGGAAGATGGTGTATCCCCAGACGCCGAATACATAACTCAAATTATATTTTCAATCTTCCTGCAATGATAACTCTAAACCTATTTTCAAAGTATTTAAATGATTGATGATTGAATGTCCATTCTAAAATAATAATCCCAAAAGAGCATATCTGTTTCTATATTTGTTGACAAATAAAATATTATTTTTAACTCAACTCATCATACTTTTCAATCTTCCTTCAAAGTATTTAAATGATTGATGAATCAATGTCCATTCTAAAATTCATAATCCCAAAAGCACATATCTGTTTCTATATTTGTTCACAAATAAAATATTATTTAAAAAAAAATTATTAATATTATTATTTTATTATATTATTTTTAGAATTTGCAAATTGTTTTCAGTTATTTATTTCCTCTATACCTATATATGTGGTCCATATATATGCAACCTAAATATGTGACACAATCTCAGTTCTGACTCCCCTTTGTGTTATATGTAATGAAGCCCACCACCTCCCACCCCCACCCCTTCTCCACACCTCTCTCACTATTACACAAGATCTGCAACCCCATTGAGTTCTTTGTTTCTCATCTGATATCATTAAATACCTTTGTTTATTTAGTGTCACTCAATATAGCTGGAGGTCCCAGAGGTGGGTGGGGGGGAATCCGGGTGGGGGATGCATAAATGGTAAACAAACAATCTATATAAAAGGGGTACTCAAATACAAAAAGAATTGAGAATTTTAAGTATGTGATTATCAACTGAAATGAGTTCATAACTGTAGGAGCTGTGTCAAAATTAACTGAGGCAAGTTGAATAAAACTGGGCTAGTTGAGGGTTAAAAATCCCCTAGTTTTACTACATAAGGATATAATTTCATTAATATTGGGACTTAAAGCTCACTTAAAGTGTCCATTTTGTCTACTTGAATATGTTTAACCAGTTTCATTTTAAAAAGTTAAAAACTCAGCAAGCAGAGGTATAACACACAAAAATAAGTTCTTAAAAGACTAAGATAGCCATAACATTATTAATATTCAAAATTTAAATAGACAGGCATTTCCTTTTAAAAATTCAAAGATTTCAGCTCTATAACCCACATAGTTTGACAGTTACTGGGCTTTAAAGTGGCATAATGTCCATAAATTGGGTTTCTGTGGGCATTTTACAATTGTTAAAGAGACCTTAGCAATTAAACTACAGATCTGAAACTTTTTGGGGGACATACATAACAAACAAAAATTATATATAATACAGTTTAAGACTTGTCACACTAAGCATTTCCAAATAACAGGGCAAAATATGGAAAAAATGTCAAAAAAGGCACTTGGGCGAGTGTCTATGGCCCTCATACACAGGTTAAATGTCTACTAAAAACCTTGATTTTCGCCATATGTAAAAAGGACATAATAATGCATTCCCAGATGGGATTTCAGCTCCATCAATCACATAGTTTAACAGTCACAGGGCTTAAAGGTGGCAAAAAGTCCAAATATTGGGTCTCTGTGGGCCTTTTAGAGATCTCGATGTGGCTTTCAAATTAAAGCTTCAGACTTAAAATTTGTTACATACTAAGATTACACATAGAATATGTATCTAATAAAGTTTGAAACTTCTCAGACTTACCATTTCCAAGTTACAGAGCAAAATATATGAAAAATGTCTTAAAAGGGTCACTCAGGTGGGTGTTTAAGGTCCTCATACACAGGTTAAATGTCTACTTGAAGCCTTGATTTTTGGCACATGTAAAAAGAACATAATAATGTATTCCCAGATGAGATTTCAGCTCTATCAGTCACATAGTTTAACAGTCAAAGCCCTTAAAATTGGCAAAAAGTCCAAATACTGGGTCTTTATGGGGCCTTCTAGAGACCTAAATGTGGCCTTCAAATTAAAGCTTCAGACTTAAAATTTGTCACATACTAAGATTACACATAGAATATGCATCTAATACAGTTTGAAACTTCTTAGACTTACCATTTCCAAGTTACAGGGAAAAATATGTGAAAAATGTCTAAAAATGGTCACTCGGGTGGGGATTTATGGTCCTCATACACAGGTTAAATGTCTTCTTAAAGCCTTAATTTTTGGCACATATATAAATAACATACTAATATCTTCCCAGATAGGATTTGAGCTCTATCAGTCACATAGTTTGACAGTCACAGGGCTTAAAAGTAGCAAAAAGTCCAAATATTGGGTCTTTGGGAGCCTTTTAGAGACCTCAATTTGACCTTCAAAATTAAAGCTTCAGACTTAAAATCTGTTACATACTAAGATTACACACAGAATATATATCTAATACAGTTTGAAACTTCTCAGACTTTCCATTTCCAAGTTACAGGGAAAAAGATGTGAAAAATGTCTTATAAGGGTCACTCGGGTGGGTGTTTATGGTCCTGATACACAGGTTAACTGTCTATTAAAGGCCTAAATGTTGGGGCACATATAAGAAAACACATAGATATATTCCCAGATGATATTTAACTTAGATGAGAGACATAGTTTTAAAGCTACAGTGCTTGAAAGTGGCAAAAAGTGCATAAATTGGGTCTCTGTGGGCACTTTTGAGACCTTAAGTCGACCCCTTTGGGTAAACCTACAGCCCTAAAATTTTCTACAGACAAGGATTACATATCAAAGTTATACCTAGCACAGTTTGAGACTCATCAGAATTACCACTTCCAAATTATAGGGCAAAATATGTGAAAAGTATAGCAAAAAATCCCCAAGTGGGGGTATTTATGGGCCTCAAAGACAATTTTCTCCTCAACTAAAAGTCGTGATTTTCGGCACATGTACTAAGAACATATTAATGTGTTGTCAGGTAAAATTTCAGCCAGCTGAGCATCATAGTTTGTGACCTACAGGGCTCTAAGTGGCCAAAAGTCCAATTTCTGACCTTAAGGTGGCCATAAGTTCTTTTTTACTGGGAGTTTAAGGTCACCTTAAAATAGGGATCTTCCTTTGGGCACCCTTAACATGTGTACCAAGTTTGAAAAAAAAATATTAATTTGTTTTTGAGTTATCGCGTCCACAAGGAAATTTCTACGGCGGAGGCGGCGGCGCGACGGACCTGAATCCAATATATCCCCGACTTTCGTCTGGGGATATAATTACAGGTCTGCAATTTTATTATGTTATAGCCGACCAAAAATTAGGTGAATAACATATTTAAACAAAATACTCTAAATGCAATAGTTTTCAAGTTACAACTGATTTACTCAACAGCTATACTCTGAAAGTAGCTATACCTCAGCTATGCAATAAGCTACAGGTCTAAAAACTTCACTATGTTATTGCTGACAAAAAGACAAAAAAGTATGTGAATAACAGATTTAAAGAAAATACTGTAAATGCAATAGTTTTGAAGTTACAACTGATTTACTCAACAGTGAAAACCTAAAAATAGCTTTTCTCAGCTATGCAGTGAGCTATAGGTCTGAAATTTTACCATGTTATAGCTGACCCAAAAGTACTTAAACAACATATTTAAACAAAATACAGTAAATGCAACAGTTTTTAAGTGACAACTGATTTACTCAATAGTGAGAAGCTGAAAATAGCTATTGTTCAGCTATGCCATGAGCTACAGGTCTCTAATTTCACTATGTTATAACTGATTCGTAAGTACATGAATAACATATTAAACAAAATTCTCTAAATGCAATAGTTTTCATGTTACAAACAATTTACTCAACAGTGAAAAACTCAAAGTAGCTATTACTCAGCTATGCAAAGAGCTACAGGTCTGCAATTTTACTATGTTATAGCTGACCCAAAAGTAGCTGAATAACAACGTATTTATAGAGAATTCTCTATATGCAAAAGTTTTCGAGTTACCAGTGATTTTACTCATTATGGAAGGTACCGAAAAGTCAGAAAGTAGCTATTGCTCATTTAGCTATTGGGATAGACATCCAAGTTGTAGCTGTGCAAAAAGTAGCTGAATAACATATTTTAACAAAATGCTCTAAATCCAATACTTTTCAAGTTATAAGTGATTTGGTGCATCATTTCATGAATTTTAATGCATTTAAAATTATTTTAAAAATTCATAAAAAAAAAACTAGAAAAAAGGTTTTTGCTAACAAAAACGAGCAGCCCGGATGGAGACTTGAGTTAATAAAGTTGTAGTAGTTGTGGTACGAGACTGTAAGGAGAAGGTAACCTTTACTATGTTTTGTATCTAATGGAAAGTGGATCATCTAAAAACTATATCAGTTGCAGTATAATACCCTGTTCACACTACAATCCATGTTGACAAGGATTGAGGGTTGAAGCAGATTGAACCACATTCATCTCAATCCAGGTTGAGTGTCCACACTACAGACTTTAATCTGGATTGAGATGTGTCCAAAACTGAGTACAGTAAAACTTCCAAATTTAGACGAATTTATGTTAAATTGTTTAAACGGCATCTTTTTTTTCAATGTGGATAAAATGACACAATTAATTAAAATATACAACATCCCTACATTATATTATACAGTAAAATAGTTTGATAACCTTTTATAATTAAAACAAGTATTTTATATTATTAAGTTCATCAGTTTTCCAACAACAGACCAATTGCAATCTTTTTAAATAGTCTGCTTAATAAATATTCTTACTGTAATTACAAACATCCATGTATTTTATGTCAAATTGGAATCATCCAGAAATCACACAACAATCACTTTTGGTGGCCTTTGTGTCAATTATGTACTCCTGCTTACAAAGGATTAACATATATATATACGGTACGCTAAGTTAAGCAATTATTATAAGGCAATAAGTCAATTGGTTACAGTAACAATTTACTCAACCCTTGTCAACCCAGATTGAGAGGGTTCACACTACAAAGGTGGTTGAACCAATCTGCTTCAATCTGCTTCAATCCACCTCTTGAGTAGGGTTGAGATTTACCCTTGTCAACCCAGATTGTGAGTGTTCACACCTAATCTCAATCTGCTTCAATCTGTGTCAACCTGGGTAAAAACACTAGTCTGAATGCCCAGTTAGACTGTAAGCAGAATGTGAGCTTTATTGTGTTTCGTAGAGTGGTCTAGTTGACGAAAAGAATATATAATTTTTGCTGTAAATTTGGGTATCGTAAATTTGGGATTGTAAATTTTTTCCAGGAGATATTTAATCCTAGATTTATAATGATAAAGATACACTGTAGTAAACTATAACTGGCTATAGATAGGGACATTCATATGTTGTATACCTTTGAGGCATTTTATGCCTCTGAAAATTCATTGCTATTTAATATTTTTATAACATAAATATGCTCAAGATAATCGTATTTGTGAAATCCTTTATTGTTCCATTGTAAACAAATACACAAGGTCATGTTGTCAGATGTTAGTGTTAACATTTTTAATTCACACATGACTCTATATCTGAATATCATGAAAGCCCAAGGTTTTTACATATTATTAAGGCTTTTTCCATTCTCTCAAAACAGACAAGGTATTCTTACCACAAGGCTCTTATTCCATGAAACTAAAGATAAATGTCTTGGTTTGAATTGTTTATCCCCAAAAAGATTTACTGTAGGCATATCCCTTAATGAAAAGAAAGAAATACATCTTGATATTCCTTATCAACTTTCAGTGTGCAGACACACACACACACCCCACACCCACAGAGTTAACACACAAAGCACAGTGGGGCATCATGAGTCAATCTGCATCCAGATAGATATCATACAAAAGAAAATACAAAGTTGGAGGAGAAAAAACAGACAATAATAAAGATACACTGTAGTAAACTATAATTGGCTATATTTTGGGACATTCATATGTTGTATATCTTTTGAGGCATTTTATGCCTCTGAAAATTCATTGCTATTTAATATTTTTATAAGATAAATATGCCTAAGATAAAATAACTGTTTATGAGAAAGTGTTTTTTCCCAGTCATCTTATCTTCTGAAAGAATTCAAGTCTATACATTTGACCAATTTACAGAGTGTATGTGAATAAGTAGCTAGATCAACAACTACTGCTGCTAAACAAAAGCTGAATTAATTAAAGCTTTTTTTCCCAAAAAGGAAAAGTCATATCCACATGTGGGATTTTTTTAATGTGCCTAAAATTGGGAATTTATATTATATGAACACTGATCAGATGCAATATATTAATAACCACATCACTGCTTGCTAAATACCTTATTTTTTTGTTTGAAGATGCCATAACTTCAAAAACACTAGGAGGTTAGCTTTGCCAGATAACAGAAATTTTGTTTTAAAGAAAGTGGCAGGTGTGGTTTTAAAAAGTCTTAAAATAAATGAGGTGGGAGGAAAACTATATTTATTATGTTAAGTTGGCCAAAGTCTCTTAAATACTGGAATTTTTAAGAAAAGGGTCATTGGAAGTCTTCCTTGAACTTAATCAATGTGTCAGGTTGAACTGATGTCATTGAACAGTAAGTCAGTTGGGAGCTGAAAACCCTAATTTTTACTTCAAGATGGCCATGACAGTGCGTGTATTGGAACTCCAAGGTGGAAAGAACATAAGAATGTCCCTATTCTCATCTTTAATAAGTGTGCAAAATTTAAATGAGGTCAGCTGAACAATACAATAGCTGGAGATTAAGAACTCCATCATTTCACTGTAAGGTGGCCATAACTTCATTCATATTGGGACTTTAAGGTGACCATAAAAGAAGAATGTCCCTTTTGTCATCCTTTATAAGTGCATAAAGTTTAGCTCAGGTCAGTTGAACAATAAGATAGCTGGAGGCTGAAAACTTCCTTTTTTCACTGTAAGGTGACCATAACTTCATTCATATTGTGACTTTAAGATGACCATAAACTGAGAATGTCCCTTCAATATCAATATACGTTAGATATGGAAAAAGAAAGGGGCCAGACGGCTTTATTCCAATTTTATGACTTGGGGGGGGGGGGGGGGGGGGGGGAGAATTATATTAACAGTTTAAGGTCACCATAAAGTCAGGGTAGTCCTTTGGTAAATCTTAATATATATGCCAAGTTTGGTTGAAAAAAGTGAAAAACTAAGTGAACTGGAGGGCTAAAACACCCTTTTTTGATATTAAGGTGACCTTAAGATTGCAGATACAGGGCTAAAACTTCGGCATGTGAAAGATTATCAAAAAGTAGCTGAATTAGTTATTCCAACAAAACGCCGAAATCCTGACCGTTTTTGATATACAGATCAAGTACACATTTTAAAAAAATGTACAAAAATAAAACGCCTCCCATTCAGGCATCTATGGTCCGATTAATGAGAAATCCTTTCCGACCTGCGGATTTAGGTCTACAATGTAGGGCTGCAACGATTCTTCGGTTACTCGGAAACGAATCGATTCAGTGGAAAACTCGAGTCAAGAAAAGTGAACCAGATCTTCGAAAACAACTAAAACTAGAGGATCGCTCGCAAAAAAAAAAGATAATGTTTTTGCATAGCAAAAACAAAGCGTCCCGAAAAGGATATAAAGGTGAGTGCTAAAGTATTAAGAAAATGCTTCGTTTCTAGCCTTATACTGTTGTGGCAACCAAAGTCAGCGCAGTCTGCTCTATCTAGCACGGTTTTCAAGATATAAGCATTTTTGTGTTTTGCAAAAAATAAAAAAATTAAAAATGTCCGCTATATTTGGCGAGACAAAAATATTTTGAAAATTGGCATGGCTACTCTGCAGAGATACCCAGCAGGTCAAAAATTTTGTTGAGTTTACTCCATATAGCACGGTTTTCGAGATATAAGCATTTTTGTGTTTTGCAAAAACTTTGAAAATTCAAAATGGCCACCATTTTTGGGGAGACAAAAATTTTTGTCAAGACCACTGCCGTGGTGTGTATCTCCCGCCGAGCATTAAAGCAGAATAAATAGCTTTTCCGAGATATTCACAATTTTTCATTTTCGTGTGTGAAAGGTCTTCCAAAAGTAGGTGAATGAGTTATTTGAGAAAAATTGGCTATCTGCAATACTATTAAGAGATAATTCACATTTACTCATTTTGAGTAGGTGAATAATTATCTATGGGTCTGAAACTTCACCAAGTGAAAGCTCTCCCACAAGTAGGTGAATGAGTTATTTGAGAAAAATTGGCTATCTGCAATACTTTTAGAGATAATTCGCATTTACTCATTTTGAGTAGGTGAGTAATTAGCTATGGGTCTGAAACTTCACCATGTGAAAGCTCTCCCACAAGTAGATGAATGAGTATTTGATAAAAATTGGGTATCCGCAATACTTTTACAGATAATTAGCATTTACTCATTTTGAGTAGGTGAATAAATAGCTATGGGTCTGAAACTTCACAGAGTGAAAGCTCTCCCAAAAGTAGGTGAATGAGTTATTTGAGAAAAATTGGCTATCTGCAATACTTTTAGAGATAATTCGCATTTACTCATTTTGAGTAGACGAGTAATTAGCTATGGGTCTGAAACTTCACCAAGTGAAAGCTCTCCCAAAAGTAGGTGAATGAGTTATTTGAGAAAAATTGGCTATCTGCAATACTTTTAGAGATAATTCGCATTTACTCATTTTGAGTAGGTGAGTAATTAGCTATGGGTGTGAAACTTCACCAAGTGAAAGCTCTCCCAAAAGTAGGTGAATGATTAATTTGAGAAAAATTGGCTATCTGCAATACTTTTAGAGATAATTCGCATTTACTCATTTTGAGTAGGTGAGTAATTAGCTATGGGTCTGAAACTTCACCAAGTGAAAGCTCTCCCAAAAGTAGGTGAATGAGTTATTTGAGAAAAATTGGCTATCTGCAATACTTTTAGAGATAATTCACATTTACTCATTTTGAGTAGGTGAGTAATTAGCTATGGGTCTGAAACTTCACAGAGTGAAAGCTCTGCCAAAAGTAGGTGAATGAGTTATTTGAGAAAAATTGGCTATCTGCAATACTTTTACAGATAATTCGCATTTACTCATTTTGAGTAGGTGAGTAATTAGCTATGGGTCTGAAACTTCACAGAGTGAAAGCTCTCCCAAAAGTAGGTGAATGAGTTATTTGAGAAAAATTGGCTATCTGCAATACTTTTAGAGATAATTCGCATTTACTCATTTTGAGTAGGTGAGTAATTAGCTATGGGTCTGAAACTTCACCAAGTGAAAGCTCTCCCAAAAGTAGGTGAATGATTAATTTGAGAAGAATTGGCTATCTGCCATACTTTTAGAGATAATTCACATTTACTCATTTTGAGTAGGTGAGTAATTAGCTATGGGTCTGAAACTTCACCAAGTGAAAGCTCTCTCAAAAGTAGGTGAATGAGTTATTTGAGAAAAATTGGCTATCTGCAATACTTTTAGAGATAATTCACATTTACTCATTTTGAGTAGGTGAGTAATTAGCTATGGGTCTGAAACTTCACCAAGTGAAAGCTCTCCCAAAAGTAGGTGAATGAGTTATTTGAGAAAAATTGGCTATCTGCAATACTTTTAGAGATAATTCGCATTTACTCATTTTGAGTAGGTGAGTAATTAGCTATGGGTCTGAAACTTCACCAAGTGAAAGCTCTCCCAAAAGTAGGTGAATGAGTTATTTGAGAAAAATTGGCTATCTGCAATACTTTTAGAGATAATTCGCATTTACTCATTTTGAGTAGGTGAGTAATTAGCTATGGGTCTGAAACTTCACCAAGTGAAAGCTCTCCCAAAAGTAGGTGAATGAGTTATTTGAGAAAAATTGGCTATCTGCAATACTTTTAGAGATAATTCGCATTTACTCATTTTGAGTAGGTGAGTAATTAGCTATGGGTCTGAAACTTCACCATGTGAAAGCTCTCCCACAAGTAGATGAATGAGTTATTTGATAAAAATTGGGTATCCGCAATACTTTTACAGATAATTAGCATTTACTCATTTTGAGTAGGTAAATAATTAGCTATGGGTCTGAAACTTCACCATGTGAAAGCTCTCCCAAAAGTAGGTGAAAGAGTTATTTGAGAAAAATTGGCTATCTGCAATACTTTTAGAGATAATTCACATTTACTCATTTTGAGTAGGTGAGTAATTGGCTATGGGTCTGAAACTTCACCATGTGAAAGCTCTTCCAAAAGTAGGTGAATGAGTTATTTGAGAAAAATTGGCCATCTGCAATACTTTTAGAGGTAATTCGCATTTACTCTTTTTGAGTAGGTGAGCAATTAGCTATGGGTCTGAAACTTCACCAAGTGAAAGCTCTTTGGGATAGCTGCTCTGCAGAGATACCCTGAAGATAAAAAATTTTGTTGAAATCGCTCTATGTAGCACGGTTTTCGAAATATTAGCATTTTTGTGTTTTGCAATTTTTGCGCAAAAATTCGAAAATTCAAAATGGCCGCCATTTTTGGCAAGAGAAATTTTTTTTGAAAATTGGCATGGCTACTCTGCATAGATACCCTGCGGGTCAAAAATTTCGTCGAAATCGCTCTATCTAGCACGGTTTTCGAGATATAAGCATTTTTGTGTTTTGCAATTTTGCGAAAAATTCGAAAATTCAAAATGGCCGCCATTTTTTGCGAGAAATTTTTTGTTTGAAAATTGGCAGCTAATCTGCAGAGATACCCTGCGGGTCAAAAATTTCGTCAAAATCGCTCTATCTAGCAGGGTTTTCGAGATATAAGCATTTTTATGTTTTGCAATTTTTGCGAAAAATTCGAAAATTCAAAATGGCCGCCATTTTTGGCGAGACAAAAATTTTTTCAAAATTGGGATAACTACTCTGCAGAGATACCCTGTGGGTCAAAAATTTCGTCGAAATCGCTCTATCTAGCACGGTTTTCGAGATATAAGCATTTTTGTGTTTTGCAATTTTTGCGAAAATTTCGAAAATTCAAAATGGCCGCCATTTTTGGCGAGACAAAAATTTTTTGAAAATTGGGAAAAGTACTCCGCAGAGATATCCTGCGGGTCAAAAATTTTGTCGAAATTGCTCTATCTAGCACGGTTTTTGAGATATAAGCATTTTTGTGTTTTGCAATTTTTGCGAAAAATTCGAAAATTCAAAATGGCCGCCATTTTTGGCGAGACAAAAATTTTTTCAAAATTGGGATAACTACTCTGCAGAGATACCCTGTGGCTCAAAAATTTCGTCGAAATCGCTCTATCTAGCACGGTTTTCGAGATATAAGCATTTTTGTGTTTTGCAATTTTTGCGAAAATTTCGAAAATTCAAAATGGCCGCCATTTTGGGCGAGACAAAAATTTTTTGAAAATTGGGAAAACTACTCCGCAGAGATACCCTGCGGGTCAAAAATTTCGTCGAAATCGCTCTATCTAGCACGGTTTTCGAGATATAAGCATTTTTGTGTTTTCCTTATTTGGAAAATTCGTAATAATTAATTAATCATTAATTACTCGGCCATTTCTTGACCAATCAATGCCAAAATCTAATGATTTCCAGATTTTAATAGAATGAATGTATTTGCCAAGTTTCAGGTGAATTGATAAAATTCCTTTCAAGTTATCATCCGGACAAGCTTCCCCATCGAAAAAAGACATTTTTGGTCATGTGACCTCTCTGATTGGTTGAAATGTCACTGCAGCATATTCAAAAAAATTCCCCAAGGCTACTGCCTAAACCTGCCAAATTTGAAAAGAATCCGCCTAACGGTTACAGAGTTATAAGGAAAACAAAATGCGGAGCCGGCGGAGCCGGCGGAGCCGGCGGAGCCAGAAGCTCTCCCATACACAAACAAGCGTCCCTTGCGGGACGCTTAAATAGCCGTTAAAACTACTACAAAATTTGATTTTTCTTTAAAATATATGAATATATTTATACATTTTCCCAATATAAGGTGTTTTCGTTTTTAGTTTTTACTTTTAAGCATTTGCAAACGTTAAATGTGTGTGAAATAATGCTTTTATAAGACGGTATTTTAATATAACGTATTTCGAAGACGCCTCAAATCTCGCAATATAAAGATGGTTAAAGTTTCTTGTATTTTGCATTATAAATGCTTCTTTATTCCGAAATTCCATGAATTATCAACATTCTTTCCTGTTGTGTATGTTTTAATCGTTTTATAAGGTGTAATAAGTTTATTTCGTGGGCGATAATCATGCGAATAACCGAGTTTGAATCGGTTCTTCAAAAACGAGGAACCGAAGCGCATTTACTAGAATGTACCTGATAAATTTTATAGCACAGATGTGTGTGCTTTTTTTCCGAAACACGATGACGGGGTGTTTTTGAAAAATGCTTAAGGTTACCTTAAGTAAAGCAAAACCCCTAACCAAATATCAACTTCCTACACCTTACGGTTTCTGAGATACAGCCCGGACAAACTTTTTCCTGCTGTCCACCCACCCATCCATCCATCCGGACCCCATGGGTGAAAACAATACCCTGACTGGGCTGTTGGATAAACTTATTTAAAAAATTCATAAAAAAATAATTACCATAGATCTAGGCCCAACACTCACACACGATAATCTACTAGTGGCCTAGTACATATATGCAAGATAAGAGAGAGATCCCTGAAATAGTCAATGAGAAAATAAGTTACTCAGTGCATGATTTCATGAATTTTAATGCATTAAAAATTATTTTAAAAATTCATAAATAATTAAGAAAGACCCAAGCCTGACACTCACACAAGTGAATCTATTTGTGGCCTAGTACATATGCAAGATAAGAGAGAAAGATAGTCAATAAGAAACTTGTGATCAAGTGTTAAAATTTTCACACTTTGGGCGGGGGTACCTCACTTGTGATGGCTCTGGGGAACAGACAAACGAACAGATCTGAATGCCTTGAACAATTTTTCAGCCATGATAGATGAGGCATCTTTTAAGAAAAATAGCATACCTCTGGGCCTTGTAGTTCTGGAGAAGTTGTTCACGCGTATGAAGACACGGACACAGCAGAGTGATGCCATAATGTCAACTGAATGTTAACCCTTTCGCTACCATCTTTGACGACTAGCAGTCGACGCTTATGTGCATTACAAGGTACCATGTCTGTTGACACAGGGTCAACAGCAATAATACTGATTTCTTCTTTCCCTTCAGTATACTGCAATACGTTTTCTTTGGTTTATCAGTAATAAAACGATTGCTTAAGTAAAATATATGTAAGTTATGCTTTATTTTCATGTATTTCAACATTTTCACCTATTTTAACTGGTTTTTGTATATATTGCCGTATTTATCGCATATAGCTGCATATTGTTTACTCGTGGTTATATTTATTTGGGGACTTCCCTGGAGTTTTCCCATTCGACTTTTATCAATTCCTAATGAAATATGCCGAAAAATACCGCAAATGAAGTGTATAAGGTAGTGAGTTAATGTTTTACTTTATTGGTGTTTCTGACGTGATGTGACGTCCTGTGGCTACAGTCCCCCAGAATAATGTTCCTTCAGTAGCGAAAGGGTTTATGACCATCAAGAGGAAAGACAATAGAATTCTCAGTAGATGATAAACTGATGAATTTAGTACATTATAGAAAATTTTGTGTTTGAGCATGTTCTTAAGACAATTCTTAATTCCAATTGCTGGGAAGGGTATACACAACTGGATTTTCAAGAGAGTGTTAACGACACATAAATATCTGAAAAACATGTAAAAGTGTTCCTTTAATTTAAAGTCAGCTCTAGTTTACCTTTGAATACACATAACCTGGAAATTTGGAAATAAAATCCTTTCTCTGATTTCAAATGTAGAGCACTCACAAATTCATGAGTCCAGCAAACAGGTAAAGTGTTGCCATGGTAACAGTTGAGGCTAGATGCTGCTTGAAACCTAACCAGCTCCAGTTCCTCTTCAGGTAAACATGTTCTGAAGATTTGGTAAAAATCTGGGGAGTTAAGACTGTAGAGGACCCACAAACTCTATTCCAGCCACTGACTGGTAGCTTTGGGAATAACCTAGAACAGCCTCTATGGTCATTCAACCATTTTAAAATGCATTACTTTCTACTATTTTAACAGGTTTTACTGCACTCTACTTCCCGATAGAATTTGGTGTACTCTACATCAACCCTCAATCCTTGTCAATTTAGGGTGTGTGAGAGACAGGGTTGGGGCCAATGTACTTTGTACTTCGAGTTCATTTTTAAAGTAGTAAAAATAGCATCAGAGATGCCCGTACCCCAAAGCCTGGGGAAATAATTTCAACACCATGAGATAATAAAAGTAGTGTACAAAAGTACAAAGATGCTGATACTTTCAGGGCATTGTCAGTTATATAAAGCTCCAAATAATGTTCAAGTAGAGAAAACAACATCTAAGAGAAAGAAAATGGATGTAAAGATAATGTATTAAAACAAGACACTTCAATAGCAAGATGACAGCATTAATCAGTACACTTATTAATTGGAGAATAGCTGTCAACGGAAAAAGCACAATTGTATAAAAGTGCATATAATAATCAGTTGCAGCAATCCATATATCTTTGTCATAAGAGAAAGATGTCTCAAATATCACAGGTGAACACACTTTGGCAGAGCCAAAATTAAAGGTCATGCCATGATGCACAGCTACACCCCCTAACAAGTGTTGTTAACGGTTTTCCGGTATGCGGTATTTCGTTTCGTTTAGATAGAAAAAGCGAAATCCGCAAAGAATATTTGGGAACCGGTTTTTGAAAACGTTATTATTTTAGGCTTTCTAATGGCTGACACTTCATCAAAACGACAATAAAACATACACATTTTCTTCAATATGTCACAGTTTTACTTTATATTGAGCAAAAGTCATGATTACATATGTTTTAATATCCCATGAAAGCCATTTCCAGTTGCAAGTTATGGTTCATGTACGCCCCACGAGAAATAATCACTGCCAGTAACAAGCATACAAAATACCGGATTTCGTTCATTTCAAAGCCCCGGTAACCGGTTTTGATTTCTGTAAGCGATGCCACCACTACCCCTAACCAATGTTGCACACCTACACCCCCTAACCAATGTCCCTACCAAGTATCAACTTCCTACACCATACAGTTTCCAAGATATAGCCCGGGCAAGATTTTCAAACTCAAGGTTACTGCGGCAAGGTCAAAGGTCAACTCAAGGTCAGACCATGATGTTCCACACCTACACCCAGATAGGTAATTAAAATAAAATCATAACCATCAAGGCAAATAATCAGATCAACACTGTATAGGGTTATGTTCTGCAATTTCAAACATCTTGCAGCCATGTCTTGTTTGAAAAAAGTCAATGGAAACAACCAAGAGGATAAGTCATCAGCTTGTCTGGATTTTATTACTTTTCCACCTTCCCTGCATTTTGTCTGCAAGCATTATTACAGGCAGAGCTAAAACCAAACTAATCTCTGCTGGCGCTGGAGTTTCACATCCTCATACTTAATCAAGTTTTTTTTTCTCAATAGAAAAGTTACATGTAACTTACTTGTCCAAAAATTTACTGCAGGTAGTCTTTCGTAATTTGCCTTTAAGACTAAAAACTCCAAATTAAGCTTTTGTCTTTAAAAATAGCATCAGAGATGCCCATACCCCACAGCCTAGGGAAATATTTTTAACACCATGAGATATGGAAGTACTGTATCAGTACAAAGTTCAGGATACTTTCAGAGCACTGTCAGTTATATAAAGGTCCAAACAATGTTTAAATGGAGAAAATAATGTCTAAAAGAAAGATAATGCATGTAAAGATGAAGTATTAAAACAAGATACTTCAATAACAGGATGACAGCATTAATCAGTAAACTAAAATTACAACACTCTTTATCTACATCTGCATGGCCAAATTATGGTTTAGATGATTTGAATATTACCATACAGAAGTGGTAATACATTCAATGAATGCTTATGTGTGGTGTGGGAGCAAAATCTGTGGCTCACTTGATGAAATTCCATCTCTCACAATGGGAAGTTATAAAACTAAAATTCTTAATAAAATCTAATATGACTTTAACAGTGCTTAATCTGCATCAAAAGACCGACCCAAAGGTGCAACAAGATTTTAAAGGTCAAGGTCACTACGACAAGATCAAAGGTCCAATTAAGGTCACTCCATGATAATGCACACCTATAACCACTAACCAATGTCCCTACCAAGTATCAACTTCCTACACCTTACAGTTTCCGAGATATAGCCCAGAAAAGATTTTATAGGTCAAGGTCACTACTAGTGGTGTCATCGTCTGGATACATGAGGTCTCGATACCGTGAACAAATCCGTGAGCGATATCGCGGTGCCATCGTTTCACAAAACCTATATTTGCTGTTTAAATAATGTGCATTGACCACTAATACTGCAATAAAATAAATTTTATGGTTCATTTGTGCTGTCAATTGTCAAAACGGTGGATATTTGAAGCAATAAAAAGTAAACAAAACTTATGTTTTTTCACTTCCTGTAGGAAGTGGAAAGGTTCATCACCATAGTTACATCACAAATCAAAACAAAACCGCATAAAAGTAGAAATTAGATGAATATTTCACCATATTTTTATTAAATCCCTTCGAAAATAAGCTAAAGTTAATGGTTGAATATGTTTATGAGATGCATCGCGGATGATCATTAATCCTCGATTATCGTCCATTTTTTTCATCACCGGTGAATCTGTGATATCGCCGCTCGTGATGACACCACTAGTCACTACGGCAAGGTCAAAGGTCAAATCAAGGTAAGACCATGACTTTGCACACCTACACCCCCCTAACCAATGTGCCTAGTAAGTATCAACTTCCTACACCTCACGGTGTCCGAGATATAGCCCGGACAAGATTTTATAGGTCAAGGTCACTACAGCAAGGTCAAAGATCAAATCAAGGTCAGACCATGACGTTGCACACCTACACCCCCTAACCAATGTCCCTACCAAATATCAACTTCCTACACCTTATGGTTTCCGAGATATAGCCTGGACAAGATTTTCAAACTCAAGGTCACTACAGCAAGGTCAAAGGTCAAATCAAGGTCAGACCATGACGTTGCACACCTACACCCCCTAACCAATGTCCCTAACAAGTATCAAACTTCCTACACCTTACGGTTTCTGAGATACAGCCCGGACACTTTTTCCCGCCGCCTGCCCAACCGCCCCCCATGGGTGAAAACAATACCCCGACAGCCCTTACGGGCTGTGGGGTAAAAATGAATGCAAAAATGTAAATTGCACAATTGAAGAAGTATCTTCAGAAATCTTCAAACTGAAATATTTGACAAAATCTTGTTAAAAGTAGATTATATATAAATGAACACTATAACTCATGACATAACAATGATGAATGTATACTTTACAAAATAAAAACATGTCAAAACAGAAAACAACATGACTGGAATTAATCAGTTAGCGACTGAAAAAATTTGGGGTGTTGGTTGACTAGAAAACAGCTCTGGTGTTCTGGAAGAGTTACATTGACCAACAGAAAATGTATTTGATCACAAATACCCAAAGGATTTATCCCATAAAAAGAGCTTGATATCTAGATCACACTGTTCTGTTATCGTCTCATGAACTACATATGAGCATAAAATATTTAACTCTTCAGGAACTGTTTCTAGCTTTATGCATTTCTTGTTTTAATAGTGCCTGTAAGTTTGAATAAGTCACGATTCACATCTGGGTGGTATGTATCTGACACATAACAAACAGGGTTCTGAGGACAGTGGTCCTCTCAAGAGCTGTACTAAAATATACAGGCAGGAGGGTGAAGGAGCCATGATCGCTTTATAGAGTGGCTTTTTGTTTTAAACGTGTACTACCCATATATATAAGTCCATTTATGGAGCAATAACGACATGATCATACAGTAAAATCCAACTATGAGTTGTTACAACCACTTAGAGCAGTGTAAATGTGCCATAAGAGATTGGGGAGGATTGGATGGGGCACATGCATGAGATGTGAGATGATTCCACTCCAAAGAGGACAGCAGCTGAAATGAGGAACAAGGACACCCAGAAAAGATCCACTGTATGTGTGAATAGGCACAAGTATAGAGTAAGAAATCTAAAATTCGCCAGGAATCTAAAATTCGCCACCTCTAAAACCTTAGTTAATTTTATGAAGAAAATGATGTTTCTGTCTAAAAATTGGTATTTTTTAGTTCAAAAAGCCTTAATTTACTATACAGTCAACAAATCACACCAAAATTCATTTATTTTATTAGTATTTTCACATGTGGCGAATTTCAGATATGTGGCGAATTTTAGATTTCTTACTCTAACACTGGAAAAGTATTTGCAAGCAGTGCTTGCAGCATCAAATGTCCACATATACACACACAGGAGTAAAAAAAGTTTTCTTTTCTAAAATATACTTTGAGCATCACATTTTTGCAATTTTCAATTAAACAACACAACGTTGGAACGATAAATGGTTCCTCTCTTTCCGATGTAATTATGTAAAGATCTTGGACTTCAGAAATGATAATTAAGCTCTCTTCATATGTTTAGTCCACTGTTACACAGTTAAGTATTTCCTCAGGTCTTGCAATAAAAACTGCTCTTTTCTTCAGTATCTTTCTTTAAAATAAATACAAGTCAACGGCAACCCCAAAAATACATGCATTGTTGGAATATATACACAAGTGGAGAAACATCTTGAAAAAATTTCAATTCTAAGCATTCCTGTACAATACTGAATGCACATAGTACTGGGCCTTTCGCAGGCCAGTGTTATCTGCAGTAGCCTGAAAAATGTGGACTGACTGAGGGAATAGCCCTACACTTGCTTAAATTATAGATTACTCCTCAGCTAACATTTCGAGCAAGACACCCGAATTTCACCAATCACCAGTGTGTTCACCCTTTCAAAAATTCTAACAGGAAATAACAGAATTCACTTAAATCTTGTAACAAATATATGAACCAAAATAGTCCCCACAATGAGAAATTTAGCAAGAATTTCCCACAATTTGCAGAAACATTGGGAGACTTTCTTGGTGGCAAATTACTGACACCATAGCAGATTCAACAGTTCTTTCTCCATCTCTGTAGATATCATCAGTAACAGAAACAACAGCAATGAGGAAGAGAGTGAAAGCCAGTTTAAGACATTTAAGACCCCAGCTGGTAAAATATTTACCATACAATACAATGTTATGCACCTTTTATTCCTATATGATAACTATCATCAACTGGACACAGTGAGTGGAATAGTTTAAGTGAATCAAGAATAAAAACAGTGTAATTACAAATGAGAAAGGTTACTCTTTTCATTTTCAGTTGAGCTTAAAGCATATTCTACACAACACTGTAACATTTACAAAATAATAAACAAAGCCCATAAAGGGTTTGATTTATGTCTTCCTCTCTGTCCTAACCAGTGCCTTTCATACACCCAGCTGTCCAGGAATGATTAACTTAGGAAAGACATATGAAACCAAATTATCAGTCTGACTTCACCATTTACAGGTCACTAAATAGAAAAGGTAAAACCTCGATATTCACAGACTCTCAGTATATTATTTTTTGACATAAAATATGTCAAAAGACAATATGAAAAGCATATTATCAGTTATTCTGCTAATGACTCAACATTTCTCCCGGGCAGTTATCTGAACTGGCCAAAACCTGAGATACTACCTATTAGAGCAGAGGTCACTGACCTTGACAGTCTTGCATTATACAACAGCTCTCTGAAATGTCTTTTTATCATTCCAGTGGGGGACTAAAGCCCCTGCCTTGTGGATTACAATATTTTTATGATCTAACAAGGACAAACTACTCTTGTGACTACATAATCTTTGTAAGTTCTTTTTATAAATGGTTTTATAGACTCCCTTCTATTCATACAGTCTATCCCCAATTTTTATCGACAGAGATGTCTAGTACCGACATTGCCCAAACAAGGTAATAAGAAAATATTGTTTCGTAAAATAGCTTGCTTTTTTATGAGCTTAAATGATGTTGATTAAAAATCTTTAAAAAAAATTTGGCCCAAAAATTGCACATTTAATACTGAAAGCAAACAACTGGTTGTGAAAACATGTATTTGTAACCACTTGTTTTTAACAATATATCTGACTAATAACTGGATAAAATAATTGTTCATTTGCAAACCTTTTCTACTCATTGACAAACTTCACAGAGGCAGGCAAGTTGACTCCGGCCAGAACTAGAACACTTGTGAATATGAAAATATACAATATTTTAATTAGTGTTCTCAATATAGCACGTTTTGTGGGACCGGGTGGGTAGTGATTTTAATGGGCGGGTACCCGGATTCTCGCTTCGATGGGCAATAATAGGTGATAGTACAAAAATCTCCACAATTACAAGCTTAAAACTCACACAAAACATAGGATCCAACCATTTTGCTTTATTTCTTATCTGCCAACCTTTTTATTTAACAAAGGACACATGAATTGCGTATATTAGGATAATGTTGTTTTTTGCTTCACTCGTTGGGTGTATTCAAAACACCAGGTCACGGAAGAAATGTCAATAAAAAAAAGACTTCTGTACATTCAATATAGCTTGAATGTGGTTTCAGAATTGCAACTTTATTTTTTCTTTTCAGATCGCTAAGTCAAATTTACTGATTCAAAGTCATAAAACACCATGTGAAAACATTGATTTATGTTGTCGGAAATAGATCATTGTTTTAATATACTGACGATTTTCAAAGCCTTCCTACATTTGACAATGCATAAACAACCAAAATAAAAGATAAATCTAACACTATAAATGGTGTATAAAGGTGAGAAAACAATATTGTTGTACATTTTTACTGAATAGTTTCCTTCTGAAGTGACTTTATGGCAATATTGGAAGCCCTTATGCTTTGATGAGGGTACTCAGGTACGTGATTTTGGATTCGGGTAGATATTCAGTGATGGGGTACCCGGATATTCGGATATTGAGATCACTAATTTTAATGATAATACAGTACTTGATGATTTACCTCAATATGGTATATCTGATCTGCCAAAGGTTAAACTGACTACCGAACATTAATGGTCTCCTTGGTTATGACCCTTTTTACATTTCATAACTTTCGACTTATGTGTTATGTTTTGGATGGTGTCTTAGAATCCGATAGTTTAGAAATTAAGCACATGTACAATTAGTACCCAAAAGCTGCAACCGGTTCAGACAAGGGTACCCAATACCTGTAACCGGTTCGGACAAGGGTAATATTTGCAACCAGGCAAGATTCTGACATTTTATATACTGACTCACCTCACTGTGGTACCTCTGCTCTGTGAGTGGAGAGCTGTTGTGTAGCTGGTTTCGCTCAGAGCTGTCGGAAGGGAGCTGAGCATGCTGGTGAAGAAACCGGTTGGTGACCCGAAATTGGTTGAAAACACAGAGGATGACAACCAACAGCACGACAACCGCTAAAACCACAACCACTGCCACCAACACATAGTTTCTACCTCCTGAAAGACAGGTAAAGGATCCACTGAAACAAAACCATTATCTTTTGTATTATTATCTGATACAAAGATCCACCAATCACCATCAAAATGTTGTTGGAATACTAGCAAAACAGACAACTAGGAAAGATTAGATACACCAGGTTTTTAATTCTTGAATCATCAAAAACAAACACCAATCAATACTCTGTACTGGAAAATAAAGATAGACATATAAGTATTCAATGAAACATTTAATTAATGATTTACTTTCATGGATAATAATTGAAACTGTTATGTTACGATATGTTGTTCACAAAGATTTATATCTGCACTTATATTCACACTTTCAGGTGGTTCACTATATGCTGAACCTAGGAAGCAAGTAACAAAGTGAATGGTTGGTCCTCGTATTTTTCACCTATTATGTGCATTTTTTTAATTAAAATAGAGTAAGAACTGATGTGTTTTTCAGGAAACAACACACTGTGTACATACTGCTCATAATATTAATATATAGATTATAATTGACATTGCTAAAAAACCACAATTTAATTCTATTAAATGGCAAAACATACACTGTGACAGAAGTATGAGGACTAGAGTAAGAAATCTAAAATTCGCCACATATCTGAAATTCGCCACATGTGAAAATACTAATAAAATAAATGAATTGTGGTGAGATTTGTTGAATGTATAGTAAATTAAGGCTTTTAGAACTGAAAAATACCAATTGTGAGACAAAAACATCATTTTCTTCATAAAAGTAACTAAGGTTTTAGGGGTGGCGAATTTTAGATTCCTGGCGAATTTTAGATTTCTTACTCTAACTGCAATAGATTAACACTGAACATGAGAAGACTGACCAGACACACTAATGGAGGGCTGTATCACTGTTGCGGGACAATTGACCTCATCAGACCGATCAAAGCAGTCAGGGAAGCCATTACAGATTAGACTAGAATCGGGTAAACAGCTGCCGTCTTTACACTCAAACTCGCACACTCGCATACATGGGTAAAGTATTTATGTACAACACAAACTCAATCACATCTAGTTCTAAATGAACTTATAAGACAAACTACCCTGGTTAGTGAGCACTTTACCTACAACCAGTGTTAGAAGCAATAGTGAACACCATCTAAAATCTGTAAGTTTGGCCATCTCTATTGACCTTCAAACAAGGGAACCAAGTTCAAACCTGACCACATCAAACATTCCCCACCAATAATTTTGTCTAGTTTGGTTACACATCCCAAATATCCAGAACAAATAATAAGCAAGTTACAAGTACTTTTTTAAGATTTTTTAAGATTGACCATAAAAGAGGGGGCAAATCTGACAACATCAAAAGAATTACAGTACGTGATTTCCTATAGATTGGTTTCACGTCTTAACTTCTAGGACCAATAATAACAGAGCTATAAGTGCTTTCAAGTTTTGATACCCTCTATCTGATCTTGTGGAGTCTATCTGATCTTGTGGAGGGTACCAAGGTTAAATCTGAGCACTTCAAAAGAATCGCAGTGTATTATTGTATCCACTGGATGCATCCGGTGGGTACTTTAGTGTTCACTACGACACTGCCACTGCCACACCTAGAGAAATTTTTGCCATTAACGCTCTCTACACCAGCTGCTTCACCAAATTTGCAGGATATCTTCATTGAGAGGTAAGTTTCTCTGGGAATGAAATTACCCTCATCAAAAACAAGATGGGCCCCCCTGGGCATTTCTTTAAAAATTATCTACCTTTTTCTACTGGCTGGTTCTTGTTACTAGAAGGTTGAATCTCTTCATATTTCATATGTGTAACAGATATACATCTCTTCTACAAGCATGTAGATATTTGACCTTGAAGCTCTTCATTCATAGTCATACACTTTTAAAAAGTGCCTATATCTCCCTTAGTTCTAAAGGTTTGGCATCTGAAGCCTAACTACAGACAAGAGCGTCAGAGATATCCCAAAAGGTGGGTTGCGCAGGTAGTAATAAGGTTAGCAACTCCTGTAATTAAATTTAGACACAAGGAAAGAAATGTTAGGTCACCCAGTTAAGGTAAATGTGTTAGACGTGCTAAGAAATGTAAAACTTGTAATCTAGGTTACATTATTCTATCTATACCATACTAAATATAGGACTGAAACTAGTTAAGTGTACAGCAGTAATTCACCATTTATTTTCACAAGAAATTGCAATACCCACAGGTGATCTGGTTGTAAGGTTTCTGTTTGTATGCGTTTTTGAGTTAGAGTCTGGAAACCAAAATGTTGACCCACAGACAAAAGGTCAAAAAACGAACAAACGAACAGACGGAATTACACCAATTTCAAAATCAACTTAGCTATGATGATGATCTATCTCCCTGTCAAGTTTGAATTTCGATTGGACAAAGCATTTTCGAGTTACAGTCCAGAAACGGAAATGTTGACGGACACAGAAACGGACAAAAAACAGACAAATGAACGGACAGAATTACACCAATTTCGAAAGTTACTTAGCTATGATGGTGAAAGAGCCCAAGGTCAAATCCGACACACCAAAAGACTCCCAGGCCACGATTTTCTACAGGTTGGTTTACCTTCCCAAACCGCAAGGATCAATAATAAGTGAGTTATAAGCTCGTTTAAGTTTGGCTATCCTCGCTTGACCTTGAAGGAGGGGTCCAAGGTCAAATCTGACAACACCAGAAGATTCCCAGACCATGATTTCCTATAAGTTGGTTTCACATGGTAAACCTCTAGGACCAATAATAAGCGAGTTATAAGCACTTTTCATGACTGACAAAGAAACGCCCATGGCAGCCATCCAGTTTTTCAAAATGAGGCCAATAATATTACCAGTCAAGATTTTGTAATGCGGAACATATCCTGTGAATTTGAGATCTCTACCTATAATACCTTTTGCTCTAGAGGACCCAAAAAAGTCCTTGCTGAAAGTCGAAAAAACACCATATTGTTTTTCAAAATGAGGCCAAAGATTTTATGGTTATAAATATATCCTGCAAATTTGAGAAGGCTATCTATAATATGTTTTTTTTCATTAGAGCGGTAATGGTGAAATCTCTCTACACACTGCGGTGGCGCGGGGACGGCGTAGCGAAATCCATAGTATCCACTGGATGCTATCCAGTGGATACAACAAGGGTAGCCAAACTTAAAGTCCTTACAACTCGCATATGATTGCTTCTACATTTTTTGGAATCTGAAACCAGTCAATAGGAAATCATGGGCTGGGAATCTTCTGATGTGGTCAGATTTGATCTTGAGCCTCCTTCAAGGTCAAACTATGGTTCACTGGCTTCAGTGAGTTGTCTTTCCGGTGGATACAGTTTGTATCATTTCTCCAATGCACGAGGTCTAGTTTATGCTAGATTGGTTACACATCCCATAACTTTAGAACCAATAATAAGCAAGTAATAAGATCCTTTCTTAATCTTGAAATACCAATAAAAAGCAAGATAGAAAGATTTTAAAGGTTTGGCAAAAATAGTTTCTTGGAGTTAAGTTGACGCACTGTATTTCAACTTGAATGAAAAAGGTTCAAGGTCATATATATTTGTTGCCATATCACCCATGATTCTACAGCAGATAACTTTTTTGTACTGGCAAAGTTCCTGGTTATTTTTTTTCAAAGACACAGTTGTCTCATATTAATTTCAGAAGCCACAGTGTAAAACATTTGTATTTATTTATTTGGGGTTTTACATCGATTTCAACGCTGTACAGGTCATATCATGATGGGTAGTTGGAAGGGCAGAGGAAACCAGTAGAGTTTGCTAGGGTTCTGTACTGTAAACTGCCGACCAACGGCAAGCAACTACCAGCTTTCCCGCTTGAGGCCATTCCGGGAATCAAACCCCGGCCTCAGGGGTGTAAAACATTTGTACGAGAGTGGCAACAGATAATAGCATGTAATCAAATACAACCAGGGAATGCACCCATAATGTGACAGAAACAAATATCTTTAAGTAAAATTAGAAAAGGTTTTTCCTAACAAAAACGATCGGCCCGGATGGACACTTGAGTTAATAAACCATTAGTAGTTGTGGTATGAGACTGTAAGGAGAAGGTCAGCTCCACTGTGTTTTGTATCTGATGGAAAAGTGGATTATCTAAAAACTGTATCAATTGCAGTATTAGACTGTAAGCAAAATGTAAGCTTTATTGTGTTTCGTAGAGTGGTACATTTTATGAAAAGAATGTATCATTTTTGCTGTAAATTTGGGATTGTAAATTTTTGTCCTACATTTAATCCTACATTTATAATGATAAAGACACACTGTAGTAAACTATGATTGGCTATAGATAGGGACATTCATATGTTGTATATCTTTGAGGCATTTTTATGCCTCTGAAAATTCATTGCAATTTAATATTTTTATAAGATAAATATTCTTAAGATAATCATATTTGTGAAATCCTTTATTGTTCCATTGTAAAAAAAGAATACACAAAGTCATGTTGTCAGATGATATTGTTAACATTTTTAATTCATACAAGACTCTATATCTGAATATCATGAAAGACCAAGGTTTTTACATATTAAAGGCTTTTTCCATTCTTTCAAAACAGACGAGGAATTCTGTCCACAAGGCTCTACTTCCATGAACCTAAAGATAAATGTCCTTGTTTGAATTGTTTACCCCCAATAAAATTTACTGTAAGCATATCCCTTGATGAAAAGAAATGAATACATCTTGTATGAATACATGTTAACACCCATAGCACATTGGGGCATCAGTGAATGAATGGGACTTGCCATGAATCTGCCTCCAGATAAATATCACACAAAAGCAAATACAGAGTTGGAGGAGAAAAAAAGAGAACTCATTTATTTTCAATTAGCTGGAGATATAAAAAATACTGTACAAGAAAAACTGTTTATCAGACAGTGTTGTTTTCCAGTATTGCAATATTTACAAAAACTTCTTTTTGGCGAGACAATTTTTTTTTGAAAATTAGCATGGCTACTCTGCAGAGATACCCTGTGGTTCAAAGATTTCGTAGAAATCGCTCTATTTAGCATGGTTTTTGAGATATAAGCATTTTTGTGTTTTGCAATTTTTGCGAAAAATTTGAAAATTGCTGCCATTTTTGGCGACACAAAATTTTTTTAAATACTGGCATAGCGACTGTGAAGAGATACCCTGTGGATCAAAATTTCGTTGAAATCGATCTATCTAGTACGGTTTTCGAGATATAAGCATTTTTGTGTTTTGCAATTTTTGCAAAAAATTCGAAAATTCAAACTGGCCGCCATATTTGGTGAGATAAAATTTTTTTGAAAATTGGCATGGCTACTCTGCAGAGATACGAAATCGCTCTATCTCGCACAGTTTTCAAGATATAAGCATTTTTGTGTTTTCCTTATTTCGAAAATTCGTAATGATTAATTAATCATTAATTACTCAGGAATTTCTTAACCAATCAATGCCAAAATCTAATGATTTCCAGATTTTAATAGAATGAATGTATTTGCCATGTTTCAGGTGAATTGATAAAATTTCTTTCAAGTTATCATCATGTGAATTCTCTGATTGGTCAAAATGTCACTGCAGCATATTCAAAAAAAAATCCCCAGGGCTACTGCATACACCTGCCAAATTTGAAAAGAATCTGCCCAACGGTGACAGAGTTATGAGGAAAAGAAAACGCGGAGCTCACGGAGCCAGATATCCTCCCATATACAAACAAGCGTCCCTTGCAGGACACTTAATAACCACATCACTGCATGCTAAATACCTCGTTTGTTTTTCTTTGAAGATGCCATAATTTCAAAAAAACTAGGAGGTAAGCTTTGCCAGATAACAGAAATTTTGTTTTAAGTATACATGTGGCAGGTGTGGTTTTAAAAAGTGTTAAAATAAATGAGGTGGGAGCAAAACTATATATTATGTTAAGATGGCCAAAGTCTCTTAAATACAGGAATTTTAAATAAAAAGGTCATTAAAAATCTTCCTTAAGCTTAATCAATGTGTCAAGTTGAACTGATGTCATTGAACAGTAAGTCAGTTGGGAGCTGAAAACCCTCATTTCTACTTCAAGGTGGCCATGACTATACTTGTATTGGAACTCCAAGGTGGAAACAAAATAAGAATGTCCCTATTTTCATCTTTAATCAGTGTGCAAAACTTAACTGAGGTCAGCTGAACAATACGATAGCTGGAGATTAAAAACTCCATAATTTCACTGCAAGGTGGCCATAACTTCATTCATATTGGGACTTTAAGGTGACCATAAAATAAGAATGTCCCTTTTGTCATCCTTTATAAGTGCATTAAGTTTTAGCTGAGGTCAGTTGAACAAAAAAGATAGCTGGAGGCTGAAAACTTCCTTTTTTCACTGTAAGGTGACCATAACTTCATGCATATTGCGACTTTAAGGTGACCCTAAAATGAGAATGTCCCTTCTGCCAACGTTTATAAATGTGCCAAGTTTTATTTTAAAACTTTAAACATTAACTGAGCTTAGGGCTGAAAAACCCTACATTTTAAGTTTAAGATGGCCATAACATCATTAATATTTACATCATAAGGTAGTAAGAGTCTTCCTCTGATCTACTTCAATATCAATATACGTTAGATATGGAAAAAGAAAGGGGCCAGATGGCTTTATTCCAATTTTATGACTTTGGGGGGGGGCATAAATCCAATTATATTAACAGTTTAAGGTCACCATAAAGTCAGGATAATCCTTTGGTAAATCTTAATATATATGCCAAGTTTGGTTGAAAAAAATGAAAAACTAAGTGAACTGGAGGGCTAAACCCCCCTTTTGACATTAAGGTAACCGTGCTAGATAGAGCAATTTCGACGAAATTTTTGACTCACAGGGTATCTCTGCATAGCCATCCTAATTTTCAAACAAGAGGAGAGTGCCCGTGAACGGGCACTGTGTCAGCTGACTGAGTGTTTTTGATTTGTGAAGGTAATAATGAGAGGAAAGCATAATTATCAGGGAAAGTGCTGTACAGAAGTACAGTAAATGGTAATTGAACAGCATGTTCAAAAGAAATTCTGAAGCTGACAGAAGAAAAGGACAAAAAAGTTGTGCCCTGCAAATGGTATTATGAAGGAAAGTAACAAGGTAACTGTTTAAGTGTAAAGAGTAGGTTAAAACATATTTAACGAAATACTGCAAATGCAGTATCCTCATACGAACTTGAAGAAGGGGTCCAAGGTCAAATCCAACCACACAAAAACATTCCCAGCCCATGATTTCCTATAGGATGGTTTACCATCCCAAACCTCTACAACCAATAATAAGCGAGTTATAGGCACTTTTAAGTTTCGCTATCTTTGTTTGACCTTGAAGGAGGGGTCCAAGGTCAAATTCGACCACACCAAATGATTCCCAGCCATAATTTCCTGTACGTTGGTTTACCATCCCAAACCTCTAGGACCAATAATAAGCGAGTTATAAGCAATTTTAAGTTTGGCTATCCTAAACTGACCTTGAAGGAGGGGTCCAAGGTCAAATCTGACAACACCAAAAGAATCCCAGCAAATGAGTTCCTATATGTTGGTTTACCATCCCAAACCTCTAAGACCAATAATAAGCGAGTTATATGCACTTTGGCTATCCTCGTTTGACCTTGAAGAAGGGGTACAAGGTCAAATCGGACCACATCAACAGATTCCCAGCCCATGATTTCCTATATGTCTGTTTACCATCCCAAACCTCTAGGACCAATAATAAGCGAGTTATAAGCACTTTAAAGTTTGGCTATCCTCGTTTGACCTTGAAGGAGGGCTCAAAGGTCAAATCTGACCACACCAAAAGATTCCCAGCCCATGATTTCCTACAGGTTGGTTTACCATCCCAAACCTCTAGGACCAATAATAAGGGAGATATAAGCACTTTTCATGACCGACAAAGAAACACCTGTGGCAGCCATCTTGTTTTTCAAAATGAGGTCAAAAATATTCCCAGTCAAGATTTTATAATGAGGAACATATCCTGCGAATTTGAGATATCTACCTATAATACCCTTTGCTCTAGTGGGCCAACAAAAGTCCTTGATTAAAGTAGAATAAATGTCCCTGGCAGCCATCTTGTTTTTCAAAATGAGGCCAAAAATATTCCCAGGCAACATTTTATGGTTATTAATATATTCTGCAAACTTGAGAAGGCTAGCTATAATATTTTTTCATTAGAGCGGAAATGGTGAAATCTCTTTACACACTGCGGCTATCCAGTGGATACAATGATTTACTCAATAATGAGAACCTGAAAATAGCTACTGCTCAGCTATGCCATGAGCTATAGGTCTGTAATTTCACTATGTTATAGCTGACCCAAAAGTAGGTGAACAACATATTTTAACAAAATACTCCAAATGCAATGTTTTTCAAGTTACAACTGATTTACTCAACAGTCAGTACCTGAAAATAGCTATTGCTCAGTTGTGCCATGAGCTACAGGTCTGTAATTTCACTATGTTATAGCTGACCCAAAAGTAGCTGAATAATGTATTTACACAAATTTCTGTAAATGCAATAGTTTTCAAGTTATAAGTGATTTACTCAACAGTGATAACCTCAAAGTAGCTATTACTCAGCTATGCCATGAGCCACAGGTCTGAAATTTTACTATATTATAGCTGACCCCAAAATAGGTAAATAACATATGAAACAAAATACTCTAAATGCAATAGTTTTCAAGTTACAAGTGATTTACTCAACAGTGATAACCTAAAAGTAGCTATTACTCAGCTATGCCATGAGCTACATGTCTGAAATTTTACTACGTTATAGCTGACCCAAAAGTAGCTGAATAACATATTTATAAGAAATTCTCTAAATGCAATAGTTTTCAAGTTACAAGTGATTTTACTCATGATGGTACTTACTGAAAAGCCCAAAAGTAGCTATTACTCAGACAGACACACAAGTTACTCACCATGTTGTAGCTATAAAAAAAGTTTAAAAAAATATTTTAACAAACAAATATTTAAACAAAATGCTCTAAATACAACACTTTTCAAGTTATAAGTGATTTAGTGCATGATTTCATGAATTTTAATGCATTAAAAATTATTTAAAAAATTTATTAAAAAAAAAAAAATAAGACAGATCCAGGTCTGATACTCACACAAGAGAATCTACCTCTGGCCTAGTACATATATGCAAGATATGAGAGAAATCCCTGCAATAGTCACTGAGAAAATTGTGATAAAGTGTTGAAATTTTCACACTTTTGGTGGTGGTACCTCCCTTGTAATGTCTCTAGCAAACAGACGAACAGACAGATTTGCATGCCTTGAACAGTTTTTCATCCTCGATAGATAAGGTATCTTTTAAAAAAAACAGCATGACTCTAGGCCTTGTAGTTTTGGAGAAGTTGTTCACGCGTACGTGTACGCCCATGCCGCAGAGTGACGACATAAAAATTTTTGTCTTGCCCAAAATGGCGGCCATTTTGAATTTTTAGAATTTTTCATAAAAATTGCAAAACACAAAAATGCTTTTATCTCGAAAGCCATGCTAGATAGAGCAATTTCGACGAAATTTTTGACCCACAGGTTATCTCTCCAGCATAGCCATCTCAGTTTTCAAAAAATTTTTGTCTTGCTAAAAATGGCGGCCATTTTGAATTTTTCGCAAAAATAGCAAAACACAAATGCTTTTATCTCGAAAACCGTGCTAGATAGAGCAATTTCAGCGAAAATTTGACCCGCAGGGTATCTCTGCAGAGTAGCAATTCTAATTTTCAAAAAATGGTGGCCATTTTGAATTTTCCTCAAAATTGCAAAACACAGAAATGCTTATATCTTGAAAACTGTGCTAGAGTAATTTCAACAAAACTTTTGACCCACAGGGTATCTCTGCAGAGTAGCCATCCCAATTTTCAAAATATTTTTGTCTCGCCAAAAATGGCAGTCATTTTGAATTTTCTAATTTTTCTCAAAATATGCAAAACACAAAAATGCTTATATCTCGAAAACCGTGCTAGATAGAGCAGACTACGCAGGCTTTGGTTGCCACAACAGTATAAGGCTAGAAACAGAGCATTTTCTTAATACTTCAGCACTCACCTTCATATCCTTTTTGGGACGCTTTGTTTTTGCTGTGCAAAAACATTATCTTTTTTTTGCAAGCGATCCTCTAGTTTGCATTGATCAAGATTGGGAAAATATTTGTTTAAAGAAAGTATAATAAGCTTTCGTTGATTTATATATATTTATCAAATAGGTTGAGCTTCACAGGGAAACAGATTGCTGAAGAAATATACTTCAAACGGATAAAATATTTGAAGATGGAAGGGATTTTTAACTGCTAATACTGTATCGAAGTTGATTAACCCAAAATCATAAATCAAACCACTTCATTTGAGAAAGTATTTATTTGCATTTGTAGCATAGTGGGAGTATAGTGGAAAGGTTAATTGTTTGCCTACTTAACTGTGGCAAAATTTTAATTTATTATCTGAAGCTTATTGTGAAGTTACAGGAAAAAGTGTCTAGCCATTGATTCTTACAGAGATTGAATCCAAAAGTGGAATATATGTGCAGTTTTTAAAAAAAGGTTCGGCAAAAATTACAGTTTTCTTGATGGGTGTCATTAAGGTCAATCCATCTTCCAAGAAGTATTTTCTCTTAGATACATAGTATGTCAGTGAAATTCTTCAAGTTTTGTTGCTATATAAATATAGGAATTAAGTTGAACTTGTATTAGTCTTAGTCTATATTTTAAAATCCCAATTTATATACAAAATGTCAAATATACAAAATGTTTGTTGAATAAAAGCACAGCAATTATTTGGTAGTTCAGTGTATTTGAACCTTTTGGAAATTATGAAATACCCTCATAATAAGGACACATTTATCCAGAACTTTTGCATGATGTGATCCTGATTTGACCTTTGACCTTGTTGTAGTGACCCAGACCTTTAAATTCTTGTCCTGGCTATATCTCGGAAACTGCATGGTGTAGGAAGTTGATACTTGATAGAGACATTGGTTGAGGGGTGTAAGTGTGGAATATCATGTGACCTTAATGTGACCTTTGACCTTGCCATATTGATTTTGAAAATTTTTTCCAATCTTTATCTCGGAAACTAAGGTGTAGATAGTTGATACTTGGTATTGGTTGAGTGGTGCAGGAGTGCAACATTATAGCGTGACCTTGACTTGACCCTTGACCTTGCTTACTGACCTGTAATCTGTTGTCCTTCATATATCTCATGAACTGCAAGATGTAGGAAGTTGATACTTGGTAGGGATATTTTTTAGGGATGGATGTGTGCAGTTTGACGGTCTGACCTTTTTTAACTAAGGCTGCGACGAGTGGTTAAATGCCCTGGTACCTGAGCTACAAAAATTTTGTCTTGCAGTTTGGTATTCGCATGTTTTATTATACACAATATTTCCTCTCCATAAACAAAATGGTGGTTTCCGGAAATGATGTTTTTGTATTTAAATAGTGAGGAAATTGGTATAAAATGAGGAATATTATGTAAAACTTCCCAATATACAAAGAATTCTGATATTTTGCAGTGTTGTCGTGTTTTGTCATCCTAAAATACATGACCAAGTGGGTTACAATATAATATATTGTAGTACATGTAGTTAATGACTATCAAGTGGACCAGAAAGCATATGAGATCTTCCCAAATCAACCCCAATCGCGAATACCAACCAGTGACAGCCTTACTTTAACCCTCTTTATCATTCCTATATCTCATGTTATCCGACTATGTTTGCCAAGGCTGTTGAGGTAAGGGCATCTTTGATGCTATTTTTACTATTATTAAGCAGCCCGTTAGGGCCTCTTATTTGTTTTCATCTAAATTCGACTGATCGCTGCCACCGCCACTGGCGGATTATGGTCTCCCTTGAATAACTTCTTGGGCTTTCAAATTTTCTTTCCTTCTTATCTCTCTTTAAAACTATGGGGGGGGGGGGGGGGGGGGGGGATTTTTTGACATACTTTGTGGAGACCTTAAGCTTTACTTAAGGTACCTTAAGGATTTTTCAAAAACACCCCGTCATCACGTTTCGGAAAACACCACACACACCTGTGCTATAAAATTGATCAGGTACATTCTAGACCTAAATCCGCAGGTTGGAAAGGATTTTCTGATCAATGGGACCATAGATGCCTGAATGGGAGGCGCTTGATTTTCGTAAATTTTTTAAAAAATGGATACTTGGTCTGTATCTCAAAAACGGTCAGGATTTCGGCGTTTCCTTGGAATAACTTATTCAGCTACTTTTTGATAATCATTCACATACTGAAGTTTTAGCCCTGTATCTGCAATCTTAAGGTCACCTTAATGTCAAAAGGGGGTTTCAGCCATCCAGTTCACTTTGTTTTTCACTTTTTTCAACCAAACTCGGCATATATATTAAGATTTACCAAAGGATTATCCTGACTTTATGGTGACCTTAAACTGTTAATATAATTAGATTTATGCCCCCCTAAAGTCATAAAATTTGAATAAAGCCATCTGGCCCCTTTCTTTTTCCATATCTAACGTACATTGATATTGAACAAGATCAAAGGAAGACTCTTACTACCTTATGATTTAAATATTAATGATGTTATGGCCATCTTAAACTTAAAATGTAGAGTTTTTCAGCCCTAAGCTCAGTTAATGTTTAAAGTTTTAAAATAAAACTTGGCACATTTATAAACGTTGGCAGAAGGGACATTCTCATTTTATGGTCACCTTAAAGTCGCAATATGCATGAAGTTATGGTCACCTTACAGTGAAAGTATGGAGTTTTTAATCTCCAGCTATCGTATTGTTCAGCTGACCTCAGTTAAGTTTTGCACACTGATTAAAGATGAAAATAGGGACATTCTTATTTTGTTTCCACCTTGGAGTTCCAATACAAGTATAGTCATGGCCACCTTGAAGTAAAAATGAGGGTTTTCAGCTCCCAACTGACTTACTATTCAATGACATCAGTTCAACTTGACACACTGATTAAGCTTAAGGAAGATTTTTAATGACCTTTTTATTTAAAATTCCTGTATTTAAGAGACTTTGGCCATCTTAACATAATATATAGTTTTGCTCCCACCTCATTTATTTTAACACTTTTTAAAACCACACCTGCCACATGTATAATTAAAACAAAATTTATGTTATCTGGCAAAGCTTACCTCCTAGTGTTTTTGAAATTATGGCATCTTCAAAGAAAAACAAAGAGGTATTTAGCATGCAGTGATGTGGTTATTAAGTGTCCTGCAAGGGACGCTTGTTTGTATATGGGAGGATATCTGGCTCCGTGAGCTCCGCGTTTTCTTTTCCTCATAACTCTGTCACCGTTGGGCAGATTCTTTTCAAATTTGGCAGGTGTATGCAGTAGCCCTGAGGATTTTTTTTGAATATGCTGCAGTGACATTTTGATCAATCAGAGAATTCACATGATGATAACTTGAAAGGAATTTTATCAATTCACCTGAAACTTGGCAAATACATTCATTCTATTAAAATCTGGAAATCATTAGATTTTGGCATTGATTGGTTAAGAAATTCCTGAGTAATTAATGATTAATTAATCATTACGAATTTTCGAAATAAGGAAAACACAAAAATGCTTATATCTTGAAAATTGTGCGAGATAGAGCGATTTCGTATCTCTGCAGAGTAGCCATGCCAATTTTCAAAAAAAATTTATCTCACCAAATATGGCGGCCATTTTGAATTTTCGAATTTTTCGTGAAAATTGCAAAACACAAAAATGCTTATATCTCAAAAACCATGCTAGATAGAGGGATTTTGACAAAATTTTTGACATACAGGGTATCTCTGCAGAGTAGTCATCCCGATTTTCAAAAAAATTTTGTCTCGCCAAAAATAACTGCCACTTTGAATTTTTGAATTTTTTGCAAAAATTGCACAACACAAAAATGCTTATATCTTGAAAACCGTGCTAGATAGAGGGATTTCGATGAAATTTTTGACCCACAGGGTATCTCTGCAAAGTAGCCATCCCAATTTTCAAAAAAAAAAATTTGTCTTGTAAAATAGCATCAGAGATGCCCGTACCCCACTGTCTGGGGAAATAGTTTTCAACACCCTGAGATATAGAAGCAGTGAAACAGTACAAAGATTGGGATACTTTCAGAGCAGTGTCAATTATATTAAGGCCTAAATGATGTTTAAGTAGAGATAATAACATCTAAGAGAAACAAAATGTATGCAAAGATAAAGTATTAAAACAAGACAATTCAATAGCTAGATGACAGCATTAATCAGTCTAAAAACTATGATGCACACCTACAAACCCTAAGCAATGTCCCTACCAACTATCAACTTCCTACATTTTACAGTTTTAGAGATATTGCCTGGACAAAATTTTAAAGGTCAAGGTCACTATGGCAAGGTCAAATGTCAAATCACGGTCACACCATGACACTGCACACCTACAACCCCCAACCAATGTCCCTACTAAGTATTAACTTACACCTTATGCTTTCTGATATATAGCCTGGACAAGATTTTACAGGTTAAGATCACTACAGCAAGGTCAAAGGTCAAATCGAGGTCACATCATGATGTTGCACACCTACACCCCCTAACCAATGTGCCTACCACGTATCAACTTCCTACACCTTACAGTTTCCGAGATATAGCCCAGACAAGATTTTATAGGTCAAGGTCATTACGGCAAGGTTAAAGGTCAAATCAAGGTTACATCATGACGATGCACACCTAAAACCCCCAACCAATGTCCCTACCAACTATCAACTTCCTACACCTTAATGTTTCCGAGATACAGCCCAGACAAGATTTTATAGGTCAAAGAGACTATGGCAAGGTCAAAGCAAGGTCACACCATGACATTGCACACCTACACCCCCTAACTAATGTCCCTACCAAGTATCAACTTCCTACACCTTATGGTTTCTGAGATACAGGCCGGACAAACTTTTTCCCGCTGGGGAAATAGGTACACGATCATTGCCCAAAAAAGGGGGGTTAAAGTAGCCATTAGCATACATTCCACAATGGATATACAACCCCGTTTTTTGCCCTAGTTACAACCCTAGTGTTCTGTTAAAGTAAATACTAGGGCTGGGACAGGTGGTAAAAAACAGCCCGGAGTACCCAAATTCTGACAAACGACCCGAATTCGAGTAATCGCGAGATTTAGTACCTACCATTGAAAGTCTTCTGTGAACAAATGGTAACAAAACTTTGGAAGAAAAACGTCTTCTATTTAACCAGGTATTATAGAATATGGAGTAAATTACACATTTATAAGCCAAAATCACAACTTTAATTCCGATTATGTGGCGGAAATGAAGAAATGTAGAATATTTTACACAAACGTTTCATTTCACGGGCGATGATACCATACGCTGTCAGTAATAGAGTAGTTAAAATGGACCCAAGTACTAGCAAAGACCAACTCGTCTATCGAGGCTCGAGTAACTGTTTGCAGCCCTAGTAATTACTAGGTCTTCTGGTTGTCTTTCACTGAAACTTAGGTCTGTAGTAATTCCTGAATTGTAAGTATAATTTTTACTATATAATGTACACTAAATATATTCCCCTGAAGCTGAAAAAACTATTTACAAAAATCTTGAAAATTGCCTATTCACCAACTACAATTTCAGCATCTCAAACAAAAAATATTGTAAATGCCAATCCATTATTGCCAATCACAAATTGGATTTGATTATATATGTTAACAGTTAACTCTTCTTACAATTTCACAAGGTCAAAAACACAGTTCACCAATTGTCAAACATACTCATGGAATAAATATTTTAGGTAATATCAGGCTCATGCTTACAAATTGGTGCAACCGAACAGACTTACCAGTCTGTATGTATGTACTGTACATATGTGCATATGTATACAAGTACAACCATTTTCATCAACACATTTTACTGATTTTAAGTTGATTTTTTTTCACCAAAGAAAGCCAAACTGATGGCAGTTCAACCTTTATGTACGGAGTTTATTATTGCTGAAAAAAGTTGAGCCATTACAGCAATTGCTTCTGGACTATTGTTTTTGATGGCATAGGGTAACAAATAGGCACACAAGTCTGATAAAAAGAAGTGTATCATTTTCATATTTTTGTCAACCACAAATAAAGTTAAAGTAGAAAAACATGAGACCTTGCATTGTCCACATTGTAAACAAAACTGATTCTTTTGTTAAAAGTCATGTTTATTACAAGGACACGGTGTTCCATAGCCATGGACACACAAAAATGTATTATAAATTGGGAGAGAGACGAGTACACAAAGTTATGGCTGAGAATACTTATTCATCAGGGCCGGGATTCACAAAAGGTCTTAAGCAAAAAAATTGTCATAACTTTGAGAGAAAAGTCTTAACTGTGCAAGAATTTTGTCATAAAGTTAAGACTTTTTTTTGCTTAGACAAAATAGGATTCACAAAAGGTCTTAGACAAAAATTTGTCTTAGATTTTGTTATAACTTTAAGACCACTGCAGGGCAGACTTAAGGCAATTTTAAAATATTCCATTGCATGTATTTACATTTTACCCTTTGTTATGCCAACAAAATATATACTATGGGGATCTATACTTCCTATAAAAGTAATTTCTGTGGATTGTAATAAAAATTTACATCATTTAATTACCTATAAATTTCCACATTTTACCTTCTTGTGGTAAAAATAATGTCATAAAAATGGCTGACTCACAATAAAACACAAATACTACTATTTTTACATAATTTTACAAAGAAAAAGTAACAAATCTGTTTTATAATTTTAAAGAGCATGTTTGGTGTATTTATTAATGAAAAATATTTTTGTTTTACTAAGATTAGTTAATTTGAATTCAAAATAGTTAAGACTTTTTGCACAAATTTTGTCTCAGCTAAGATTTTGCTAAGCACTTTTTGTGAATCCCAATTTAAGAGAAATCTTAGCTAAGACAAAAGTCATAACTTTAAGATTTATCTAAGCAAAAAAATTGCCTAAACTTAAGACCTTTTGTGAATCCCAGCCCAGTACTTGTCTTGCATTTAAGTACTTGCTCTATTATTTTGCACATTCAAAGTGGCTGTGTCACTTAACACACTCTCAAACAAGTCTAAAACAAAAAGTAAAATATATTAAGAAATCTATAAATTTCTGTTGAAAACATTAAATGTCTTTTTTAAAAAGAACACTGAAATAAAATGAAAGCCTTTTGGACGTTTTTCCCAATATATACCATATTCTAACTTGACACACTTGTGTCCACGATTCTAGTTGGTCATTTACAGTTATAAAATCGAGTATAACCTCGCGCTCAGTGAAAGGAATAGGTGGGCGATAATCCCACTTCACTTTTTAAAAGTCAACTTACGAAAAAAATGCACTACAAACCTTCATCAAAACAGTGAGAAGACAAGGAATAAATGTAAAAAACATGAAATGTTATGTTAGAATCGGAATAACACATTCCTAGCGTGGGGTTATGCAAGGTTTTACACCTAACACTTAACAGCTTATTAGAAGCACTCAGGCTTCACCTTGATGTTACTAATATCGCCATTTCTTATTAAACCCTACATAACCCCACGTTAGTCGTCTGTTATTCCTTAAATAACCCGATGACCTGAGAAAGATGACCAGACAACTGGGCAAGTATAAAATCTAATTTTGAGTACTTACTGAAACCTCCTCGTTAAATGAGTGACCAGTACTTCGTCATACACTAGAACCCCGTAAATTGAATCTCAAGCGAGCATACAAACTGTATCAACTTAATCAGTATTTGTAGATATAATGGCAAATTTTAATGGAAAATAGCAGTTCAGTTCTGTTCAACAATCATGTAATTAATTTCACAGTTGACGACACATGAAAACTAGAGATTGTGTCTCGAGGCAGTGTATCCCCAGACGGGACATGGTTGAAGCGTGAATGTGTTGGGCTTGAGTCTTTTTCCTGGACCACCAGGTCAGGATTCGCCATAGTAGGGCACAAAGAGGGCCCGACTTACTCCCCCCCCCCTTAAATAGGCAACCACCATGGTGTTGTTTGTAGCTATGGTAGCAATAAGGTTAAAGCAGAGGTCTTGGAACTCCTTTAGGGCCAAAAAACCACCTTGGTTCCAGATACTTTATGTGTAACTTGCTTCTGGAAGGGACCAGGTTCCCCTTGCAGTGTGTTCCCCTAAGTGAGCACTTGCCCTTCTTGATGCATCTGTAAGGATTTGCAGAGCATATTTAAGTAGGTGTAATGGTTGACCTTGAAGCACATTGTCATCCTACTAACACCATTTTGGATGGGGTGGAGTGAACTGGGATCACCTTTTCTAGTGAGTCTGGTACCCTTCAGCTGTTCTTCAAGTGCCACTGTATCAGCCTCATGTGGAGGCGACCTAGGTGGACTTGCTTCTGTATGGGTGTCAGTAACCCACACAACCCCACTGTAGAAAACACTAATACCCATTTATGGGAACAGTGACCCCTGGTTACCATTGCTTGAGTTGCGAAAACCGGCAAATGGGTTATAATCTTGAGGGGAAGGCTGAGTTTGGAAAGTCAGGCCCCTGGTGTCAGCTGACACTGCTCACAGGCTGGGTAAAAGGCAAGCTGGGTGGCCAGTCTAGGAGGGTCGATCACTGTATCTCACTGGAACCCGTAAGAAAAACTTGATGAACCTCCACAGTAACTGATACAGCAGACTTTTTGCTGGCAGTAGGCTGACCAGTCCGGTTGAGTTTGGCATCTCACCGGGACCAGTAACTGGCTGGCGTGGGGTCTGATAACATAAGGCTGACAGGTAGTTAGACAAATCTTGTTGGGAAAGTCTTCTTATCTATAGTCACTTTCGACCAGCTAGGAGGTCCTGACAGTAGGCTGGTTGACTGGTCTGGTAGGTTCAGACAAGTCATCTCACCAAGACCAACGACTGGTATAAGAAGTTTTCTGTAACCAATTTCCTCGGGCAGTAACTGATTGGTCTGAGACGGCCACTTAGACCCTTAAAGGCTACTGCTGATCTGTTAGCCAAGTGAGTTGAAGCAATGCTCTGTAACCAGTTTCTGTTGGCTCCACAGTTCTGCAACAACTCATAGGAGCTGGCAGAACTGGCCGAATTAGACTATATCTCAGCAGTTTTAGGCTTATATGAAACAACTGCCTTCTTCCTGTCCACAACTGTGGAATCAGCAGATTTTCTCTGTAACCAACAAATCCTCCATTATGTACTCAACCACTAAAGCCATTTTCAATAGTTTCCATGCAATAGTCGGCAATAAGTGTGAAAATATCTACAAAAAGGCCAAAAATGACCCTCAGTCAGGTACTTTGGATGACCTGTGGAGTGTGGATGATCTTGAATGAAGAGCTTCAAGGTCCAATTTCTGCATGCTTACAGAGGACATATATATGTATTATATATACCAGCGATAGGATGATCCAACTTTCTGTATATGAGATCTGGGCCAAAGTGTGAAAAAATGGCCAAAATCCGATCTTTAAGAGGCCACCAGTGACCTTGAAATTGAAGGACAAGGTCACAAAACAATAGCGTTCATGGCATTGGCCACATAGACCCACATACCAAATTTGAAAGGTCTAAAATATTTTTTAAGTTATCGCGTCCGAAAGGAAATCTCTGCGGCGACGGCGTGACCGATATTTTCACTTAATGAAAAAAATATTATAGCTACCCTTCTCAAATTTACAGGATATATTCATAACCATAAAATCTTGCCTGGAAATATTTTTGGCCTCATTTTGAAAAACAAGATGGCCGCCACGGGCGTTTTTTCGACTTTCAGCAAGGACTTATTTGCCCTCTAGAACAAAGGGTATTATAGGTAGAGATCTCAAATTCGCAGGATATGTTTCCCATCACAAAATCTTGATGGAATATTTTTGGCCTCATTTTGAAAAACAAGATGGCCACCACAGGCATTTCTTCATCAGTCATGAAAAGTGCTGATATCACCCTTATTATTGGTCCTAGAGACTTGGTATGTCGAGCCAACCTATAGGAAATCATGGGCTGGGAATCTTTTGATGTGGTCAGATTTGACCTTGGACCCCTCCTTCAAGGTCAAACGAGGATAGCCAAACTTGAAAGTACTTGTAACTCACTTATTATTGGTCCTAGAGGTTTGGGATGGTAAACCAACCTATAGGAAATCATGTGCTGGGAATCTTTTGGTGGGGTCAGACTGGACATAATACTCTGTATGTCACACTTCAACCATGTCCCGTCCGGGAATACACTGCGTTGAGACGCAATCTCTAGTCATAAATTATTTTTCATATATATATTTTTTTGATTTTTTGGTCAAACCATTTTTTCATCTTTTTTCGGGTCAATTTAAAAACAAAAAATTCCTGTGGGTAGATTTTTCATGGGCCTCATATACAGGTAAAAAGTCTACTTAAATCCCTGATTTTTTGTACATTAAAAACCTAATAATATAATCCCGGACGAGATTTCAGCTCTATCAGTCACAGAATGACAGCTCTACACTTAGGAGTGGTAAAAAGTCCATAAATTGGGTCTCTGTGGGCATTTTACAGACCTTAAAGTGACCTTGAAATTAAAGCTACAGATTTTTATACAGACAAAAACTAGAATAAGGACGCATCTGTGGCCAGATGCTGGATGTATCCACCGACAAAGGCCAACTAACATAGTTTAGAAGATAAACAGCATCTTTCGTTAATAAGCAAGCTGAAAGCACTTTTAAGTTTGGTTACCCTTATTTGACCCTGTAGCAGGGGCCCAAGGTGAAGTCTGACCTGATCCAAAGATTCGCAGCCCATGATTTCCTATAAGTCGTTTTCACATTGCAAACCTCTAGGACCAATAATAAGCAGGAGGGGCCCAAGGTCAAATCTGACCACATGAAAAGATTTGCAGCCCATGACTTCCTATAAGTTGTTTTTATATTAATGAGTTATTTGAGAAATACTGGCTATCTGCAATACTTCTAGAGATAATTCGCATTTACTCACTTTGAGTAGGTGAATAATTAGCTACGGGTCTGAAACTTCACCAAGTGAAAGCTCTCTCAAAAGTAGGCGAATGAGTTATTTGAGAAAAATTGGCTACCTACAATACTTTTAGAGATAATTCGAATTTACTCATTTTCAGTAGGTGAGTAATTACCTACGGGTCTGGAACTTCACCATGTGAAAGCTGTCCCAAAAGTAGATGAATGAGTTATTTGATAAAAATTGGATATCTAGAATACTTTTAGAGATAATTTGCATTTACTCATTTTCAGTAGGTGAGTAATTAGCTACAGGTCTGAAACTTCACCAAGTGAAAGCTCTCCCAAAAGTAGGTGAATGAGTTATTTGAGAAAAATTGGCTATCTGCAATACTTTTAGAGATAATTCGCATTTACTCATTTTGAGTAGGTGAATAATTAGCTACAGGTCTGAAACTTCACCAAGTGAAAGGTCTCCCCAAAGTAGGTGAAGGAGTTATTTGACAAAAATTGGCTATCTGGAATACTTTTAGAGATAATTTGCATTTACTCCTTTTGAGTAGGTGAATAATTAGCTATGGGTCTGAAACTTCACCATGTGAAAGCTCTCCCAAAAGTAGATGAATGAGTTATTTGATAAAAATTGGATATCTGCAATACATTTAGAGATAATTAGCATTTACTCATTTTGAGTACGTGAATAATTAGCTACAGGTCTGAAACTTTACCAAGTGAAAGGTCTCCCAAAAGTAGGTGAAGGAGTTATTTGACAAAAATTGGCTATCTGGAATACTTTTAGAGATAATTTGCATTTACTCATTTTCAGTAGGTGAGTAATTACCTACGGGTCTGAAACTTCACCAAGTGAAAGCTCTCCCAAAAGTAGGTGAATGAGTTATTTGAGAAAAATTGGCTATCTGCAATACTTTTAGAGATAATTCGCATTTACTCATTTTGAGTAGGTGAGTAATTAGCTACAGGTCTGGAACTTCAGCATGTGAAAGCTCTCCCAAAAGTAGGTGAATGAGTTATTTAAGAAAAATTTGCTATCTGCAATACTTTTAGAGAAAATGCAGAATTACTCATTTTTAGTAGGCAAGTAATTTAGCCACCGGCCTAATTTAGACATAAAGCCTACCAATAGAATACTGTGGTGCACCCTCTAATATACCTTGCAAACTTGAGAAGGCTAGCTATAATATTTTTTTCGTTAGAGCGGTAATGGTGAAATCTCTCCACACACTGCGGCTATCCAGTTGATACAATGATTTACTCAACAGTGAGAACCTGAAAGTAGATATTGGTAAGCTATGCCATGACATAGAGGTCTGCAATTTCACTCTGTTATAGCTGACCAAAAATTATGTGAATAACATATTTAAACAAAATACTGTAAATGTAATAGTTTTCACGTTATAACTGATTTACTCAACAGTGATAACCTCAAAGTAGCTATTACTTAGCTATGCAATGAGCTACATGTCTGAATTTTTTCTATGTTATAGCTGACCCAAAATTAGGTGAACAACATATTTAAGCAAAATACTGTAAATGCAATAGTTTTCAAGTTACAACTGATTTACTCAATAGTGAGAACCTGAAAATAGCTATTGCTCAGCTATTGCTCAGCTATGCCATGAGCTATAAGTCTGTAATTTCACGACGTTATAGCTGACCCAAAAGTAGGTGAACAACATATTTTAACAAAATACTCCAAATGCAATATTTTTCAAGTTACAAGTCATTTACTCAACAGTCAGTACCTGAAAATAGCTATTGCTCAGTTGTGCCATGAGCTACAGGTCTGTAATTTCACTATGTTATAGCTGACCCAAAAGTAGCTGAATAACATTTACACAAATTTCTGTAAATGCAATAGTTTTCCAATTACAACTGATTTACTCAACAGTGTGAACTTCAAAGTAGCTATTACTCAGCTATGCAATGAGCCACAGGTCTGGAACTTCACTATGTTATAGCTGACTCCGAAATAGGTGAATAACATATTGAAACAAAATACTCTAAATGTAATACTTTTGAAGTTATAAGCAATTTACTCAACAGTGATAACCTAAAAGTAGCTATTACTCAGCTATGCCATGAGCTACAGGTCTGAAATTTTACTATGTTATAGCTGACCCAAAAATAGCTGAATAACATATTGAAACAAAATACTCTAAATGCAATTGTTTCAAGTTACAAGTGATTTTACTCACGATGGAAGTTACTGAAAAGCCCAAAAGTAGCTATTACTCACTTAGCTATTGAGACAGACACCCAAGTTACTCACCATGTTGTAGCTATGAAAAAAGTATCTGAATAACATATTTTAACAAAATGCTCTAAATGCAACACTTTTCAAGTTACAAGCGATTTAGTGCATGATTTCATGAATTTTAATGCATTTTAGACATTTTTGTCTACCAGAGGCCTAATTTAGACATAAAGCCTACCAAAAAGATAGGGTGGCGAGTCCTCTAGCATACCAAGCCACCTGCCAAATATGAAAGAAATCTGGAAAGAAATGTGGACTGTAGGTCGCTAACAAGCAATATTCCACATTTTAGACATTTTTGTCTACCACAGGCCTAATTTAGACATAAAGCCTACCAAAAAGATAGGGTGGCGAGTCCTCTACCATATCAAGCCACCTGCCAAATATGAAAGAAATCCGGAAAGAAATGTGGACTGTAGGTCGCTAACAAGAAATCTCTGCGGACGCGGACGACGACGATGATGAATCCATAGTATCCCCGCTTCGCGTCGGGGATACAATTACACATAGAAGTTATATTTAATACAGTGTGAGACTTGTCAGACTTTCCATTTCCAAGTCACAAGGCAAAATATGTGAAAAATGTCAAAAAATGGGTAATTCAGGTGGGAGTATATGGTCCTCATACACACGTTAAATGTCTATTTAAGCCTTGATTTTTGGCACATGTAAAAAGAACATATTAATATATTCCCAGGTGATATTTCAGATCTATAAGTCGCATAGTATGACAACTATAGGGCATCAAAGTGGCAAGAAGTCCATAAATTGGGTCCCTGTGGGCATTTGAGAGAGCTCAAGGTGACCTTAAAATTAAAGCTACAGACTTTTTTTCACATTCAGAGATTGCATATACAAGTTATATCTAACACAGTTTGGGGCTTGCCAGACTTACCATTTGTAAGTCACAGGACAAACTATGTGAAAAATGTCAAAAACAAATGTCTACGTTGGGTCTTTATGGGCCTTAAACACAATTTTAAGATAAATATAAAGTCTTCATTTTTGGCATATGTAAGGAATAGAGTAATGTGTTCCTAGGTAAAATTTGAGCTAGATGAGCCACATAGTTTGTGGCCCAGAGAGCTTTAAGTAACCTAAGGTAAAATATATGACCTTAAGGTGGCCTTACTACTTCATTATAGAGAGTTTGAAGTCACCTTACAAATAGGTTCCTATCATGACCCAAATACATCTGCGGGCCAAGTTCAAATGAAATCTGTGAAAGCGTTTTTGGATTATAACAAATAAATCAAAACGTATGTTGGAGGCGGCAGTACGGTGATGGACATGAAACCAGTTTATCTCTGACATTTATCTGGGGATATAATAAGGGAAGTAGTTCACTGCTTATACACACAGTGTATGTGTGGTGTGGCAGTTTGCGCTGCGGCGCATATTTTTATATTTAGAAAATTTTCTAATTTTTCCAAAACTGTGAGGTTTTTTTCACTGTTTTCCTGAAGTTTTCATAGATATTTGGATTTCCGAAAAGTTAAAAGTGGTAGTATATAACACAACCAAACAAAAATATATCAATTATAAATCAAAATGTAAAACACACACTGGCTCAGTGTGAAGGGATTAACTACTAGAAGATAGAGGACAAAATATAGTGTGTGCCCACATACACATAAAAGTGTTTAACTGAATGAGGATTGCAGTTTCCAGTAATTCTAAAAGGGACACAATGGACTAGGGACTTTGTAGATCTATTAAGTACTTATAATGGGGAAAGGGACCTCAAGTTATATGTGTGACAAAAAATACAGCCAGAAGTTAATTAATTGAAAGGGGGTGCAACCACCAGCATTATAAAGGAGACACTGGTGAAGTTTCTTCATTGTGGAGAGATTAAATGCATGGTAGGGTATGATGGGGTGTGGAAATGTACTGTGGGGTATTAGAGGTTTAATTATATATGCTTATTTTAACTATTCTAGTCACTTTCAACGAAGATTAAAAATATTTTGTCAATTATATTGAAAACTGCTGGGAAAAACTGCCCAAATGTGCAAGGTAAAGAAAACTAGAAAAAGGTTTTTGCTGACAAAAACAAAGTGGCCCTGATGAAAAAGTGCGAAGTCATCCATAAAAGATGTCAACATAAGCATCATAAGCAATGGAAACTGTGAACTTTATTGCATTGTGTATGTTACTTGTCCCTATTCTCATCTTTAATAAGTGTGCAAACTTTAACTGAGGTCAGCTGAACAATACAATAGCTGGAGATTAAAAACACCATAATTTCACTGCAAGGTGGCCATAACTTCATTCATATTGGGACTTTAAGGTGATCATAAAATAAAAGTGTCCCTTTTTCCATCCTTTATAAGTGCATAAAGTTTAGCTCAGGTCAGTCAAACAATAAGATAGCTGGAGGCTGAAACTTCCTTTTTTCACTGTAAGGTGACCATAGCTTCATTCATATTGCGACTTTAAGGTGACCATAATATGAGAATGTCCCTTCAATATCAATATATGTTAGATATGAAAAAAGAAAGGGGCCAGACGGCTTTATTCAAATTTTATGACTGGGGGGGGGGGGGGGGGGGGGGGGGGGGCATAACACCAATTATATTGTTAAAGGTCACCATAAAGTCAGGATAACCCTTTGGTCTGCCATCCTTAATAGGTGTGCAACGTTTTAACTGAGGTCAGTTGAACAATAAGATACTTGGAGGCTGAAAACTCCTTTATTTCACATTAAGGGGCTACAACTCCATTCATATTGAGAGTTTAAGGTGACCATAAGTATTATTTTTATCTAGTTTAATACCAGTGATAATTTAGATATAAAAAATGGAAAAAGGAAGGAGCCAGAGGATTTTATTCCAATTTGATGACTTTAAGCAGGCCATAGGTCCATTAACATTTAGAGTTTAAGGTCACCATACAGTCAGGATATTCCTTTGGCAAATCTGAATATATGTGCCAAGTTTGGTTGAAAAAAGTGAAAAACTAAGTGAACTTGAGGGCTAAAAGCCCCTTTTTTGACATTAAGGTGACCTTAAGATTGCAGATACAGGGCTAAAACTTCGGCATGTGAAAGATTATCCAAAAGTAGCTGAATAAGTTATTCCAACAAAACACCGAAATCTTGACCGTTTTTGAGATACAGATCAAGTATCCATTTTTTTAAAAATTTACGAAAATAAAACGCCTCCCATTCAGGTATCTATGGTCCGATTGATGAGAAAATCCTTTCCGACCTTCGAAATTTGGTCTAGAATGTACCTGATAAATTTGATAGCACAGGTGTTTGTAGTTTTTTCCGAAACGCGATGACGGGGTGTTTTTGAAAAATGCTTAAGGTTACCTTAAGAAAAGCTTAAGGTCTCCGCAAAGTATCCCAAAAATTTTTCCCGCCCCTATAGTTTTAAAGAAAGATAAGAAGGAAAGAAAAATTTGAAAGCCCAAGAAGTTATTCAAGGGAGACCATAATCCTGCGGCGATCAGTCAAACTTCGGTGAAAACAAATAAGCGTCTCTGACGGGCCGCTTAATTACACTGCTTAGCATGTAGTAAAAATCATACCATGCCACACCACATCACGTATATTTGCAAAAGCCTTAACTGCTAAATAGAAAACACAACTTTAAAATAACCTGATCAAGGAGGTGGCTGACAGTGGTATCAAGCTTCACTGATCAGTTCTGTGTTGAAATAAGGGTTTCAGGAGCTTTCTACACCAGTTAAAATCAGTGGTGTGATAGTAAGGGACAACAGGAGAGACTGTGAGACATAGAGGACGAGTCTAGAAGCTGCTTTAGAGTCTAGACAAGTGAGACAAATAAAAATGCCCTGAGCATTGATCTCCTGATGTCCAGACCGGAAGCCCTCTCAGAACACCTATTACAAGCAGCTGCTGCTATTGCTGATATTCTGTGTTTAAGTTACCTTGACTTGGGAAAAAACTGGGAAAAACCTAATCCCGAATCCAAAACCAATCCCACTTGTTTTCATTTTTATCATTTTCTCTTTACAATTTTATTTGCAAGGAATGTTTAAATCCCTACTAAAAGACATGGAGCTGATAAGGGTCACTTCTCTACAGCAAAAAAAAATCTCTTTGCTTCCTTGCTTTGACTGTTGGTGAAACCCTATATAGAGGGCAGTTAACACTTTTCTTTTCCTTTTTCAAAGAACCTCAAATGGCTTTGGAAATTATAACTGGTGACATAATCACAACAAATAAAGACTGCTAACCTTAAAGAACATGTTTTTGGAAAAACCAGGCTAAAATATGGGAATATTGTAATGATCTTATGTCTGTGACTTCAGATAGAGGCTTCAAGTGAGGATTTTCCCCCAGACTGTAAAAACTATTAGTTTTTTCCCTTGGGAACACAGTAACATAAACTTTATTAAAAAGATTCTACACCGGTAATATTGGCAAACAAGGAATTGACCAATGTTACACATATAATGCAAATTGATATACAGCATTTGGCAGCCTGTCGGATATCTGCTTGGATCATACATTTTTAAGTAACATTACACCCAGGTTTTATTTGAGAGAAATACAATTGCACTAAAGTGGTTCTTGTTTAGAAATGGATCCACAAAATTGCTAAAACAACGGAGCAATAAACTAAATTTAACTAACAAGCCAATTTTGGGTAATTCTCCCAAAAATAATGTCTAGCCAACAATTTTGGGGGCAATGGGCATGACAGTATAATGCTTTACTAACTACTCATCATGACTATATGTCCAGGCTGCTTCACAGGAGGGTTCCTGAAATCTGTTTTTTTTTTGTCCATTTCTAAAATATTAGGGAATCCTAATTGGTAAAGTGGAACTGCCCTTTAAGCAAATGTACAAGCTGCTTCACGAAGTATCCACTATCATTAAACTGCCCTAGATAAAACAGATTTATTCACTCAATTTGACTATCTATACATTACAGGTAATTTGTTTAATTGGTTGAACTAAAGTTGACTTCATGAACCTGTATAGAGAACAGCTGCTACTGATGCAGATAGGGTTGCAAATAACAAAATTAATGACAATACCTTTTTAATATCACCGACTGAAAACACTATAATACTCCTATTTAAAAGACACATCAGTTTCAAATCATTTAGGTTTTATAAATTGCATTTAACTCAATATCTCCATAAAATAATTTATTTTTGGAACAATATATCAGTTACTAGACATACTTTCTACACCACATTTATGGGCAGCTTTTGTTTATTTGATGAAATTTTTCAATTACTTACATTTCACTGCAACTGACTCACTTAGTTTCAACAGAGATGCCCGTACCCCACAGCCTGGGGAAATAGTTTCCAACACCATGACATATAAAAGTAGTGAAACAATACAAAGACTGGGACACTTTCAGAGCAGTGGCAGTTATATAAAGGTCCCAATAATGTTTAAATAGAGGAATAATGTCTAAGAAAAAGAAAATGTATGCAAAGATGAAGTATTAAACAAGATAATTCAATAGCAAGATGGACAGCATTAATCAGTAAACTAAAAATTATGACGCTGTCAAATTTATTAATAGGAGAATAGATGTCAATAGAAATAGCACAATTATGTAAAAGAACATACAATAATCAGTTGCAGCAATCAATAAATCTTTGTTATAAGAGAAATAAGTCTCAAATATGGAAGGTGAACACACTTTGGCAAGAGCCAAATTTAAAGGTCATACCAAGATGCACACCTAAACCCCCTAACCAATGTCAAGATCATGATCAAAAGGTCAAATCAAGGTCACACCATGACGATACATACCTACTATCATTGCACATTGCATACCTACATCTCCCACCAATGTCTCTGCCAGGTATCAACTTCCTACAACTTAATGTTTTTGAGATACAGTCCGGACAAACTGTTATGTAGCACCAATGTTATGTAGCACCACACATGTTAACACAATGTCAGACAACTTTTGGCCTCTGCTCCATGGTTGTCAGCAGCACCCTAAACCTTCCCACTAATATTCCAAAAGCATTCTCGACGACCCTCTTACCCCTGGATATTCTGTAGTTTGCAATTCTACGACTCCCTGGTCAGTTGTCTTCTGCTGCAGGCCTTTACCAGCCAAGGCATCGTTCCCCGACAAAAAGTAGTACAGATCTGGCCCCCCAGGTCTAAATGGTTCTGGTGGTTGTAGCCCCAAGGTGTTGTTCTCAATTCTTCTTCTCAGTTTGCTACAGTTGAATATCTGAGCATCAGATGAGGAACCACTGGCCCCTACATTTACCCACAGAAACTTGTATTCAACGTTGACTAAGGCTAACAGTACCAGAGAGAAGTAACCTACAGGAACTTGTAATCTGCATCAACTAAAGCCAAAAGTACCAGGGAGAAGTATCCCTTGTAGTTGAAATATTCACCACCTGACCTCTTGGGCTTCTTTATAGCAACAGGGTGTATCCACTACATTTTAATATTTTTTCCATGACTTCTCCATGATCGAAGCTTTGAAATTAAGAACCTTTTACATGCTTCGTGACATGACAGAAACATGTACTGAGGTCATGAGTTCCCGCCACGAGCTCCTGCCAGTTTTGCATTTGAGAACCACTCACAAGGTTCCAGTCACAGTACAAGAAGATGTGGAAGACACCATAATTTGATATGATTACATAAACATATCCTTGTATTGAAATGCTGGATGAAAGAAAGGAACAACACCGTTTTGTGAAAGGATGTCTTTTAATTTCCATGACTTTTATGAATTTTCCAAAACCTTAAGTTAATTTCCATGGCTTTTCCAGGCCTGGAAAAAGAAAATGGAATTCCATGACTTTTCCAGGTTTTCCATGACTGGATACACCTTGTAGCAATGTGTTTGCCATCTAGTGCACCTACTGCATGGGGGACATTCCATCTGTTTCTAAATTTCTCCTCAATTGCTTTCCAGTCTTAAGGATCTTTTGGACAAATGAAATATTTATGTTGAAATTCTCGCAGTATGGCTCTGCATACCTTGGGTACAAATTTACAAATGGTAGTTCTGCCAACGCTCCAGTGGTACTGCAGTGAAGTGTAGCTTTCTCCTGTGGGTAAGTGCCTCAACATAACTGCACGTCTCAAACCAACTTCTAGTGGCTAACTGAAGTTAGTGGTTGACTTCCTGAGAGGGGGATACATCTTTTCTTCAGTTAAATAAAAAAGGCTGGCTGCATCCTGGTGAAATTTCTGTAGCCTGGTATGTCAGCTGTGATTAGCTTGTCCAAGAGTGTTCTGTAGCACCCTCTCTCCTCTCTCTCCAGTATCCAGGGCATAACCCATGGAATCTGTGGCTTCCTCCTTCTATGTGGTGCCGGCTGTGGCTGTGGTGGTGATGCTGGCTGGGCAGGAGCTGGATTCTGCTGCTTTCTGTGTCTTGAAATCATGAAGAAAAATAACATATTCAACTCAATAAACAAGAAGGTCAGAGATGCCCCAAAAGGCTGGTTGCACAGGCAGCAATATAATTAGCGACTGCTGTAATTAAATTTAGGAACAAGGAAAGAAATGTTAGGTCACCCAGTTAAGGTAAATGTGTTAAGACGTGAAAAATGTAAATGTAAAATGTAAAACTTGTAATCTAGGTTACATAATTGTATCTATGCCATAAACGGATAAATGAACAGATGGAATTACACCTATTTCGAAAGCAACTTAGCTATGATGATGATCTATCTCCCTTTGAAGTTTGAATTCAATTGGACAAAGCGTTTTTGAGTTAAAGTCCGGAAACGGAAATGTTGACGGACAAACGGACAAAAAACAGAGACACAAAGGGATCACAGACACAATGGTGATCTATCTCCCTGTCGAGTTAAATTCCGGAAACAAAAATGCTGACGCACAGACAGATGGACAGACAGACATCAGACACATCAATCTTATAGGCAGGTTGGTTACATGCAACCCGCCTAAAACCAAAGGACCCTCAACTTGTCAAACAGTTCATCTTGATGTGTTGCTGTCATCTTTGCAGTGTGAAATGAATGAATAAATGAATGGCACATCCCTAGTGACGGGAGTTTATATAGTGTGATATGGATCCCGATTTTGGATTAGATTTAGATTTATATGTTGTTTTACGTCGCATTCAACAGCCAGGGTCATATTACGACGGGTAGTTTACAGGTGGAGGAAACCAGTGCATACTGCACTGTAAACCACCGGGCATCGGCAAGTAACTACCAACTTTCCAACATGAAGCGCCGGCCCGAGATTCGAACAGGCGGCCTCATAGGTTGGAGGCGAGAACTCTAACGCTACACCACCAAGCCCCCTCTTCCCGATTTTGGATACCAACCCACAAAATCAATCAGTCCTGTCAGCATGGGTAGGGAACATGCTCCAGGCTTGTCTGTTTGCCTTTACGGCTTGTCTGTTTGCAACACAGCTTGTCTGTTAGGGGTTAAGGGCTTGTCGTACAACCTCTACGACTGACCGTGGATTAAACGTCCCCAATCCTACGTCTTGTCGGTGTAGTCATCACGTCCTGTCTGTAAGTGTAATGCCTAGTCGGGGATTTCTTCACCGACTCAGCATTTTCACACCTTTTTTTTTCTACGATCCCATCACTTTCACAATCTGACCATAGAGTCGTAGCGTCGGTTGCAGGGTCGGTTCCAGTGGAACACCTGTATGTGGGTAATTATGTCTTTTTTGAGAGTTGGGACCAATGTTTACATAGTCGGTTATAGTCGGTTGTAGTTTCCATGCTTGTCGGCAAGAGTCGGTGAAATATTAAACAGGTTTGATATTTTCTACAACCGTTTCTGACCCTTGTATCACACCCTAATTTCATCCACCTAGCAACAGGCCTGTCGGTTAACTAAACGGCCTGTCCGTTACACTTTTCGGTTAATGAATCAGGCCTGTCTGTATGAAGTATCTGGCTTGTCCCAAATATGGAGTTCCAGACCATACATGAAGACAAACAGACTGTGCCGGAGAAATAACCGTACAGTCGGTAAGTTTAGCTGGCCATCTGTAAATGTTCCCGCCAGGCCTGTAACTTTTCCAGGCCAGTCAGGAACTTTTCACCTCTGGGTCCAAGTCGGGAATTTTTATAACCGACAAGCCTTAAAGCAAAACAGACAAGCCATAAACAATAGCCGATAGGCCTGTTACAGCTACATTTATTTATTTATTTGGGGTTTTACGTCGCTTTCAACACTGTACAGGTCATATCACGACGGGTAGTTGGAAGGGCAGAGGAAACCAGTACATACAGTTCGTTCTGTACTGTAAACTGCCGAGCAACGGCAAGCAACCACCAGCTTTCCCACTTGAGGCTGTGCCGGGAACTGAACCACGGCCTCAGAGGTGGGAGACGAGAGTGTTACCACTCTGCCACCGTGGCCCCTGTTACAGCTACAGACAAGCCGTGAGTTATAACCGACAGGCCAGCAATATTTTTTCCTGTAACGACCTGTCGGTTTCAAAGTCTGTGGTTATAAAAGGCCGAGTCGGCACACACACTTCATTCATTTGGGATTTGACTGTCGAGAGACAACTGGTGTGTAGCTTTTGAGTTTTAAGTTTTCATTTTTTTTCCAAATTAGCTCAAGATTTGAGCTAGGCTGGACTGGCTGGGAGTGAAATCTGTTCTATGAGGTTTCACTTTTAAGTTTTTTAAAGACACTGTACATGTAATTTGACAAGATGCCAAGAGGCAGGAGAAAGATTGAAGTACCTACAGATTCTCAACCATAGTATGAGTTAAGAGATACTGCTGAGGATATAGAAAGAAGAAGAAGAGAGAGAGAGAAGAGAGAGGAGAGGGAGGGAGAAGAACAGGAGGAGAGGGAGAGAGACAGGTTGGAACGAATGAGGATAGAAGGGACCAACCAGATGGAAGAGACTGAGGAAAGAACGGAAAAGTGACCTCGAATGGACACTGATACAGATCCAGAATGCACTCAATCCAGGCAGAAGGGACAAACCTTTCCCGCCTCACAGCCGCCTGGACACCATGGCTGAAAACAATACCCACACAGCCCTTAAAGGTGGTTGGGTAAAAAGTAGCTGAACAACATACTTTAACAAAATGGTTAAATACAATACCTTACAAGTTATACGTGATTTAGTGTATGATTTTATGAATTTTAATACATTACAAATTAGTGAAAAAATAACTAATAGACAATTACGAAAGTTCCAGGCCTGATAGTCACACAGGGAAATCTATTTGTAGCCCAGCACATATAAGCTAAGTTAGTGACAAATCCCTTAGTCAATGAGAAAATTCTGATCAGGTGTTGAAATATTTCACAGTGCAGGTGGGAGTACCTCACTTCTAACAGTTCTGGGGAACATGCAAACAAACCGATCTGCATGCCTTGAATAATTTTTCATCCTTAATGGATAAGGTATCTCTTAAAACAAACAGCATGTTTCTGGATCTTGTACTTTTGGAGAAGTTGTTCGCGTAGAAGCGGACACAATGCAGAGTGCTGTCATGTGACAAGTTAGCTGACATAAAACACCAGTGAATTTTGGACCATTGACTAACCATTTTTGTGGAAAGAGAAACTCAGCTGCATAATGGTATCAGTGCCGGGGTCCCAAGTATATGTGAGGATAACCGCAGGCAGGTTTGACTGAAAGACTTGTGGAGGACAACTCTCTCCATTGGCTGACTCATCTGGACAAAGTGTGTCCAGAGCCTCCTCCTCCCCATGTGCCTGCACCTGAAAGGTCAAACTTCAGTTTTTTAGCATCCCGTTTAAAAATAGGTAAAAACGGTGTTGTTTATGTAACTTTCAATTTGGACTGGCTTTCATTTAAATTTATTACTATAGTTCATCTGTCATCAGTTTTTTTTTTCACATTATTACTAAAAGTGAATTAAACAGTGTAATTTGCACCTGTTATACATTCATGCTCAATTTTTTTTTCACAACAAGATATCACATAAACTGAAAATTATTGTTTTTATACAGCAGAACAAAGGCCAGATACTGCTGAACCCCCAATTCCACTACAATTTCACTGAAACACCATGAGAAAACTTTAATCTTGGTTGTCGGTATACATAATTCTAAGAAAACGTGAAAAACTCTAAATTGAAATTATAAACTTTCATAAACCATATTTTTTGTAGAATTAAAAATATTTTGGTGATTTACAGGAATGGAATTGCCTTGTGTTGTTTTTATTAACTTAACTTCCAGTTACTTATCCTGCTGTTAGTCTATTCTACTGGGAATGTCCTAAAGATATATCTTTTGGAATCCAAGAATTTGGATAGTTTTGCATTTGTGTGATACTATGATGAAAAACACTGTCACCCCCTTACTCATCACCGAGAAGAAAAATCTGAATTGTAACTGAACAAGTACCCATTTGGGGAAAAATGTGCAGAAAGCAACTGTCCACTATTTGGGCATTTATGGTTCAAACAATCTCTGAAGTCATTTAGACCTAGACATTCAGCTGTAGATTGTACATGCCATGGAAAAAAATTTAGAAAAGGTTATTCAATGTAGTCTGACAGCAGTTCAACTAAGATGAAGAAGCAACAACCCTGATGGGCCGGGTATCTTAACTGAGATTTTGGATATTAAGTCACTGTATAGTGTATACTGCTACCAGCTGACCGATAAAACAAGTTTAACCTTTCTACACAATATTTTATGGATTTGTTATTAAATATGTAGTTTTTAAGATGTCAGTTCTTTACTTATTATTAATTAAAATGGCTCTGAAACATTATATAAATACCTCCTTTACCTCAACCAATTCCACCCGCGGCATACAGTTAGGGCTGCCATTTGGATGTCGTTTTTGGCTTGACAGCATCCTTTCTGTGGACACAAGGCCAAAACGGGTAAAATTGAGGACAATGTAGTGGTCGGATGGTGCTCTGATGAAGTATCTGCACTGTGTTGAATTAAAATCTCTGTACAACTCAAGTGAGGCAGCAAAGATTTGCGATGGTTCTTCATACACATCACTACACACTGAAGCAAATAAAGGACAATTTCTTCTTAAACAATTCTTTGAGACATTTGGCATAAATAATATATGTATGTTTCACATACTTTACACTACAAATAACACAATAAAGCAATAAGTGCATATTTAACTATATTATTTAAAACCTCTAATTTTAGAGAATTTTCTCTCAACTGATTTACAATGCAAGCATTTAAGAAAACCATTTGTGTTTCCTAAACTACCCTAACTTAGGCATAGTTAAAAAGCATAAGGACTAGTGCTGGGACGAGTTGACGCAAACTCGAGTTACAACTCGATGGGCGATAATTGGGGGTCACATCGATCGGCGCAAGTGAAACTCGAGTTTTTGAAAACGTATATATTTTCACCATCTAAGGCTGACACTTCACCAAAACAACCGAAATATCTGAAATTTTCAAAAATATGTTGCATTTTTACTTTATTTGGGCTTAAATCAATGAAGATTTAACTTAAATTATATCACGAAAGCCTATTTCCAGTTCAAAGTTTTGCCTCATGTACGGTTATGTAAAATATTTTCGCTAATAAACGAAATACTTTATCCCGAAAATTACTCGAGTTTGACTCGAGTTCAACTCGCTTCTAACAAGTGATGCTCGATCTGTCATTTAAGCTGGCGATCCCACCACTAATAAGGACATTATTCTAAAAGTTAGATATGTCGTGAAGTGATGCTGGTTCAAAAATTACAGAAACAAATCAACAATTCTGCTGTCTCAAAAACTTGATAATCACTTGTGCAGTGTCAGTAATGAATTCAAACTTCCAACTAGAAAAAGGTTTTGCTAACAAAAACAAAAGGCCCTGATGGAGACGTGGGTTATTAAAGCCTGAAATAGTGACAGTATCAGACTGTAAGCAGAATGTAAACTTATTGTGTTTTGTACGTGATGGAAAAGTGGCCCGGTTTTGCTGTAAGATGGCCACACCTTCACATGTACTGGAACTTAAAGGTGGCTAGAAAATAAGGATGTACTGTTTTTCATCCTCAATAAGCTGGAGACTGAAAACCCCCTTATTTCACTGTAAGGTGGCCATAATTTCATTCACATTTCGACTTTAGGGTGACCATAATTTAAGAACATCCCTTTTGCCACACTTTATAAATATGCCAGGTTTTATTAAAAAATTTATATACTTACCAAGCTTAGGGCTGAAAACCCTGCATTTTAAGTTTAAGATGATCATGACAGTGATAATATTTAAATCATAAGGTAGCTAGAGTCTTTTTTGATCTATTTCAACATCAGTGATAAGTTAGACTTAAAACAAGTGAAAGCTCTCCCAAAAGTAGATGAATGAGTTATTTGAGAAAAATTGGCTATCTGCAATACTTTTAGAGAGAATTTGCATTTACTCATTTTGAGTAGGTGAGTAATTAGCTATGGGTCTGAAACTTCACCATGTGAAAGCTCTTCCAAAAGTAGATGAATGAGTTATTTGAGAAAAATTGGCTATCTGCAATAGTTTTAGAGATAATTCGCATTTACTCATTTCGAGTAGGCGAGTAATCAGCTATGGGTCTGAAACTTCACCATGTGAAAGCTCTTCCAAAAGTAAATGAATGAGTTATTTGAGAAAAATTGGCTATCTGCAATACTTTTAGAGATATTTAGCATTTACTCATTTTGAGTAGGCGAGAAATTAGCTACAGGTCTGACACTTCACCAAGTGAAAGCTCTCCCAAAAGTAGATGAATGAGTTATTTGAGAAAAATTGGCTATCTGCAATACTTTTACAGATAATTAGCATTTACTCATTTTGAGTAGGTGAGTAATTAGCTACGGGTCTGAAACTTCACCAAGTGAAAGCTCTTCCAAAAGTAGGTGAATGAGTTATTTGAGAAAAATTGGCTATCTGCAATACTTTTAGAGAGAATTCGCATTTACTCATTTTGAGTAGGTGAGTAATTAGCTATGGGTCTGAAACTTCACCATGTGAAAGCTCTTCCAAAAGTAGATGAATGAGTTATTTGAGAAAAATTGGCTATCTGCAATACTTTTAGAGATAATTAGCATTTACTCATTTTGAGTAGGTGAGTAATTAGCTACGGGTCTGAAACTTCACCAAGTGAAAGCTCTCCCAAAAGTAGATGAATGAGTTATTTGAGAAAAATTGGCTATCTGCAATACTTTTAGAGAGAATTCGCATTTACTCATTTTGAGTAGGTGAGTAATTAGCTATGGGTCTGAAACTTCACCATGTGAAAGCTCTTCCAAAAGTAGATGAATGAGTTATTTGAGAAAAATTGGCTATCTGCAATACTTTTAGAGATAATTCACATTTACTCATTTTGAGTAGGCGAGTAATTAGCTATGGGTCTGAAACTTCACCATGTGAAAGCTCTTCCAAAAGTAAATGAATGAGTTATTTGAGAAAAATTGGCTATCTGCAATACTTTTCGAGATAATTAGCATTTACTCATTTTGAGTAGGTGAGAAATTAGCTACAGGTCTGACACTTCACCAAGTGAAAGTTCTCCCAAAAGTAGGTGAATGAGTTATTTGAGAAAAATTGGCTATCTTCTATACTTTTAGAGATAATTCGCATTTACTCATTTTGAGTAGGTGAGAAATTAGCTAGGGGTCTGAAACCTCACTAAGTGAAAGGTCTTCCAAAAGTATATGAATGAGTTATTTGAGAAAAATTGGCTATCTGCAATACTTTTAGACATAATTAGCATTTACTCATTTTGAGTAGGTGAGTAACTAGCTACGCGTCTGAAACTTAACCAAGTGAAAGCTCTCCCAAAAGTAGGTGAATGAGTTATTTGAGAAAAATTGGCTACCTGCAATACTTTTAGAGATAATTCGCATTTACTCATTTTGAGGAGGTGAGTAAGTAGGCCAAAGTTCACCAAACCATTTTCCCCTTAGCATAGGATACTCTAGTACTACCCTGTGGTTCAAAAAGTTTGCTCGAAATTTCTCTATCTCTTACAGTTTGAGAGATATTTCTGATTTTTCACATTTTCACTAAAAGTAGCAATAAAGTAGCCATTACTCACTTGTACATTGAGCAACAGTTGTGAAACTTAAATACGTTACAGTTCACAAAAAAGTACATGAACAACATATTTGAGAGAAATTGTGTAGCTGCAATACTTTTGAAGATATAAGCCATTTACTCATTATGGTTATCATTAAAAATTGAAAAAGTAGCTATTACTCACTTAGCCATGGAGATACACTTCCAAATTACTGACCATGTTGTAGCTGTGGAGAAAGTAGCCGAACATCATATTGGAACAAAATTGTGTAGCTGCAATACTTTTGAAGATATAAGCCATTTACTCATTGACAGTTAAAAGTCATATAATCATATTAGGTAAAAGCCCTATTACTCACTCAAAAGTAGGCCAAAGTTCACCAAACCTTCCCCCCCCCCCCCCCCCCCCTAGCAATAGGATACTCTAGTACTACCCTGTGGGTCAAAAATTTGCTCGAAATTGCTCTATATCTTACGGTTTGAGAGATATTTCTGATTTTTCACATTTTCACTAAAAGTAGCAATAAAGTAGCCATTACTCACTTGTACATCGAGCAACAGTTGTGAAACTTAAATATGCTACAGTTCACAAAAAAGTACATGAACAACATATTTGAGAGAAATTGTGTAGCTGCAATACTTTTGAAGATATAAGCCATTTACTCATTATGGTTATCATTAAAAATTGAAAAAGTAGCTATTACTCACTTAGCTATGGAGATACACTTCCAAATTACTGACCATGTTGTAGCTGTGGAGAAAGTAGCTGAACATCATATTGGAACAAAATTGTGTAGCTGCAATACTTTTGAAGATATAAGCCATTTACTCATTGACAGTTATAAGTCATATAATTATATTAGGTAAAAGCGCTATTACTCACTCAAAAGTAGGCCAAAGTTCACCAAACTTTTTCCCCCTTAGCAATAGGATACTCTAGTTCTACCCTGTGGGTCAAAAATTTGCTCGAAATTGCTCTATATCTTACAGTTTGAGAGATATTTCTGATTTTTCAGATTTTCACTAAAAGTAGCAATAAAGTAGCCATTACTCACTTGTACATTGAGCAACAGTTGTGAAACTTAAATATGTTACAGTTCACAAAAAAGTACATGAACAACATATTTTAGGGAAATTGTGTAGCTGCAATACTTTTGAAGATATAAGCAATTTACTCATTATGGTTATCATTAAAAATTGAAAAAGTAGCTATTACTCACTTAGCTATAGAGATACACTTCCAAACCACTGGCCATGTTGTAGCAGTGGAGAAAGTAGCTGAACAACATATTGGAACAAAATTGTGTAGCTGCAATACTTTTGAAGATATAAGCCATTTACTCATTATGGTTATCATTAAAAACTGAAAAAGTAGCTATTACTCACTTAGCTACGGAGATACACTTCCAAACTACTGACCATGTTGTAGCAAAGGAGAAAGTAGCCGAACAACATATTGGAACAAAATTGTGTAGCTGCAATACTTTCGAAGATATAAGCCATTTACTCATTATGGTTATCATTAAAAATTGAAAAAGTAGCTATTACTCACTTAGCTATGGAGATACACTTGCAAACTACTGACCATGTTGTAGCTGTGGAGAAAGTAGCTGAACAACATATTGGAACAAAATTGTGTAGCTGCAATACTTATGAAGATATAAGCCATTTACTCATTATGGTTATAATTAAAAATTGACAAAGTAGCTCACTTAGCTATGGAGATACACTTCCAAACTACTGACCATGTTGTAGCTGTGGAGAAAGTAGCTGAACAACATATTAGAACAAAATACTGTAAATGCAATAGTTTCTGAGTTATAAGCCATATAATTATATTAGCTAAAATAGCTATTACTCACTCAAAAGTAGGCCAAAGTTCACCAAACCCCAAAAATATTGAAGAGCAAAAAAATTCATTAGGACTTGTGATTTACCAAAAATGTGTAACTGTAGTAGTTTCAGAGAAAACTGCGTGACACACGCACGCACTCACGCACGCACGCACGTACACACGCACATGGTGCAAATTATAATCTCCCTCCGGCGAGCCGGGCAGGAGATAAAAATAGAAAAACAAAGGAGCCAGAGGGCTTCATTCCAATTTTATGACTTTAAATAGGCCATAGCTCCACTTATGTTTACCATAAAGTCAGGATATTCTTTTCGCAAGTCTTTATATATATATATATGCCAAGTTTGCTTGAAAAAGTGAAGTACTAAGTGAACTGGAGGGTTAAAAGTCCATTTTTTTTACATTAATGTGACCATATGATTGCAGATACAGGGCTGAGAGATCATCAAAAAGTAGCTGAATAACTTATTCCAACAACACTAAAATCATGAATGTTTTTGAGATACAGACAAAATACCCATATTTTTAATAACTTTCGACAATGAAATGCCTCACATTCTGGCAGCTACAGTAAGACTGACAGGAAATCTTTTCCGTTGTGCGCATTTAGTTCTATAATGTGTATCTGTAAAATTTTATAGCACTGGTTCAAGCGTTTTTTTCTGAAATGCAAATGACGGAGTGTTTTTGAAAAATGCTTAAGTTGACCTTATATAAAGTTTAAGTTCTGGAAAAAGTATTCCAAACAATTTTTCCCGCCCCTATAGCATAAAGAAAGACAGAAAGGAAAAAAATTCCTAAGGTATAGAAGCTATTCAAGAGAGACCATGATCGGGCGGCAGTGTCGGTGATCAGTTGAACCTGCGTGAACACAAGTAAGCACCCCTGTCGGGCCACTTACTTAACTGGGAAAGTTATAACATGAAGGCTTTAAACAAAGCCATCATCATGGAGTAAACTGACAACGCATTTGTACACATGAAATAAGATTTTTAACGAACCTTCAACTGCTTTGAAGGTTGATTCACACTGGCTGAATCAAGATTCAGATAAAAATCCACCAACAGGTATATTTTGTAATATATTCATACAGACTGTGCAATCATCTTCAATGATGCAGATATAAAATGTACGCAGATGTCTTGTACTCGGAGTTTGAATTACAATGAATAGTAAATGCACTTGGTGACTGGTTTAGTGTTTGTGTCTTGCTATGACCTGCTTAAGATATTTAGCAAAAATTAGAAAAATAATCCATGTAATTTTTATTTGAAATGGATTTCTTAATTCGGATATGGATCCTCCATCTTTATGAATGTTTAGATTGATATTTTGGTGTATAGATTACCCCATTTTGAGATCTGGATCCAGATACCAGCCAGTGTGATTTAACAATTTAACCAAATGTAATACCTGCCAAAATATGTAAAATTGGTCAGTGAGACCGCCTTTCTGCAGCTTTGACATGTGACCAATTGTTCAGACATTTGTAATTATTATGATTACACCGGGAACTTGAACTTCTTAAATGTAAAATTGGCACAAATTATGATTAATATTTTCTTTTCTGTCAAAGAGAGCCCCCAGTGGTGATTTTTAAAAAAATTTTCATGGTGAATTTTACATTTCAGCAAATATCTTTTGTTGCACACATCATTTACTCAGTTATGCATTTGGGGATTCAAAATTTTTCAGTCAGAGAATTTCCAATGTTGCCTGAAGAAAACGGGCATACATTGTATTTCACATTAACTGATAATGGGAATGCAGCCACAATCTTATCAGACAGAAGGCTGACCACTGCAATTACCTTGGTCAGAACTCACTTTATCGGCAATCACCCAACACAAACTGTGACCACTGAGCAAGAAGTAACAACTCAACGGAACCAATGATCCAACAAGCATTACTGAATGACAATATAATCCATTATCTCGATTTGTGTGTCTCATGCACTGGTCACAATGAGTATTCCATCTCATCCTCTGAAAGTCTACGCTATATTACCCTATGTGAACCTTCCATATATAGAGTAAGAAATCTAAAATTCGCCAGGAATCTAAAATTCGCCACCTCTAAAACCTTAGTTAATTTTATGAAGAAAATGATGTTTTTGTCCAAAAATTGGTATTTTTCAGTTCAAAAAGCCTTAATTTACTATACAGTCAACAAATCTCACCACAATTCATTTATTTTATTAGTATTTTCACATGTGGCGAATTTCAGATATGTGGCGAATTTTAGATTTCTTACTCTATATGATGAACATTTTTATATTCCGTGTCATGTTATTAAGATAACTTATCTACCACAAAGTAATTTGTAAATCAAGACAACTGATCACAAACTTTAAATCTTAATCCAGTTTCACTCAATTAAGTCAATTTACTGCATTAGTAATTGTCATCCATTGTTTACATTAAGTATTCATTACCACTTGGTAATCTCAAAACTTGGATAAAACGTAACACCACCTCAAAACATGAAACAACACCACTATGTATAAGTTAAAAATGATTCACACAACCAATTTCTTTTTCATTTAGATAAAACTGTGTAGATATTAATGAAAATACTCTTTTCATCAACACAGAGTTCAACACACCCTGCAGAACAGTGTGTTCTCACAACAATATTTTGGCAAACATATGGACCGTGGCCTAGTTTTGTCACCGTGTTTACAGCATGGACTGATATGCCCAGGTAGAAAAAAAACTCTTCTTGTTTCCCTGTTCATATGTTCAAGTAGTACACATTAGGGCGGGACTCTTTAAATCTTTGGTTTCCAAATACAAGCCAGAAAGTAAAAAATACCTGCATATGTAATGAACCAACTCCTCTCTGCTAGCACCTTTCTAGTCAACATGTTCAGGTAAACCTCAGTTCATGTTTGCAAACAATAACAACATATGGAATAATGACAGATTCCCAACTATTACATACAAGGTTTATGTTTCCATGTATAACTGGTTGGGATAGCAACATTTTGTTTGGATAATAGGATGCTAACTAGAGGAATGCTTTTGCTAACAAAAGTGAAGCATCCCTTAAAGTTTAAAATGCTTTGTGGTTTTAATAAGCATGCTGTAAAGCTAAGAATGCACAAAGCTGCACCGTATGCTTTCCCAATACCTCTTAATACATTCTGAAGCTATAAAAGCAACAATAAAGGAGATATAAGGCAAAAACTCCAAAGCAGCTATTTATGACCCCAGTTTGGCCCATAAGGGAGGGTTGGGGGGTAAAACTGACCGGGTATTTAGACTCTCCACATATGCTTTCCCAAAACCTCTTAATACATTCTGAAGGTCTAAAAGCAGCAATAAAGGAGATATAAGGCAAAACTCCAAAGCAACTATTTTATGACCCCAGTTTGACCCATAAGGGGAGGGTCGGGGGATAAAACTGACCGGCTATTTAGATTCTCCACATATGCTTTCCCAATACCTCTTAATACATTCTGAAGCTATAAAAGCAACGATAAAGGAGATATAAGGCAAAAACTCCAAAGCAGCTATTTATGACCCCAGTTTGGCCCATAAGGGAGGGTTGGGGGGTAAAACTGACCGGGTATTTAGACTCTCCACATATGCTTTCCCAAAACCTCTTAATACATTCTGAAGGTCTAAAAGCAGCAATAAAGGAGATATAAGGCAAAACTCCAAAGCAACTATTTTATGACCCCAGTTTGACCCATAAGGGGAGGGTCGGGGGATAAAACTGACCGGCTATTTAGATTCTCCACATATGCTTTCCCAATACCTCTTAATACATTCTGAAGCTATAAAAGCAACGATAAAGGAGATATAAGGCAAAAACTCCAAAGCAGCTATTTATGACCCCAGTTTGGCCCATAAGGGGGGGTCGGGGGGTAAAACTGACCGGCTATTTAGACTCTCCACATATGCTTTCCCAATACCTCTTAATACATTTTGAAGGTATAAAAGCAACAATAAAGGAGATATAAGGCAAAACTCCAAAGCAACTATTTTATGACCCCAGTTTGACCCACAAGAGGGGGTTGGGGGATAAAACTGACCGGCTATTTAGATTCTCCACATATGCTTTCCCAATACCTCTTAATACATTCTGAAGCTATAAAAGCAACGATAAAGGAGATATAAGGCAAAAACTCCAAAGCAGCTATTTATGATCCCAGTTTGGCCCATAAGGAGGGGTCGGGGGGTAAAACTGACCGGCTATTTAGACTCTCCACATATGCTTTCCCAATACCTCTTAATATATTCTGAAGCTATAAAAGCAACAATAAAGGAGATATAAGGCAAAAACTCAAAATCAGGTATTTTATGACCCCAGTTTGACCCATAAGGGGGGCCATGGGGTAAAACTGACCGGCTATTTAGACTCTCCACATATGGTTTCCTATTACCTCCCAGTACATTTTATAGCTCTAAATGCAATACTTAAGAAGATAATAGGGGGGGGTTGGCCTAAATTTAAGGCTTTCAGATTGGAAGGTGTCAGAAAATCACTCATAAATGAGACATTTTTCAAGGGATTGCTCCCAAAATCTAATCAGCTCGCGTTTTCGATAGTATGAACAGGTGTGTCAAATTATAGGGGGGGGGGGGGGTACTTCAAAAAATAGTTTTTGATCATGTGACCTTCATAAAGGTCAAAGGTCAAATTTAAGCATGCAGAAAAATTTTCCCACGCCTAAGGTATATAACTGCCAAATATGGTTTGAAACCTTCTAATAAAAAGGGAGATATTCAAGGGAGACCATAATGCGGCGGCGGCGGTGGCGGCGAGGAAACTGAGGCGAAAACAAATAAGCGCCCTTTCAGGGACGCTTAATTAATAGACGAGTATAAAACAATACGGAACTTAAGTTTCAGAGTGGAAATAAGTTCATAAAATCAAGCTTTGGATATTAGAAGGTCTGATTATGTAGGTTCTCATATACTCTATATAAGTGATTTTTTTTTCTCTCCTTGCTATGTAAGTGTTATAAAACGTTTTCATGTGATCAGCAATTGAATTTTTTCAGTTGATACTTCATTTTGGAACCCGTGAAATTGTGAGGGAAGGGTAGGTGTAGGGGGGGTGAAGGCCGAAGGGTATTCCCATATGTTTTAATAGACCTCCAACACATTTTCAGGGTTGTGGTTGAGGTCAATCCCAGTCATTTTAACTGAAAGCTTGTGGTAGAGGTCAGAAACAACAATATATTTCAGTGAAAGTTCCACCACATTTTAGGGGATGTGGTAGAATTGGAGCTCTATCCCATCTCCGCACATTAAAGGTGACAAATTTAATTGTCAAAAGCAACACATGTTTCTCATTAATGTACCAGTGTTTTTGTGTGCAAGTTTTATCATGACTGCACAAAATGTTTTGAAAAATACCAGACAGCATTATGATGGCTAGATTATATTTAGCTAGACACAGCCAATCTTTTCCTATCAAAATAAAGTAGGGCTTCTGATAATACAGCTGGGGCCCATCCATTCAACTGTTTCTCCAATAGATGTTAGTGAAAGTAACTTCACAGTTTTTATTCTCAACATCTGTTAAATTTTGACTGTTTTTCTGAAGAGATAACAATGAAATATCGATTTAACATACATCAGTTCTTCTAAAAGTACTACTTAATCACAAATCACAACTTGCTTGACTAGTTATTTTTTACTGTGATTGTTTTATACATTCTTCATTTGCACCTCAATTGAACTTTGCAGAAACCCAGTGGTGATCAAGAGCTCGCAGATTAACTGGTAGGACCATGTCAGAGAGGGAAGATTATTCATGATAAACTAGTTTGCCATTAATGTAATTCTGATGGGAGGACAAGGATAAAGCAATTTGTACATAATTCTATACCTTTTATGGTATACTATATAAAAAACCCTGGATAAAAAGAGATGAATGTATAGACAGGTGATGAAAAACTAGTATTTCAATGTAAACATCACATAGATTAGGTCAAGTATCCAACTTTTATATTCAACAGTCAATTGTGATAAATTAGCAGTGCTGATTTGGTAGTGGTGTTGAGAAGTATCTTTGAAAACATCTTTCAAAATGCCACCTAAAGCTACCAGCAGGGGAAAGAAGAAATGGACTTGAACTTTCCAGTGGAGGAGTCACGGTTGGAGGGTTTTCCAGAATTGGCTATCAGGTGGTGGATCAGGTGGAAGATCATTGGGAAGAGACACATCTAGAGGACTAAGAAGAACAGCTAACAGAGGAGGAGCCAGGAAAGGAACCAAGATATGATTTCAAGAGCCATTGGCATCTACATCAAAGAAGTATAAGAGGGTCAAGGCGAAGGCTGTGGCTCTCTCTTGTACAGAAGAACAAGCCTTGCTGGACTGGTTTAGGGACTTTGACATGCTTTACCAAGACGTCATCTGATTACACACCGTCAAAAACGAGGCCTGCTGGAGAGAGATAGCCTCAAAGATGAATTGGGCTGGGCCAGGCCAGCCCAGATCTAGACACGAGTGGTTTGGGATCAGATGCCAGCTCAGGAGTTCATTCACCTGCAACAAAAAGACAAAAAGCCACTACAAGTTTAGACAACAGCAACCCCTTTTGCAGCACACTGGCGAAGATGGTGGATGATGAACCATTTTCAGTGGTCATCTGAGGATAGGACCCAATGACAGAGGTCCGCCATTTTAAGTGGTCATCTGAGCCACTATGTATCTGCCTGTACCTGGGTTTGAACCCACGTCGTCTGAGTTCCTAGGCAAGTGTTACCCGCTAGGCCACAGTGGCAGATAAACTTTATGAGTTACCCAAACTACATCCCCAGTGTGAGAAACCTGAGTCCAGCACAACAGGAGTCCTTATTAAATACATCCAGAGGTAGGCAGAAAATTTGCAGGACCCATATCTTACAGAATTCTTGACCAAGACATTTGTACTTTTAGAAAAATAGCATCAGAGATGCCCGTACCCCACAGCCTAGGGAAATATTTTTAACACCATGAGATAGAGAAGTTCTGTATCAGTATAGTACAAAGTTCAGGATACTTTCAGAGCACTGTCAGTTATATAAAGGTCCAAACAATGTTTAAATAGAGAAAATAATGTCTAAGAGAGAGATAATGCATGTAAAGATGAAGTATTAAACAAGACCAGATGTAATTAAACATTACGACACTCTTTATCTACATCTGGCATGGCCAAATTATGGTTTGGATTTTTTGAATATTACCTTGCATACAGAAGTGGTAATACATTCAATGAATGCTTATGTGTGGTGTTCGAGCAAAATCTGTGGCTCACTTGATGAAATTCCATCTGTTACAATGGGAAGTTGTAAAAGAAAAATTCTTAACTAGAGGATCGCTCGCAAAAAAAAAGATAATGTTTTTGCATAGCAAAAACAAAGCGTCCCGAAAAGGATCTAAAGGTGAGTGCTAAAGTATTAAGAAAATGCTTCGTTTCTAGCCTTATACTGTTGCGGCAACCAAAGTCAGCACAGTCTGATCTATCTAGCACGGTTTTCAAGATATAAGCATTTTGTGTTTTGCAAAAAATTCGAAAATTCAAAATGTCCGCTATATTTGGCGAGACAAAAATATTTTGAAAATTGGCATGGCTACTCTGCAGAGATACCCAGCAGGTCAAAAATTTTGTTGAGTTCGCTCCATCTAGCACGGTTTTAGAGATATAAGCATTTTTGTGCTTTGCAAAAACTTTGAAAATTCAAAATGGCCACCATTTTTGGGGAGACAAAATTTTTTGACAAGACCACTGCCGCGGTGTGTATCTCCCGCCAAGCATTAAAAGAGAAGAAATAGCTTTTCCGAGATATTCACAATTTTTCATTTTCGTGTGTGAAAGCTCTTCCAAAAGTAGGTGAATGAGTTATTTGAGAAAAATTGCCTATCTGCAATACTTTTAGAGATAATTCGCATTTACTCATTTTGAGTAGGTGAGTAATTAGCTATGGGTCTGAAACTTCACCGAGTGAAGCTCTTCCAAAAGTAGGTGAATGAGTTATTTGATAAAAATTGGCTATCTGCAATAATTTTAGAGATATGTTGCATTTACTCATTTTGAGTAGGTGAGGAATTAGCTATGGGTCTGAAACTTCACCATGTGAAAGCTCTTCCAAAAGTAGGTGAATGAGTTATTTGAGAAAAATTGGCTATCTGCAATACTTTTAGAGGTAATTCGCATTTACTCATTTTGAGTAGGTGAGTAATTAGCTATGGGTCTGAAACTTCACCATGTGAAAGCTCTCCCACAAGTAGATGAATGAGTTGATAAAAATTGGCTATCTGCAATACTTTTAAGAGATAATTCGCATTTACTCATTTTGAGTAGGCGACTAATTATCTACGGGTCTGAAACTTCACCATGTGAAAGCTCTCCCAAAGTAGATGAATGAGTTATTTGATAAAAATTGGGTATCCGCAATAGTTTTAGAGATAATTAGCATTTACTCATTTTGAGTAGGTGAATAATTAGCTACGGGTCTGAAACTTCACCGAGTGAAAGGTCTTTGGGATAGCTGCTCTGCAGAGATACCCTGAAGATCAAAAATTACGTCGAAATCGCTCTATGTAGCACGGTTTTTGAGATATTAGCATTTTTGTGTTTTGCAATTTTTGCGCAAAAATTTCAAAAATTCAAAATGGCCGCCATTTTTGGCAAGACAAAATCTTTTTTGAAAATTGGCATGGCTACTCTGCAGAGATACCCTGTGATCAAAAATTTGGTCGAAATCGCTCTATCTAGCACGGTTTTCGAGATATAAGCATTTTTATGTTTTGCAATTTTGCAAAAATTTGAAAATTCAAAATGGCCCCCATTTTTGGGGAGAAAATTTTTTTGGGGAAAATTGGCATGGCTACTCTGCAGAGATACCCTGTGGGTCAAACATTTCGTCGAAATCACTCTATCTAGCAGGGTTTTCGAGATATAAGCATTTTTATGTTTTGCAATTTTTGCGAAAAATTCGAAAATTCAAAATGGCCGCCATTTTTGGCGAGACAAAATTTTTTTGAAAATTGGCATGGCTACTGTGCAGAGATACCCTACGGGTCAAAAATTTTGTCGAAATCGCTCTATCTAGTACGGTTTTCGAGATATAAGCATTTTTATATTTTCCTTATTTGGAAAATTCATAATGATTAATTAATCATTAATTACTCGGCCATTTCTTAACCAATCAATGCCAAAATCTAATGATTTGCAGATTTTAATAGAATGAATGTATTTGCAAAGTTTCAGGTGAATTGATAAAATTCCTTTCAAGTTATCATCCGGACAAGCTTACCCATCGAAAAAAGACATTTTTGGTCATGTGACCTCTCTGATTGGTTGAAATGTCACTGCAGCATATTCAAAAAAATCCCCTAATGCTACTGCCTAAACCTGCCAAATTTGAAAAGAATCCGCCTAACGGTTACAGAGTTATAAGGAAAACAAAATGCGGAGCCGGCGGAGCCTGAAGGTCTCCCATACCCAAACAAGCGTCCCACAAGGGACGCTTAATGATTTCTAATATGACTATAACAGTGCTTAATCTGCATCAAAAGACAGACCCAAAGGTGCAACAATATTTTAAAGGTTGAGGTCACTACAACAAGGTCAAAGGTCAAATCAAGGTCACACCATGATAATGCACACCTACACCCCCTAACCAATGTCCCTACCAAATATCAACTTCCTACACCTTACGGTTTCTGAGATATAGCCCGAACAAGATTTTATAGGTCAAGGTCACTACGGCAAGGTCAAAGGTCAAATCAAGGTCACACCATGACGTTGCACACCTACACCTCCTAACCAATGTCCCTACCAAATATCAACTTCCTACACCTTACGGTTTCCGAGATATAGCCCGGACAAGATTTTATACGTCAAGGTCACTACAGCAAGGTCAAAGGTCAAATCAAGGTCAGACCATAACGTTTCACACCTACACCCCCTAACCAATGTCCCTACCAAGTATCAACTTCCTACACCTTACAGTTTCCAAGATATACCCCGGACAAGATTTTATAGGTCAAGGTCACTACGGCAAGGTCAAATCAAGGTCACACCATGACATTGCACACCTACACCCCCTAACCAATGTCCCTACCAAATATCAACTTCCTACACCTTATGGTTTCTGAGATATAGCCCGGACAAGATTTTATAGGTCAAGGTCACTACGGCAAGGTCAAAGGTCAAATCAAGGTCAGACTATGACGTTGCACAAGTACACCCCCTAACTAATGTCCCTACCAAGTATCAACTTCCTACACCTTATGGTTTCTGAGATATAGCCCTGACAAGATTTTATAGGTCAAGGCCACTACAAGAAGGTTAAAGGTCAAATCAAGGTCATACCATGGCAATGCACACCTACTCCCCCCAACATATGTCCCTACTAAGCATAAACTTTCTATACCTTAAGGTTCCCGAGATATAGCCCAGACAAGATTTTAAAGGTCAAGGTCACCATAGCAAGGTCAAAGGTCAAATCAAGGTCACACCATGACATTGCCCACCTACAACCCCTAACCAATGTCCCTACCAAGTATCAACTGCCTACACATTACAGTTTTTCAAGATATAGCCCAAACGCGATTTTTAAACTCAAGGTCAATATGGCAAGGTCAAAGGTCAAATCAAGGTCACACCATGACGTTGCACACCTACACCACCTAACCAATGTCCCTTTCAAGTATCAACTTCCTATACCTTATGGTTTCTGAGATGCAGGCCGAATAAACTGTTTCCCACTGCCCACTCACTGGACCACCCATCAGGACACCATGAGTGAAAACAATACCTTGACAGCCCTTAAGGGCTGTGGGGTAAAAACTGCTATTTTATGAGCCCAGTCTGACCAATAAGGTGGGGTCAGGGGAAAGGGGGTAAATCTGACTGGCTATCCTATACCCTCTGAAAACTGTTATGCTGTAAAAGCAATAATAAAGACGATATGGACCAAAATCTGCTATTTTTATAACCCCAATTTGACCCATAGGGGGGGGGGGGGGGGGGGGGGGGGGAGTCAGGGGGTAAATATGACCGGATATATAGAATCCATGTGTATGGTTACCTATAACCTGGCAATACATTCTAAAGCTGTAAAAGCAATACTAAAGGAGATATAAGGCCAAAAGATAAAATCTGGTATTTTATAACCCCAGTTTGACCCATTATTAAGGAGGGGGTCAGGGGTAAATCTGACAGGCTATACAGACTCTCCAGTCTCCACATATGGTTTCCCAATACCTCTTAATACATTCTAAGGCTCTGGAAGCAAGAATAAAGGAGATATAAGGCAAAAAGACAAAATCTATTTTATGACCCCAGTTTGACCCATAATTGGGGTGTCAGGTGGTAAATCTGACCAGCTATCAAGACTCTCAACATATGGTTTCCCAATACCTCTTGAAACATTGTAAAGCTATAAAAGCAATAATAAAGTAGATGTAAGGCAAAATGTCAAAATCCGCTATTTTATTACACCACTTTGACCCCCTACAGTGGGGTTGGGGATTTGACTTGCTTTCTAGACTATCCACACATGGTTTCTTACTACCTCCCAATACATTCTATGGCTCTAAATGCAATACTTAAGAAGTTAATAGGGGGGTGCACATGAATTTTAAGATTTCTGGTTAGTACCTACGAGAAAATTGCTCATTAATTTTCATCGAATCACTCCCAAAATCTAATCAGCTTGCCTTTTTTGATAGCATGAACATGTGTATGATATTACAAGCCTCTGTGGTTAGTAGATTTTGCTGGGCAGCGATGGAGGGCGGGTGTACCCAAAAAACTATTTTTTGATCGTGTGACCTTGATAAAGATCAAAGGTCAAATTTAAGCATGTAGAAAAATTTTCCGACCCTTAAGGTATATAAGTGCCAAATATGGTTAGAAAGCCTCCAATAATGAGGGAGATATTCAAGGGAGACCATAATGCGGCAGCAGTGGAGGTGGCATGGAGGAAACTGAAGAAAAAACAAAGAAGCACCCCTTCAGGGACGCTTAAATAGCATCAGAGATGCCTGTACCCCACAGCCCGGGAAATAGTATTGGAAACCATTACACATAGAACTTACAGAGTAGCCTAAGTAGGTTATGAAAAGGTACAGGGTGGATAACATAAGAGACAAAATGTATAAAGAGGACAAAGTATCAAAACAAGACAATTCAAGAGTAAACTGACAGCATTAACATGTAAATTAAAAGTTATGAAGCTGTAAAACTTATCGCTTTAAGTATAACTCTTAATAGAGATAGTGCAAAAACATAAAAGTACATATAATAAATTAATAATTAATAATTGCAGCAATCTATATATCTTTGTGATAGGAGAAATGTGTCTCAAATGTAGCAGCAGAGAAATTCTGGCACAGCCAAGGTCAAAGGTTACTCCAAAGTCACATCATGATGTTACATACCTACAACCCTCAACCAATGTCCCTACCAAGTATCCCCTTCCCACACCTTGACATGTCAAATGTCAAAATAGTTCAGACAAGACTTTAAATGTCCAGGTCACCATGTTGTGAGTGAAGAAATTTTGACGAAATAAGAAAGATTTCAGTAAGATTTTCACATTTTTAAACTGTTTAATACTCGTTTGAGTACAATATTTACCTAAATAGAGAATATTTTGGGCACCCTTGTAAAGATTCCATGATAGATAATAGTAATATATTACTATACACCAGAGTGTCTATTACTATAACTCATGAACTGTATCAATTATAACATTCACACATTCACTATCATTCAAATTAAATCCATCCAGGTATAATTAAATACCTGTAGAGAATTATAAACACAGGAATAAATTTAAAAGTCCCTGTGACGGCTTAAATGCTCGTTCTGATATATAGCATTAATTGCATAAATAAACGAACTGTTCAACATCTTATCCTTCTTTCAAAATATCACTGGTTCATTCACCTTAAGTAGGTCATCTTTTTTTCAAATAGGATGTTATACACAATATAATTTTTTACAAAAATAAAAAACTTGATATCATTGGTATGGTTATAAGTATAGGCAGAATACAACAATTGTTGTACTTTGCTTGAAAACACCTGTAAATTGTACTCTTCAGCAACCTAACTTCATTACTCACCAAAGTTTGTAGCTTAATTGTCCAGTTTGACAATATTTAAAATCTTATCACAATTAAATTTAATTACAGAGTGATACATTATTTCAATGTCAATATTACTTGTCACTGACAAGTTTTTAATAAAGGTGTAGAAATTTAATGGACGATCTTAGAGAGCTTAGCAGGGCTACTGCAAGGGCACTACTTGGCAAGTAAATGGGTTGTCATAATTCCATGTGTCAATATTGAGCAAACTAATTCTGAAACCTATGCATTTATGTGACAGAAAATAAAGAATTGGAGCATAAATAACGATCAATTTAATGAAAATTCAATAAAATATCACAGGCTGAAAGTCGGTGTATTGCTGGATAGACTTCTAAACAAAAACACATGGTATTATCACATGCACAGAATTGTGACAACCCGTGTAATTATTGTAAGTACACCAATAATCTAAATTTATTTCAAAATCTAAAGCTCTGAAAGTTTAATCTCCATGTCAAAATTTATTTCTAAATCAGTAGCTATATTTCCAAACGTAAAAGATTGGTGTAAGAAAAATTGGGGTGTCCATAATTTTGCTGACCATAATTGTTTGGTAAGCACTACAGTACTCTAGACAGTGCCAATACTCCAGCAGACAGTTCAACTAAACTGTTTTGGAACAACACTGCACCAGTAGAACAGAAATCTGATGAAATGGTTTGACAACACTCAGAGGTTTACACTGGAGCAAAAGGAAAACAACACAAAATTATCACTCACCATTAGCAAAAACTGTGTCAATGAACAGCAAAGCTGAAAATACAAGAAAAGGTGGCATATATATTCAAGGACATTAAAACCGGAAGTGGTTAATTGAAATACAGAAAGCAATGTGTTTTCAAGGCAACTATACTGCAACGGCTACTCACCTAAATATAAACCATTTACAAGCATTATTTGCCCAAAACTATTATATGAATACTCTGTATCCTTCCAACATTTGTATTCCGAGATGTCAACAAAGATGCATGCACAAATATGCATCTAAATAAATGTCTAGACTTCAAAACCACATCTTCGGTCATTCGGGCCTGGATGTCACTGCGCGAAGTCTCCACGCAGGAATTGAAAGTATTTATGCTTATTACAGGTGCATATATTATTCATGCGACCTAGATGTAGGCCAGCAAACGTCTGGCCCTATAACATGGATACGAACATGTAACCCAGAAGATTATTTTTACAGAATTAACAAGAATATTCTTTTATATGTGTCATTTAAACTTAATTCTGATATTTGTTGTTCATCGAAGTAGCTTTGGAGTTGAACAGTTTTCAGTACAATTGTTCTTCACACAAAAATCTGCGATTATAGCACTGTTGAATTATATAAACTGATAAATGCTACATTATTTTGAAGTTAATTCTGTTTCTTGAGAGTTGTACAATGGAATACTATTACTTTAATGAACAAAACCTATTCATTAGATTGCTCTGAACTTAAAAAAAAACATTATCTTAATTCCTGTAATTTTTTGGTTTGTTTGTTTAGTTATCACTTTGCTTGCTATATATTTTATTATTACCAAATTAGATCTAATTAAATTGTCAATTATGCAAGTAATGACCCAATGAGCTTTTACAGTTGTCATTGTATGAAATGTATTTAAGGACAATCACTTGATTTAACTTCACTTTTTCACTCTGTACAAGCAAATTGTTAGCTACAACGAATAGTAATAATGGAGATATGCATGGGGCCACGGTGGCAGAGTGGTAACACTCTCGCCTCCCACCTCTGCGGCCGGGCTTCGATCCCCGTCATGGCCGTAAGTGGGAAAGCTGGTAGTTGCTTGCCGTTGGTTGGCAGTTTACAGTACAGAACCCTAGCGAACTATATGTACTGGTTTCCTCTGCCCTTCCAACTACCCGTCGTGATATGACCTGTACAGTGTTGAAAGCGACGTAAAACCCCAAATAAATAAATAAATAATGGAGATATGCAGTACAAACTATTTGATCAAGATTCTGCATTGTATACCCCAGGATTCTGGTGAGCAGCAATACAACTTCCAGATGTCAGAACCAGGTAATACATTTTCTCATATCCTTACCCCTGACCCCCCCCCCCCCCCCCCCCCCCCCCGAAAAAAAAGGAGATTCCAGTACACTGTACCATATACAAACCCACTTTGGAAGTTTAATAATTAAAACAACACTTCATTATTCCTATATTTGTCTTGGTTTACATGTAAAGAGTAAAAGTTATGAGGTTATGTCCCTTTCAACAGCTGAGAAATCAGGACAAGTTCCCATTGAATCACATATGTATATATATATATATGTGTGTGTGTGTGTGTGTGTTACCTTGAGCTTGATTTGGACATTTTGCACATCAAAATAGTTATTTCATTCATTATGTAGCTAAAAGAAAAATAGCAAAACTAGATGTAAAAAAAAAATTCTTATTGATATCTCAAGGTTAATTAATTAAATTATAAAAGGCCCCCTAATCTCTGTGATCTCTTAGGCTTGTGCATGCTGTATATATGTGCACCTATTAAAAAAACTGGATCTATATGACAATTACATGCCTGCTGGTTAAGAATTCAGAATTTTGGAAAACTATGTTATGAAAGGATCGTTTCTATGCACCACCAAAGAATATATCAATGAATCATGCATTAATTTTTCTTTGAATGTGTTCATAACACAAGTTAATTGTACCTGTTATATATCTGACCTGGTTTTATTGTATAGATTTTATGGTATATTTCAGTTGATGTACAAATTCAAGTGCTATAATATAAACAGAGGTTCAAGTCAATCCCTTGCATTTTCATCCTATAAACCACAGTGTGTTTTTGTATGTATTTTGTTACATTCTGTGATAACCACTCTGCTCATATCCCTCAAAGCTTTAAATCATCTTACATTGGGGAAATTATATTTACAATAGGTTGGACTTGTCTTTATCCTTGGCACAAAGTTTTACACATGTATTTTATTCAAATTATACTGTATATCTAATTCTTGTACATGATCCTACAAGATACCTCAAGTATATATAGGGGTGTTTCAAGAAAAATTGTTCGGTTTGTTGCACCAAACATGACTCACATGTGGTTTACTGTGTATAAACATGGGTATAGTTGTAATGTTTCAAAATATTAAAAGAAATGAAAGAACACTTATTCTACAATTGTTTGAGACTTTTTAATTAGATTTCAAAACCGGGCAAACGCCTTACTGCAATGGTTGCTCCCTAAGTTCTAATTGAAATAATTCCAGGTATGACCTTCACCGCTTTGTTCCCTATAGCAACTCTGTCAATCATATGTGTATTAATTGGGTTAGTTAATTGTTTTGTTATATACATTATACTGTTTTGCCAAGTTACACAGTACTGATTTGAGACAGATTACTTCGACCGATTCTGTTATTTATATCGTTCAGACAGAACTTCATTTTGATAAAAGAACAGTCCATTATTGTGGCTTGGAATGGCGGAGGGCCAATTATCATCAAACGGCCAGGCCCTTCCAAAAATCAACTATGTTGCTGACGATCAGATTTGGTAAGTACCAGAGAATAACATACACTTGGTGGTTTTACTCCATGGCTTTTTGAAGTAATTACGGTACTGCTACTCTGCATAAGTTGGCCGCGGTCATAAGTTGGCCGCGGCTCATCTACAGTACAGGCTCCAGAAAGACAAAAAGATTATTGTACACCAATGAAAACTGTTGCATATACTGTAATAAGTTTAACAATAATACATGATTTCAGAGTGTAGTAGGCCACTCATGTTAAAGCGCTGTGAAGCTGTGGTGAAGGCGGCCAACTTATGACTGCGGCCAACTTATGCAGCGAAACAGTACATTACCAGGAAGTGCCACATACATAGAAATTTCATTTTTCCCACTTAAATTCTGCTCGATTCATATTTGCAAGCGGGGCGAGTGTGCAAATCACGACCAAAACATCTCGCACACAACTCGCACAAAAAATTCATATAAAATATTGTTGGGAAACCCCACGAGATTTCATAACTCGATATATTTTCTATGCATGCAAGATATATGAAGTAAATAACATAAAATATAATAGTGGCATATAAGCATACTATATGCAGTACATCTTAGTGGTGGCATAGTAATATACATTATGCAGTCTTCAATGTCAAAATACATGATACTGGATAAATAATTATTTCTGAATTATTTTTGTCAAAAGGAAGTACGTAATTAATTGGTTGTGGTAGGTTAGTTGCATGTGTTTATGTTTTTCTCAATGAATTTTGTAATATTTGATTGTAGGTTTAGTATTTAATAGATTTTGTGTACAAATAGCCAATTATGGCAAATTGCTGTCCCCCACAAATTGCTGGCCCCCTGTATATGAAGTTCCGCTCACGATTTTGAAGTATTTACTCTTCAAACAGCATTTTTATTAAAATATTATTAGAGAACCCATGGGATTCCATGACCTCATATATTTTCTATGCTTGCATGAGTAATAGTGACTTCTGTTCATGAATCTGAAATATTTGCTCTTTAAACAGCATTTTTTTATTAAGATATTGACAAAAAAAAAACCACAGGATTCCATGACCTCGTATTACATACAAACATGCAGTCTTTTTATCAATAAAATATGACCTTAAAATGTGACCTTATATTTTCAAGTAGATGTGTATACGTGTTGAATATGTTTATTTTGTTTGTTTTTTGGTGCGAGTTCTTGTGTGGGAGTTGTTTTGGTCACAACTTAAATTGCTGGTAATTATAGTACAGTTTAACCAATGGAGATTCCGTGACATATATTTTTTATGCTTGCATGAGTAATATGCATGAGTAATAATGAGTTCCATTCATGAATTTGAAATACATGTAGTTGCTCTTTAAACAGCATTTTTTATTAAGATATTGAGAGAATTAAACCCCACAGGATTCCATGACCTCATATTACACACAAACAACCTTTTTATCAATAAAATATTGCTAGGAAACCTAAACCTTATATTATTTTCAAGTAGATGTGTATGCATGTTGAATATGTTTATTTGTTTGTTTCGGGGTGCAAGTTGTTGGTGGGAGTTGTTTTGGTCACAACTTGCAGGTAATTCTATTATAGTTTAACCACTGGAGTGCACCATATGCTTCAAGCCAAAACTTGTAACACTCCTAGCTTGAACATGCAACATAGCCAAGGTCACTGCAAATGAAACTGATTCTGAATGTTTTAATTTGCAAACTCTGAGACCTGTGCCAAGTGAGGAAGCAGATTTCAGAAAAACACTGTAAATCTTAAGTCATTTATTGTTTTACAGTTAGAGCCTAGGTTCTAACTAGACACTTTTGCTTGTATCAGTGCAGATATGATTTAATAGAAATTCATGTCATTATATACAAAATAATGTAGCAGAAATAAGAATCTTGTCTTTTTTTTACTAGTTTTCTGCCAGTAAATGCCTGCCAATCTGTTATTATTTTTTTGAAGGAAACTGGTCAACTCAGACCTACGCCATCTCACCCCTTGCCAACTGGGACTCCTATATATGCATGTATAGCCCAATCAGAAATTCAAATTGATATCATGTCTTTATGAATGGGTTTTGATCATCTAAGTATCATTGTTGACAGTTTTTAATAGTGGATATAATGAAAAGCATAATCTTGAATCAGGTTTTTAAAATTAAAGTAATATGTACAAAATGTTTTATCAAATCCATTGGTAACAGTTTTAATAGTGTAGCCATCATTTGTAAAATACTACCTTCTAAAACCATTTCAATTGATATCAGCTAATTCAGAACATATTTCATGTAATTTATCTCAGAAAACACAAAATACAGTATTATTATATGATGCTTACATAAATACAACATATAAAAGCAGGGCCAACTTTGTATGGACAAGTTTTGAATGGCACAAAGTTTAAATCAAATTGAATTTGAGTTGGCAGTGGCCGAGTTGTCCATAATTTATTTCTGAACCTTCAGTCTAGGGAAACTTGTTTTTGTGGAGCAAAACCCATTTCTAGTTTTTCATTAGAAATGAGTTATAATGTCATCAAACCAAAATACCACCTCCATAATACCGTCGAACCAAAATACCAGTGCCATAATGTGATCAAAAAAGAAATACCACTGTCATAATCCCATCAAACCAAAATACCACCCCCATTATGCCATTAAACCCAAATACCACCCCTATAATATCGTCAGACCAAAATACCACCCCCATCAAAAAAAGTATTGTCAATCCATGTTAAAATGAATCACAGATAATATAGTCATAGCACAAAATGACTGAAAATTGCTTGTCATTATGTGTACTGACTGGTCAAAAAATGACTAAAATTTTCAAGTGTTATGGATACGAAAAGAGAGAGTGTGAAAAAGCAAAAAAAAACAACAACATAAAAACATATACACATTGTCGTGGAGTTAATCAGTTTAATATTACATCCACCAAGGAGGTTATGTCATCATTGAATTCAGTTTGTGAGTAAGATTAGGAAAATAGTTCTGCACAAATTTACATCAGATTTTCACAGTGTGTGGGTCTTGGGCAAACATAGAACTGATTTAATTTTTAGAATAATCTGAAGCCAGTTGTATGTCCACGATTTTTAAAAAGTGATTTTTGGGCAGGTTGCATGTATCCAAGCGACCTGTTAGAATGTTGTATCCAATGTCCCTTCATAGACATTTTAGTTTCTGAACTGTTACTTAAAGACACTTCTGCTGATCAATTTCAAATTTGACAGGGTGGTAGGACACCACCTGGTAGGATGCTTTTGAAATTGGTATCAGTTGGTGTGTCCATCTATCCATGCATCAGTCTATCAGCATTTTGGTTTTCAGATGTTAACTCAAAGACACTTCTACCAATCAATTTGAAACTTAACTGGATGCTAATACACCTCCTAGGCTAGGTTGCTTTTGAAATTGGTGCCATTTTGAAATTTAACATGGCTTCCATTTTGAAATTACGTTTCTAGACTCAAACTTGAAGACACTCCTGCCTTTTGATTTCATACTTGACAAAGTGGTAGGACAGCATCGAGACCAGGTTGCTTTTGAAGCCATTTTGTAGAACACCATGGCTGACATCTTCAAATTCTGTTTCTGGACTTTAACTCGAAGTTGCTTTCACTGATCAATTTCAAACTTGACAGAGTGGAAGGAAACCACACAACACTTCTTTCAAATGTCAGGACATGTGTCACAGCTATCATGTTGCATACATCCATCCCTGATACTGACTGCACAATTCACCTTTTTGGGGTCTATAACTCCACTTTTCTTGTTTATCAATTGCACTGATAAGCAATAAGTAGTGGCAATGTTGGGCCTTGTTGGAGGTATACACCCTCTGAGTGCTCTTGTGAATGTTTTGGGTTCATTATTGTACAGTGTAAAGTCAGTCATATAAATGTTTTGACAAAGCAACAAACTTATCATTGCAAGAAGATTGACATGGAAATAATTCAATTTGTTCCATAATTTAAAGTTTGAATTATTCAAACAGTAGTTGTTCCAGTTTGTCAAATATGATGTGTTTTTGTTATTTTATAGACCTTTAACTTCAAAAAAACAGATGCTTCATTTTTGCTAAGACAATAAAACATTTTTGAATTGTTTCAGTATGATAAATCTGAAATAACAAAGTTATGGGTACATCTGTTCCAAGAATATTGTGAATAATTGTATTATATATAAAACACATTTATAAAAGTTCATAATTCTTAAAATTATTTTGTTACAAATACACCATTAAATAATAGAGGGCTTATTTTCTGTAATATTATGAAGTGTATTACATCTGAATCAGAATTATAAATTTCCAGAATGCTTGATGTCACATGCATCACAAATATATAATAGAAATGGATAATACTTATGTATATTGACATTGTGTTTCATGGTAATTTGATATCTTCATAGAAAAGGTTTTTGTAACAAATTGGACAAGAATCCTGAATTGTATACAACATATAAATCAGAACATAATAGTAATATTAATAGTAATGGGCTCTTATATAGCGCTTTTTGTATTATTAGCCCAAAGCGCTTTACACAGCAAGGATAGCTAGCCTTGGTAACCTTACCTATTGCTGCCATGCAAGGTGCAGAAGCCAGTATCTCTTAAAGCTGGGTACCAATATTTTCCCCTGGGTAGAGAGAGGCACAGACAAGGTTTACATCTTGCCCACGGATGTTATCCCACAGTTGGCATCAGTGGGGATTGAACCCACAACCCTTGGATTATAAGTCCAACACCCTACCAACTGAGCCACATGAGACCCTGATGAGACATGAAATAACTAAATCGCAGTTTCAAAATACAACATAAGCTAAACCGTTTAAAATTAATTTATGAACATGCTCACACAAAATGAAGAGTAAAACATTCAAGGTAAGATATTATTTTTTTCCAAATTCTATTTACAGAGTTAATAAAGTGCTTCACACCCAAATTCTATACACCATATACCAGTACTTACTCAAAAAAGAAATCCAGGGTTTATAAAGAATAAGTTACAATTTATCCTGTTTCTTTTTGGCTAAGTATACAAATCAGAACATTAAATAACTGAAGTGAAATTAACTTACATAGACCTTTAAAATTTGGTATGTGGGTGTATATGGGTAAGGTTCTGGAGCCTATTAGCCTCCCCTTCATTTTGGCCTGGTTCTAACATCAAGAATTATCCTATAGGTGATAGATGTAACATATTTTATACATACATATTCCCTATAAACATTTAGAAACTTATGTTTTGACCTCTTCAAGGTCATAGCTGGGTTCTAAACATCAGCATGTTGTCCTTTTTCCCTATATTTATTTATTTATTTATTTATTCATACAATCGTATATTTATAAACAATATACAGTTTTAGTATTTAATACATGCAATGAGGTATAAAACACTGAGCACACAGAGAAACTAAATTTCAATTGGTACACACAAACTTCAAAATGTCTAGAATTTCATTATGTGAAAAAAAATTAAATTGCTTTGCATTAATAAAAAATAACATGTCTCTTGCCACATTTGGATATAACACAGAGGTGTTATCTACACTTCTATTACATGTTTGTCTCATTTTCTTTACAAAAGCGTATAGTCTAATAGAGGTAAAATTACTCTTCACTAGGCAGTATTTATGACATAAATAATTAAGAGAGTTACACATTCTAGAACCACTGCCATTAAGTGCCAAATTCAATGAAAGATTATTGTATATATTCTCTGACCTAGACAGGGATAAAACAAATTTAAAAATTCTCTTGTATAACTGACACTCAACTGGTAAGTCATTACAGATTAGGGGTAGTAAATGATTATGGGTATTATAAGGAATGTTTAACAGGCGTCTGATACATTTTCGCCATGTAACAAAAAAAGAATCGACACCTACGAGAATAATCCCATAAAACACTACCATAAAGTGGCATACAAAAGCTCTTGAACAGCTGATATTTCACTTCAAGTGAGGCATTACCAAATACAGATATTATATGATTAGTATTCATCATGAGCTCATTACTTTTACATGTAATATCTTTATTACTCAATTGAGGTCCAATTAAATGACCAACATGTTTCTCATTCTGTGAACATTTCACATAGTTGTTATCGATGCAAAGGCCTTCTATGTCCTTTCCAAACACCATTACTTTACTTTTCTGGGGATTAAATATAATGTCATACTTTAGACCAAATTCTTTACAGACTTTATACATACTGTTGAGGGAGTGAACAGAGGGTGAGAGCAAGATAATGTCATCTGCATACCCAAATGCCCCGGCACAGATATTACCAACATGACAGCCTAGACCTTTATTATTTAAATCAGTAAATAAATTATCAATGTAAATGGTAAATAAAATTGGTGATAAAACCCCACCCTGTTTGACACCATTTGAAACAGAAAAATAAGAACTGGATGAGTTGCCCCATCTAACCATGACAGCTTGATTACAATATACATAAACCAACAGTCGCACAGTAATAGGGCACATGCCACGAGCTAACAAGGTATTAAATAACTGTACATAGTTGATTCTGTCAAAAGCTTGACTGGCATCAAGCATCATGGCATAAACAGTAGAACATTGGTTATTATAATATTTTATGACTTCTTCAACATTAAATGTACACTGAGTAGTTGAGTGACGTTTTTTAAAACCAAATTGCATATCACATGTGGATAAAACCTCGCTATGCTTTGAAATTAATACTTTGTCTAGTATTTTACCAACAATAGAACTCAAAGCAATTCCTCTATAGTTATTTAAGTCACTAAGTGATTTCTTTTTATTTTTAGGAATGGGTATTATCTTAGATTCTAATAAATTTCTTGGTACAACACCATGAGAAAACATAGCTTTGAACAGGGTTTCTATTAAAAAGGTCTGGTATTGTTATTTTTGGATAAAATGGCTTGGTATTCACAAAGATGTCTTGGGTGCATCACCAGTCATTTCCTTTAGTTATGTCATAGCAATTCATTTGTAGAACCAAACCGGTCATTGAATACTTTAGATCAGCCTTTATTTGCATCAGTGACTTCTATCATCTTAAGTTTCCATTTTAATTCTTGTAAAACCGATAAAGTAAATTTTTATTAGATTTCTTACTTCTCAACACATGATTTTGGAATAACTAAGACATAATTAACTACAAAGTAAAATTTAGGTTGTAAGTTTGTTAAGGCAAAAAACCATTTTAAACACTATTAATTTGATTATGCATGTCATAGAGAAACCAAACACAGAAAAACCTCTGTAAAATTTTACATTGTAATGCAGTCAAATAAGTATCTAAACAGTTGTTAATGGCAATGGTTAAATGTTCCTTCAGTCAAGGGCTTCTAAAAATTCTATTCATTTGTTTTGACATAATTTGTTACTAACTTTGCAATAAATTGAACTACCAAACTTTAAGACAGTGTCACTTAAAAAGTGATTAAGTAAATGGTGTCAGTATTTTTCAGTCTATGTTCCACATTGAGTGTGCTTTATTTGTTGGAAAAAAACAAAAAACAACCTATCTTATTTAATTTTTTAGTCTCCTTATTAGAAACACTAGAATCTTTGTTATGATTCTCTTAATGTACCTATGTGTAAGATCATAATTATTTGATTCAGAAATCCAATTATATGAAACACACTGGGAAATAGTAAAATTGCCACAAATAGTTTATCAACTGAATATTTGCTCCAGCAGTTTCAAAATCATCTCTTGTTGATAAAAAGCTACTCCCTATGTTACATAGTATGTAAAAAGAACCTTGATGTTAGAAATTTGTGAAATAAAAACATCTTGAGTGAAAATATCACACTAACTTTCTTGGTGACCTGTGACTCCCTGATTCAAACCTAAATCTGCATATTTAATACCCTTTTGCCACTCCTACAGGTTGGTCATTTGGAAATCAAATTGTACTAAATCTAAAATCAGTAACTAAAGTCAGAAAAAATTTAATTTTATCCTCAGCTGTAAAAGAGCTCTACTGTGAACCATTGGGAATTTGGTGTTGGTATAAGTTTTTAGGTGTGTTGGTTTGTGCTGTCTGCAAAATAACTGGCAAAATTGTGGACACATTTTGATAAAACTTTCAGGAAATGTTGATAAGGGCACTCCCACAGTACATACCTATGCTGGTTTCATCTGCTTTTGACAATATACAACATATCACAGAATGTATCAATCTATTTACATTGTTTCTTTAATTCAGGAAGGACCATGTTCATCACGAGATTGATTCTGCTAAGTCTTGGCCTGCTAACTGGGACTTCATGACAACAAAATATGAAGATGTAAGTATAGCAAGTGCCTCATGAGTAGAACTTTGCAAGATAGGATTCTCCTTAAATAAATATTTGACATACTTTCAGTGCTTTATAATAATTGTTCATAGTGACAACAATAAAATATTAACTTCCAACCCAGAAATAAATTTGATTGCAAAATATCATTGCTTGAGCCTTTATTAAGCAGACTAAAGACTTTCTTAATGTCAACCCCATGTAACATTGTTCTGAAAAAGAATGGTGTGTTTTTTAAACAAACTGGCTCAGTTGCTCATAAATATTGTTATATGGAGGTCAGTCAATCTACTTTTTGTGGTCACATAAATGGCAGAGTATTAACGTAAATTAATATGCAGTAATTACATAAAAGCTTGGTTGTTCTATTTCAAAATTAGATGTGGTATTGGAAAGCCATAGTTTGGGGAGAATATCATCTGCAAATAAAAACTTTTATAGACAGATGCATTTGTCTCCATAATATTTCAGTGTGAGTTCATTGAGTACAGAGCCTCTCTGCACTATCCAATTAGTCTTCCTGCCCCCTGTTTTTATCGTGGTCTGCCAATAGGTCAGTAGCTCCGGTGAACAAGACACCCACTCTTTATGGAAATCCATAAACTGGCCATTTCTAGCCATCCCAATTGAATTAGATATATCAAGCAGGAAATGAAAGCCTGTGTCTGCTTACAATGGAAAGACAGTGTGACTAGATGGAATATTTAGTACATTCTGGAGAATGGGGAATAATTCATTGTTAATTTGAATTAATAGTATTTCACTCAGTGACTCCAGATGGGGACAAGGAAATGACCAAGCCTCTAGAAGGTAGTGGCAAGAAACATTGATAACTGGTTACCATTATATATTTAATGAGGTGGCTGACTAACTAAATGGACAGAAAATAAAAGAGTATAATTATATAATTATTTGAAAACCATCTGTAGTTGCTGAGAAGATCCTTTGTTATTTATTACATCAGTAATTGCTACAAATTTAAATAATTCTGTTAAATAATACCTCCCCAAATATGGTATCAGATGGGCAACCATTATCCCAGTATGGAGTAATATACATCCTTGATACATAGATCAAGAATTTGGATGTAATTATTTCAAAATAGTCCTCAGTGAAACATCATTTAAATTGAAAAATTTCAACTTTTTATCCAGGCTCAGTAATGTATTTTTCATCCAGAATCAACCTTGTGTGTAAGGAGTGGGCAAAGCAAGATATTACATAAATCATTTTTCAACTTATAACTTTGTATAGAAGTGTTAGATTATTAGGGAGTTTGTTTTTCTGTCTCCCTTGTAAAAATAAATAATTAAATCAACAAGTAAAATAATAGCTTTTGAGGGAAAGTTATGGCAATGAAGAGGTGCTACATTATAATCTTACTGGAAATGTCTGCATATTTTGGATAGTGGATTCAGGATTCATGGGGCATTATTTTGTTTTGTCAAATCCTCTAGCACAGAGATCCCGAGCTCTAAGAATTTGATTGAGTGTAAGAGTTATTGCAAAGGTGCTGACACAGGTCACAAGTCCCCTGAGGTCACTAGATTTTAGAATTCCCAGTCTCTTCCTCAAAGGCATTAGGTTCTAATGCAAATGTCCAGTGGTCACTAAAACTCAGTTCAAGTGGACAGCACACTCCTTTGGCAATACTGGGGACCTGGATACAATACCAGGTACAGACAGATATATGGTGGCTCAATTAACCACTTAAAATTGTGGTCCTATGTCATTGGGCCCTATCCCAAGTGGCGGGCTAAGGAACCCTGGGGGTGTTTACAAATGGTTATCCCTGAGACTACTGGTATGTCTTTAGGGGAGTGGCAGTCACAAGAGCTTGGGCTATACTTGGGCAGTTGGGATAGATCAACTGACATTTAGAACCCTTTATTAAGGAAGATATTGCACTGAGTATAATTACAAAACAATACAATAATAGTGGCCATGTTTCAGATGGTTACCTTGCTGATGTTTCTGTTTCTCTCATTTGTTGAACTAGGAAGGTTAACATTATTCATCACAGTGTATAAACATTTGATACAGACATTAAGATATTGTTATAATATTGGCAGCTTGTGAAGGATGATTTTCCTGACCGCAGTGGAGAAAAGAAGAAGTTTCTTCCACCGACTCCCATGAGGATTCCCCCAGTGACTCCTATAGAGAATCGAGTCCAGGTTTTGCCCAACAAGGAGCCGCTCCCCAAGTGTACCTCAAAGATGATAGGCTGGCGGTCCAGTCACCCCGAACTCAAGCTGGAACGCTATGGGGGTTATGCTAAGCCCCGGGGTGGATTGATAAAGCAGCTCAACTGGCCAGCAGAAGCCATTGATTAACAAAAGTCTCAAATTCAGTAACTCTGTACGGTTGGCTTGTTTTAGTGTTTTTCAGGCTTTGTCCCTGGAGTTAGCATGTGTGTATTCAAGTGTTCTCTCTTCTCTTGTTTAAAAAGTGTAAAGAATTTTTTAGTCAAAAAGATAAATGCAAGATAAAATGCAAGGAATTTAACTGATAAATTATAGTTGAAAAGGTTGACACTTTTACAAGTGTATAAAAAATTTTAAGATTAAAATACTTAGAAAGGAGAAATTAAAAAAAAAAAACAATAGTTTTTTCCACTGTTTTAGAAGTATTAAAGTACTTTGAAGGGGAATTTGGCTTGCTTTAAGTGACAATTAATTACAGTACAGTCCCATTAAGTAAATTTCTGTAAGTGGAGACATATTTTAAAAATAACTAAATATGAAGCAAATAAAGGACTTTTTTTTCATTTTAGCCTTTTTTGCATTGACTGAATGGTAGTTCTTGCAATGGTTGTTCAGTGCTTTGAACATTTCTGAGTCTAGTTTCAGATGATTGAGGTTTGAGAACAAAAATATTTCAGACAGATGATCAAGACAGACAGTATCGACAGACATTTACTAATGGATAAATGTCTGACACAATAGACAGAACTGGCTTGTTGTTGGTCATTGCTCAATGGGCAATCCCGTGCCTTTAGAATTCATAAAAGGGTTGCTAAATGAGTAAAACAAACACTATTAAGATCTGAAAGGCTTACTTTTAACACTTATGGGGAGAATGATAGTATATATTTTATTTATTCTTACCCTAAAGGTATGAGTAGCCAGCCAAATCCAGATAAGAGTAGGTGTAAATTAAGAAGTGGTTACACTTTATTTTGTAATTTCTTCAAAGTTCTTACAATATTTAGTTATTTTATTTAACCCTGCCCTAACTGAAAAGAAAAATGCCCTTCGTTAAAAAAAGAGAGAAATTTTCAAACAAATGTAAGAGAAGCAGTACATTGTCATACCAAGCAAAAATTACATTGTTTTCAATTATTTGTCAGAATCAAAAATTTCAGAATGATATTTATATTTTTTTACATCGTATATGGTTTCTGTCATGTACGTTGCACCAGGTTGTTATTTTTGAGGGAGATTTAGCTTAAATTGAGGTCAACTTTCCTATTTGTAATATGAAATATTTCAAAACTAATTTTTCTTGCGCCATGTGTAGTTTCTTTCATGTATTTTGCACAAGGTGGCTTTTTGGGGGAGAGGGGGGGGGGGGATTAGCTTAAATTGAGGTCAACATTCCCTCTTGTAGGATGAAATAACCAGACAAACACTTTCCCCACATTTACCTTTTCTGTGTTAATTTGTACTTAATCTTGTGAAAGCCTGTGTGAAGTGACTCAGAACTTTTTACTTACCTGTGATTGCACATCAGTATTATTGTATTATGTAGATTATTCACACTCTTTAGGTCTGTTTGTAAATATAGATATTATGATCTTATTTTCTCAGTACTTTATTGCTTAATTCACTGTTATCATTACATCTTTCTTATGCACCATTCCTAAGTCAAAACACAATTTCTTGTTGTACAACAGAATGAACAGATTGTATTTTTGGGGTATAAAACACTTAGAACTCATGTTTTCCTCTAACAGCTGATATACATATATTGAGTTTGATAACACATTGAAGTTTCTGTGATATACATTAGTTTACTGGAGTAGTACAGATCCATAGATTGTAACGACTTTTTTCACAGTTCAGTAATTAACAGTATATTTGTAATGTTGTTTTAAACTTTACTTTGTCACCTCATTTATTTTCAGTCATAAATTATAGTATTGAAAAAATAATATACCCAGTTTTCTCGGTTATATTCTGTGGTTTAACCCCTGAAGGATGTTTTTATGTAATTTTTCTGGAATTTTTTTTTATTTTCAATGATTATCATATCTTGATTAAATAAATATTTGAAAATAGTAGTCCTTGTTTTTAACTTCCTCATATATATCCTCATCAAATAAACATTTACTTCATCAAACCTTTATAAATTCTTGATCATCTCTAATGATATTAATATTTTCATGAGCTGAAAAAAAAAGTTCAAAAGCGACAGTTGGTGTTTTATGTATCATTCAACAGCCAGGGTCATATTAGTGAAAGAGTCCCTCTGCATTGCCACTTGTGGCAGTTGAAACCCATACAATGTGTTTAAAGGAATTTTAAACCCAAATCTATCAAATACAATGTAACCAGTAACTAGATTTAGCTAACCTGATGGCAACATATCCCTAGGCAGGCCATCTCTCATGCCAAAAACATTGATTGGGTATTTTATATGGGATCAATTTTCTGTACACCACAATATGTAAACATGTCAATAAATGCCCACTAATCTGAGAATTCCAGCAGTTCAACATATAATATGCATATTTTCCAAAAGGAAAATTGTATTTCCATATGAGCAATGCACAACAATGAAATCAGAAAATATGGTTTTTAATGTACCTAAAATTGGGAATTTATAAATTTGTGATTATCAAGTGATATAAGTTTTTAGCTGGGGCTAAATACTAAATGGCAATTTTTTACCCCACAGGCCTTAAGGGGGTGGGTGGCTGGGTGGGAAAGTGGGCGGCGGGAAAAAGTTTGTCCGGGCTGTATCTCAGAAACCGTAAGGTGTAGGAAGTTGATACTTGGTAGGGACATTGGTTAGGGGGTGTAGGTGTGCAACGTCATGGTCTGACCTTGATTTGACCTTGCTGTAGTGTCCTTGACCTATAAAATCTTGTCCAGGCTATATCTTGGAAAACCGTAAGGTGTAGGAAGTTGATACTTGGTAGGGACATTGGCTAGGGTGTGTAGATGTAAAACATCATGGTCTGACCTTGATTTGACCTTGCTGTAGTGACCTTAACCTACTAAATATTGTCCAGGCTATATCTCGGGAACCATAAGGTGTAGGAAGTTGATACTTGTTAGGGACATTGGTTAGGCGGTGTAGGTGTGCAACGTTATGGCCTGACCTTGATTTGACCTTGCTGTAGTGACCTTGACCTATAAAATCTTGTTTGGAGTATATCTTGGAAAACCGTAAGGTGTAGGAAGTTGATACTTGGTAGGGACATTGGCTAGAGTGTGTAGATGTAAAATGTCATGGTGTGACCTTGATTTGACCTTGCCGTAGTGACCGTGACCAATAATGCCTTGTCTGGGCTATATTTCGGAAACCATAAGGTGGTTGGAAGTTGATATTTGGTCGGGTGTTATATGTGTGCAACGTCATGGTGTGACCTGGATTTGACCTTTGATCTTGCATATCTGATGCTATTTTATCTCTCTACAGGGATATCTAATACTATTTTATGTGTCTTATATCTCTCTTATATCTTTTACTTGAATGATGGTTGTTCCACCTTTGGGTGTCTTTTGATGTAGATTAGGCACTGTTAAAGTCATATTAGAATTCATTAACTGTTTTACTTTTGCAACTTCCCATTGTAAGTTTGTAGCAGATAGTATTGCATCAAGCGAGCCACAGGTTTTGCCTGAAGTCCACATAAAAGCATGTGTTGCCACATCTGTATGTACGGGTAATATTCAAAACTTGCAAACCATAATTCGACCATACAAATAAATATCAAAATAAGAGAAGTCTCAAAGCTTCATAATTTTTAGTTAACTGAATTGTCCTGTTTTTATACATATTCTTTACATGCAGTTTCTTTCTCTTAGATGTTATTTTCTCTACTTAAACATTATTTGGACACTGACACTGCTCTGAAAGTACCCCAATCTGTGTACTGTTTCACTTCTATATCTCATGGTGTTGAAAACTATTTCCCCAGGCTGTGGGTTACAGCCGTCTCTGATGCTATTTTTTACTTTCAAGGTAGTCATGAATTTTAAAGACTAAGGTTAGGTTTACCAGATAATAGAAATTTTGCTTTAAAGTTTAAACCTATACGTGTTGAGTTTGGTTGAAAAAAGTCGGCCACTAAATAGGCTGGGAGGTTAAAACTCCATTATTTTCAGAGGACCATAAATTCCCAAATATTAGCTCTAATGTGAACAGGCTATAGAAATATTTCTTTGAGTTACCTTAGTTAATAAGTAAAATTTAACAGAGGTAGCTTGAATACTATGTTACGGGCTGAAAACCCCCATTTTTAACTGAAAGGTGGCCATGATTTCATGAATAGTGGGGCTTTAAGGTTACAACAACTTAAGAATGTCCCTTTTGTCAACTTTATGTGTACCAATTGTGATCTTAAAAGTTAAAAATTCAAACATGGTCAGATCTAAAAACCCCATATTTTGAGGTTTAAGATGGTCATAACACTAATATTATTATTTTAAGGTAGCAAAGGGTTTCCTTTGATAAAATTAAACATCACTTACAAGTTAGATTTGAAAAAAAATGGCCAAATAAATGAACCAGTAGATTAAAACCCAATTTCATGTCTTAGGCCATCACTTCAAAACATTTCCAGGTTAAGGTAAGAAAGTCAGGATTTTCCTTTGCCAAACCTTAATGTGTGTGTCGAGTTTAATAAGAGCAGCTATTGGTCACCTGAAAATATGAATCTTTTTTTTTAAATTCTTAACATATCTACCAAGTTTGGTAAGAAAATATTGATACACGTTGGAGTTACCACATAAGGAAATTTTTAGGGTGGCAGTGGTGGCGCAATGGAACTGAATCCATTATATTTGCCGACTTTTATCTGGGCATATTTTTACTAAATATTTGTTGATCAGTTGTTTATTGTTAAAGCCGCTTTCTTTACATTTTATTGTGAAAGAAGTAAGTATAATGCTTAAAACGCACACAATTATAGTGGCATACTTACAGATGAAATTGAGAAAATCTGACAAATGCAAGTGGTTTTTTCTGGGTATTGTTTTCACCCATGGTGTCCGGATGTTGGGCGGGAAAAAGTTTGTCCGGGCTGTATCTCAGAAACTGTAAAGTGTAGGAAGTTGATACTTGGTAGGGACATTGGTAAGGACATATAGGTGTGCAACGTCATGGTGTGACCTTGATTTGACCTTGCCGTAGTGACCTTGACCTTGAAAATCTTGTCTGAGCTGTATCTTGGAAGGCGTAAGGTGTAGGAAGTTGATGCTTGGTAGGGACATTGGTTAGGGGTTGTAGGTGTACAGCATCATGGTGTGACCTTGATTTGACCTTTGACCTTGTAGTAACCTTGACCTTGAAAATCTTGTTGCACCTTTGGGTCTGTCTTTTGATGCAGATTAAGCACTGTTAAAGTCATATTAGAATTCATTAAGAATTTTACTTTTACAACTTCCCATTGTAACAAATGGAATTTCATCAAATGAGCCACAGATTTTGCTCCAACACCACACATAAGCATTCATTGAATATATTACCATTTCTGTATGCGTGGTAATATTCAAAACATCCAAACCATAATTTGGCTATGCCAGATGTAGATAAAGACTGTTGTAATGTTTAGTTTACTGATTAATGCTGTCATCTTGTTATTGAGTTGTCTTGTTTTAATACTTTATCTTTACATGCATTATCTTTCTCTTAGACATTATTTTCTCTATTTAAACATTGTTTGGGCCTTTATATAACTGACAGTGCTCCGAAAGTATCCTGAACTTTGTACTGATACAGTACTTCTATATCTCATGGTGTTAAAAATATTTCCCTAGGCTGTGGGGTACAGGCATCTCTGATGCTATTTTTTTCTTTAAAATTGTGAAAATAGAAGCAACAACAGAGACCCCTGTAATGGTGCCAAATAAACCTGTCCCACATATAAAAATATTTCGAACTGCTTGTAGATTCAGATCTAGATCATATGAGACTTTCAGTGTGACAGTATATGTTTCCTCTAGGTGATTAGTTAAAAAGTCATGAAAATGTGTGACTTTCAACTTTGAAATAAAAACATTTTTCTCTTTGAATATCCAGGTCAGGTTTTAGGTATCCATGTGCTTAATATCCAAAAAAGCGGATTCTGAGGTACTCTATCCAAAACATAATGCACACATCAAAAGTCAGGAAACATGATAAGCTTCATAACCAGGCAGACCATCTGAGTGACTGTAATACCAGATGTCAAACAAATAAACCAATAACAGGTAAAACAAGCATAATCACAACTGTTTGAGTTATCCTGCCAAAGTTCGGTCAAACAAGAGAAAGGTATACTTAGTGATATATAATAATGCTGAAAAAAATAATAAGTTAAATAAAAATACTGGGATAGGATTTATGGATGTAGATCTTGTTTAGGTCCATGAGCAAGCCAGTAATCCTGAACTGTATCATGAACTGGGTCAGTGTGATTCAACGAGGAAAAAATTCCCCGTTGTTCCCGGCCCTATGATTCACTTGATTTCTTGAATTTCTTCACAAGACAAACTATACTTCCTTTTTATGTCAGCTGACTTGTCAGTCAGCTGACATTATGGCATCACTCTGCGTCTTCTGGGTACATGTCCACGTGAATAACTTCTCCAAAACTACAAGGCCCTGACAAATGCTGTTACTTTTAAAAGATACCTTATCTACCTAGGATGAAAATTTGTTCAAGCCATGCAGATCTGTTTGTTTGTACCCCAGAGCCATTACAAGTGAGGTACCCCCCACCCAAAGTGTGAAGATTTCAACACTTTATCCAAATTTTCTCATTGACTATTACAGGGATTTCTCTCTTATCTTGCATATATGTACTAGACCACAAGTAGATTCCCTTATGTGAGTCTCAGGCCGGGATCTTTCTTAATTATTTTTTTATGAATTTTTTAAATAATTTTTAATGCATTAAAATTCTTGAGATCATAAATCACTTATAACTTGAAAAGTATTGCATTTAGAGTATTTCATTAAAAACTGTTATTCAGCTACTTTTTCCATAGCTACAACATGGTGAGTAACTTGGCTGTCTATCCCAATAGCTAAGAGAGTAATAGCTACTTTCTGACTTTTCAGTACCTTCCATAATGAGTAAAATCATTTGTAACTTGAAAACCATTTTATTTACAGAATTTTGTATATGTCATTCAGTTACTTTTGGGTCAGCTATAACATAGTAAAATTTCAGACCCGTAGCTCATTGCATAGCAGAGTAATAGCTACTTTTAGGTTATCACTGTTGAGTAAATTCCTTGTAACTTGAACACTAATGCATTTAGTGTACTTTGTTTCATGTATTATTCACGTATTTATGAATCGGCTATAACATAGTAAAATTGGAGGCCTGTAGTTCACGGCATAGCTGAGTAATAACTACTTTGATGTTTTCATTGTTGAGTAAATCAGTTTTAACTTGAAATGTATTGCATTCAGAGAATTTTGTTTAAATATGTTATTCATCTACTTTTGAATCAGCTTTAACATAGTAAAATTGCAGACCTGTAGCTCATTGGATTAGCTGAGCAATAGCTATTTTCAGGTTCTCACTGTTGAGTAAATCAGTTGAAACTTGAAAACTATTGCATTTACAGTATTTTGTTTAAATATGTTGTTCACCTACTTTTGGGTGAGCTACAACATTGTAAAATTGCAGCATTTCTGTAAAATACGTTGTTCAGCTACTTTCTCCATGCCTACAAGATGGTACCATTTTTAGGGGTCTATCTTGATAGCTAAGTGAGTAATAGCTGTTTTCTGTTTTTAACAATGAGCAAAATGAGTAAGTTGCTTTTATCTTTGTAACTGTTACTTATAATATTGGTCTCAAATTTGTTGTTGAACAACTCCTTCATGTACTATATCATGGTGAGACACTTATAACTAAAAAACTATTGAATATAGAGGATTTTTCTCAAATATGTTGTTCACCTACTTTTTGATGTACTGTGTCATGGTGAATTTTCAGAGCTGTAAGTCCATAGCTAATTGAGTAATATCTACTTTGAAATTTCTTAACTTCAGCATTGAGTAAATCACTTCTAACTCCAAACCTATTGAATTTTGAGAGCTGTAAGTCTATAGCTAGTTTGATGGTTCGCCATTGAGTAAATCACTTAGAACAGCAAAACTGTTGAATTTAAAGGATTTTTATCAAATATGTTGTTCACCTACTTTTTGATGTACTGTGTAAGGGCAAATTTTGAGACCTGTAGGTCCATAGCTAACTGAGTAATAGCCACTTTGATGGTTCTCCATTGAGTAAATCATTTATAACTGCAAAAGTATTACATTTAGAGGATTTTTGTCAAATATGTTGTTCACCTACTTTTTAATGTTCTGTATTGTGGCAAAGTTTCACAGCTGTAAGTCCATAGCTAACTGAGTAATAACTACTTTGATTGTTTTCCTTTCAGTAAATCACTTTTAACGGCAAAACTTTTGAATTTAGAGGGTTCTTGTCAAGTATGTTGTTCACCTACTTTTTGATGTACTGTGTAATGAAAAATTTTGAGAGCTGTAGGTCCATAGCTAACTGAGTAATAGCTAGTTTGATGGTTCTCCATTGAGTAAATCCCTTATAACAGCAAAACTGTTGAATTTAAAGGATTTTTGTCAAATATCTTGTTCACCTACTTTTTGATGTACTGTGTAATGGCAATTTTGAGAGCTGTAAGTCTATAGCTAACTGAGTAATAGCTACTTTGATGGTTCGCCATTGAGTAAATCACTTAGAACAGGAAAACTGTTGAATTTAAAGGATTTTTATCAAACATGTTGTTCACCTACTTTTTGATGTACTGTGTAATGGCAAATTTTGAGACCTGTAGGTCCATAGGTAACTGAGTAATAGCTACTTTGATGGTTCTCCTTTGAGTAAATCATTTATAACTGCAAAACTATTAAATTTAGAGGATTTTTGTCAAATATGTTGTTCACCTACTTTTTAATGTTCTGTATCGTGGCAAAGTTTCACAGCTGTAAATCCATAGCTAACTGAATAATAGCTACTTTGATTGTTTTACTTTGAGTAAATCACTTTTAACAGCAAAACTTTTGCCCGGGAGATTATAAAATGCAGATATTTAACACATATATATGCCCTCTATAAGCATGCAGACATTTGACCTTGAAGCTCTTCGTTCAAGGTCATCCACAGACTGCCAAAGTACCCTACTTAGCTGATTTTGGCCAAACTTAAAAGTGCCTATATCTCGCTTATTATTGGTCCTAGAGGTTTGGGATGTGAAACCAACCTATAGAAAATCATGTTCTGCGAATCTTTAGATGTGGTAAGGTTTGACCTTGAGCCCCTTGTTCAAGGTCAAACGAGGATGGCCAAACTTAAAAGTACCTATATCTTGCTTATTATTGGTCCTAGAGGTTTGGAATGTGTAACCAACCTATAGGAATTCATGTTCTGGGAATCTTTTGCTGTGGTCAGATTTGACCTTGGACCCCTCGTTCAAGGTCAAACTGCTGTGGCCAAACTTAAAAGTGCCCATATCTCGCTTATTATTGGTCCTAGAGGTTTGTGATGTGAAAACAACCTATAGGAAAACATGTGCTGGGAATCTTTTGATGTGGTCAGATTTGACCTTGTCTTACTATTGGTCAAACGAGGATGGCCAAGCTTAAAAGTGCCTATATCTAGCTTATTATTGCTTCCAGAGGTTTAGGATGTAAAACTCACTTTAAACAGCTCATTTTTGCTCCCTGGCGGGAGATCATACCACCGCAGTGGTCTTGTTTAAATATGTTGTTTACCTATTTTGGGGTCAGCTATAACATAGTAAAATTGCAGACCTGTACCTCAATTCCTAGTGGAGTAATAGCTACTTTGAGGTTTTCACTGTTGAGTAAATCAGTTGTAACCTGAAAAGCATTGCATTTACAGTATTTTGATTAAATATGTTGTTCACCTATTTTGGGGTCAGCTATAACATAGTAAAATTGCAGATCTGTAGCTCAATGCATAGCTGAGTAATAGGTACTTTGAGGTTCTCACTGTTGAGTAAATCAGTTGTAACTTGAAAAGTATTGCATTTACAGTATTTTGTTTAAATATGTTGTTCACCTACTTTTGGGTGAGCAACAACATAGTAAAATTGCAGACCAGTACCTCATTCCATAGCTGAGTAATAACTACTTTGAGGTGCTCACTGTTGAGTAAATCCGTTGTAACTTGAAAACTATTGCGTTTAGAGTATTTTGTTTAAATATGTTGTTCACCTATTTTTGGGTCCGTATTATATGATGGCTTTAAGATGGTTCTGATTGAAAAAATTTAGTCCTTATCCTAGTATATTGGAGGATGGTTTACGATATATTGCAGAAATGGAAAGTTCTCTAAGAAAAGTTAGTGGAGTAGTTCAAAGGAGGTAATAAAGTTAAAATAGTTCATATAGTAAATCACAAATATATGTTATTTCTTAAAATGCTCAATAACCAGGCTTCATTAGAGAAATATAGTCCTGAAGAATAGAAAAAGTTTCCCCCACTTTCTTTTGCTAAAAATTAAAAGCATTTATTATGCCAATAGAATCGGATGACCATGTTGCTTTTGAATTCTGGAACTGTGTGATCTCGCAGAATGCACAGACATAAAATTTGTGTTTATGTTTAAATATATCAATTTTTTTCTGGGTGGACAAATCACAAGCAGCAAGAGATTAGATACTGGTGTTTCACATAGTGAACTTTCAGTTGCAGTTATATTACATTTTTTCACCTTTAGTCAAGTCATTTGACTGTAAAATTATGTGGGAATGTATATCCTAGCTATGTTACACAAGATTAAATATTTGTTTATGTGTGTTCATTTTTGTGTATAATTTTATGAGATGACTAATAATTTAGCAGCTATTATCAGAAGTCAATGCCTAAATTAATCCATTTAATATAATTTTCAATGCAGAAATTGGACTGACAAAGTAATAACTTATCAGGAAGCTAAGCTCATAATTTGATTGTTAGGCTGAGACATCCATTTTTAATGAGAATCTTTAAAAAAAGCTAATTTATCAATAAATAGTACACTGCCCAAGGACAAAAGTACAACACATTGTAAGAACATTTTTTTTATCCAGTCACCTCCATTGCAATTTATGTACCGTATTTGCCTCTAGGACTGAAAAAACGTGTAAACTTGCAATGTTTTACACTTTTGTCTATATTTGCTTAATGTTTATGTGAGAGTAACCTGCTGTTTTACATATTTATGGCCCAAATCAGGTACACATGAGTTCCTCTAAATCTTGAATATGGAAACAGAGAGTAAAGGCCTCCACAGACTAATCCCGTCCAATCAACTTATATGTGAACTGTTTTTAATCTTAACAAAATGGTAAAAGCACTCAGAGAGCACAGACCTCTGCCAAGCAGATTTTTGTCACCCCTATTTTCCTTTTTTAAAAATTCTTTGATCCAGAACACCACCAAAATCAAGTCAAATGTCCCCAGTATCATTGGCAACATTCACAAAACATTTCATCAATATCAATCCATAACATGATTGTTCAACCAAACAGACAACTGCACACTACTTAAAACATACTCTCATTGGAGAGGAAAAAGAGAATTGAAGCATTTCAGTTGAATCATTCTATGGTAGTCCGACAATATCTTCCAATTCAATAAAAGTTGGAGAATTCTAAAAAAAAACCTGATCAGGGAAATAACTGAAACAGTCAAAGCATGAACCTGTTTGTCTTGTAATGACACTTTCATCTGCCACCGTTATAGTTTTATTGCTTATGAATCACCATGAAGCAAGATGAGGTTTCCTGTAAACAGGTAAAACTACATCTCTTTTTCTTGGGTTTTGTTCAAATAATTGAATCATTTTCCCTATTCAAATTTCCAACTGACTTTGAGTTTAAAATTGACCAGAATGTGTCTTACTTTTCAAAGTTATTGATCGGTGATTTTCTGATCAAAGATTTAAGCAAGGGTACCTGTTCAACATCTTTGCTTACCGTATTACTTGGTAATTATTATTAATAAATGGAGGACATTTATATTGAGAACTACCTGATAAGTATCATTGTGCCAACTTTACAAATCTTTTAAAGCACTTTCATTTTTCCAAGGCCAAAGTCCTCTGACAATTGTGCACGAGTATTCTCCACAAACAAATGTGTCAACAACTGATTCATGGATATAATAACCCTTGTCAGAGTGACACTGGAAGTAATAGCCTGGGCCCGTATTCACAAAAGGGATCAAGATCAGGTTGAGCTAAAAAGCAGCACAAATTTAGTATAAAAAGTTGTAAACTGGAGCTGATTTTTGGCTCAACTTGAGTTTGATCCCTTTTGTAAACATGGCCCCAGGTAAGAACTTTAGCATTAGTCTCTCTTTTGGTTAAAAAATCAATTAACTCGTACTTCTGCTAATAACTTGCATGATGGTTTTCAAAAATGTATTGAGTTACATATGTGTGACCAGTCTTCCTGAAAGAACGTTCAAATGTAACAGAATATAATTGTGCATGACATTGTAGCCTTTAGTCAACAACTACTTGTTACCCATGTCACAGGTATGGTATGACGGGTGTTTACTGAGGTCTGTTTCACCTGTAAAACTGATGCCCTATGATGAAGTAGATGTAAAAGGTTTACATCACATGAATCTATGACTGCCCTCATACAAATCATATGTAAAATCAAAATCCATGTTTTGGAATAAAAACATTGCATTGGAGATACCTGTACCCCAGAGCCTGGGGAGATAGTTTTCAAAACCATGACATATAGAAGAAGTGAAAAAGTACAAAAATCAGGAGACATTCAGAGCAAACATTGTCAATTATATAAAGGTTTAAATAATGTTTAAGTGAGAAAATAATGTTTGTGAGAGAGAAGATGTATGTAAAGTTAAAGTATAAAAACAAAACAATTCAATAGCAAGATGATGGCATTAATCAGTAAACTAAAAATTATGAAGCTGTAAAATTTATTGACTGAAGTATAGCTGTTAATGGAAATGGCACAATTAAGTACATGTAATTATCAGTAACAGCAATTCATATATTTTTGTCACAGCAGAAATATGGCAGGTGAACACCCTTTGGCAGAGCCAAGAGTAAAGGCGACAACATACACTCCCCAACCAATGACCTACCCAAGAATCAACTTCCTACTCCTTACAGTTTATGAGATATGGCCCAGAAAAACTTTCAAACTTCAAGGTCACTACAGCAAGGTCAAAGGACAAATCAAGGTCACAACATAACACTGCACCCCTACACCCTCTGATCAATGTCCCAAAATCCCAAAATGGATGACCATTGACTGCAGAACATTTTGAAATATTTCAGCTCTACAAATAGTATAATAGAATAGATAGACAAATATTTACTGTACTCACAGTGTCAGAAAAATATTACACAAATATATTACATACATGTAACATACGGCCCCAAATGGCTTATAAGTCAGTTTCAAATAAGGTGTATAAAACTGTGGGTATTATGTTGTGTGCAACAGAAGAAAACCATGTCACCATATACAGTGCACAAAGCTGTCTCAAAGTTAATTTTAGGTTTACAATAGGATTACAATTCTTTTTATTGATATTCTTTAACTCTATCTTACTATTCACAGAGGGGGTAGATTGTGGGAGGAGGGGATCGATTTTGGTGGGTTCCACAATCTACCCTCGGTGGATATAATCAGGGGGTTACATGGGATAATCTACTAAAAGACAACGTGCTATCAAATTGTTCCCTGAGAACTCTATAGGTGAAATTGAGGGTTTACAACAAAAAAGATCACCTTCCAACTGAGTTTGGAATTGGATCCAGATTCATATAATTGTGGATAAGATTACTCTACAATTGGCACAATTGCTGTACAAATTACTACAAATGAGTATACGAATTGAAAATAAAAGGCTTCCAGAGAAAAAAAAGAGTGAAAAGATAGGTTTGAAATTACCATGTGATTCCCCCTGCTGTTTGGCTTGATTTTTTATAATGTTGGCTGGATCATGTATACAGGGTCAATCCAAAGGTCGAATTTATTGACCATTTTTGAAAATCTATGATTCACCACTGTCATATGCTACAGATAGATGAACTATTTCAACACCTTTACAGACATGGATATGGAATATCTGTTAACATAACTTAGACACCATTTAGCTCCAAGACACAGAAGGGCCCGACTATATTGGGTGAAGTGGCTGAGAAAGAGGAAAGACTGGGGACATTACCATTGCCTTGATCCCTGATCTACAGGACTTAGACAAGCCCTCCTGCAGAAACTTTGTGAGGATGCCAGGATTTACTTAGCTGGAGCAGAGGCTGACCCCAGTGCTGCAGAGAAAAAGGACCTGGTTCTAAGAATCCTTCAGACCAGGGGTGAAGTTGGCCATCATCTTGAGACACATATCTACTAGAGAAACTACACCTCCCTCCAGTACAGCTTCAGACTGGGCCAACAATTCCCAGGTTCATCCCCAAGGTCTGTGATGCCATAATACAGGAGTATTGGGATGAGGAGATACTCTGTCACACTGATGACTTGAAGGCAATTGAGCTTGAGGCTTGAGTGAAGAATCAACTTTACTGGTGCCCTTTATGGGAAACATATTTGTGGGGGGAGCAAGTACCACAATTACAATCGAATCTATTGTTTGTCTGCCTTGGTGGATGCAGAATACAAGTTCATATGGGGAGGTACTGGTGCTTTTGGGTCCAGGTCAGATGGTCAGATCTTAGATCACTGCAACCTCAGGAACAGTCCATTCGCTTCCCTGTATCAGAGTTTCTAGTTGATGGCAACCCCAAAGTGTACTATTTCATACTTGCAGATGATGGCTGTCCCCCCAGAATCTGGGCCTGTATTTACAAAGATTTCTTATGTCTGAGAAAAGATATTGTCTCAAATTTGAGATTTTTCTGTCAGCTACGATCATGCCTCAACTTGTGTTCACAAACAGGTTCAGCTGAGACTAGATTGAGACTGGTCTGAAGTTTTTCTGAAGTTATCAAAGTGTATACATGCAAATATAGTCAACACTTTTTTTAAGATCATTCCTACCACCAGACTATACAACACGAGCCCTCAGTGGTGGCCAGTGAAGTCATGGCCAGTATGATTCTTCACAATATGATGTGCATTAGGAATGTAAAAGGTTTCATCAACTCAGACCAATTAGGCCAGGGAGGCCACACAGTAGGAATTTTATAAGGGAATAAAAAATGATTGCAAATTAATTTTTATTAATTAATTTGTTAGTTAATATCTCACCTAACAGATATAACCTTTTATGTCTGCCACAAGGCAGTCCTGCCAAATGTCAGAAAAAGGAAGCCCAAGTCTCATTATGTGCCAAGTGGCTATACTTGCTAGGTGGCAAATGGTCCCATGACTTCATTGTTTTCATCAAAAACTACCAGTAGAAGATCCCGAATAAGGTGAATCCTGGGGGATAGTAGGGTAGAAATATTCCCTGACCATGGTATGAAGTTATAAAAATTTCATTTACAATTTAAATTTTCTATTTTATTACATCAAGATATGTTACCTAACAGACACATGACCCAGAATAACTACCCAATAGCTGAAGGGAAGTTTGCTGGGGAACTGCAACATGAACTAACTGTAAGCAAAATCTAAAAAAAACTTCTAATATCTTAAGGTCATTGGGGATAACAGGCTAACCAGTGCAGACCTGGAGCCTAGCTCCCTTTACTCACATGAGAGTGGGAAAAATTAAAGTCCCAGGGATTCAAGAGAAGCCTGTAACAGGAAGTGAGAAGGAGAGGTTGGACCAAAACCCAGTGCCACTTGCACCCAGGCAAAAACCTCTGAATGACGATTAATCCCTTTAAGTAAAGGAATTAAACTTTAAAAAAAAAGAATTATAGAGCACTATAAAACACTACAATGCAATCACTGCACACAATAAAACGGGAATTAGTGACATATCTGCTGGACAGCACAGACAGGCCACTGTTGAGTAATCTCACAATCAGCCCAAGCCACATCCTTCAAGTAAAACTGAGCCCAAAGACTGATAACTGGTAACATGGGGCAACTGTTTGGTTGATCCATGAAAAAAATAAGTGAAAGCGATATATCCTTACAAAGTTCTTCAAGGAGGCAAAACAAGCTTTTAGTTATCGCTCAGGTCTTTTGTCTTGTCCACATACTATCAGAGCACTCTGACTGGACAGAGCATCCTGTCCTCCTTCAGTGACTTGACCAAATTTGGGTCCACCAGAGCCATATTCTCAGCACCATCCCTTTATTGTGATTCTTAGATAAGAAATTACACAATTAGATGCTTGATGTTCTTGTTGAGCCATCTTGGATTAGACTTCTGTGAATACCCATCTCAAGGGCTAGAAGGAAAACCATCTTGAAAGTTAGGTTTTCAGAAATGCATTTTTAATTGGCTCAAAAGTAGGCTTTGTCAGCTGATGCAGAACCAAAGAAATATTCCTACTAGGGACCTGTGACCCTTAGGTTTATCCCTAAACTATGAAAGCTATTTAAATACATACTTTGATTCTCATCTCTACTGATATTGAGAGTAACATTTCCTGTCTTGTCTGCAATAGCTGATTTGTATCTATCGATGGTACTGGGCTGCAGTTTTCTCTTCTGGAAAAGCTACAAGAGGTAATCTAGGACATGTTTTATGGCTGGTGATCTGAAGTTCACCTGAGTTGCTTCACAACATTTGATAAAGTTGGCCCTGTTCCTTAATAGCCATTGATCTAGGAGCCATGCATGCACATACAGGCTCTGGAGATCCCCCCTATGAACTCCTGTTGAATGGTTCCTGAATGGGAAGGCACAAAGGAAACTGGGATGATAGTATCACAAGATCCCAAAACCATGGCATGCTGGGCCAACCTGGGGCTGCCAGAATTACCTTCTGGGAATAATGGCTCAGAATGTTAGTGCCCACTTTGGCCAGAAGGGACACTGGAGGGAATGCATAAAGAGTCAGACCTTCCTATGATAGCTTGACAAAATCCACTGTTCAGTCTTTATGATCTGGGACTCGGGTTACAAACTGCAGTTTCTTGTTGTACCACATGGCAAAGAAGTCCACCTTAAGATGGTGCCTTAAGATCTGCTCAAGTTCATCCTGAAGGAGTGACCATTCTGTCTGAATAATCTGATTGTGTCATGAGAGCTTGTCGTTAATCATATTCAGGTGACCCAGAATGTGATGGGCTGTAAGACAATGTGTGTGATTTTGCCACAATAGGGCACAAAGACAGCTGCTTTCAAACATTTCTCCTTGTTTATGTATGATACAACAAAGTGTTGTCTATGGCAGTCAGAACAGTCAAGCCCAACACAAGTGCTCAAACTATTTTAGACGAATATGTCCAAATGCCATTTGTGGTGCAGTTTACTAAATGGGGATCCTTAATTCTTCTGATGTGTCTGTAAAAATTTGTAAACCATATTTATGGGAGTGTATAGGTTGGACATGAAGGATGTTGGCTTCCTCGAGGACAGGAACAATCTTCTCCAAGAACTCAGGCACATACCAAATAATCTTCTGATGCCATTGTCTCATCTATAGATGGCCCGAGGACACTTGCTTCTCCATGGCAGTTAGCAGAACTATGAGAGACATGAGTTGTCATTCTGAATCTTCAGGAATCAGCAGGGACTTTATTTTTAAACTTAGGGCCTACCACCTTCTGTAGTGAGTCTGATCACTCGGTACTGGTAGCATAAGAAGTTGAAAGTCTGATTTGGTTCCAACTCTGACTTTTGCAGATTCACAACACAACCCATTTCCTGACTAAGACTCACAAGGGCTTCGGTGTTCTGAAAACATACTTCCCTGGTGATGGCTCTTACCTGGTATTAACCTGTCATCTAGGCACTGTTGGATTCTTATATCCTTTGCTTGAGCAATGCCAGGCCTGCCAAACTCTTTGCAGCATGCCTCCCACAGGATGAAGCGCTCTACATTGAGGACATTTTCTAAAGGTAGTGGCAAAAAGACAGTGACTTTAAAGAAACATCTTTCATAAGCTTCATTGGTAAACACTCACAACCAAGCCTAACATCACTTTTGAAGCTGCCCTTTAGAACAAACAATGGGTACAAAAGTTGTAGCACACCTGCAAATTACACTATAACACATTCTGAACAATGTTTACAGAGAACACAAAATGTGTTTTCTTTACAGATGTTACAGAGTGACCAAATGATCCTAGTCTCACAAATGCTCAGTAATTTTCAGTCATTAGACGATTTGCCCCTAGCCTCTTTGGTTGAGGCAGTAGCTTTCCCCCTGCATTGGGATCCATCCGAGGATCTGAAAGAACTCAAAGAGAGTTGATCTGAAGATTAACCAGGCTGGTAGGAAGACTTAATATTTTGAGTGTTTCCAACAGCTAGTCTGATAAGGCCAATAATGACTCTGCTTTCTCTTGGCTTTTTCTGTAGCTTGAACAGAGCTTGGCAGTATGCTTTGAAGCCTCACAGTTGGCAATATCATCCTCAGCTTTAGCAAACAATTATGTCTGGTAACAAGCCTAGGAATGAGATAGAACATTACAAATGCCTTCTAATAAAAGTAAAGTTTGACATTTGCTGCGTCGACTTTCAAAGAAACTGACATGCTGGTTAAAAGCAGCCAAATCTTGTATCTCAGTGGCTAGCTGTTGATTTGCTAATGTTCTGTTGTATTTGGTCTTCACTTGGTCTTGGAGATACATCTTTTGAATTCTCCCACCTGATTGCAGATGTAATTACCTTCCTTCCAGGCTTGCTCCCACTTTCTTAGTACATCCTGAGGTACTGGCCTAGGTGCTGGTGGGATAGATGCTGTGGCTGGCTATTCTGCTGAATGAAGAGTTAAGAGGGCTGTGGTAACCCATAACATCTAGCTTGGGACTTTGGGTACTCAGAAAATGCTCTATGTGGAGGTCACCAGAATCACTGGGCTGGTTGGAATATCTAGGTAACACAGTAAAGTTCATTGCTTAACACTTTTTATAAAGCCATTCATCTGACAGAATGTGTACAGACACCTTTCAGAATGGCTGTGGTCCAGAGATATTCTTTATGAAGCCTGATATTCAAGGTCAGGAATATGTGACCTGTCAATGAAAGAACATGTCAAGGAAAGTACTGCCCCCTTGAGTTGTAGTGCTTTACTTGCAACTGTAAGTTTTGGGATAGGTTTGCCATGGCTATAGCCTTGTTGTTGTTGTTGATGAGAGTGTTGGTGCTGGGGTCAAACCCCTCTGTGAGGTTTTGCCCTTTTTTCAAAGTATTTTTGAAGGGATGTGGGAAGTCTATCTGAAGACACTTGAATACACTTCCAGGATGCGGGGTTGTAACCCTGCTTTACCCTATGTTTTTTTTCAGTTTTGTTTTTTTAAAACTTTCTTTCTTGGGTTGGGAATTCTAGTGAAATGCTAGGGACTACTAGTCTGCAAATTCCACAATTTAATAACTTGTGACAGTTTGGTGTGTATGTTTTTCGGCTTTTTTGTTTTAAACATATAGCAAAAATTATTTTGGGGAACTATTGGGTGACCCTTAAAGGGCCTTAGAAATTGTTTTAGGTTGAGTGATGCCGGTGGCTACTACTGGTGGTCAGCAGTGGTGAAGTCTCTGGTGCTGGTCTCTAGCAAAGGGGCTTTGGGGTGCTGGATGGAAAAACTCTCACCTGCTGATTTGTTGGGCATTACACTAATAAAAGAGAAAGTGATACTGAGGATGGGTTGACAGGTGTTGCAGACATGAGGTTGTTAAATGTGCTGGGTACCTTGGGCACTGGTGATGTTGTGTGTGGATCATGATGTTACGACATACACTCCAACTGATTATCCTTTGTTCTTTGTACAGGCTGTTGTGTTGGCTGGTGCAGTGGTTGCTGCAATGGCTACTTGGATCTCTGTTGCACTTCCATCTGGTATGCCTCACTGATGTTGAGAATGACACGTTGCTGGGGGGGGGGGGGGGGGGGGGGAGTCAAGGTAGTGGGGTATGGTCTCAATGAAATCTAGCTTTGAAATAGTGGGAAGTCCACAATGTAATGGTTTTATATAGACAATAGGATCTTTTGCTGTCATCACTTATGAACCTCTCACTAAACCATCAGAAAGAACTGTTTTCCAATACTTAGGATTGCATACCAAGATTTTATTGTTCAGGATGGCTTCTTTTCAATCCTTGACAGGCATCTACATAATGAATCCTATTGGCTGATGTCAGTCTAAAATTTAACAAACTTAATTTTTATTGATTGTGATTGGGTCATTAAGGTATATGAATGGCAAATCAGGAAATTGCTCTTGATTTGTTTACAAATGTTAAGATGGGTTTAAAAGAGTTACCGTAAAAAAGATCAGAGGATGGCAGAAAGTTAACAAAAATTCAAACAGAGTAAACTTATCCGGAACACATATGATTCACTCTAAAAAAATAATAAATTTCAACTCTGCATCCCAATGTTAAGATTTAGGGTTTTGAATGCCCCAAACAAAACGATTAACTTTCCCAATGACTAATTTTCAGGATTGTGAATTATTACAGGAGTGGATCGGCAAAGTTGAACAGGGGTGTAAGGAAAAACTGTTGAAGAAAAAGTACAGAAAAATGAGGAAAGCATGAAATTACAATAAAACCAGAAGAAATATACTATTTCTGTAATTAAATTGAAGGCTCTGCAATGCTAAACACTTAGGATTCTAAATATATACTAGTGTTGAGGGAGTCCAGCAGATATATATAGCAAATAGAAAAGCAAGAGAAAGAGAGAGAGGGAGATGGCAAAAAACCTATACACATTAAAGCTCTATATTTTTCCCTTCAGTACTCAGCCGAATCCTGAGAAGCTCTGCCAGCCTGCTAACTTGTAAGGGGACATAAAGCTGACAAGTCTGTCCCACACAAAGGCACATCCATCAACCCTAATTACAGCGGCTCCTGATAAATGACATCTTCCAACTGAACATAGAACAGAGGGGGTGGGGCCTGGGCTTTATGGGCTTTTCACAGAGAGACCCCGCTAGCCAGCCACTGCACAGCCAGTCAAGAGGAAGCAGCTCATTAACCACTTTATCAAAGCAAATATTACCTTTATGTCCACCAATGTCTGGCTTTTATTTGTATATATGTGTGTAGAAGTAGTAAGATGTGTAGAATTTGCTGCAGCACTTGCAAATTCGCCACCAAGAAAACCCTTTCCTCTTCTTGTCAAAGGCTGAGTGGGACATTCCCATCAAATGTGGACATTTTCTTTTCAACCTTATCGTTATGGATATATTCTGGCTGGTAAATTCAGTTTATTTGGCCTAGTGTTATATAAGACTTCATGTGGCAGCATCAGTAAGAAATTGTATGACATACAACAAATTTCAAATTTCTTATTGTTCTATTTTTTATTATCCAAAAGCAGGTATAACCAAGACCCGTTTTACGGACTGCTCTCATGCAGCTCAATTTCCAGGAGGGAAGCTGAAATGTGGAAACCAGAAGCAGAACCTTTATTTTTGACAACTATTTGCTTGTTGTTCTCAAATATTTGTATTTCATCAGAGCAAAGACTGCACAATGCTACATATCTGAGCCAAAGATTACAATATTGTAAGCAATGCCACAAGTAAATGCTTTTTGGCCGTGTAAAATACCAACTAAAAAAATGTTCTCTGGAATTTTTTTCTCTCAAGGTAATCATCCCAGACTGTTGACAGAGATATTACTTGTTGGAACCTCTCCTATGTGAAGAACAAAAGTGAAATTGATGGAAATTTTATACAACAGCAACAAGTCGGAAATGAATCATTATATAAGAAGATACATGAAAGCTGCAATTTATGAAATACTCCTCTTCAGTGTTGAAACATATTCTTGTGATTAATTCAGGAATGTGTCACTGTCTGTTGACCTAAAATAGGCCTCAGAGGCCTAGTGGGTTTGGTACCTATTCACAGGTTGTCACCTCTGTGTTCACTCAAATCCCACAAGTGACAATGCTGCGGTTCTGTCCAAATATGACTCCCGACGGTTGCACAGGACATAAGGGCCCAACTGTAACCTTTGACCTGGAGGCTTCAGTGGCTGAGTAACAAGTTTGGCTCTTGGATTTAATGGTTGGTCATAGCTACAAATCCAGAGCAGAGCACCTATGGGTTGCACAAACAGCCTGACCTGATATGACCTTAGCTGTACAAAGGATTGCAAATCCCCAGTTTTGACCTTTGGTAGTCCTTAAATGATCTACCTTTCAATAGACTATTTCACACAGATTCCACTTATATATTTATGTAAAAGTATTTTATCCAACTTTCTGCAATACAGGGCACAGCAATTATAGAATACACATTGTACAAACAAAAAGTAGGTAACCCCACCTAGCAAATACACATTGTGACCAGTCCTGCCAATGGAAACATAGGACGTGTTTTTCCGCTGTTTGGCGCGACCATTAGGTAAGATGTATTAAGGCAATAAAAACAATTTTTTAGCAAATGTTGATATACATATATTTTGAAAAAATAACTAGATTGAACTCAACATGAATCAAGGTCAGTCAAGGTTGGTAATCCAGAGTTATAGGTGTGCCCAAAAGGAAGGAGACTAAGTGGGGAAACTAGAGTACCAGTCTGAGTCCTAATAACAGTGCACAAGCTACAGCCAGGCACTGTAAATGGCCAAAAAAAACTGAATGATAGCCACAAAGAGAAGATAGTACAAGTACTGTCTGGATATCTGGACTTATGAAGGAAGGGGGTGAGACCTATGTTCACTCAAAAAGTTGCATACTAAGCCTTCACAATGAATACAAGCCTCTCAGGCTTGGATAACATCCGATATAATTATTATTTAATTACTTTTTTTTTCGTAGCCACTCATGGCTTACATAAAATTACAAAATTGCTAATCCGGTTGGTGCAGACCACCCCGCAAAATGACAGAAAAAGTTGTCCTGTATTTCCACCGGCTGGCCGATCTCACTGTGCATTCGCCAGGTGGAGCATCGTACTTCCTTCCTGTCTAGACAGCGTGACGTCATAGCATCTTTTTTGTTGTCTACACCTATTAAGACCCCCAGTAAGCTGATATCGGGGCTGGTTGGGAGGCCCTTGCCTGTCCATTGGACAGGGTATTAACTTATAAAATTTAATTTACTTATTAAATTTGTAATTTTATTGCATTAATACATCCTATCCAATGGACAATTGCTGAATACCTAATGCTTGGTCGGCAGGTAAGTTACTAGGGACTGAAGTGAACTCACAAATGGTAACAAAATTTCCTCTGGCCTAGGTTGACTCAGAGTCAGGAGACCTATAGGCTTTTTTTTACTTTTTTTTATTAGGTTCACGAACTATGTACAAATGTACAAATGAGCAGCCACTACTGGGCCCAAGTGAAAAAGCTCTGAATCAGCCCAAGCCACATCCTTCAAATAAAACTGTGTGAAGGTGTTATGTAACTTCCAGTGGCAAGCCAATAATATTTGTTCTAAGGAGACTCCTGACTGGAAGGGCTTAGAGGCAGCAAAGGCCCTGCCATCATAGGCTTTATCCTGATGTAAGGTGGGGGCCTCCTGATCACAGAGCTCATAGCATAGGATCACAGTCTGATTGAACCATGAGGAGATAGTGGCAGGTGAGATGTCGTCAAAACCTTTCTTAAAGGAGACAAAAACTAATTATTTTTTCCGCCTGAGATCTGAGGTCCCATCCAAAAAGTAGCGCAGTGCTCTAACCGGACACACGGACCTATCAGACTTGAGGGAATTATCCAGAGTTGGAGCCAGGGCTGGTATAATGACTGGGACCATACTGTCTGGACCCTCTCTGGCCAGCTGGTTCTTTGAAAAAAGCTGGGTCCTGTGTACAAAGATACCTTTGACCAGTCTGACTGGTGTCTGATGTTCTTATTCTTATTCTAATGACAGAAAAAGTAAGCAATATGACACTCTTATCAGATATCCTGAGATGGCATCTGTGGTTCCTGATGTTCATGGCTTATCACGCTCTGGAAGGCTTGGCTGCTTGGTACTGCCCCCCACCCACCCCGGTACATAAAAAAAGTCTGAGACTTGATTCACAGAAGGTGAGGAGACGTCCAACAAATTCTGTCTACATAACTTTTATATAGGGCCCCACTTGACTTGTACACGGTTCTTGTTGATGACCATTGTGGGGAAGCAATTCTCTCTGCCACTTCCACAGAGAAGTCTTCTTCTTAGAGCTGTTCACTCCTAGAAGCCAGGCATGAATGTTAAGGTACTGTGGATTGTTTTGAAACACTTGCTTGTGAAACTGCTTGAGGAGTATTGTTGACCCCAGAAATTGAACTAGGATTTCCGTTGAGAGCTGCACTAGGTCCTGAAACAAGGCATTCCTGGCCAGTCTGGGGCTATCAGGATTATTAGACAATTGCACTGACAGAGATGCATAGGAGGGACCAGTTTATGTTCAGAGATCTCTTTTCCACGCTTGTTGGTCTGGAACTGGGGATATGTACAGTAGAACCTTGTCATTCAGATGAGTGGCAAAGAGGTCTATGTGCGGAGTGAATCACTTTTGACATATTTGTTTGAACACCTGAGGGTGTAGTGACCATTCTGTTGATTGAGTCTAAGTTGACATGGACAATGAGTTGGTCATCACATTTAGGCACCCTGGAATGTGTCTCACACATATCAATATTTTGTAATGATGGCACCAACTCATGATTCTTGTCAGGAGGGCACACATTCTAATGAGTGGGTTCTTCCTTGTTTGTTTATATAGGCTAGGACTGTTAAATTGTCCATGGCAATCAAAACTTATTGGCACTGAATTCTGAAATGACTCATGGCCAAAAGACTGCCTTTAGTCCAAATACGATTATGTGTAGCCTTTTATCCCTGTCTGACCAAAGACTTTATGCTGAGTCTTGATCTAAATGAGCATCCCAACCTACGTTTCAGGCAAAAGTAAAGATCTGAACATTGTGGTCTTTGGGATGAAGGTCTAAACCCTTCAGTACTTTGAGGGGTTTTGCCACCAATCCAGGTGGGTGGATATGGTCTCTGACTATGGATGGAGGTTGTTGAGCGACTGAGGAAATTTACAGTTCTCTTTGAGATGCCACTGAAAAAGTCTCATTGAATGCTCTGGGACCATTTTTTTCTGTTGATGCTAGCAACCCAATTACCGACATCAAACATCTCACAGTTCAATCATAAAAACATTAATCAGTTTATGGGTCCAATTATGGTGAATTTGAGACTTTGAACCTCAATAACAAAAAGAGTATTTCATTTGTTTCTAATGTTAATAGCCCAAATAATAGGTGTGTTATCCCTTTATCACTGTACCAAATATCATTTACCTACTGTTTATGCAAATATTAAAAATATTAATTTTCATATTTTTAAATGTAAAATACATTTTTATGAAGAAAAATGTATGTACCTACCATATGAAAACACTTGGGTTAAGCTTGGCTTGGCATTCGGTAACCGACATGTATACCATACATAGAATTTAAAATATAAGGGGAGACCCTCTTTGAACATATGTATTTGCTACCCTTTGACCCCTGGTGACCTAATTCACTCTGCCATGTGCAGTTATACAGAAATGGTTCATTCTTTTTGTGAATAAACATAAATGCTAGAAAAAGGTCTTCTTAAAAAGCGGTGCAGGCGGGAGGGTGATTTGCTGTTTTCATATGGTAGGTATATACATTTTTCTTCATAAAAATGTATTTTACATTTAAAAATATGAATTAATATTTACCTACTGTAATATACCCTACCATATGAAAACACTTGGGTTGAATGCCCACATGGAAGGATGGTGGGAAAAAGACAGACTGAGGAAAACCACCTTATGGTTAATTGCACAAAGAAGATACTTCCTAGTGCAATTGAACCCAAAACCTCTGTGCTGAAGAAATAACTCTAGTAAGTTCAGTAAGTAGAATTAACCACTGCAAGAACTTCAGCACTGCTGTCTACACCCTATTAGGTCAGCTCAAAGGAAAGGCCATAAGTATATGCCACTCTGCTCAGAATAGGAACATGCCAGGAGGCAATAAGAAGCACAGTTCTGAAGATGCAGATGAAGAAAAGATTCCCTAAAAGGGAAATGCCATCCCAATTAATTGACTTAAATTAAGGAATTTAAGTAGAAGAGAGAGAGAATTGGCTGATTGGAAACAAAGGTCCACTACACTTAAGAAATCAAAGAGATTCCTAAGTACAACATCTCTAAAGGAAAATAAGTGAAGTGCAAGAATTCCGAGAGGAATCCCCCATGATGTGAAGCAGTGAAAAACCACCTAAAAGACCCGAATGAAACCTGGGCAAAAACATCAGGGGCCTTCACATGTGGAACAGAGTTGGAGGGAATAAAGGATTAAATGTTAATCAAAAAAGATATTGTCTGAGCAGCGATATCACCCTCTTCGGACCTCAGAAGAAAGAGAAAGAAGAAATCCTCCTTAAAATAGTCAGAATTGTTAGATAGAAAGTATCTAAGTAATGTAACAGTAAGGAAGGAAGTGTACTCTAAGTCATCATAACTAAGACAAAAGTCAAAGCAGGAAGAGCCTCCCGAAGGTAACTGGCTTAAGCCAGGAAAGAAAGATCTGACTTAAGGATGACTTAGGCCATCCCTAGAAAGTGAGAGGAGACCTTTAACTAAAGGAAACCAACTCACTCCTTCTCCTTCCCCCAAAAAACAAGGGAGTAAAAAAGACTGTCTAATATGTGAAAAACTTGGCCCAGCAAATGAAAAGGGTTCAAGAGGAGCCTTGGTAAGAGCCTGCCGAACCATGGTTTAAGTACCAAACAGGTAGGTGACGACTACCCTTATTCTGGACTTAAATTAAGAAGCTCTAAAAGAGACTTCCAAGCTCCCTTATTAAGAACTCAACTCCAAAATACAATAGAGAGAGCTGACCTGTATCCCTACTGCCTGAGGAAATATTTCCAAAATAGGAAAATTCAGCAATAAAAGGGACAGTTAAAGCATGGCAGAGTGGCCAAGTTTCTCAAAAGTTTTTGAAGCAGTTCCACATTGCTCCAGAGACAGTTATGGAGGATTAAATATCCTCCAGGACCCCTCCTCTGAAAATTCTTTTGTAAGAAGACTTCAGCCACAAGAAAGGAACTCCATAAAAATAAATAACAAACCCCTAGATGAGATTGTTATAGAAGAATAAGAGGAAGAGTCGATCACTGGCCTTCTTAAAGGAGATCTTGAGGCCAAACCTTGCAAATTGCCAAGGAAGGCTACAAGAAGAATGGTACAGCTCTGAAAGTTGATCAACTTCGTAGCCAAAGTGGACAAAGTGCTGAAGGAGGGAAGGAGTAAAGCAAGTACTCCTGGCCCCCCAAAACTCCAGGACATCTGTTGCCAGAGCCTAAGGATCTAGCACAGGAAGCACATGCAAGAGAAGCTTTGATTAAATCACATGGAAAATATCTAAATCAGAAGAGAAGTCTGAGACTGCCATCTGAAGATCCAAGAATTGAGAGACCACTTTATATGAAAGGTCAGGTAAGACCTCCAGAGACAGTTATGGAGGATTAAATATCCTCCAGGACCCCTCCTCTGAAAATTCTTTTGTAAGAAGACTTCAGCCACAAGGCATGAAGAAAGGAACTCCATAAAAATAAATAACAAACCCCTAGATGAGATTGTTATAGAAGAATAAGAGGAAGAGTCGATCACTGGCCTTCTTAAAGGAGATCTTGAGGCCAAACCTTGCAAATTGCCAAGGAAGGCTACAAGAAGAATGGTACAGCTCTGAAAGTTGATCAACTTCGTAGCCAAAGTGGACAAAGTGCTGAAGGAGGGAAGGAGTAAAGCAAGTACTCCTGGCCCCCCAAAACTCCAGGACATCTGTTGCCAGAGCCTAAGGATCTAGCACAGGAAGCACATGCAAGAGAAGCTTTGATTAAATCACATGGAAAATATCTAAATCAGAAGAGAAGTCTGAGACTGCCATCTGAAGATCCAAGAATTGAGAGACCACTTTATATGAAAGGTCAGGTAAGACCGCCAGAGATGATCTGCCAAGGATTCATGCCCCTGGAACAAGAGTAGATGGAAGACCAGACTTGTTCACATAAAAATAATGGCAAAAGGATGCCAAAATAGTGAGATATGTCCCAAGAGGGGAAGCTCTCTTGTTAAAAAGACTATCTGACTATCTGAAGTGTCCTTTGAAGAAAGGACAAGTACAGAATAAATGTCTTGAGAACAAGACATCTGTGTTGTCTGAGGCTGAAAGGATGATCCTTCGATGAAAGGATAAAAGAGGGACAAATATCTGAGCAAAAAGGACAGCTATGAGCTCTAGAACTGATGAGCAGAATGGACTGCTACATCAAAAATGGACCTTAGGTGGTCAAAAGAGCACAAAGAGCTCCCTAACCCTAAAGTGAAATATCCATGTAAGTAGATGTTCAAAACAGGGAACTAAAGGGAGGTATGCAAAGACATAGTTCCCAGGAAAGTACCATCTTAAATGAACCTTCACAGAAAGATCTAAGAATGGACAATCCAGAGCACCTTTAAGAAGGAAAAAACAAAGTGTCCTGATATAACACTGAAGAAGTGTCATGTGCAGGTCACCTTGAAGAAGTAGGTTCTAAGTGGAAACCAGCAGAAGAATAGGAGCATACTTGGAAAGGAAAATGAAAGGTGTTCTAAGGCAGAGGAATGATGAGATGGTAAATAGACAGAAAACCTTGCCCCTGTGAGGAATACCTTAAACCTTAAGACAGGTTAAGAACCTAGCCCAGGCAGGAGACCTTTTGTAGGAACAGATCTAAATACTTCCTGCTAAGCAACACTCCGAGTAAAGGGTCAAGTAAAGAGTCAACTCTAAGAGAGTTGCCAAATAAGCCTCTGATAACTATTGGCTCTAATGAGCCAGTTTGTAGTCACATGTGCACTGACATGCCCAACCTCAAAGCCAACTTTCTTACTTCCTGACGAAGGAAGTAAATCCTGAGAGGCTATTGGCTAGACACAAAGGCATTGCCACAAAGTGGTACACCCTGCCCAAGAGCAAAACTCTGAGCAAGAGTAAACCAAAGGCGCCAAAGGAGAGAAAGGAGGCACATCAAGGAAGAGAAGTGGTCCACTGGCCAATTGGAAGAGAGAAAATGATCAACTGATAAATTTCCATCCTGATAGTTTGGACAACCAGGAAAAGATCTAAATCTAGGAAACAATCCAAATGTAATATTGGTTTCCAGTCTTCTCTTTGTCAAGGAAAAAAGGCCCTGAGAAAATCAGGTAAAAGGGAGTCCAGGCACTTGAACTGCTCCTACGAACAGCAAGTGTGAGGCTGATTGATAAAGAACAGCATACTTCTGAGGAGAAGCAAAAAAGCTGAAGAAGCTGAAATCAGGAAAGTGGAATCTGAGATACCACTGGAAGATGAAAACCAACTTCCAGATTTCTGGAAGAAGAAAGGCTGTCATCCAACATTTCAAATGAAATGGAAAAAATTAGTTGACCTCCGACTGGCAAGTGGAGGGATCTGGAAGTAAGAGTGAAAGTTTGAAAGAAACAAACCACTCTTATCTCCTGAAGGACACCATTATAGAGGTGGAGGCTTAGCCTCTACCTCTGGAAGGCATTCCACCATCAGAATGTTGGAACCTGGAAAAGAACTACATCCCTTAAGCACTAAGTTAGAGAGAAGATTCCCTAGTTGGGAGGAGAAAGGACTCAAGAGGCTAAAGCAGAAAGCTTAATAGAGGCACCTTAAGTAAGGGTAATATGAAAAGCTTCTGCTTATACTGCTATATGTGAGGAAAAAGAAGTCTCTAAAGAGAGACCCCACAAAAAACAGTATAAGACCAAAAAGGGCCCAATTAACCCAACAAAGTGCTAGGCACAAGAGAGGGAAATGGATAAAGAAATCTCTCCAAACAAACTGCACAGAGAACTAATGGCTGGAAAAGGTCATAGATTAACCAGCCGAAAAGGAGCTGATAGATCCATTGAAAAGATGTCCAAGGCATGGTGGATGAAAAAGGCCACTGAGAATAACTGTCTGGTCAATCAACTAAGTGATCAACCAAACAGGACTCACGGAAAAATCCCACAGTTTTAAGGACCATTAGGTCCATCCCAGATCTCTTCTAATGTCAGAAAACATCTCCCTAGGAAAGAGAAGGTCTTGAAAAAAACCCACCAGGCTAGATCCCAGGTCCGGAAACCTTATTAAGTCAACCCCAAAACCCCTGAAGAGGGTTTGTACCTGGCAGAACTAAGTCTCAGAAGGAAAATTGGGGTAAAAACCCAACTTCCCAAACTTAGAAAGAGAAGATCCCAAAAATCATGAGTGACAAAACAAAATCTGACATCTTGAAGGAACTTCTGGGCCAGGAAAAAGTGGGTGACCCACAGGAGAAAACAGACTGCTCAAAAATTAATAAGAGGAGTAATCTGTATCCCCTAAATCTGTTGGACACGAAGCCTAAAAATCTTCTATGAAGATTGAAGAACAAAGTCCGAAGCATCCATTTAGTCTAACAGACTGGCACACAAAAAAATGTTGGTATAAGGTCCCAGTAGTCTGCCTGAAGGTAAACTAAAGACAGAGGGACCCCAACATACCCAAAAGGGAGATGTACCAGAAGGTAATCCGATCTAAAACTGGTGAAAATGCAATAAAAGTACAGAATAGAATAGAATAAAAAGCTGTTGAATAACAGTAGATGTTCACGAAGCCCCAAACAAATTTTTTTTTCTCGAATTAGAAAATGAATAGAGCTGTGTTTTATAATAGCAAAATCAGTCGGATTCAACTGATAAGAACTTCTGCAGGGGCCCTGAACAAAAATGGTCGTGAGGAGATAATCCCAGCACAAAAAAGCAGCCTGATTAGGCTGAGCCTTAGGCACACAAGAGGCCATAGGACTCAAAAAAACATTGGACTGAGAAACCAAATGACCAAAATGACAGAATTGGAATGTAGGAAGCAGGCAACAGTGAGATGGGTCTCCAAAGGGGAAGACCAAGTCAACCCCATGTGTTGTTTACCACATTCCTCCAGACTTGAAGGTGGGGAAAGGCTGAAAATGGAGACCCTAGGCTCAGAATGAACCCAAAACACTGAAACCAGAATCTGTATCCCAGATGTAAATGGTAGGTACATTTAAGTACCGTAATTATACGCTAAAATAATGCGTAAAAATGGGAATTATTACACATTATGCTCTGACAGAATAATACTGAAAGAATTATAAAAAAGGAATGCATAAACAAACCTGGAAATGCTGTACTCACTCAGAAAATGAATATTTTCTAACAACTGATCGGTTGACCTCCATTTTGGATGTGACATCATCACGTGACCTGGTGAATGATTATTATTATGATTATGTATTTATACTCAGCGCAATATCTCCATATACTACAGGACTCAAAGCGCTATTTAATCAATCCGACTGTACAGGTACAGCCCCAACTGACAAGTAACTGACATTCCCCTAACTGGAAGATAGAGGCTCAAGGATGACCATTTATCAACGTCCTTGAGGTTCTTTAACCTGCCACTGGGGAAAGGACCCAATGACAGAGGACCGCCATTTTAAGTGGTCATCCGAGCCACTATGTATCTACCTGTACCTGGGATTGAACCCACGTCCTCTGCATGATCTGTACGAAGCCCCAAAATAAGCGGTAAAATGAAGAATTTCGTGTAAAGAATGATGGAAAACCATAAATTGGCAATTAAAATGCCAGTAGGAGTGGATAAATGAATTAATTCACCATGGAAATAATTCTCTCCAAAGGAAATCTCACATTCTGACACCACATGACCAGACGAGCGATAATACGAACTTTGAATTATATGTATAAATATTGCACAAAAAGACAATAAAATCAACAGAAATCGAAAAACAGGTAAATAAAATGGAGGAAGAGCAAATAAAACAGCTTAAGTGTACTTACAGAGCATATAAAAACGTGTAAATGCAGGTCTTTATGAGCTAACAAAAACCGCCAAAAAAAGAAATGAACTATTTCTGTATTACTGCGCATGGCAGAGTGAATTAGGTCACCAGGGGTCAAAGGGTAGCAAGTAAATAGGTTTAAAGAGGCTCTCCCCTTATATTTTAAATTCTATGTATGGTGTACATGGTGGTTACCGAACGCCAAGCCAAGGTTAACCCAAGTGTTTTCATATGGTAGGGTATATTACGGTATATTTTTATGAAATAAAATTTTCTGTCTCCAATTGATGAAAACCCTTGAATAAATATTTTGCCCGGGCTGTATTTCAGAAAGTATTTCAGTAAGGTATAGGATGTTCATATTTGGAAGGGTTATTGGTTTGGAGTTGTACACAATGTCATTGTGTGACCTTAGTTTGACCTTGAGTCTATCAGAATGTTTTCTATAGCAATTATTATATTTAAGACATATTTCTCTGACCCAAACACATATGGATTGCTGCAACTAATTACTGAGTCTGAGCAACTGAGTACAGAACCTTGACCTACTGTATGTACGAGTCTCCTCTGCCCACAAGACTAGTAGTGGTGGACCAATTCACACCCATGTGCCAATTCACGCCCACCCTTTATTTTCTAAAAGATTTACCATTTTTCACAGAAAAGATGTTTTCCACATCATAAATAGTTATCAAATTGATCATATACATTGGTAATTAATTGTGTAACTGTGACGGTTTTAGAAATATTTAGGGGTGGGCATGAATTGGTGCACCACCGCTACCTGTCGTGATATAACCTGTACAGTGTTGAAAGCAATGTAAAACTCCTAATATATATCCAAAAGAGAATGAGAAAATAATATAGTGTTCTTATTTAAAATAGAATTATGTTTTCTTTATTTATGATGCTTTATTAACAATTAATGATAATTCTTATAGCCCAAATAAATAAATTTGAAAGGTTTAATTACTTAAATGAAGCTTTTATAAGTTACAAGCTTACCATGTGGGACTGATTGCTGTTCTCGGATGGCCACAGGCCCGGCCAACGTCTAAGAAAAATAGACATTTATAGTTGGCCATAGCCTCAGGTTGTTGTCTCACGGTACACTCTGAGATTCGTCTCCTTTTTCTCGTTGCAATGTTAAACCATACCCCCTCAGCTGTAATTACAGCGGGGAGGCAGGGTGGGACTCTTCTCAGTCTTACATGGTAAGCTTGTAGCTTATAAAACCTACATTTAAGTAATTAAAATTTTCAGTTTTATTGCGCTACTATAGCTTACCATGTGAGACTGATTGCTGAATCCAACCGCTCGGTGGAGGGATTACAGCTGAGACTGGAAGATATGTCAATTTTTCTTAGATTTTGAAGTAATAGATTAGAAAGAATGTTTAGAAATACCAGTCTGAGTTCCGTTTATAGTGCCCCAATCCTGAAGACCGGGTCTGTAAAGAGCCAAGAACCTGAATAGAATGGATGACAGTACTACAACTGTCAAGATGTTTTGATTGTAGGAGAGAAGTGCAGCCGTGCTCACTTAAGAAGTGTAAGGGCCCTTAGGGACCATCCATGAGTGAAAGACCAGCCCAATGGTTGGAATTCTCATAAGTTTTTGCCACCGAACATGAGATTAATGACAACCTTGATAAGTCCTTAATACATATTATACTTGATAAACTAAAAATAAAAAAATGACCTTACCCGTAACATCTTGAGAGGTAAACCTATACCTAGACCCTGGGATTACACTCCTGAAGACTTGGCTGTAGCGGACGTGCCCCTCCCCCTTCTTTTCTTTCCGAGGATGACTGGTCTGAGGGGAAGGGTCTAGGACTTGTGCTGCCACCACTGGTCGCAGATACATATTGTTGTCATTGTCTGACCAAGTAAGGTCTTTTAGGTAAAAATTTGTAAATGTGTTGTGAGCTTTCCAGTGACAGGCTTGCATGATTTGGTCCACCGATACCCCACCGTAAAAGGCCTTAGAGGACACGAACGCCATAATGTCATGCGCTTTAACTTGGACCAAGTCCAAGGCTTGTTGGTCTGCTTGTTTATAACAAAGTAGAATGGTTTGTTTCGACCAAGAAGAAAGAGTAGCGGGCCTGATGTCTGAGGTGTGTCCTTTCTTGAAGGAGATGAAAAGGAGGGATCGAGACCCTCTCAGGTCTTTGGTTCGATCCAAATATTACCTCAGGGCCCGCACTGGACACAAGGTCCTGTCTTCTTTGAATTATCTATCTACAATGGTAGCTAGAGCAGGTATAGTCACCGGAGACACACTTTGTGAACCTTCTCTTTCTAGTTGGTTTTGGCTATAAAATCAGCAGAAGGGAACAAGGCAACCTCTTCCCATTGGCCTAGATTAGATACTTTGTTTACAACCCAGGCATGGATTTCGCTACGGCACTTGCCGGAGGCAAGAAAGCAATTTTGAGAGTAAGATGTTTAAGGTCTGTGTCTTTCATAGGCTCAAAGGGTGCTTTTGTGAGCTCATTGAGAACAACAGAAAGGTTCCATTTTGGAAGATTCCTGTAACTTTTGGGACGATCCCTGTGAAAACTGGAGAGTAACCTGTGAAGGTCTGAACTTTGTGCAATATGGTGGCCCGCTGGGCTCAAAGTGTCAACAATGGCCGTCCGGTAACCATCGATGGTCGAGGGGCACCTGTTTAGATCTTGGTACAGGTACATGAAAAAATCTGAGATTTGTTTCACAGATGGAGTGGAGAAATCCACCGAATTTTCTCTGCACCATTTTTCAAATAGGGCCGGCCCACTTTGACTTGTAGATGGTCCTTGTTGATGAACTCTGAGGGGCAGCAATTCTCTCCACCACCTCCACAGAGAAGCCTAGTTCTTGGAGCTATCCACTCCTAGACACCAGTTGTGGAGGTTGAGATGTTGTGGATTGCTGTGGAACACATAATTGTGGGACTGCTTGAGAAGAGTTGTTGACACCGGGAGTTGCAGTGGGATCTCTGTTGAGAGCTGCACTAGGTCCCACAACCAGGGCATCCCTGACCAGTCTGCGGCTATTATGATGATCAGGCAATGGCATTGCCTGATTTTTTGGATCACCCTGTGAAGGAGAAGGGTAAGCATAAGCAGTGAGACCTGTCCAGTTTATGTTCAGAGCATCTATGTCCCAAGCATTGGGGTCTGGGACACGAGACACGTACAGTGGAAGTTTGTGTTTCAGATGAGTGGCAAATAGATCTACATGAGGTGTGAACCACTTGACAGACCTGTTTGAACACATGTGGATGCAGGGACCATTCTGTTGACTGAACTTGGTTCGACCTGGACAGAAGGTCAGCCATCACATTCAGACACCCTGGAATGTGTCTGGCTTTCAATGTTATGTGATAACGATGGCACCATGTCATGATCTTCCACAGGAGCATGCACATCTCCGCTGAGTGAGTTCCTCCTTGTTTGTTTATGTAGGCTACCAATGTTGAGTTGTCCGTTGCAACTAGCTCTGTTTGGTTCTGACACTGGTCCTTGAAGCTTTGAAGGGCCAGGGAGACTGCCTTCAACTCTAGAACATTTATGTGTAGCCTTTTTTTTCCCCCCGTCAGACCACAGACCCTTGGTTTACATGAGCGCCCCAACCTTCATTCGAGGCGTCTGTAAAGAGTTGGATGCTGTGGTCTTGGGATGAAGGTCTGCACCTCTCATCACGTTTGTGGGGTTCTGCTACCAGTCTAGGTGTGCAGAAAATGTTTCTGTCCAAGGAAGGAGGCTGTCCAGCTACTGAGGATATCTGCAGTGCTCCTTGAGGTGAAACTGAAAGGGCCTCATGTGAAGGAGTCCCTCCAGAACCATTTTCTCCGTTGAGGCAAGCAACCCAATTAGTGACATCAAACATCTTGCAGTCAAAACATGTTTTGACTTGAGACGTAGGATCAAATCCTGAAGTTGGAGCCATCTCTCTTGAATGGGTTTTACAAGGGCCGAATCTAGATGGATTCGTAGTCCACGAACAAAAACACATTTTTTTTTAGTTTTTTTTTTTAGATTTATTATCCACCCCAAGGACTGGGTTAGGTATTTCCTTGAGTTGGGTGGATGGGGATGTGAAGGTAATCATCCAATAAGTCTATCAACGATACCCATTGCCCTGGAATCAGGGAGGTCCTGATGGACTCCATTTGAACTTTTCTATGTATAGAAAAGTGATGCGCCTGCTTAAGTCTATTACTGGCCTCAACCTTGGTGAGGCTTAGGGACTAGAAACAGTTGACTGTAAAACCCGAGAGCTTTTACATTTTCCACCCTTTCTATTGCGTTCTTTGACAGAAGAGATTGGATACAAGAGGCCAGGGCTTGATCTTTTGGAGGGCCTTGTATTCTGACTGAATCAGAGAGAATCTGACCAAACTTAGTTTTGAAAAGAATGACAGGATGTAGCCATTGGTGAAAATGTTTAACACATTGGATGAACAGTTGTTTGTTTGCCAGTCTCTTCTGAAAGAACGGAGGCGACTTCCTACTGGTGGACTGAGGGAGGCTTTGGAGGAGTCATTGGGGGGAGGGGGGTTTTCATGCCCTCGTTCCCTGGAGTGGGGTCGAAAACGACCTTTGGAGCCTCTGCTATTCGATTTCCCCCTACCTGGGGAAAACAATGGATACTACTTGGAATGGAATGACCCCCATTGGGGTGTTTCCTGTAGGAGCCTCTAGATTGTGGGGAATTTGAAAGGGCTGATTTGATAGGGCCTAAACCCTAAGTGTTATTATAGGTGCCTGATGAGGAACTCCTGGCCCTCCTAAACTAGTTGAGAATGGGGAACTTTAATTTCTTAAGATCCGGTATCTCACCTGAATTCCCCATACCCCTTCTGACTACTTATATGCACCATGAAATTTAGTTTAACCTGTCTGGTAGTAGACTTGCTACTGTCTTAACAGATATCCATAACAAGGTTGCATTCAGAAAAACCTAGTGAACAGCAGCCTGAAGCTCAACTCTTGATGACCAGAAGGGGGCGGCGGGGGGCTTACCCAAAGAGGCCCCTAGGGAGATACAGATTTGAAAACTTGTAATTTGTTTTCAAAACAAGGTTGTCCCAAATGTACCCCCTAGCAAAAACCAGGGGTTTAATACATTATTTTCAGGGAAATTAGCAGCCTAAAAGTCCTGTTAAAATTTAACAAAGCATCTTTAGTTGAGGACCGAATGGGATTATGGCTGAAGGGCCCCTTTCCCTAAGTTCCTGTTGGCCTGTTAAATCATTCAGAGTCCAGACTGTGGAGGACCTAGGCATAAATTCCCTGGGGTCAGGAAGATTCCAAAAGGGCCTAAGTTTCAATGTCCTCGGAATATGGTTAGGGTTAAGTCAGGCAACCTACTTCCCTATAAAATACAGTCTGGGCTGAATGAAGGACCTTGTTTAGAAGAAGCCCTCTTGGGGTTAAGGACTTTGGACTTGCACCGAAGCCTCCAATAAGTGATATTTACTACCAGGCTTGTGTACTATTAGTCCAAGTGTGTGTTAGGATTGTTCAGAGTTCTGATCTGGAACCATCATCCGAACATCAGATTTAATATCCGATCATCCGAGCATCGGAATGTAGTTGTAAACATCCGATCATCTGAGCATAGGATGGTAGCTGCAGACATCTGATCATCGGATGTTAGATCTGAGCATCGGATCTAGATGTAATGAAAATCCGAGCATCAAACCATACTTAGATGGATAGAACTTGGGAATAATGTATCCGATTCTCGGATGGTTAAAAAACTCGGATGAACTAAGTTTGTATCTGGCTTCAGATTCAAGCAGGGATCTGATCCACCCAGGCTTAGAAAGAAGTTGGATATTATAATTTCCATGTAAGCTTTCCTTTAACAGTTCTTTGAAGAGAGCAACACAACTGGATTTATTTAAATCAAGAGTGACACAAGGTCATCTGCCCCACCCGCCTCAATGCAGGTAGGGCTAGTTGTGAGATAAAGAAAGCAATAATTACACAGAATTTTTATTAAATAACATAGAACCTAAAATGCAAAATATATTATATTTCTTATATTATAAAATTGGATGACTTAAAATAATGCCAAACCAAGGTTACCTTAGTTTGAAAAACACATACTGTCTAGACGATTTGAGCAAGGATTCTATTCCTGTTTTATTTAAGTACTAACATTTTAAATGGTCAATAATACAGGAAAGAAGGGGTAAAATATTTTATTTCATTTTATTTAACAGGTAAACATACTGTATAACAAACTACATACACGCGTCTTTCAGCACATGCTGTCTGGATATGACGTCATCACAGGGGTTTCCCCAAGGATTCCCCAAGTTAGATTCGTGCTTTATATCATATCTTAACCCTTAAAATTGACAAATACTGGGAACGGGGATAAACCATTAACAAATTTATCTTATTTGAGTTCAACAGGCATATATCCCTGTATATAAACTACATGGACGAGTCGTGCATTAGCTTGCAAGCAATAGCCGTCTAGACAAAGACGGAAGTTGTTTCCGACTATTTAATTCAAAGAGTCGTTTTGTGCTTAATTATATATTTTAAACCCTTAAAATGATCAAGGAATGAAGCAGGTAGGGGTTACATATTTATTTCTACAGGCATATATATATATATTTATAAGTATATATATATCCTGAAAAACAGCCACATACACAAGTTGATGTTTCTTTACAATGTGAACCTGGAAGTGGACTTCAGTTGTAAAATATGCTAAAAATACTTGTGTGATCTATGAACAGTCACCAAATTATGATTCTATGTATTAAAATAAGGAAACTGATGCAGTTTCAATATCCAACGACAAGTATATCCTTGTAAAATTGAGATCTTTTCCTTCCAAAATAAAAGCATGTTATAATCATGCGGCCAACGAGAAAAAGGAGACGAATCTCAGAGTGTACCGCGAGACGGCAACCTGAGGCTACGGCCAACTATAAATGTTTATTTTTCTTACACGTTGGCCGGGCCTGCGGCTATCCGAGAACAGCAATCAGTCCCACATGGTAAACTATTGTAGCACAATAAAAGAATAAATATTAACTCCATCAAGGAGGTATTTTCATAAAAAATTGGTCTGTTTGTTCATTTACTTGTTTGTTAGCAGGATTATGAAAATAGTACTGGTTGCATCTTCCTAAAAATAGCATTGGAGATGCCCGTACCCCACAGCCTGGGGAAATACCATGAGATATAGAACCTAACCAATGTCCCTACCAAGTGTCAACGTTCTTCATCTTACGGAATCCAAGAAATAGCCTGGACAAGATTTTAAACTGATGGAAACTATCACAAGGTCAAAGCTCAAATCAAGACTGCAGCATGACCTGTCACACAAACAACCTCTAAGCAATGTCCCTAACACGCATCAACTTCCTACACTTAATAGTTTGAGGGATTTTGCCTTACGGTTTCTGAGATACAGCCAGGACTAACTTTTTCCTGCTGCCTGCCCAACTGGACGCCCGCCCGGCCATCCGGACACCATGGGTGAAAACAATAACCCGACAGCCCTTAGGGGCTGTGGGGTAAAAAATAATGAGAATATTGGTCCTGGTCTATATTATATCCCATTAAATTTCCAGTGATCTGGCTCATCATCTGGATACAAAAAATAATCTGGATTTTCTCATTTACTTATTACATACACAGGTAGGCACTCTGTGAGTTATATGTACTTTTACCTAGTTGTACTATTTCCATTGACAGCCATACTTTAAAGAATCAAACAATAAACTCTACAGCTTTATAATTTTAAGTTTACCAATTAATAATTTAATCTCGCTTGTTTTGTACTTATACTTTGTCTTTGCATACATTTTCTCTCTCTTAAGTATTATTTGTCCTGGACCCTCATATAACAGGATGAACAGAAAAATTAAAATATAGTTATGAAACACCCCATACATACATTTGTATTTACATTTTTATTACAAAATAGGCTCACAATGTGATCACTGTCCATGGGTTTCCATTCCATATATAGTGAACCTAATACAGCTGGGGAGTTCAGTCAAATGTAACAGTTTCCCAAAATAGACCCATAAACTGATTCATGGGTTTTCATCAATTAGAGACAAACAAATTAATATTTTTAATATTAGCATAAATACTAGTGGGGAAATATTTGGTAAGGTCATTAAGGGATAACACACCTATTAACATTAAACAATACTAAATATTCTTCATATTATTGAGGTTCAAAGTAAAATATTGACAAAAAAATAGCATCAGAGATGCCCGTACCCCACAGCCTACGGAAATATTTTCAACACCATGAGATATAGAAGTACTGTACCAGTACAAAGTTCAGGATACTTTCAGAGCACTGTCAGTTATATAAAGTTCCAAACAATGTTTAAATGGAGAAAATAATGTTTAAAAGAAAGATAATGAATGTAAAGATGAAGTATTAAAACAAGATAATTCAATAACAAGATGACAGCATTAATCAGTAAACTAAAATTCAACACTCTTTATCTACATCTACATGGCCGAATTATGGTTTAGATGTTTTGAATATTACCATGCATACAGAAGTGGTAATACATTTAATGAATGCTTAGATGCTGTGTTGGAGCAAAATCTGTGGCTCACTTGATGAAATTCTATCTCTTACAATGGGAAGTTATGAAAGTAAAATTCTTAATAAATTCTAATATGAATTAACAGTGCTTAATCTGCATCAAAAGACAGACCCAAAGGTGCAACAAGATTTTAAAGGTCAAGGTCACTACGACAATGTCTAAGGTCAAATTAAGGTCACATCATGATAATACACACCTATAGCCGATAACCAATGTCCCTACCAAGTATCAACTTCCTACACCTTACGGTTTCCGAGATATAGCCCGGACAACATTTTATAGGTCAAGGTCACTACAACAAGGTCAAATCAAGGTCACACCATGACGTTGCACACCTACACCCCCTAATCAATATCCCTACCAAGTATCAACTTCCTACACCTTACAGTTTTTGAGATATAGCCTGGACAACATTTTATAGGTCAAGGTCACTACAGCAAGGTCAAAGGTCAAATCAAAGTCCGACCATGACGTTGCACAACTACACCCCCTAACCAATATCCCTACCAAGTATCAACTTCCTACACCTTACGGTTTCTGAGATATAGCCCGGACAAGATTTTATAGGTCAAGGTCACTACGGCAAGGTCAAAGGTCAAATCAAGGTCACACCACGACGTTGCACACCTACACCCCCTAACCAATGTCCCTACCAAGTATCAACTTCCTACACCTTACGGTTTCTGAGATACAGCCCGGACAAAATTTTATAGTTCAAGGTCACTACGGCAAGGTCAAAGGTCAAATCAAGGTCACACCATGACGTTGCACACCTACACCCCCTAACCAATATCCCTACCAAGTATCAACTTCCTACACCTTATGGTTTCCGAGATATAGCCCGGACAAGATTTTATAGGTCAAGGTCACTACGGCAAGGTCAAAGGTCAAATCAAGGTCACAACACGACGTTGCACACCTGCACCCCCTAACCAATATCCCTACCAAGTATCAACTTCCCACACCTTATGGTTTCCGAGATATAGCCCGGACAAGATTTTATAGGTCAAGGTCACCATGGCAAGGTCAAAGGTCAAATCAAGGTCAGACCATGACGTTGCACAACTACACCCCCTAACCAATGTCCCTACCAAGTATCAACTTCCTACACCTTATGGTTTCTGAGATATAGCCCGGACAAGATTTTCAAACTCAAGATCACTAAGGCAAGGTCAAAGGTCAAATCAAGGTCACACCATGACGTTGCACACCTACACCCCCTAACCAATGTCCCTACCAAGTATCAACTTCCTACACCTTACGGTTTCTGAGATACAGCCCGGACAATCTTTTTCCCGCCGCCCGCCCGCCAGGACGCCCGCCCGCCCATCCGGACACCATGGGTGAAAACAATACCCCGACAGCCCTTAAGGGCTGTGGGGTAAAAATTAGACCCACAAACTGATTCACGCTTCTACTTTATTTTACCTGGAGTTTTTGCCATCTGTCTTGAGTGGGTTTCATGAGGGCTGAATCTAGATGGTGTTCATAGCCCACAAAGGAGAACACTTAGGTCGGTGTCAACTATGACTTTTCCCCCATTAATGATCCATCCCAAGGACTTTGTTAGCTTTACAATGGTCTTTGTATTGAGAAAGCCCCCTCTGAGATGAACCAGTCATCTAGTTACTGGTTAGCCTGATTCCCATGGAGAGGGCCATAAGCTTCACTTTTGTGACTATCATTGTGAAGACTTGGATAGATGGGCATGTGGAGATAGGCATTTGAAAGGTCTATTGAGAACAGCCATTCTCCTTGAGTCAGAGAGACCTGATGGACTCTGGAGATCCACTTTGAAGTTCTCCACCTTCAAGGTGTTTAGCCTGCTTAGGTCTATGGCCTCCATTTTTGGTGGGGTTTTGGAACAAGAAACAGGAGACTGTAAAACCCAAGACCTTACTTTTTTCTACTTTTTTATTGTGTCAGGAGAGATATGATACAAGAGGCCAAGGCTACATCCTTCTGATGGTCTTTGTAACCTGAGAGAATCAGAGGTTGCCTAGCTAGAAATAGTCTGTTGATGAATGGAAGAACGTAACCATTTTCTTCTAGCCATTCTCTCCTGAAAGAACTGAATTGACCTCCTACTAGAGGACTAGCTGAAGTTTGATAGTCATTGGTTAGAGGGATGTTGCCACACCCTCGGCCCCTGCAGTGTGGTCTAAACTGACCCTTGTTGCCTCTATTATTTGAACTCCCCATTTCAGAATGATTGGTTGTTACTTTGGGTTGAATGTTCGCCATAGGGACACTTTTTGTAACTGCCTTTTTGTTATCGTGGGAGACAGGAAAAGGCTTGTTTTGGTAGTGTCTGAAACCCTGAGACTGTTTAGGAATGTCTCGTTAAAACAGAAGCCCTTCCACTTCCTTCATTAAATGTGAATGGAATAATGGATTGGGTGAGAAGGAAAAGTTCCTGAGTTCCTGACATCTAGTCTCCCCAAAGTCAGGTTGGAGATAGGTCATTTGGAGTCCCTTCTAATGAGACCTGGATTTCCCATTAAGTAAAGGTCACTTTGGAGCATATAGGATAAGGCTTTACTCTGACAAGCTAAGGCCCTCTGTTGGATGTGGTCCTCTTATCCAGGATCTCCATATAGTCACATGTTTTGTCATAGGCATTTCTCATGGCCCCTTTGGGGTCAGCCCCTTCTTGAATTTGGCTCTTGCCCGGCTTGACAGTAGCTTTAATACTGTCCTTGAAGGTTTTCCATAATAAGGTTCAATTCTGAAATAACTTGATTGAAGGTAGTTGAAAAGTTGAGGATACAGATATTTTGTCTAGCTTGGTGTTCAAATTCTATCTGTAGGGGAAGTTTTTCCCCACTGAGCTGCTGAGGGTCTAGGGGAGATCTAGATGTTAGCCAAGTTTCTATTTAAGTCCTGCATCTTCTCTTCAAAATAGGGATCTACCATCTTGTACCACTTTACTGTAGTTCGGGGGTGTTGGCAGTCTTGTAATCTAGTTCAAACTTCTCTAGGGCCTCTCTTAGGGAGGGATTGGCAGGGATAAAAATAGAAAGCTCTTTGGGTCCACGTTTTTGTTTCTGAGGAACTGCATCCAGGCCTATGACCACAGCTGAGTTCACTGGCATGCCATTTCTGGCCTCAGGGATATTAAGAACTTGTCTAAACATTTCTGTCTTCAGTGTATTGGGAGGGAAAGTCAGATATATCTACTTCCTTAGATATAACAGGGTCAGGGCTAAAATTGCCTTTTATTTGCAAATTTCTGCTTTTGAGGGACATTCGGATTTGGGAATAGTTAAGTAGATGTTGGGAGCAAATAAACTCAAGCTGAGGTTCAGCTAGCTGCAAGGGTTGACAACCTCGACCTACATTTCCTCACTCGGATGGCCGAGGTTAAGAGGCCTCAAGCCAAGGCTCAACAATTTTCTTTCGCGCTTCTTGAGATCACTTTTTTTGTGTTTTTTTTTCTGTCTCCAGACTTTCAAGAGAATTGGTGTAGTGACACGAGTACCCAAATTTAAAGGTCACACCATGATGCATACCTAGACCCTTAACCAATGTCCCTACCAAGTGCCAACCTTCAACACCTTTCGGAAATCAAGAAATAGCTCAGACAAGATTTTAAAAATCATGGTCACTACGACAAGGTCAAAGGTCGAATCAAGATCATGATATTGCACAGCTACAACTTCCAACCAATGTCCCTACTGTGATAGAATAACAAGAAGTAGGCGTGTGTAGGTAGTTTGGTTGTTTATAGCAGAGATATATTACACTTACTGACCTAGTTTCATATCCTGATGAATGTGTTGTTTATAAGGAAGTGTGTCAAATTGTGAAATAGGTGAGTTGCAGTTTTAACAAAAACAGGATTCTTTCCAGGAAATGTTTATCATGAGTAATTAATGTAAGTATAAGTTTTAGGATGTTAATTTCTTAGAAAACATGTATGTTGTAATGGTAAGGTTCCTGATCACTCCTCTATATAAGCTGGACATATCACAGTTGCAGATTAGCATTGTTGGGACAGGAGTTCCATACCCCAGATGATATTGTATTGACGACTGAAAGCTTTGAAAGATTGTTAAAACAGTCAAAAGACACTTAACTGAAGAACCAGTCTGGTAAAAATAACACTATCCAGCAGATTAACTGGGAGTGAAGTCCACCATTGCAAAGAAGTCGAGCACAGCAATAAAGGGAAAGACTCGTGGAAGACCTCAGAGGCGAAAAATCATAGTATAGAGGAGATTCTAATGTCAGTGACAGTTGCGCACATTGTTCTCAAAACTACATCAACCAGAGGCAGTCAACTATTCAGTGCTGTTCGTTACAACTGATTCAAGACCAGGTGACTACAAACTTTGATGTAATCAGGCTATAACTTCTATTTTGAACATTGATCCAGCCATATGGACAATAATCTGTGAGTGATCAGTAAGAAACTATTTAAGTAATCTTGTAATAATATTTAAAGTTTTTAAGTCATTAACAGGTGCATAAGTTTGAGTTATTATTGTTTTAAATGTGTATTCTGATTTGGTTGGTTTAACACTGATTTGTACATATTGTAAATAAATTATTTAGTTCAAACAAATTCTTTCCCTCCTGTTGTGTGATTTTCTCTGGCTAATGCACTAGTTAGTTGGGGGTCTGACCGTGACACTACCAAGTATCAACTTTCTACACTTTACGGTTTCAGAGATATAGCCCAGACAAAATTTTAAAAGTCAAGGTCGGTATGGCAAGATCAAAGGTCAAATCAAGGTCACACCATGACAATGCACACCCACAACCCCAAACCAATGTCCCTACTAAGTATCAACTTCCTACATCTTAAGGTTGCTGAGATATAGCCCAGACAAGATATTATGGGTCAAGGTCACTACAGAAAAGTCAAGGTCAAATCACGGTCACACCATGACGTTGCACACCTACAACCCCCAACCAATGTCCCTACCAAGTAACAACTTCCTACACCTTATGGTTTCTGAAATATAGCCTGGATAAGATTTTGAAAGTGAAAGTCACTGCAGCAAGTTCAAAGGTCAAATCAGGGTCACACTGACGTTGCACACATACAACCCCCAACCAATGTCGCTACACAGTACCAACTTACTACACCTTACGGTTTCCGAGATATAGACCGAATAAGATTTTAAAGGTCAAGGCAAGGTCACCACCGCAGGGGAAAACTAGACCTATCGCATCGGAGAACCGATGCAAATTGTATCCACCAGAAAGAAAACTCACCAAAGCCATTCTAACATTGCTTAACCTTGAAGGAGAAGCCCAAGGTGAAATCTGACCATATCAAAAGATTCTTAGCCCATGATTTCCTATAGGTTGGTGTGACACTGCAAACCTCTAGGAATACGAATAAGCAAGATATAAACACTGTTAATTTTGGCAATCCTCATTTGACCTTGAAAGAGGGGCCAAAGGTCAAATCCGATCACACCAAAAGATTCCCAGCCCATGATTTCCTAGATTTTGGTTTACCATTCCAAACCTCTAGGACCAATAATAAGCGAGTTATAAGCACTTTTAATTTTGGCTATCCACGTTTGACCTTGCAGGAGGGGTCCAAGGTCAAATCCGACCACACCAAAAGATTCTCAGCCCATGATTTCCTATAGGTTGGTTTACCATCCTAAACCTCTACGACCAATAATAAGCAAGTTATAAGCACTTTTAAGTTTGGCTATCCTCGTTTGACCTTGAAGGAGGGGTCTAAGGTCAAATCCGACCACACCAAAAGATTCCCAGCCCATGATTTCCTATAGGTTGGTTTCCCATCCTAAACCTCTAGGACCGATAATAAGCGAGTTATAAGCACTTTTAAGTTTGGCTATGCTCATTTGACCTTGAAGGAGGGGTCCAAGGTCAAATCCGACCACACCAAAAGATTCCCAGCCCATGATTTCCTATAGGTTGGTTTACCATCCCAAACCTCTAGGACCAATAATAAGCAAGTTATAAGCACTTAAGTTTGGCTATCCTCGTTTGACCTTGAAGGAGGGGTCCAAGGTCAAATCTGACCACACCAAAAGATTCCCAGCCCATGATTTCCTATAGGTTGGTTTACCATCCCAAACCTCTAGGACCAATAATAAGCAAGTTATAAGCACTTTTAGGTTTGGCTATCCTCGTTTGACCTTGAAGGAGGGGTCCAAGGTCAAATCCGACCACACCAAAAGATTCCCAGCCCATGATTTCCTATAGGTTGGTTTACCATCCCAAACCTCTAGGACCAATATTAAGCGAGTTATAAGCACTTTTAAGTTTGGCTATCCTCATTTGACCTTGAAGGAGGTGTCCAGGGTCAAATCCGACCACACCAAAAGATTCCCAGCCCATGATTATCTCCCGCCTGCGGCCGAAGGCCAAGGTTGGGAGATTATAAAACGCCTTCCGTACGTCCATCCGTCCGTTCGTCACGTTTTTGCATAAACCTTAATATCTCATTCATTTATAAAGATATCTCCACCAAATTTCCAGGGAATGTTTATGGCTATGAAAACCTGTCTCTGCAACATTTTAGCCACATTTTGAAAAACAAAATGGCCGCCATAGCCAACTGTTTGAAAATCATAAAGGTGCTCTAAATCTTGAAATATTCCAGCTAGCTTCATCAAATTTGCACAAAAGCTATATGGCTAAAAAAGCTAGCCTGATAGTAATTTTGGCACTGGTTCAAAAAACAAAATGGCCGCCATATCACATGTTTAAAGTTCGGCACGTTTTTGCATAAACCTTAATATCTCATTCATTTATAAAGATAATGAAGATATCTTAAAGATATCTTCACCAAATTTGCAGGGGATGTTTATGGCTATGAAAACCTGTCTCTGCAAAATTTGAGTCTCATTTTGAAAAACAAAATGGTCGCCATAGCTAATTGTTTGAAAATCATAAAGGTGCTCTAAATCTTGAAATATTCCAGCTAGCTTCATCAAATTTGCACAAAAACTATAAGGGCTATGAAAACTTGTCTCTGCAAAATTTTAGCCACATTTTGAAAAACAAAATGGCCGCCATAGCTAATTCTTTGAAAATTACAAAGGTGCTCTAAATCTTAAAATATTCCAGCTAGCTTGATCAAATTTGCACAAAAGCTATATGGCTAGAAAAGCTACCCTGATAGTAGTTTTGCCACTAGTTCAAAAAACAAAATGGCTGCCATATCACATGTTTAAAGTTTGTCATGTTTTTGCATAAACCTTAATATTTCATTCATTTATAAAGAAATCTTCACCTGATTTGCAGGGGATCTTTATGGCTATGAAAACCTGTCTCTGCAATATTTTAGCCTCATTTTGAAAAACAAAATGGCCGCCATAGCTAATTGTTTGAAAATCATAAAGGTCCTCTAAATCTTGAAATATTCCAGCTAGCTTCTTCAAATTTGCACAAAAGCTATATGGCTAGAAAAGCTAGCCTGATAGTAATTTTGGCCTAGTTCAAAAAACAAAATGTCCACCATATCACATGTTTAATGACAGGTTATCCTATTAAAAAGGCCATATATCTGCCCAAATATTGCTCCAAGAGGTTTGGAATATGAAAACAACTTGTAGGAAGACATGGACAGGGAATCTTTTGCAGGTGTTGAATTTGACCTTTGACCCCTGCTTCAAGGTTAAATGAGGTCGTCACACTAAAACATCCTTATTTCTCCCTTATTATTGGTGCTATGGCTTCAGAATATAAAGACAGGCCATCAAAATTCCTGCCCTTCAAATGTTTTCCCTCAGAAAAATTTTGCCTTATTTTGAAAAATAAAATGCCCGCCATAGCCAATTATTTAAAAATCATTAAGATGCTCTAAAACTTGAAATATTGCAACTAGCTTCATCAAATATGCGCAAAATACATATGGCTAGGAAAGTTAGCCTGATAGTAATTTAGCCTAGTTTCAAAAACAAAATGGCCGTCATATCACATGTTAGATGGGATTATCCTATTAAAAGGCCTTATATCTCCCTTATCATTGCTACTAGGGGTTCCAAATGTGAAAACAACTTATACCAAGTCAAGGCCTGACACTATTTTGAAATTGCTGACTTTTACCTTTGACCCCCTTCTTCAATGTCAAGTGGGGTCATCTTACTTCAGAGGCCTTAAACCTCCTTTAGTTCTCCATTTTTACTGATTCTGAGGCGGGAGATAACTGCTGTGGCAGTGGCCTTGTTTCCTATAGGTTGGTTTACCATCCCAAACCTCTAGGACCAATAATAAGCGAGTTATAAGCACTTTTAAGTTTGGCTATCCTCGTTTGACCTTGAAGGAGGGGTCCAAGGTCAAATGTGACCACACCAAAAGATTCCCAGGCCATGATTTCCTATAGGTTGGTTTACCATCCCAAACCTCTAGGACCAATAATAAGCAAGTTATAAGCACTTTTAAGTTTGGGTATCCTCGTTTGACCTTGAAGGAGGGGTCCAAGGTCAAATCCGACCACATCAAAAGATTCCCAGCCCATGATTTCCTATAGGTTGGTTTACCATCCCAAACCTCTAGGACCAATATTAAGCGAGTTATAAGCACTTTTAAGTTTGGCTATCCTCATTTGACCTTGAAGGAGGGGTCCAAGGTCAAATGTGACCACACCAAAAGATTCCCAGGCCATGATTTCCTATAGGTTGGTTTACCATCCCAAACCTCTAGGACCAATAATAAGGGAGATATAAGGACTTTTCATGACTGCAAAGAAATGCCTGTGGCGGCCATCTTGTTTTTCAAAATGAGGCCAAAAATATTCCCAGTCAAGATTTTGTAATGAGGAACATATCCTGGGGATTTGAGATCTCTACCTATAATACCCTTTGCTCTAGAGGGCCACCAAAAGTCCTTGTTTAAAGTCGAAAAACGCCCGTGGCGGCCATCTTGTTTTTCAAAATGAGGCCAAAAATATTCCCAGGCAAGATTTTATGGTTATGAATATATCCTGCAAATTTGAGAAGGCTAGCTATAATATTTTTTTAGTTAGAGCGGTAATGGTGAAATCTCTCTACACACTGCAGCGGCGGCGTAACGGAGTCAAATCCATAGTATCCACCGGATGCTATCCGGTGGATACAATCAAGGTCAGACCATGATGTTGCACACATTCACTCCCTAACCAATGTCCCTATCAAGTATCAACTTGCTACACCTTACGGTTTCCAAGATATATCCCGGACAACATTTTCAAACTCAAGGTTGCTACGACAAGGTCAAATCAAAGTCACACCATGACGTTGCGCACCTACACCTCCAAACCAATGTCCCTACCAATTATCAATTTCCTACACCTTACAGTTTCTGAGATACAGCCCAGATAAACTTTTTCCTACCACCCACCCTCCCATCTGGATACCATGGGTGAAAACGATACCCCGACAGTCCTTAAAGGCTATGGGGGAAAAAGGACGACTTTTATTGTTTGGCAATACCAAGGTCATTCTCTACATATTGGGTAGAACAATCACACACTTTCCACAAATATTTTAGGTAATAAAATATGTGATAAATACTAATCTGGTCTGTGAATTGTCATAAAAACAAATAAACAAACTGGTACAGTTTCAGTATTCAACTACATATACGATATATCCACAAAAAAACAATTACACTTTTTTTCTTGCAACAATATGGTGGGCAACAAGAAAGAAGTTATATACTATTACACTGCGTCACCTCCGGGCAGCAGGTGCTGCCACCGAACAGGTGATTCAGTCATTATATACTCATTTTTCTTTAGTTGGACAAGCCGCAAGTGGCCACCCAAGATAGCATTTAGTCCCGTAGCTATTGTAGCACATTATAAAGACTGGAAATGCGCAGTGAATGAATACTCATTGCTGCGCATCATTAATAGCAATAAATGATTTGGTTTAAGTATCGGGCTTCGTCCATTATTCCGCCCAGAAGTTTGTGATTTATTCACCGATACAATATTTTATTGTTACAATACAATGGCCAGTTCTAATGCTACAGGGCATTATATTTGTGCATTTCCATGAGATAATTTCTTGTTCAACCTTATTATTATGAAAAGATATCATTATAAAGATCCACTAATCCGAGAACTCGAGCCATTCAACCTAAAGTAGGTGTATTTTCCAAAAGGAAAAATGTATTCCTGGGCCCGTATTCACAAAAGGTCTTAGCCAGAGCTTAGTGTTAAAGTTGAGACTTTTGTCTCAAGTTTCTGCCCAAAAACTGCTAAGACTTTTGTCTTAGGCTTAGTGGTATTCACAAAGAATTTAAGACCGGTCTTAGGCTTAGCCAAGGGCTCAACTTTAAGACTGGTTGGTAGTGTGCTTAAACTTTTCTCCACTTCAAAATTTGAAATGGCTGTAAATAAAGTATAATTATACAGAACACCTCACTAAAGCAATCTTTGGGAAGTTTATATATGGTAACAAGGTTTTCCATTTCAAAACAGCACTTTTCCTTAGATAAAATGCATTAAATGAAGGATATAATATGTCACCAATAGTATAGTTTGAATAGAAAAGAAAGGTCACATGACACAGAAAACCACTGTGGTTATTTGATAATCTTGGACTTCGCTAAGTCACCCTTTGTGAATATGGTTTTAAGACAAAACTTAGCTGAAACAAAAGTCTCAACTTTAAGACCACATTTAAGCCTAAGACCTGGCTAAGTCTAAGACCCTTTGTGAATACCGGCCCTGGAAGAGAAGTAAATAACAAGAATGGAATAAGAAAAATGGGTTTGTCTGAAGGGTGGCCACAATGTACATAAACTTTGGAATTTATAAATGAGTGATGATTAACTGAAATAAGTTAATAACTACATAAGCCACCAGCTGAATATCTATTTTTTTCTACTTTAAGGCAGCCATAACCTCTTAAATAATATCAGGTTTAGTTCAGTACATATTACAATTTTTGCTTTAAACTTAATATTCAAGTCAGGTTTGGTTAGATAAAAGTTTAAAAAAAATACTAAGTGAGCTGGGAGAATATTATTACTTGAAGGGTGGGGACAACTTCTTAAATATTTAGACTCTATTTGGGTGGGAGTTAATCCCATTTATTTTTTACTTTAAGGAGGCCATCACTTCTTTAATATTTGGAGATGACATTTTGAAATTTCAGCAGTCTGCATTAGCCTTTTTCTCAGAAATAAAAAAAAAAACAAATATAAATTCCACTCCTCTTCCTTCGACACTTGTCATAGCTTGTAATTATGATATTAGATTGGAGTCATAGGGTAAGATTTAACAACCACACAGAAGCATTCATTAGCTCACTGCATGCATTTGTAATCAAAGCTAATAAGGATATTCAGCATAAAAACCTTGTCTAGGGATATGAAGGTTTCAGAAATGACTGACATCTCATGAAATGTTAAATACCTGCAGGACATTTTTTCAGTTAAACCCACACATTAAACACTAATTGCAGTGACTAAAGTAAAAGTATTGTATTGCAGAGTATCTAAGATGATCATGCAAGAGTCAGAATTCAGAGCCAAAAGGATTGAAACAATAAAACTACAACTTCTTCAATGCAGATATTGTCTTTATTTTAGTGCTAATTAACATCTTCATTCTTCAGATAAATATCACATTTAAGAACAACAAACACAAATCCTGACCCCTTTTTGCAACATATCAAACATAATAAATAATTTATGTAACAAATGTACAAGAATGTGCATTTGATTAACTAATTTAGCTTTTTTTCTTGTTTTCACAACTCAAATTACCAAAATGAATTGAAACATACCTTTATTATGGGTTTATACAAATAATTAAACAATACAATTTTGTGTAAATAGAGCAGATATTATAATGTACTCATTGGACTGGCAACAAATTCAAAAATCCGGTTTACAAGTTTTATAAAAAGAAAGGATCATCCTAGTTAAATTTCAAATTGTATTGAAATTAGTAATTTGAAATTGACCCTTACTAAAATCTGTTTTAAGCATCAATCAGCCTACGTGCGTTTCACTACGAAATTATAGAATCACAAAATAAAAATAATTTTTTTTTCAAAAGTGAAGTCACTAAATAAGAACCACTCCAATGGGAGTCCTCCAGTGATAGTTCCTAGATTGTGTGATTACCATATTATCTGATGTGGGTGGCTCCAAAATGGCTTTACATGTACTAAACTTTGATTCATATTGAATCTGCTATCATTATATAACTGATACTCAACCATGTTAGCGATTATTAAAGCTGACTGTGCATAGTTCTATGTATGACATCATAACCATTCTGAAAATATAAAAATCTCTGATAAAATGATATACTCCATTATGTCACTTCATTACTTCCAAAAATACACGGATGATGACCAATTTCATTTGAGCAAATCCAGGAGTTATTTAATGCAACTGTCAAGGCACACACAAAAGAGACGTAAACATACAAAAAAAAGACTAGTATAGCAGATCAAAATGTTCATAAATATTGAACAAAGTACACAAATTGGTATCACAAAAATTGTCTATTACTTTGACGTTGTAAAAAACTACATTTCCTTTGAACATAACACTAACGCTTTATATACACAGAACTACGCAGGAAATACATGTCAATCCATACTGGCTCTAAAATTTGGCAACTGCTGTATACACTTTATATTTTATGTCAATCAAATGTTTACGGATTTGTGACTGTTATCGGGCACATTTATGCCAGAAAACATAGCAATAAGATACTAGGGGTGTGAAATGACAAGAGAAAACTTAGGCTGGGTAACCATATTGGGAGGACCCACATGTGTCCAGGTACTTGGATTGTGTATGTAAACAAACAAGTCAAATATCTGTAAAAATAATAAAAAAAATACATTTAAAAAAATGAATATAAGTGGACACAGCTGGTTGAAAATTTTATTTTGTGTTGTTTCTCCCATGTTAGAGTAAGAAATCTAAAATTCGCCAGGAATCTAAAATTCGCCACCTCTAAAACCTTAGTTAATTTTATGAAGAAAATGATGTTTTGTCTAAAAATTGGTATTTTTCAGTTCAAAAAGCCTTAATTTACTATACAGTCAACAAATCTCACCACAATTAATTTATTTTATTAGTATTTTCACAAGTGGCGAATTTCAGATGTGTGACGAATTTTAGATTTCTTACTCTAATTTTTGTGGAAATAAATAATATTTTAATAGTTCTGGGACTACCTGGCCCACTAGTTTCGAAATAACTTCTCAAGGCAGTCAAGCCATTTTTCTTCCCAAGTAGACATGCACCTTGTCACATCAATATAAGGCCAATGGTAGAATCTCCACCATATCAATAAACTATAGGAGAATTCAATCAAAAAAAAATCAATTAAATAGCTAGATACTCCACATTCAGAATATAATACCATATGTCTAGAAAAAAATGCAAAGCTGCACACCATTTCCATTCCATTCACCATTCCACCTCACATTATTAGTTTCTTCTTTACCTCTACGTTTATAAAAACAGTTCTTGACACGGGGTAGAGAGGAAGAACTGGTCAATGTTTAAAAAAAAAAAATGACATGTGACCTTGCCCATAGAAATGAGTATGAACTGAGGGAAGCTCTTTGAAACTGTAGTCAATCCTAGTATTGGCAAGGCCTGTGTAATTGGAGAGAGGGATATTCTTCTCAGTGACGTACACATGTACCCAACAGGGGTACAGTGAGGATGTTTCCTGTATCCACTTTCAACACCAACTCCCCTTGATAGTGTCCTGCTTTCTGCGGGCTGAACTGAACGGGCACGCGTACATAGTGTCTGCTCCTACAAACACAGGATTACAATAATGTACATGAAATTTTGTCAATATAGTCACAAGACAATGGCTGGTGTATATTTAGCAATAAAAACAAAACGATATCATCATACAGAAGAATCCCTATTATTCTACCTTCTGATATTCAAACATTCAAGTTTATGATCTCATTTATAGTCTCACTAACTTGTAGTTCCCTAAAAACGACTCTTCTATTTTATATGAGTACTCTAGTATTGGAATACCATATCAGCTGTAAGAAAAAGACTATGTAGTTGTTAGTCAAGGCTTTGATCAGTAGACTTCTGTAAGTATCAGCCCCATGAATTTGAGATTGGTAAATTGAGGCAATACAGCAGATCTATTGGTGTTTGAACATGACTGATCCCTAGACTATATTTCTAAAATACAGTAAATATAAGAAATACAAGGTAACTAGAAGTTTACTGTTGAACATGTAGATTCTATACATTACAAATAATAGAATTTTTTCATGTACATATTGAAAGGGAAGAAACATAAGAGTAGTGCCCAGAATGTAGATAAATTGTATAGCATACATTCAGATAAGAGGAAAAATTAATTTACTGATAAATGATATAAAGACCATTTGTACACATAACCTGACATTCCTCAAAGCAACTTTTCATTTGTCAAAAAAGGAAACCTGATAAGATCTTGCAAAACTTAGTTATTTTCTTGATAACATAAATTTCCATTGAAGAAAAAAAAAACAAAACAACTAGTCCTGTCAAAATATAGATTATTCTGTCTGCAGGTTTTTATGCTTGTTGGTTGTGGGAAACCTATTCAGTTAACTTCATATCTTCTTGTCTACATATTTACTATACTAATGTGAAAGTGTGTTTACTGTTTTGCAGGTGTTATCTATATAGATTTTTGCTATTGTTCAGAAGCTTTTGTTCTCAAAGTGTATCATTCATTTTTTTTTTTTTTTTAAAGCTTTGGGCTATAGTTTGGAGAATATTGACTTGTTTTGGTCACAGTCATAGTCTTTCACTTGGTTAGTGACACAAATACAACAACACTAGCAGGTTCTAATATTTGCACTACTTTTTTATGCAATGGCTTCATATCAGGTATCCGAAGCCTTCTGAAGCCGTCAGCAATAACTTAAGTGGTTTTAAATAGGCGATAATTGAGAATTTATGTGATCACAGTAATTTGTTTGTACATTTATCCCTACTGTAAGTAACCATAGCTTTCTTATTTCTGGTTCAATTTTTATATTTTTTTTCACCATCGTGTTCAGAATAATAATAGTAAGACTGCATTATGCCACACTATGGTCATTTATGTTATTTCAACACATTTATTATTATAGTTTACAAGTCAGTTATCATTTACCAAACAATCAGTTGCAAAACTTTATTGACAATAAAATTTGCGTCCATTTTTATTCCACAACATGACCATTTTATGGAAATGTATTGAAATAATATGGAACCACCATCCAACAAAAAATGTATATGTATTGGGAAAGGCTGATAGACTTCAAAGAAAACTAGAAAACTGTTTTTGCTAACAAAAACTAAGCTACGTGAATATTCAAGTTAACTAACTCGTATATTCAAGTTAGTAAAATAAAAAAACTTTGGCAGTTCAGAGCTTCCGTAGTTTTCTATGGTCATAAATTGCGAAAAGTTAATTGAATAAATGCTCAGGCTCAGAATGCATAAAGTATCAATACTTATAATAGGTTGAAAGTTACACCATAAAACTACTTAATTAAAGAGTAACAGTGCTTTATAAATGATATATATCTATTTACATTTTAGAAAAAGGCATAGTAAAATTTGAGCCTTCAGAAAGGCAAGAAGTTTATGACACAATGCTTTGAACACATCTATCCCAATGAGTAAATAAAAGGTCAATGTTCCCACAAACCTATTTATATCCTATGAATAATGCTCATTTCTATTTATATATAATTGCCAGTCTTTGACAAGTCCCCAGAGAATTAGTCTACTGGGCATATGCTGATAAGGAATAAAATCAAGTTAATGTGTGTCTCCCCAACATTCCCCCTCCCCCTGTTGTAGTCTATGCATGAAGAAATGCTCATATAAGGAGTTAAGATGTTATCTTTATCTATGCTCTGTTGAAAGTGTCAGTGATATGTAGACATTATGTATAAATAAGAGCCATAGTAAAGAGGGAATCCAGTAAAGAATGTGTTTGCACTGCTGAGTTATTAGTTTACTGCAGAAGAATGGAAGTCAGAAGAAGTGATAATGAGCTGAAGGTGTACGGAACTTTGCCCTTCAGGTACTTTGCCCTTCAGGTACGTTGCCCTTCGGAACTTTGCCCTTCAGGTACTTTGCCCTTCACTAAATATGAGGGGTAGGAACTTTGCCCTTCACTAATTAAAAATGCCCTTCACATGTAAAAACCTTTACTGGGAGTAATAGCACACTTTAGTACTATACAGTACTATACTGGGAATGAATCACCACAGGAAATGTAAAGCCCTTCACATTCAAAAAAGTTTTATTAGGATTACTTGCATACTACATAAAATCCAGAAATAAAATCCAGAAGTTAATTTGTAAAGTTGTCATACCCTTACTATAAGTGCTTTTTATTATTTTTAATATGTGTAATTAAGCTTAAATGGATCTAATTTGTGGATCAACAAACTGATTCTACATACTACATAAGACACAACTATGTACAAGCCCTTCATATTTTTAAGAACATTTGTTGGGATTAATTGTAGATCTTAATTGCATACTATACAGAGGCCCTTCATATTTTAACAAAGTTTAATTAGGATAAATTGCATACTACATAAATTATTGAATTGAATAATACATAAAACTGGATTATTGATTGTCTAGAATAATAGCCTTCAATTATGTAATCATATGATAAAGTATCTTCTGTGATCATGGACTGAAACAATAGAACTGCCACAACAGTAAGAAACCAGTTATGGGTTTACCAGTCTCTCATTCATTCACCATCCATTTCCCTTTTCACCTCAATAGCCAATTCAACAAAAGGTCTGTCACCCATAGAAATGTATTGTGGGGATTAACTTGGACAACAGTCTTTTTGTTGGGCTTGACATGCATTATACAGTTATATATTATACATACTTGGCTTCCTCAACAAAATAAACACAGTATCTCATTCATTCACCATCCATTTCCCTTTTCACCTCAATAGTAAATTCAACAAAAGGTCTGTCACCCATAGAAATGTATTGTGGGGATAAACTTGGACAACAGTCTTTTTGTGGGGCTTGAAAACAACTCGTTTACACACATGAATGGACAATATTTATAATTTAAATTTTTTTTCATGTGAAGGGCATTTTTAATTAGTGAAGGGCAAAGTACCTACCCCTCAAATTGAGTGAAGGGCAAAGTACCTGAAGGGCAAAGTTCCGAAGGGCAACGTACCTGAAGGGCAAAGTACCTGAAGGGCAAAGTTCCCGGATTCTGAGCTGAAAATGGGAATTTGTAAATGTGTCATTATCAAACTGCTGCACCAAAATAAGTTTGTAAATATTTGGATCCAGTTTTTTTTTTTACAATAAAACAAGCACAATTTGATGCATAACATAATTTTAGATGATGACAACAAAATAGGAATGTATTTTGCCTGCTTTAATAGTATGAATAAGTCGTGAGTGCAATTTCAAAAAGTTACACCCTTTGCACGAAGATATAAAAATAACATAAAGATAATGACATCATTAATGTTGAAATATTAAAGTAGAAATTGCATTCTATGACCCCACTGTGACCAGCTCTTAAGACTCTCCATATATGGTTTCCCACTACCTCTTAAAACTTTTAAAGCTGTAAAACCAATAATAAAGAAGATATGAGGCAAAAACAGAAAAATTGATAGTTTATTACCTCAGTTTGACTCATAAGAGGGGGTCAGAGAGCTAATTTGACCAGCTACCTAGACTCTCCACGAATTCCAACTACCGGTTAATACATTCTAAAGCTGTAGAACCAAAAATGCAAAGGACATATGAGGCAAAAACACAAAATCGGCTATTTTATGACCCCAGTTTGACCCATAAGGTGGGGGGGTCAGGGGGTAAACATGGCCAGCTATCTAGACTTCACAGGCAAAAACACAAAATCGGCTATTTTATTACTGCAGTTTGACCCATGCAGGGGGGTCAGGGGTTAAATCCAAACATAAATCGGCTATTTTATGACCCCAGTTTGACCCATAAGGGTCAGGGGTTAAATCCAACTCGGCTATCTCAACTCTTCACATATGGTGTCCCAATACCTCTAAAGCTTTAAAAGCATGAATAAAGGAGACATAAGGCCAAAACACAAAATCGGCTATTTTATGACCCCAGTTTGACCCATAAGGGGGGGGTGGGGTGGGGTGGGGGTGGGGGTAAATCTGACCGGCTATCTTGACTCCTCACATATGGTTTCCCAATACCTCTTAATACATTCCAAAGGTCTAAAAGCAAGAATAAAAAAAGATATAAGGCAAAAACACAAAATCGGCTATTTTATGACCCCAGTTTGACCCATAAGGGGGGGGGTCAGGGGGTAAATCTGACCGGCTATATAGACTCTTCACATATGGTTTCCCAATACCTGTTTATATATTCTAAAGCTCTAAAAGCAAGAATAAAGGAGATATACCGCAAAAACACAAAATCGGCTATTTTATGTCCCCAGTTTAACCCATAACGGGGGTCGGGGGTTAATCTGACCGGCTATCTATACTCTTCATACATGGTTTCCCAATACCTCTTAACACATTCTACAGCTCTAAAACCAATAAAGGAGATATAAGGAAAAATGTCAAAATTTGCAAATTTAATAAGTAAATTAAATTTTTATAAGTTAATACCCTATCCAATGGACAATTGCTTTACCGGTCGGCGCGACCGGTCCCGCCAAACGCCAGAAAAAGACGTCCTGTATATAATACCAGCAGGACCGGTCAGTAGTGTGCATTCGCTAGGTGGCGCATCATACTTGCTTCCTGTCTAGACAGAGTGACGTCAGTTCATCTTTTTCGTTGTCTAAACAGATTTAGACCCCTAGTAAGCTGATAGCGGGGTCGGTTGGGAGGGCCTTGCCTGTCCATTGGATAGGGTATTAACTTATAAAAATTTAATTTACTTATTAAATTTGCAATTTTATTGCGTTAATACATCCTATCCAATGGACAATTGCTGAATAACTACCGCTTGGTCGGCGGGTAAGTTACTAGGGACTTAGAATGAACTCATAAATGGTAACAAAATTTTTACCCTACGGTCTAGGCTGACTTAGTCAGGAGACCTATAGGTCCATGGTGGTTACCAGAGCCCGGTTGCCGGGGCTATACCAGCATTGCCCCCCCCCCCCCCTTCTTACAGACCTGCTCTGAGGTAGGGGAAGAGAGGGATGAGTTCAGTCCCAGAAGGCAAATAAACCTCCCGAAGGAAGCATGTCAATTAGATTCATGAGCTATTTACACTATGTACATGTATACAAATCTCAATATAAGGGCTATTTGTGGATCTGCTGAGCAGCCACTACTAGGCCCAAGTAAAGAGGCTCTAAATCAGCCCCAGCCACATCCTTCAGAACTGTGTGAAGGTGATATATGACTTACAGTGGAAGGCTGAGGACTGTTCTAAGGAGACTCCTGACTGGAATGCCTTAGAAGCAGTAAAAGCCCTAACATCATGGGCTTTGACCTGATGCAAGACGAGGGCTTACTGGCCAGAGAGCTCATAGCATAGGATCACAGTAGCTTGATCCATGAGGAGATGGTGGCAGGAGAGATGTCCTTATCGACAACTTCCTTGGAAGGAGACAAAGACCAGCTCCTTGTTATGCCTAAGATCTGAGGTCCTACCCAGATGGTAACACAGGGCTCTGACTGAACACCAGCGCCTGTGACCTATCCAGAGTGGGGACCAGGGTTGCATTAACCACAGGGGCCACACTGTCTGGACTCTCTTTGGCTAGCTGATTCTTGGAAGGAAGGCTGGCTGAGGGGTAGAAAGACACCATGGACCAATCTGGTGTCTGAGGTTGTTATGCAGCCAAGCATGGATCTCACCCTCCGCTTGCCTGAACCTAAGGCCAACAGGAAGACAGTCTTGATAGTGAAGTGCTTCAGGGAGGCCTCCTTAAGGGGTTCAAAAAGGAACCTTGTCAGCTGGTGTAGAACCAGGGAAAGGTTCCAAGAGGGGATGCCCCTCTTCCCTTGGATCTGTCTCTGTGGAAACTATCCAGGAGATCAGTGAGATTTTCATCATTGCTGACATTAATGGGCAAATTCCCAAATTGTTAACAATGGCTGGTCTATAGTCATCAATGGTGCCCGGCTGTAACTTCCTGTCTTGAAAAGGTACAAAGGGAAGTCAGCTATAGCTTTTAAAAAGTGGTGCCCAGAAGTCCATCTGATTACTGAGGTACCACGTGTAAAGCATATGGTGCACTTGCCTCATAGACTGATCTGTTGATCCTCTGGAGGAGCCTCAATTCGAGCTGCCACTGCCTCAGGGAAGCCCTGCTTCCTTGGTAGCTGGGGCCCTAGGGGCCAGGCATGTAGATTCAGATTTACCAGGTTCCTGTGAAGGGTCTGGTTGAGTAACTGAGTCAAAAGTCAGGCAGAAAGTGCACACAGTGGGATCTGACTGGACATGGTTACCAGGTCCCAGAACCAAGGCATGTTGGACCACCCTGGTGCAATCAGTATGAGTTGTTGCACGGGTGGTCCTGCAACTTTCCCACCACTTTGCCCAAGATAGCTGCTGGTGGGAAGGCATATGGGTCCAGGTCCTCCCAAGGTAGACTGAAGGCATCTACTGCCCAGGCTTGGGGATCTGGAACTGGTGAGACAGAGATGTAGTTGTCGAACCTGGTGGCAAACAGGTCCACTTGAGGATGCTGCCACCGGGAGCATATTGTTTGAATACCTCTGGATGGAGGGACCATTTTGTTGAATGGTCTGTCCTAGCCTGGATAGCTTGTCTGCTATCACATTCGGCCGGCTGTGAATGTGTCGGGTTCTGAGTCACCTGTGTCTGGTACACCAGGTCAGAATTCTCCACAAGAGGGCCCAAAGGGGGTCCGATTCCATCCCCCCTTTATACAGAAAACCACCATGGGGTTGTCTGTAGCTACAAAAGCAATATTGTTCAAGCAGAGGTTTTGGAACTCTTTAGGGCCAAAAGGCCACCTTAAATTCCAGATATTAAAGTGTAACTTGCTTCGGAAGGGGCCAGGTTCCCCTTGCAGTGTGTTCCCTTAAGTGAGCACCCCACCCTTCTAAATGCATCTATAAGGATTTGCAGAGCATATAAGGTAGGTGTAATGGTTGACCTTGAAGCACATGGTCTTCCTGCAGCCACGATTTTAGCTGAGGGTGGAGTGAACTGGGATCACCTTTTGGTGATTCAGGTACTCTCCAGCTATTTATCAAGTGCCACTGTATCGGCCTGATGAGGAAGGCCACCTATGTGGACGGGCTTTGCTATGGCTGTCAGTAATGCTATCAGGGGCATGAGCTGCTGGATCGGGCATGTCGATCCGGAGAGAAGTTCCTGGATTGCAGATAACGTCTGCAAATGCTCTAGGGTGGGTCTCACCTTGCCCTCTTTCAGGCTGAACTGGTAGGCTCTCAAGACAAAGACTTGCTCGAGGTCCAGTTCTAATTTTTCATGATACCATTCAAACTTACTCCTGACACAGAGCTACTAGAGATTGTGTATGTTGGAGACTGGTTTGGTGGGGGCTGGCATTTCCTTGTTGGTTGAAAGGGGTGAGGGAGTATGCAACCTTGAGGTTAGCCACTCCTCTGGCTGAAGAGAGGTTCATGTGGTTCCTGAAATTCCAGCTGAATCATTTAGGATACTGAACCAAAATCCTGCCTGGAGAACTGGTCAAACTGGTCGTTTCTGGCAGGGGAGGGTGTATCCCTCCTGGGAGGTTCATATAAACTTGAGGCTGGCCCCTAGGGTGGCCCAAGTTTGAACCGGCAGGTTGGTGCAAAAATACCAGTGTCAACACTGGCGACAGGTTCACTGATCCACACAGTAGGAAACCATCCAAAGGGGATCTGCGACATAAGGTCATTTCCACAGAACCCCACTGTGGAAACACTAATAGCCATTTACGAACACTGTGACCCCTGGTCCAATTAACAGATAAATTTCCCATTGCTTCAGTTGTGACAAACCAGAAAAGGGTTGTAATCATGAGGGAAAGCTTGAGTTTGCAAACTCATGCCCCTGGTGTCAGCTGACACTGGTCACGAGCTGGGTAAAAAGGCAAGCTGGGTTGGCCAGTTTCGGAGGCTGGATCAATGGCATCTCTAGAATAACTGGTACAGCAGACTTCTTGTTGGCAGTATTCTAACCAATGTGGTTGAGTTCCGCATCTCACTGGCAAGAGTAACTGGCTGACTGATCAGGCAGGTTGAGACAGTCGTCTCACCAGGACGAGTGACTGGTCTAAGAATTTCTCTGTAACCAGATTACTCAGACAGCAACTGGTTGGTCTAAGATGGCCATTTAGACCCTTAAAAGACTTTGCTGGTCTGTTAGCCAGTCCTGTGGACCTGCCCAGTACCAGGGCCTAACCGGTTATAGGTTAAGCAATGCTCTGTAACCGGTTCCTGGTGGATCCATAGTTCTGCAAAAAAAAACTCATTTGAGCTGGCAGAACTGGGCGACTACGTCTCAGCAGAGGTAGGCTTATCTAACAGAACTGCCTTCTTCCTGTCCGTAATGTTGGAATCAGAAGGTTTTCTCTGTAACCAACACTTCTCAGTAACCGGTAAGCCACTTAACTGGTAATGAACCGGTAAACTGGTGCTTCTCTGTAACCAAGCATTCAGACAGCCACAGCTCTATCATTATTTGATCACTTGGTGGATCTGGCAATCCGGTAAGCTGGTGTTCCAGTTTCAATCAGGTTTCTTCACCGGAATTTCTGTCTATAAGCCAGACCAGTAGACTCTGTAACTGGCTTGGTATGAAGCTACTGGTCCCTGGAGGTTGTGTAAGCCAGAACCCGTCGGTAGGTTCTGTAACCGGTTGGTCAATTTACTGAAGAACTTCCTGTCTATCTGACTGTCACCGGCAAATCTCTAACTGGTGACCCTGTTGTCCTCACTGGACTTGTTGCCTTAAGTTGCCTTCTGCCCATGGGAACAACTGATTTCTCTGTAACCGGTGAGCCTGCTGTCAGCACTGGAATGGTGGGGGCAGCAGATCTCTCTGTAACCAGTAACCTCTGTTAACCGGTAAATTCTCTCTGTAACCGGTAAACTCTGTAACCAGTGAGCCTGCTGTCAGCACTGGGATGGTGGGAGCAGCAGATCTCTCTAACCGGTAAATTCTCTCTGTAACCAGTAAACTCTGTAACCAGTGAGCCTGCTGTCAGCACTGGAATGGTGAGAGCAGCAGATCTCTCTGTAACTGGGTAGCCTGCTGTCAGCACTGGGATGGTGGGAGCAGCAGATCTGTGTAATCAGAAAATTTTCTCTGTAACCGGTAAACTCTGTAACCGGTGAGCCTGCTGTCAGCACTGGGATGGTGGGAGCAGCAGACCTGTCTGTAACCGGTAAACTCTCTCTGTAACCGGTAAAATCTGTAACTGGTTAGCCTGCTGTCAGCACTGGGATGGTGGGAGCAGCAGAACTCTGTGTAACCAGAAAATTCTCTCTGTAATTTCTGCCTGTAAACCGGTCTGGTTGGCTCTGTAACCGGCTAAGGGGAAGCACACTGGTCAATGAGGGCTGTGTAGCCGGCACCCAGTGGGTAGGCTCTGTATTGTAGGCATTGTAGGCAGCATAAAATCAGTGGCCTGGACAGCTAGCTGGAGCAACTTTTATAACCGGTTCCCGGTAGGCCCATCCTCTGTAACCGGTTGGTAGATCTTCTTACTCTCAACCTGCCCCAGTACCCGTACCAAGGTAGGGTCAAAGGGGGGGAGAGGGCTAGCTGGAGACCCCACCGGTAGTCTGAGCAGAGCTGGTACCGGTAAAATTCAGCACAAGGGGTCTAGACCTGGTCATCTTCTTGCTAGCTGAACCGGTCACACTTGGGGATCTGTGGAGCCACAATTTCTTCTGCTAGCCTTGCCGGTCGTGTATGGAGATCTGTGAAGTCACATGACCGGCACTTCAAAAACACGCAGATTGCAGTGACCAAATGTCATCTAATATCTTCACACCAACAGGCGAGTTGCTGGATTTCTTCTTGCCAGTTAAAAATGGGTGTTGATTAATAAATGGTCGTCTTCTTCTGATGAAAACTTCTGTTGAAAAAATACGAGTCCTCCATTGATAAATGCGTATCACGTGACCTCCATAGTTGAATGCGTATCACGTGACCAGGTCTGTGTCACGTGACCAGCATAAGCTGGAAGTGATGACGTCAGACGATGCATTCTTCTTTCCTTCTAACTTCTTCTCGTGGACATACACGCAGTGTTACTCGACAATGTAGAAATTAATGGAGGGCGAATCGTGGTAAATATACATTTCTGAACAGAAGAAGGAATGCTGCAAGCACAACACACGACCTCTCACCCACAGCTTCGTCTCGACGACAAGCACAAAGAAAATCTTCAAAACTGGCCATAAAATGCTGGATACTGGCTCGTTTAAGTCCTGGAGAGGCCATGATATGCAAGTGACACAAAATATATATTTTCAGATGAAAATAAGCTTTAAATTCGTAGAATAAACCGCGTTTTCTTCAAACTTGGAGATAACTTCAAAACGCGTCTGCACACTACACGCGCCAAACGAAAAAGATGAACTGACGTCACTCTGTCTAGACAGGAAGCAAGTATGATGCGCCACCTAGCGAATGCACACTACTGACCGGTCCTGCTGGTATTATATACAGGACGTCTTTTTCTGGCGTTTGGCGGGACCGGTCGCGCCGACCGGTAAAGCAATTGTCCATTGGATAGGATGTATTAACGCAATAAAATGGCTATTTTATGACCCCAGTTTGACCCCTACAGGGGGGTCAGGGGGGAATTTGACTTGCTTTCTAGACTCTCCACATATGGTTTCCTACTACCTCCCAATGCATTTTATGGCTCTAAATGCAATACTTATATATTATATAAGATAACAGCGGGGTTCACATGAATTTTAAGCTTTCTGTTTGGTAGGTGTGAGGAAATCGCTCATAAATCAGTCATTTTTCATTGGATCTCACCAAAAATCTAATCAGCTCGCATTTTTGATAGTATAAACAAGCCTCTGCGGTCAATAGATTTTGCTGAGCGGTGATGATGGGCAGGTGTTCCCCAAAAAACTAATTTTTGATCATGTGACCTTGATAAAGATCAAATTTAAGCATGTGGAAAAAATTTTCCCACGCCTAAGGTATATAACTACCAAATATGGTTAAAAAGCTTCCAATAATAAGGGAGATATTCAAGGGAGACCATAATGCGGTGGCGGCGAGGAAACTGACGCGAAACCAAATAAGCGCCCCTTTCAGGGACGCTTAATTACCGACAATTATTGCTACCAGAAACCGAGATATATCGTAAATCTGTCAATGATGGTAGCCCAGACACTTCGTACCTTTTTATGGTCACAAAGTCCCAAAATACAGTATGTATGACACATTTAGGACTAACATTCCATAACCAACAAAAATCTCCTTGCCTGTTTAATCCAATTTTATTGCTTTTTCTTTTGCAAAAGATTTGGAGAGATGGCATACAGAGGTAATAGAACTCTTTGTATCAATACATCATCATATGGTATGAGTATGAGATGTGTAAAGATCTGATGTTTTTGATATGTAGTTCCAAAGTAGTATGGCCAATGGACCAGAGCAGGTTATTCACCATGGAAATGCCAAGCAGACAGGGAGATAAGGTTGGAAAAACTCAGTCAAACCAATAAGGATTTGGCTCTTCTCTTAAAGACAGCACAGATGAAAAGTAACAGACTTATCAAAAGCGGAATACATATGGAGGTCCTGTGTGCCTTTTGTTATCAACAAATCTAATCATCATACATCAAATGACTTGTAAATATTTTACTATTTTCTCAGTTGCAGGAATACAGCGCAACTGGTTGTGTGTATATATATATATATATTTTTTTTTCCATAAAAAAAATAAATCTTCTGCATATTGCAACATGAAATGAATTATGAGTTGAAATGCAGTGAGGTTTTTTTTGGTTTTTTTTTTGGCTAATAGTCATAAGAAAGTTGAAGAATAAATCTTCCATTTATGTATATATTTCCATTTGTAGCTGTATTGCGAGATATTTATTGCTAAGGAGTGGGATGCAGCCACAGGTGGGAGTTGAAACAGAGTAAGCATTATCATATGTCAGGACAACATCCTTCCTTGTATTTCCCAGAATAGTTGGGACAAAGGAAGATTACCCCCAAAAAATAATGCAGCCAAATACAGCAATGTCTCTGAATGAGAACACACAGGATGTCTGATTTATGTTATCTCTAACCTACTTGTAGCTTTCACTGGACAATTGCTTTCTATCAGCACTATATTTACGTTTCAAACAAAAGTAGAACCACACACTAAATAAAATAGTAAAAAAAACCCTCTTTTATAACATGCCTTACAATTACAGGTCTCACATGAAAATGCTGTGGCTGTAATTTGTGCACATAACTCCTGATAAAACAGACCCAGCAACAAAACATGGCATCAACAGAAAATCCCTGAAAAAGCCTCCCAGCTCTCTTTTCATGTGGTCTTTGTACATTTGTTAATAATGAAAGCTCAGAAAGTAAATAAACAATAAAAGAACTAGTTAAGTGTAAACAATTTTACAGCAATTTATCTCCTATTTGTGGTTTGAAACACACTAAAAGATTTTTTTTCTCCCTAATATGAATACATGTACCAGATCTAGAATAATTATTTTTTCAAACCATATAACATGGCTGGCTGATGTACAGAGTTAGTTTATGTATATATTTCCATTTGTAGCTTATTCTATTTGTCTGCAATGATCAAGATATTTACTTTTTAAGTGCAAGCTCTAGCGAGGCTCGGGCTTCTAGAGATCACTATTTTGGCAAAGCGTGATGAGTACCTGTCTCAACACTGAAGTTGAGCAGCAATGGGTTACGCTAGTACTTGAATGGGTGACCGCCTCAGTACACTACTTGTGTCTCTGATGTATTTGTGGCTTGCATTAGTAGACTGAAACCCCTTTTGGGCTTGTTTTATAAATAAAACAATATGAGACACATGCAGAAATCTTGACAAAGTGTTCATTGACCGAAAGAAGAATAAAAACAGAAGATGAGTTTCAGACCATAAAGAAACTGAAATGAAAAGCTAAATCTCTAATCCAGTAACAAAATGGATTTGGAGAATGACTCACTCATCAACTGTAGAAGGAAAGTATGGCATTCAATAGCTGAATGTTCTTTTCAAGATGCCGATTTTGTTTCAACGTATGTAGTGCTTAAACTAATTTAGCCCATGAGAGTTCCTTTCAAGTATTGACTGGGCTCCCAGTAATATTCTGTTCACAGTAAAGTTGGTTCACTGGCTTTGTTCTCAGGGGTCCTATTACCAGGACCAAGTTGGCTTTCGTGCCCCATTCTTTGTGTCAAATCAGGACAGGCCATTAAAATTTGTTTACTGCTGTCCCATGACACAAGCATGAGAATTAGTTGATTAAATAGCAACTGTATACCAAACAGGTCGATCCTTCAGGTATTCTATTCCTAAACTGCTAGAGACTTTGGCCTGTTGGAAGGTAGATCACAGCTTTTAAGGGTACAGATCTTTAAACCAGAATTGCAAATAGATTGCCCCTTTGCCAGTGGGGAATACAACCAATTCTTTCCACTGGTAAGCTGTCCAGGTGACTAAAATCCTCAATGACCACAAATAAACAGAGGCCAAATGGTCAGAAAACGTCAATCTAAGGTCGAAAAGTCTTTCAATCTGAATCTGAGCTACAAAGCCATCAGTTCGGGACTACAGTAGTACATAACTGAATCAAATTCCAGTGAGAAAATGAAAAAGGAAGATGCCTGTACCCCATAGCCTCGAAAATAGCATTGAACATCATGAGTTATAGAAGAGGTAAGTTGTATAAAGGTCAGGAGCCTTTCAGAATAGACAGTGTAAGTTATGTAAAGGTACAGGATAAAATTGTGTGTAACAGAATTAATATGTATGTAAAGACATCAAAAACAAGGCAATTCAACAGCAAGATGACAACATTAATTGGTCGTAGCAATCCATATCCCTACCAAGTATCAACTTTCTACACCTTATGGTTTCTGAGATATGGGCCTGGGCAAGAATTTAAAGGTCAAGGTCACTACGCCAAAGTCAACCCTGGACAAGAGTATTGTTTCTACTTCCCTTTGGACGCCATGGGTGAACGCAAGGCCCACACAGCCTAGCAGTGCGAGCCTCTTCAAGAGCTTGCAGTTAAAAAGACACAAATGGCCCTAAAATGGGTAACATTTGTCTTTATCCCTGAGTGTAGAAGAAGAAAATATTTCTCGACAAATGTATCATTAGTTTAAGCAAATATGATGTGTCTCACATTCCCTACAAGTAAAGATCAAACACTGCAGAAAAGAAATAGCGAAACAAACAGAGCGACCAACTGATCTCAACCCCCACACTCCTGTTCTAATTCCCCCTCATGTGTAACCACACATTGTAATATGGCGCTACCTTACTTTTCTTGGATTATTTTGCCAGACACAATCAATATGAATGGAAAGATGATATATTTTGTCTGGAGGTCCACTTACTCAGCTCAGACATACTTTAAGATCAAATGGAACTAAATGTGTCTAGGATGTGCCAGTTTAAAATCAAGACTCTTCTCACATAGGTAGAAATGCTGGTCAAGTTAACTTTATAATCCTTCTTTATCTTTTTAATGGGACACAATTGAGCTTTGTTAAGTTAAAGATTGGAGAACTAGCAAAGTACTTATATTTAAGCTGGAATTCCCAATAACAAGGTATATTTCAGAGGAACTGACACTATAAGGACCTGGGGCTGTATTCACAAACAAAAGTTAGATCAGGTGACCTTAGATTTAAGTGAGGGAAGGCAAACAAGAGTTTAATGTGTTTAAATACTAGTCCACAATTTCTTCCTTAAAATCAAATTAATACTTAAAATCTAATTTAGGAATGGTAAATGGTCAAAGTATTGTTTCTGAATACAGCCCTGACATTTGCTTCTACTTGAAATAGAATCCTACTAAACTGGGGTCTACTTACAAAAACTTCCACCGGTGTACAAGTATATACTATCTATTACATAACTTTACAACATTTACTGTGAAATAACTTTAATTAACTTTTAATGCAGTCATATGTATCTGCTCTAAATTATCTAGGCGATATTAAAGGTAACAAATAAAATGCAAATAATCCATTTATACTCTACCATTAAGATGCCCTGATGAAGCCATGAATGAAGACTTGTCTTTATTGTCTTAGACTGTGTCACATCATCAGCTACAGTGTATGATCTGCTTCTGTTTTAATCCAGAACAAAATTGCTCTGGATGTTTTTAAAGTTTTAGTTGGGGGGTTGCAAATACCATAAGGGAAGTGTTACAAATGCAATAGTAACTTTTGACTTATGTGAGTGATACATTCCAACATGTAAAGCAAAGATAATCTCCACCAATTATAGACATATGGGCCTGTTTTTTTTTTTTTGTTGTTTTTTTTTTTTGCTTGCTAATTTTCACCCCAATTCAATTTGTCCTAATAAAATATGTCAGAATTGTATGATCAACAACAGACTGGAGAAGTATACATTTGGCATTTGGCATTAAGCAGGTAACTACATAAGTATGCACATCACTTGGGAATCCATACAGCAAAGGTTTTTATTGGGACTAACTTCATGGAGGGGCATAACACTGCAGAAAACTACATTTTCTCACCTACATTGCAACTTACACTTATCTTTACTACCACCAATGTTGGTTTCACTTTTCTCTACAATATTATCTACTTATGCAGTAATGCTCTGCATCTCAAAAAACATATAACAACAAGTTTTACCACTTTCTTATCTTATTTTTGTCCCACCTCTAAAAAATTCCTCAATTACATGTTTGCATATCAAGCTTGTCTTCGTCTTGATAATCAGTAGAGCTGCCACTGTTTTATTTTTTTTGTGATCGGTGAAAGCTACTCTGGCTGTTCCACATTGGAAATCTGATCATAAACCAAGTCCCCGACTCAAAAATACATAAATCAGCCTTGCCAGGCGTGTAGTTCTTGATCCACATCTGAAGAGGGTTGGATTTTACTTCCCGAACCCTCCCAATTGGTAGCTGAATGCACCCGAATGGGTTTACAAACTTTATGAACACTTATACGATTACTATGACTCAGTTAAGATCTAAATAATGGCTTTATGAATATTAAGATAGCTCTAAAATTTAGTTCCTAAATGAAAAATCTGACAAGGATAGTGGAAGATTGTTGAAGATTTACAAAAAAATTAAAACAGTTTCAATTTATCTTCAAGAAATGCCATTTGCTCTGGAATGTAACTGAATCCAAGTGGAACATCCTGAACATTAGGATCAAGATTTACAAACTTTCTCAATAAAATGAGAAAGCAAATTTTCAGGATTGCAAAGCAAATTGGGGAGGGTGATTGCCCATGTGCAACAGCCCAATTAGTCTAATACACTGCATTCTTTACATCAACCTTACACTATGAAACTTACAGAAAACAAAACTTTTAGGTAAACTTTATTCTGCAAATATAAAACATTTCCTACAATTTTTGAAGGTCACAAGGATGTGCTAAAAACAAAAACAAGCAATCAGTGCCCGTGAACGGGCTCTGTAGCAGCTGACTGTGTGTTTTGAGTTTCAGAGTAGAAGTGACGGAAGAAAAGGACACAAATATATGCCCTGGAAATAGTATTCAGAAGTAACAATGTAACTGTTTAGGTGTAAAAAGTAGGTTAAAAACATATTTAATGAAAATACTGCAAATGCAATAGTTTTCGAGTTACAACTGATTTACTCAACAGTGAGAACCTGAAAGCAGCTATTACTCCGCTATGCAAGGAGCCACAGGTCTGCCATTATACTATTTTATTGCTGATCCAAAAGCAGGTTAATAACTTATTTAAACAAAATACTGTAAATGAAATAGTTTTCAAGTTACAACTGAGTAACTGAACAGTGACAATCTAAAAGTAGCTATTGCTCAGCTATGCCATGAGCTACAGGTCTACAATTTCACTATGTTATAGCTGACCCAGAAGTATGTGAACAACATATTTAAACAGATTACTCTAAATGCAATAGTTTTCAAGTTACATCTGATTTACTCAACAGTGAGAAATCCTGAAAGTAGCTACTGCTCAGCTATGCCATGACATACAGGTCTGCAAATGCACTGTTATAGCTTACCCAAAAGTACATGAAAAACATATCAAACTAGAGATTGCGTCTCGACGCAGTGTATCCCCGGACGGGACATAGCTAAGGCGTGAATATGTCGGTCTAGAGCCTGGTTCCTGGAGCACCAGGTCAGGATTCTCCATAGTACCAGATTACTGCCAAAAGCTAATCACTAGTCCTTTCACTTATATCTGTCTTTAACAATTACATTTCATGGATCCAGAAGATCCATATAGTGATCCGGATAACTTCCAAAATTCAATCATTTCATCCTTTTACCTTTTCAGACATATTCTAAAAATTTCATCAAAATCCGTCCATAAGTTTTTTAGTTATCTTGTACACAAACACATCTGGCAGCCTGGATCCACATGATCCAGACAGTGATCCAGATTACTCCCAAAAACTAATCACTTGATCTTTGTTCCATTTAAGACATTTCCTGAAAATGTCATAAAAATCCATCCATGACTTTTTGAGCTATTTGTCTTTAAAAATTACATTTCTTGGATCCAAAAGATCTAGATAGTGGTCCAGATCACTCACGAAATTGAATCATTTCTTCCTTTTACCACTTCTTCCTTTTACCATTTGTAACATATCCTAAACATATCAAAGTCCATCCCAAGATTATGTGGCAGCCTGGATCCAGATGATCCAGATCACTCCAAAAATGTAATCACTTGTTCCTTGTACCATTTAGGCCATTTGCTGAAACAATCCATCCATAACTTTTTGAGGTATCTGTCTTTAAAAATTACATTTCATGGATCCAGAAGATCCATATAGTGATTCGGATCACTTCCAAAATTCAATCATTTCATCCTTTTACCTTTTCAGACATATCCTGAAAACTTCATCAAAATCCATAAGTTTTTGATTTATCTTGTACATAAACACATCTGGAAGCCTGGATCCAGATGATCCAGATCACTCCCAAAATCTAATCACTTCTTCCTTGTCCCATTTAGGACATTTCCTGAAAATTTCATCAAAATCCACCCATGACTTTTTGAGCTATTTGTCTTAAAATTATATTTCATGGATTCAAAAGATCCAGATAGTGGTCCAGATCACTCGCAAAATTGAATCATTTCTTCCTTTTACCACTTCTTCCTTTTACCATTTCTACCATATCCTAAAAATATCATCAAAATTCATCCTAAAATTCTGTTGCAGCCTGGATCCAGATGATCCAGATCACTCCAAAAATGTAATCACTTGTTCCTTGTACCATTTAGCTCATTTGTTGAAAATGTCATCACAATCCATCCATAACTTTTTGAGGCATCTGTCTTTAAAAATTACATTTCATGGATCCAGAAGATCCATATAGTGATTTGGATCACTTCCAAAATTCAATCATTTCATCCTTTTACCTTTTCAGACATATCCTGGAAATTTCATCAAATTCCATCCATAAGTTTTTGATTTATCTTGTACATAAACACATCTGGCAGCCTGGATCCAGATGATCCAGATCACTCCCAAAATCTAATCACTTCTTCCTTGTCCCATTTAGGACATTCCTGAAAATTTCATCAAAATCCACCCATGACTTTTTGAGCTATTTGTCTTTAAAATTATATTTCATGGATCCAAAAGATCCAGATAGTGGTCCAGATCACTCGCAAAATTGAATCATTTCTTCCTTTTTACCACTTCTTCCTTTTACCATTTCTAACATATCCTAAAAATATCATCAAAATTCATCCTAAAATTATGTTGCAGCCTGGATCCAGATGATCCAGATCACTCCAAAAATGTAATCACTTGTTCTTTGTACCATTTAGGTCATTTGCTGAAAATGTCATCACAATCCATCCATAACTTTTTGAGGTATCTGTCTTTAAAAATTACATTTCATGGATCCAGAAGATCCATATAGTGATCCGGATCACTTCCAAAATTCAACCATTTCATCCTTTAACCTTTTCAGACATATCCTGAAAATTTCATCAAAATCCATCCATAAGTTTTGAGCTATATTGTACACAAACACATCTGGCAGCCTGGATCCGGATGATCCAGACAGTGATCCAGATCACTCCCAAAATCTAATCACTTGTTCCTCGTCCCATTAGGGACATTTCCTGAAAATTTCATCGAAATGCACCCATAAGTTTTTGAGTTATCTGTCTTTAAAAATTAAATTTCATGGATCCATAAGATCCAGACAGTGATCCGGATCACTCCCAAAATTTAATCATATCTTCCTTTTACCATTTTGGACATATCCTGAAAATTTTATCAAAATCCATCTGTCAGTTTTTGAGTTATCTTGTTCACAAACAAACAAACAAATAGAGGGCCAAAAATGACCCTCGGTGAGGTACTTTGGCGGTCAGTGGATGACCTTAAATGAAGATCTGTAACCGGTAAGCCTGGATGCTGGTACTCCATCATGTACTCAACCTCCAAAGCCATTTTCAATAGTTTTCATGCAATGTAGTCAGCATTAAGTGTGAAAATATCTCCAAATTTGCCAACCCTTGGTCAGGTACTTTGGCGGTCAGTGGATGACCTTAAATGAAGATCTGTAACCAGTAAGCCTGGATGGTAGAAGTCCATCATGTACTCAACCTCCAAAGCCATTTTCAATAGTTTCCATGCAATATAGTCGGCATTAAGTGTGAAAATATCTCCAAAAAGGCCAAAAATGACCCTCGGTCAGTGGATGACCTTCACTGAAGAGCTTCAAGGTCAAATTTCTGCATGCTTACAGAGGACATATATATGTATTATATATACCAGCCATAGGATGATCTGACTTTCTGTATTGGAGAACTGGGCCAAAAAGTGAAAAAAATGGCCAAAATCTGACCTTTAAGAGGCCACCAGTGACCTTGAGATTGAAGGTCAAGGTCACAAAACAATAGTGTTCGTGGCATTGCCCATATATACCCACATACCAAATTTGAAAGTTCTAACTAAAATATTTTTTAAGTTATCCAAAAGGAAATCTCAGCGGCAGCGGCGGCGGTGTGACCGTACTGAACCCTAAGTATCCCCGACTTTCGTCCGGGGATACAACAAAATACTCTAAATGCAAAAGTTGTGAAGATACAAGCAATTTACTCAACAGTGATAGCCTAAAAGTAGCTATTACTCAGCTATGCAATGAGCTATGGGTCTGCAATTTTACTATGTTATAGCTGACCCCAAAGTAGCTCAATAACATATTTATACAAAATTCTCTAAATGCAATAGTTTTTGAGTTATAAGTGATTTTACTCATTATGAAAGGTACTGAAAAAATCAGGAAGTAGCTATTACTCACTAAGCTATTGGAATAGACACCTAAGTTACACACCATGCTGTACCTATGGAAAATGTAGCTGAATAACATATTTTAACAAAATGCTCTAAATGCAATACTTTTCAAGTTATAGGTAATTTAGTGCATGATTTCATGAATTTTATTGCATTAAAAATTATTTTAAAAATTGATCTAAAAAACAATTTAAAAAGATCAAGGCCTGATACTCACACAGGGGAATCTACTTGAGGCCAAGCACATATATGCAAGATATGAGAGAAATCTCTCAAATAGTCAATGAGAAAATAAGTGATTTAGTGCATGATTTCATGAATTTTAATGCATTAAAAATAGCCAGCATCGGTAGGCAAGAACCCCAGCCCGCAGGTACAGCTAAATGGCCAACAACATTGAGATTTGGGAAAATCTTAGGAAGAACTTCTGTTGTAAGAAGCATAGAGAACCCATAAGATGTTCTACAAAAGATTCACAGGCCATGATTTCTTAAAAGTAGTTTTCATATTTTGAAGCCCAAGAAACAATCATAAGGGAGATATAAGGCCTTTTTGATATGATGACCCTCCTATTTGGCATTAAAGATGTGATATGGCGGCCATTTTGTTTCCAAAACAAGGCAAGCTTTCCTAACGATTTACATTTTGTGCAATTCTGATGAAGCTAGCTGTAATATTTTAGGTTACAGAAAGATTTTAGAACAAACTTTAAGACCGAAGACTTTAAAAGTGTTGCCGCTGGATAGCCCCCAAAACCTAATCAGCTGTAGATCCTCTTGGGAGGAAACATATCCTGAAAATTTGGTGAAAATCGAAGCATGGGTTTAGGCCGTGGAACACCCACAAAGTTTAACACCTAAAAATCTTAAAAGTGTTCCCATGGCAACAGTGGTAACTGGATACCCCTCAAAATCTAATCAGTTATGGATCCACTTGGGGTAAACATATCCTGAAAATTTGGTGACAATCCGTGTAGTGGTTTAGGCTGTGGAACACCCACAAACTTGAAAAATTTTGTTGTAATTTTAATTTTTATTAGATAAATACTTACCATTTCCTGACCAGTGAGTGTGAACTAGCATGTCCCCCTAGTGGTCATGTGATGCTAGTAAACAACCTTCATTATTTTTGTTGGCCATCCTAGAGTGTGAATGTTTCACACTCACTCACTGGCCTCTTAAGGTATCTTAAAACGTTTCTCAACGTTGGCCAGTGAGTTGGATGGCACCAACATATAGAAATGGTAAGTGTATTTTTCGCAATAAAATTTAAGACCCAAAAATCTAAGTGTTGCCACAGCAACAGTTGTTACCAGATACCCCCCAAAACCATAATCAGCTCCACATCCTCTTCGGGTAAACGTACCCTGAAAATTTGGTGAAAATCCGTTCCAGGGTTTAGTCTGTGGAACACCCACAAACTTTGAGACTTGAAAATGTAAGTGTTGTCATTGTAACAGTTATTACCGGATACCCCCCAAAACCTAATCGGCTCTAGATCCTCTTAGGGTAAACACATCCTGAAAATTTGGTGAAAATCCATGCATGGGTTTAGGCTGTGGAACACCCTCAAACTTTAAAACCCCAAAATTTTAAAAGTGTTGCCATGGCAACAGTTGCCGCTGGATACCCCCCCAAAACCTAATTAGCTGTAGATCCTCTTGGAGTAAACATATCCTAAAAATTTGGTAAAAATCCATGCATGGGTTTAGGGTTTGGAACACCCACAAACTTTAAGACCAAAAAAATTTAGAAGTAGTAGTTGGCAGTAGTTGTTACTGGATACCCCCTAAAACCTAATCAGCTCTAGATCCTCTTGGGGTAAACATATCCTGAAAATTTGGTGAATATCTGTGTAGTGGTTTAGTCTGTGGAACACCCACAAACTTTAAGACTTGAAAATCTTAAAAGTGTTGCCATGGCAATAGTTGTTACCGGATACCCACCAAAACCTAATCAGCTGTAGATTCTTTTGGCGGTAAACATCCCCTGAAAATTTGGTGAAAATCAGTGCAGGGGTTTAGGCTGTGGAAAACCCACAAGGTTTATGGCCGCCGCTGCCACCGCCCGGACGGCGCAGAGGACAGTCTTTATGGGCTGGGGTTAAAAATTCATAAAAAAATGAAGACAGATCCAGGTATGATACTCACACAAGGGAATCTACTTATGGCCTAGTACATATATACAAGATATGAGAGAAATCCCTGCAATAGTCAATGAGAAAATTGTGATAAAGTGTTGAAATTTTCACACTTTTGGTGGGGGTACCTCCCTTGTAATGTCTCTAGCTAACAGATGAACAGACAGATTTGCATGCCTTGAACAGTTTTTCATCCTCGATAGATAAGGTATCTTTAAGAAAAAACAGCACATCTCTAGGCCTTGTAGTTTTAGAGCAGAAGTTGTTCACGCGAACGCAGACGCCTACGTGGACGCAGCAGAGTGATGCCATAATGTCAGCTGACTGACAAGTCATTTGACATAAAAGTCAAAAATTATATATATATATAATACATAAGTATTCTACTCAATTTTGACTAAGACTTTGATAAATTTACAAGTGGCACTGAAGATCATTTCACTTTTGTGTAATCTTTGGTCTATGATTCACAAAACATCTACTTTCATCTGATTCGGAATCATTCATTTGAATAATGTAAGATCTTACTAAATATTGTACAACAAATGTACATAAGGCATTATACAATGTGTGGGAAGTGCATGAATGTAATTTTAAAAGCTTACACATGTTTTGTACTATTTCTTTTTCTTTAATTTTGCCTTCATAACAAAAAGGCTCCACTTACAGAACCTAAGACGTTGACTTTAGCCTGATAAAATCTTCACAGCTTGTAGCTTTGTAGTCTACTTAAGATTATTTTTACTATTTCCAAGAGAACCCATCATTTTTCATTCCAGAAGGTCACATGTCTGGAAACATGCCCCCTTTCCACCCCACTTTCTTACTGCTGCAAAAAGTCTCAAGGCAGTGTTATTTTCTCGGGGAGTCCTTATTAATCACAGACCACATGCATGTCCAAGTTAATCTGTTTAAGTAATCATAAAATGGTCCTACAAAAATGAAAATAAGAAAAATAAAGTTCCCACATGGGCACCATGTCAGCGGACTTGTACAATAATGGGTTACACATTATGAAAAAAAAAACAACTTTCAACTGATTCTGGTAACAATGCAAATTTAATAAGTAAATTAAATTTTTAATACCCTATCCAATGGACAATTGCTAATCCGGCGATGCTGACTGGCCCGCCAAATGACAGAAAAAGCTGTCCTGTGTTTCTACTGGCAGGGTCAGTTATGTAGTGAAGTGTACATTCGCTAGGTGGCGCATCATGCTCCCTTCCTGTTTAGACAGATTGACGTCAGTTCATCTTCTTCGTTGTCTAAACATATCTCCCTAGTAAGCTGATAGTGGGATCAGTTGGGGGGGGGGGGGGGGCTTGCCTGTCCATTGGATAGTGTATTAACTTACAAAATTGCAAATTTAATAAATAAGACCAGTCATGTAGGTACTGGTGGATTCTTATACCCTTGTGTATGGCCATCAGTTTCACCTCCTTTACTACAATAGGAAACTCCAAGGGTGCCGGGGACAGACCGAAAGGCAGAGCTTTGAATTGGTAAGTCTGACCCTGGACATGAAATCTCAGATATTTCCTGGACTGCTCCTGTATTGGGATATGGAAGTAGGCGTCCTTGACATCTATTGAGGTGACCCAGTCCCCAGCAATGGCTGACCTGTATCCATCAATATTACTGAGCTGTCACTTCCGGTCCTGAAACAAGTACATAAGGAAGTCAGCTACTGACTTTATAGGGGGTACCCCGAAGTCCATCTGATTACTGATCTGCTTGATCCTATCTGAGGAGCCTCAATTCGTGATGCCACTGCCTCAGAGAAAACCCTTGTTCTTGATTGCTGAGGCTTGAGGAGCCATGCATGCAGATTTAGGTTGACAGATTCCTGTGCGGAGTCTGACTGAATGATTAAGTGAGCAGGTTGGGCAGGCACAATGGGATCTAACTCGATATAGTCACTAAATCCCAGAACCAGGGCATGCTGGGCCACTCTGGTGCAATCACAATGATTCTCATGTACGATTAATCCTGAACTTCTCCACCACTTGACCAAGATGGCTACCGGTGGAAAGTCATATGGGTCCAGATCCTCTCATGGGAGCCTGAGTACATCAACTGCCCAGGGTAGGGCGTCCAGAATTGGTGAGACAAACTGAGCCAGTTTGTTGTTGAGCCTTATAGCAAACAAATCTATCAGAGGTTGGTGCCACCTGTTGCATATTGACTGGAAGACCTCTGAGTGGAGGAACCACTGTTTGAATGGTCTGGCCCAGTCTGGATAGCTTGTGTGCTAACACATTCAGCCAGCCTGGAATGTGTCGGGCTTTTAGAATATTCTGTTTTTGGAACACCAGGTCAGGATTCTCCACAGAAGGGTACACAGAGGGCCCGACTTCATCCCCCCTCCTTGTTTATGTAGGTAACCACTGTGGTGTTGTCTGTAGCTATAAGAACTATGTTGTTCAAGCAGAGGTCTTGGAACTCTTTTAGGGCCAGGAAGACCACTTTTAGTTCCAGGTAGTTTATGTGAAACTACGTTGATGTGCTGGAAGGGACTAGGTTCCCCTTGTAGTGTGTTCCCCAAAATGAGCGCCCCACCCTTGTTTATGCATCGGTAAGGATTTGCAGAGAAAAATTTTAGTGGGTGTACTGGTTGACCTTGAAGCACATTGTCTTCTTGCAGGCACCACTTTAGATGGGAGGGAAACTGGGAATGGGGATCACCTTTTCTAGTGATTCTGGTACCCTCTAGCTGGTCTTCAAGTGCCACTGTATCGGCCTCATGTGGGGAAGACCTAGATGGATTTGCTTCTCTATGGCTGTCAGTAACCCTATCAGGGACATCAACTGCCGGACCGGGCATGTGGGTCCAGAGAGAAGTTTCTGGATTTGCATTCAAGGTCTGTGAATGCTCTAGGCCTTGCCCTCTTTCAAGCTGAACTGGTAGCCTACCAAGTCGAAGGCTTGCTGGAGGTCCAGTTCTGATTTTCCATGTTTACCATCCAAACTTACTCCTGTCACAGAACTACTAGAGATTGCATATATTGCACCATCCAAGAACAGCATTCAGTCCTACATGGTAAGCTATTGTAGCGCAATTAAATGCATATATTGGAGACAGGTTTGGTGGGATCTTGCTTTGACCAACCAGCTGCGCTGTTTTGTATTTTTGCAAATGCAGGATGAGCCAGAAAAGTGTCAACATTGGTGACAGACTAAAACAGGGACCACTGATCCACTCAGGAAAAATACCATAAAGGATATCTATCCTTTAGGTCACTGGGTCACCCAAACCCACTGTGGAAACAGCAACCTGCTCCGATTACCATTGCTTGAGTTTTTAAAACAGGCCAATGGGTTATCATCTTGAGGGGAAAACTGAGCTTCCAAACTCATTCCCCTGATGTCAGCTGACACTGGTGACAGACTGGGTAAAAGCATGCTGGATGGCCAGTCTAGGGAGGTTGGCTCACCGGTATCTCACTGGAGCCAGTTACAAAAACTTGATGAACCTCTAGAACTGATACAGCAGATTTCTGGTTGACAGTGGACTGCCTGGTCTGGCTGAGTCCAACATCTCACCAGGACTGGTAACTGGCTGGTGTAAGGTCTGATAAGGTAAAGTAACCTGGTAGATGTTGGACAGGTCTTTGATGTGGCAGTCTTCCTCTTATCTATTGGCAGGCTAGGTCCTGACAATAGGCTGGCTGACTGGTCTGGTAGATTGAAAACCTGTCATCTCACTGAGATCAATGACTTGTCTAAGAATTTTCCTTAGGCAGCAAATGGTTGGCCTAAATGGTTACTTGGAAAGTTAAAAACTTCTGGTCTATTAGCCAGTCCTGTTGACCTGCTCAATACCAAGTTCTAACCGTTATAGGTGAAGCAATGCTCTGTAACTGGTACCTAGTGGCTCCACAGTTCTGCAAAACTCACTGGAGCTGGCAGAACTGGGTGTATTGGACTACTTAGCAGGGGTAAGCTTACCGTAATTATCCGTGTAAACGCCCCCTCCCTATTAATCACCCCCCCCTCTCTTCTCAACCTGTGCAAAGTTCATATTTCGGGGTTTTACATCCCTCTCAACAGCCACCAGCCTTGCGATTCCGGGATTCCTAAAAAAGAGACGTTTGAATTGAATACCGCTTACGAGAAATAAAGAAAATCACAACAAAACATGGCAATTTTGCTCAACGACGCATTAAAATCTGTAGAAAACGAGATAAAAGTTTATAATTTCTTCAGATTTAAGGTTAGTTTCTAATATTTTAAGCAAAACTGTAAGTGCCCATTATCACCCATTGCCACTGGACTCGAGAGTTGATTTTTTTATCTGTAATAGTAGTGCCCCCCCCCCCCCCCCGAAAAATGCATTGCCCCCGGGGCGTTTACACGGATAAATACGGTATATGAAGCTGCCTTCTTCCCGCCCATAGTGGTGGAATCAGCAGATTTCTCTGTAATCAACAATTTTATGTAAATGACCAAACTGGTAGGCTGGAGCGTCTCTGTTTTCAGAGGGTGAGGGTACCCTTTATTGTCCCACTGCCAGCCCGGCAGACTGTTGTCTCTCTGTAACCAATGAATTCAGACAGCCACAACCCCTTGATAGGTCTGCCGGTCTGGTAACCTGGTGTTCTCCGTAACCAGCTTGTGAAGCAAATTATTCAAAGAAGGCTGTGTAGCTGGAAACAGGTACTCTCTGTAACCAGATATTTAAAAGCATCTTTGTAGATACCTCCTGCCTTTGGCTACCTCTAGGGTGCTACTCGACTATTTAGTTCTCTTACTTTCTGTTGGTCACTTCTTGCTAGCTTTGCTGATCGTTGTATAGAGATCTGGGAAGTCTTATGATCAGCACTTCAAAAACTCACAGATTTCTGTGACCACTTGTGATCTAATTTCTTCAAGCCAACAAACGAGTTAACTGGATTTTCTCTTGCTAGTTTTAGTGGGTGATGTAGAAAATAATGGCCATCTTCTTTTCGTTTAATTTCTGTTTTGAAAACAACATATAAGCATGATTCCTCCATTGCGAGTCACGTGACAAATTTAGTGTCATGTGACCAGCATAAGCTGGAATTAATGATGTCAGATGATGCATTCTTTTACTTTCTTCTCTTCGACCTGCCCTGGGACATACACAAAGTTTAACTCGACTAGGGAGGGACTAGTTGTGAGCTGTGAAAATTATTATTGCTTCTAATGAGGAGAAAAAAATGCTGCATAGAAGACACACGGAAATTCACCATGACTTTGTGTCAAAAAACGACCACAAGAAATTCAAAACTAGCTAAAAAAAGAGCCTTGTTTTAGTCCTGGAGAGGCCATGATATGTAAGTAACACAATACATATATTTTCAGATGAAAATAAGCTTCAAAATCGTAGATATTCCGAACTTTTCTTCAAACTTCGAGATCACTTCAAAAATATGTCTGCACACTACACACGCCAAACGAAAAAGATGAACTGACGTCACTCTGTCTAGACAGGAAGGTAGCATGATGTGCCACCTTACAAATGTACACAACATGACCAACCCTGCCGGTGGAAACACAGGATGGCTTTTTCTGTCGTTTTGCATTCTGGTCAGGGCCAACCAGATCAGCAATTGTCCAATGGACAGGATGTATTAACACAATAAAATGTCACTTTCAACATATCAGCAGGCTGTCTTTTATCAGTCAACACTGTGCTAAACAAGGCCAAAAGGGACACAAGTAGTGCACTAGAATTTATGAAAGTCTCGTGAAAGAAATTCCAACTTAGATACATTCCACAGCTGGTCCTGAACTGAGACGGTTACCCATTCAAGTAGTAACATAGCCCATTGCCACTTAACTTCAGTGAGCAGACAAATAGTCATCACTCTGTGCCACAATTTCTGAAAGTAGGATGCAAGAAGGACATATGTATGGGAAAAAGGCCAAAGGACATATGTCCTTTTAGGTATTGGAGAGCAAGAGAGGGAAATTTAGAAAGCACAGCCAGATGTTGTCAATGTCATCAAGGTCCGGAGACAAAAGGACATACATGTATGTATGGGCAAAAGCCGAAAGGACATGTGTCCTTTTAGCTATTGGAGTGTTGTCAATGTCATCAAGGTCCGGAGACAAAAGGACATACATGTATGTATGGGCAAAAGCCGAAAGGACATGTGTCCTTTTAGCTATTGGAGTGATGTCAATGTCATCAAAGTCCGGAGACAAAAGTACATATGTATGGGGAAAAGCCAAACGGACATGTGTCCTTTCAGCTATTGGAGAGCAAGAGAGGGAAATTCAAAATGCACAGGTAAATTTCATTAGAGTGATCTGTAGAAGGCATCAGGGACTGGCAAAACAGCTATCATCTGTATCACAGCAAGTCAGAGCAAGGATCTGAATGGACACACTGAGGAGGTGGGAGCAAGTAAAATAGAGGTTGCAAACAATTTTTTTGGAGAGAGTATGTCTTTTCCTCTACATTAAACATCAAAGATTTTGTGCATTTCGTCATTTTTATAATGTCAACAAAGTCAGCCGTACAGATTTTAAGTAGAAAATGGCTTTGCTACATAAATACCGTAATATTCTTTTCATTGATGTTAAGATTTGAATGGAATCCTGTTTACAACCTACTGTCCTCTATCCCTTAATTCACATAGGCCACAAGGCCTGAAAAGTGACAATTTGGCTCATATATATCATACTGAATGTTTTATTATTTTGTCACAAAGGATAACAAAATCAAAATGGTGGTGGAATTTGCACATGTGTTACATAATTTCATGCAAAAACTATACATCCTTGATAATTAATGCTTGATTATTAAAAAAGAGGCACTCTATTGAAAGACAACACAGAAAATTGTTAATGTGTGTTGCAATGAGTTCTAAAACTGAGTTTTAAAGGTAACTAATTACTATTACCAGTAGCCATGCTGCCACAGATGGTTCATAATGTTTCAAAAAAAAGAAGCAGCTTATTACATCTTTGGTTCACGATATTACTGTGAAGGTGTAATAACACTACTAGTAACCTAATGTCAGAATAGAACTGTCTGTAAAACACAGACAGGTCAGCTAAGTTTAACAATCCAGGGTCTTTATAAAATAAAGTCACGAATCCTCACCATAATCTCCGTGTATACTTAGATATTTATGGAATATGTAACTCAGTAAATCAGTGGTTTTGCAAATTAATTTTAATTTGAATATACGCTTAAGATAATTGCTGTTCGTGTGTATATGTTACATATACGATTACATTCCAATTAGATTAATAGAACTTCAGCCTGTTATTGGTGAGGGGTCAGATTTTGTACCCTTACCAGCTCCTCTTGACAATTAAAACAGTCCACAATGGTATCTCCTTGCACCTCAATTTACTGAAGTGTAAAATACACAGCATGTAATAACACGAATTCACTGCTATGCTTGTAAAGCTATTTCTATAATGCAGAGGCTCCTACTGAAGGCAGGCTTTTGTGTTATTTTCTTTGCTTAATAAATCATGTGTTAATCATCTCCCATTGTACTGTTCTCTAACAATCACTTGTTCCAGCACAGATGGCTCAGGAACTCAAAGTTTCTGCTATCAGTTTCCCATTTGGCTAAGCTCCTTTTTAATAAAGTGGAAGAGTAAGGAATAATACTAAGCTTTTGACTGATTGATAGTGGCAATGAGAGCATAAAAATATTAGCATTCAACCTTTTTTTACATTTCTTTAAAATAAGATATATTGGACAGCCTTCCTGTGATATGGCTCTCGCCTCTATGGTGGTGAGGTAGTTTGTAGCCTGTGGGTGGTGAGGTTGTTTGTAGCCTGTGGGTACATGTGGGAAATGCTGATCACCTGGACACTTACACTGCAAATATATCAATTAAAGCCTAAATCTCAAGAAACTGTACACTTTTATCTCGCCTTTTTGTAGTTTTCATTGCCTTTTTATGGAAAGCTGCGATGTTTTGTTTTAGTAAATTTCACTTCCTGGTAGGAGTAAGAAATATGCTAAAACCAAAATGTTTTTGGTATCCCGGATTCCGTCTATTTGGTAGACAATATTAAATATTATGTGGTTCTAATATGGAAAGTATATGACTCATTCTGTTTTATCACTTACTTTATTACAATTTTGGAATGTCCTCTGTGGAAGGGGGCATGTGCTTCCACTGTGGCAACTATGTGATAGACTCTGTTCTTACTTTATTGAGATTTTGGAATATCGAATTTTGAAGGGGGCACGTCGTTTCACTGGCAACTATATGATTAATTCTGTTCTGTCACTTACTTTATTGAGATTTTGGAATGTCCTCTGTAGAAGGGGGCATGTCGTTTCACTGGCAACTATATGATTAATTCTGTTCTGTCACTTACTTTATTGAGATTTTGGAATGTCGAGTGTTGAACGGGGCATGTGGTTCCACTATGGTGACTTTATGGGGCACCCTGTCTCTGTTCTTGAGCTCCACTTTACACATGTGATTTTCATGGGGTGAGGTGTCTGGGAAACTGAGTTTTGTGCACCGCACTTCAATAGGTCCGTCATCATCTGTATGATCTGACTTGGAGTACTTGCTGTGGATATATAAAATACAGGATTGATATTGAAAAGTGAGTACAGTCAACCCTCAATTATCTAACGATAACAGGAGAGGAACATTTCAAGATAATAACAGGTTCATACAACAGAAGAGGTAAATTAATATAAAACAGTAAGAATTTTTTTTTTCATAAGAGTTCATGAAATGGAAAATTTAGAAAAAAATTTTAAATACGAAAATATGATAATTATCTTTGGGAATTAGTCGTAGACTTATTCCTGGGGAGCAAGGACACTCACATACTGAACAGTTTTACAATTACTGACCAAATAAGAAAACATGATGAAGAAACATATACACGTGCATAGGCTGGATTTTATACATTTCTGCACCGTGGGCCCATGAAAGGACTCCAACAATACATCCATATTTTTGCTAATGTGCCAAAGACAGAAGTTAAATCCCAAATAATTGGTTTAAAATGTAGCTATGTAGCAATGTGTGATTTCAAACTTAAATTGCAACAGCAAACCAAACCTTACTGATGAATTCTATGAAACTTACAAAAAAATGTTGACAATGGGACAATGAACTGATGATTCAATTTTGCTGATAGTCAGGTATCTGAATCCAGGATTTTTTTCCTGAAGTATCTTTTATTTTTACAAGAATTTCAGCATATATGTGTATACTTTCATAATTAAGTATATATGTATATACCTCAACAATTAATAGTCAGAGAGTATGGAAAACAATACAGGAAACTCTCACAATAGTGTCTATGATCAAGCGGCTTGGCAGAGGCCTGTGCTCTCTGAGAGCTTTTCTAGTCAGCTGATTGATGATTATCTAGTGTCAAACAAAGAGATTCTTTTACTAAAGCTACTAAAGTACAGCAACTGTTTTTTGAGGAAGTAGAGTAAGAAATCTAAAATTCGCCACATATCTGAAATTCGCCACATGTGAAAATACTAATAAAATAAATGAATTGTGGTGAAATTTGTTGAATACATACTAAATTATGGCTTTTTGAACTGAAAAATACCAATTTTTAGTCAAAAACATAATTTTCTTCATACAATTAACTAAGGTTTTAGAGGTGGCGAATTTTAGATTCCTGGCAAATTTTAGATTTCTTACTCTACAAAGCATTGATACAGCACATATCTCTCTCAAGACAGTAGAGTATATCCCCATGTTGTAACTCAACTCAAATACTGGTTTTAGATTTTGACCTTTATAATGGGATAGAATGACCATAAAAATATAAAGAGTAATGTTAAGACACAGATAAAATTATTAAAAATTTAGTGAAAATGGGAGTGTGGAAAATTTGAGAATGTAGCACACAAGTTCACTTTCTTGGTATTGATCATTGGTTGAAATGTATGCCATAATTTAAAACCAAGTATCTGTTGCACAAGGTAAATCCAGGTAGGATCTTCAAATCTACATCTTATAGGAAAAGTCAAACTGATTCTTTCTGTAAACCTACACAAGGGTCATTGAATCATGGAGTAGTGTTTAACCACATACATTTGAAAAGTGAGCATTCCCTGCACTTTTTTTCAGGATAATTTTTAATAGACACAGTAAATGAATAATGAAAACACACAATAAAAGCTATTAAAAGCCGACAGAAAAACTGAAAATTGACACACCTTACAATTAGTTCTCACATTTAATCAAACAATGCTGTATATCAATTATTCAGATTTGCAGTTCCACAATGTAATGTGCGACTTTTTTTCTAAATTGTGAGGTGTGTTTATCTTGTACGACATCAATTTTTTTTTAACATATAACTTATTAATTTTGCAGATCGAGTTAGGATTTTAATGTTCTAATTTTTGGAAATGGTCTGAAACAAAAGGTTACTCGATGTATACAACCTACAATACCTCAACACAAAGTTCAATGTTCTGTCACACACATAATTCCACAACAAACATGTATTCACTTTACAATCACACACTTTCAATGCATGTTGGTGCAAAACATACTCCATTTCATGTCTTCTGTTGAATCTTTAACTTAGCATACGTGGTTTTTATATAACATACATGCATTCATTGAACCAATAGATTGCATATTAATAGTTAATATACCTGTTTTGTTACAGAGGGAGACAATCAATACTTTCAGTATATAACTGAAGAAGACTACTTAACTAAAATCATTAATGCATTAGACCCACTGAAGAAGACTGAGACTACTTAAGAAGCTCAATTCATTAGACCTAAAACTTACAGACTTGAAAATAGTAAAGATCTCTTCACTACATATCCTTAGATATACTGGCTATGGGAACTACATTTTCCTTAACTATACTCCCTGTGGGAATTCAATATACATGGTACACATATGTGACTATTGATTCAACATTTGTGATAAAGCTATGATCATGATAAATTATAACTAAACTATGGATGAGTAAGCAGCTTTACATGGTTAATTTAAATTACTAAATATAAATAATACTAAATATATCATGGCCAAACTTTTGAACAATTTTAACATTTTCTCATTTACCCTTCTTAACAAGGAGTGCAAATAATCTGTGAAGGTGATCAAAGCTAAGATCTTCTACTTCATGTAAAAGTAGAGCACTTGCTTATGGAAAATTCCTGTTGTAAACAAAATTAAAAATATAAAAGTAACTTGGAGTATGTAAGAACTAAAACATATTTATATCCAACAGAAAGATGACGTACCCTAGTTAGTAAGCACTTTGGGCTTTCAATTTGACCACAACAAAAGATTCCAAGTCACTGATTTGCTACAGGTTGGTGTCACATCCATAACCTTTAGGACAAATAATACAAGAGATAGAGGGGCTCAAAGCTTGGCCAGCCTCCTTTGACCTTGAAAGTGAAAAGGGTCTGTAAAATCTGACCACATCAGGAGATTCCTTGCCCATGATCTCCTGTAGGTTGGTTTCACATCCCAAACCTGTGGGCCCAATGATAATTGAGACATAGACACTTTAATTAAGAACATCCCCATTTAACCTTTAACAAGGGTCCCTAGGTCAAACCTGACCACCTAAAGAGATTCCTAGCCCTGATCTCCTAAACCTTGAATTCACATCCAAAATCTGTAGGATCAACAGTGAGAGATATAAAGGCAAATTTTGGACACCCTTGTCTCAGACTGAAGGAGGGGGCCAAAGTTACATCTGACCGTATCCAAACAATGCTTATGTTGGTTTCACATCACAAACCCCCTAGGACCAATAATAACTAGACCAAGGACGCATCTGTGGCCAGATGCAAGATGTATCCACCAGCAAAGGCAAAAGTAGCTATTACTCAGCTATGCCACGAGCTAGAGGTCTGAAATTTTACTATGTTATAGCTGACCCAAAGGTAGGTGAATAACAGATTTGCACAAAATTCTCTAAATGCAATAGTTTTCAAGTTACAAGTGATTTTACTCATGATGGAAGTTAGTGAAAAGTCCAAAAATAGCTATTACTCACTTAGCTATTGAGATAGACACTCAAGTTACTCACCATGTTGTAGCCATGGAAAAAAGTAGCTGAATATTGCAAATTTAATAAGTAAATTAAATTTTTATAAGTTAATACCCTATCCAATGGACAATTGCTTTACCGGTCGGCGCGACCGGTCCCGCCAAACGCCAGAAAAAGATGTCCTGTATATAATACCGGCAGGACCGGTCAGTAGTGTGCATTTGCTAGGTGGCGCATCATACTTGCTTCCTGTCCAGACAGAGTGACGTCAGTTCATCTTTTTCGTTGTCTAAACAGATTTAGACCCCTAGTAAGCTGGTAGCGGGGTCGGTTGGGAGGGCCTTGCCTGTCCATTGGATAGGGTATTAACTTATAAAAATTTAATTTACTTATTAAATTTGCAATTTTATTGCGTTAATACATCCTATCCAATGGACAATTGCTGAATAACTACCGCTTGGTAGGCGGGTAAGCAGCTAGGGACTTCTGTGAACTCATAACAAAACAAAATAGTACAGGCCCATTTGACCTAGGGTCAGAGAACCCTGACAGGTCAAGGTCGGCCACCAACTCACCGGTTAACCGGGAGTCTACCGACGTTGCCCCCCCCCTTTTTTTCTTTCCTTCCAGAGTCGGTTTGAGAAGGGAAAGATAGAGAGAGAGGGGCTGAGTTCAGTCCCAGAAGAAATAAACTTCCCAAGGGAAGCAAGTCACAGTACATATTTACATATTTTCAACATCCCCTCACTTCTGGGCCTGGTGGTGCACCTGCTGGGCAGCCACTACAGGACCCAGGTGGAAAAGCTCCGAGTCAGCCCAGGCAACATCCTTCAAATAGAATTGGGTGAAGGTGTTGTGAGATTTCCAGTGGCAGGCTGACAAGATCTGATCTAAGGAAATCCCTGATTGGAAGGCCTTATAGGCAGCAAAGGCCCTAACATCATGGGCTTTAACCTGATGAGAGGTGAGGGCCTCCTGGTCAGAGAGCTCATAGCACAGAACCACAGTCTGTTTGATCCATGAGGAGATAGTGGCAGGTGAGATGTCTTTATCAAACCCTTCTTGAAGGAGACAAAGACTAACTCCTTATCCTGCCTGAGGTCTGCAGTCCTGTACAAGTAGTAGCGCAGGGCTCTAACTGGACATAGGGACCTGTCACCTTTGAGTGACCTATCCAGAGATGGTGCCAGGGCTGGGATGACCACTGGAGCCACACTATCTGGACCTTCCTTAGCCAGCTGGTTCTTGGATAGGAAGCTGGGTGAGGGGTACAAAGACACCTTAGACCAGTCTGACTGGTGTCTGATGTTCTTATGTAACCAAGCATGGATCTCACTCCTGCGTTTACCTGAACCCAAAGCCAGCAAGAAAACAGTCTTGAAAGTTAAATGTTTCAAGGAGGCCTCTTTCAGGGGTTCAAAGGGAGCCTTTGTGAGCTGATGTAAAACCAGTGAAAGGTTCCAGGAGGGGATGCCCCTCCTGCCCTTAGGTCTGTCTCTATGGAAACTATCCAGGAGACGAGTGAGATTCTCATCTTTGCTGACATTAATGGTGGAATTGCCCAGTTTGTCAGCAATGGCGGATCTGTAGCCATCAATAGTGCCTGGTTGTAACTTCTTCTCCTGAAGCAAGTGCAGGAGGAAGTCAGCAATGGCCTTCAGAGGTGGTGCCCTGAAGTCCACCTGATTACTGAGGCACCACTTTGTAAAAATGGTCCACTTTGCCTCATAGACAGATCTGGTTGATCTTCTTTGAGGAGCCTCAATTCGTGCTGCCACTGCCTCAGAGTAGCCTTGCTCCTTGATTGCTGAGGCTCTAGGAGCCAGGCATGTAGGTTCAGATGCGACAGGTTCCTGTGAAGGACCTGGTTGAATGGCTGAGACACTAGGTTGGGTATGCTGGGCAGACACAGTGGGATCTGGCTTGACATTGCTACCAGGTCCCAAAACCAGGGCATGTTGGGCCACCCTGGAGCAATCAGAATTATTCTGTTGCAGGGGTAGTCCTGGAGCTTCTCCACCACTTTGCCCAAGATGGCTGCCGGTGGGAAGGCGTATGGGTCCAGGTCCTCCCAGGAGAGGCTGAGTGCATCCACTGCCCAAGCCTGGGGGTCTGGTACCGGTGATACAAACTGTGGTAGTTTGTTGTTGAACCTGGTGGCAAACAGGTCCACTTGTGGCTGATGCCACCTCGAACATACAGCTTGGAACACTTCTGGATGAAGTGACCACTCTGTTTGAATGGTCTGGCCAAGCCTGGATAGCTTGTCTGCTATCACGTTCAGCCGGCCGGGGATGTGACGTGCCCTGAGGGTTACTTGCTGCCTGGTGCACCAGGACAGAATTCTCCACAGTAGGGCACACAGAGAGCCCAATTTCATCCCCCCTTCTTTGTTGATATGGGCAACCATTGTTGTTTTGTCTGTAGCTACCAACACTGTCTTGTTGAAGACTAGGGTTTGAAACTCTTTTGGAGCTAGAAATACTGCTTTCAGCTCCAAGTGGTTATGTGTAACTTGCTCTCTGGTAGGGACCACTGTCCCCTTGCAGTGTGCTCGTCTAAGTGAGCGCCCCACCCTTCTTTTGATGCGTCTGTAAAGATTTGCAGAGCATGTTTTAGAGGGTGTAATGGTTGACCTAGAAGCACATTGCTTTCCTCCAGCCACCACCTTAGATGGGGGTGGAGGGATTTGGAGACCGGGATCACCTTTTCCAGTGACTCTGGGACCCTCCAGTTGTTTTTCAAGTGCCACTGTATGGGTCTCATGTTAGTCGCCCTAAGTGGACTTGCTTTCCTGTTGCTGTGAGTAGACCTGAGGGACATGAATTGTCGGACCGGGCAAAGCGGATCCGACAATATTGATCTAATCTTGTGTGTCAAGGCCTGCCAACGTTCTTCTGTTGGTCTGACCTTGCCCTCTTTCAGGTCGAACTGGTAACCACGAAGTTGAAGACCTGTTTGGGAACCAGCTCTGACTTTTCCTTGTTCACCAGCCCCCCTAATTCCTGACAAAGAGTGACTAGGGTTTGAGTATGCTGGAGACAGGTGTGGTGGGTAGAGGCTCTCACCAACCAGTCGTCTAGGTACTGGTGGATGCTTATACCCTTCTGAAAAGCCACGATTTTGACCTCTTTGGCCACCACTGTGAACTCCATGGGAGCTGTGGACAGGCCAAAGGGAAGGGCTTTGAACTGGTAGGACCGACCCTGGAGGTGAAAGCGCATGTACTTCCTGGACTGACTGTGAATTGGTATGTGGAAGTATGCTTCTTTGAAATCTATGGATGTGACCCACTCCCCTGCTTGGAGGGAGGTTCTTATTGTCTCTGGGGTTTCCATCTTGAACGTCCCTGTGTTTAAAAAGGTGTTCAAGGTGCTCAGGTCTAGGATCGGTCTCCACCGGTTGTTGGGTTTGGGTACCAAAAAGCCGGTTGTAAAACCCCAGTGAGTTTTGATTTTCCACCGGTTCGACTGCATTCTTGTTTATCAGCTGATACAGTGCCTCTAAAAGGAAGGACTGTTTGGTTGGATTGTGGTAGTTGCTTATTACAGTCGGTGACCTCGTCAAGTGGGGTCTGAACCGGAAGGGGAGAGTGTAACCCTCCCTCAATCTCTAGCCACTGTCTGACCAGCTGGGACCCGAAAGGGTAGGCTGGCTGACTGGTCAGGTAGCTTGACAGGCATTTCAGTGACTGATCAAGAATTCCTCTGTAACCAGTTCCTTAGGCTGCCACTGGTTGGCCTAAACAGTTGTTTTGGCCTTTAAGGAACTTCTGCCGGTCTGTCAGTCAGTCCTGGAGACCTGCCCAGTACCAGGCCTTAAACGGTTATATGCGAGGCAATGCTCTGTAACCGGTTCCTGGTGGCTCCACAGTTCTGCATAAACTCACCGGAGTTGGCAGAACTGGGTGAACTACTTCTTAGCAAGGATAGGCTCATATGAAGTTGCCTTCTTCCTGTCCACAGCGGTGGTTCAGCAGCTTTTCTCTGCAATCAAACAGGCTCTGTAACCGGTCAAACCGGTAGGCTCTGAGAGAAGGCTAACTGTTGAACCTTTTCTCAGCACTGAATTTGAAGCTGGTTCCTTGCCAGTAAGGATGGGAACAGCAGATTTCTTGTAACCAGCAGCACTACGGTTCCGGAACCAGCAACACTCCGGAACCGGCAAGTCTCTGTAACCGGCAAACCTGTTGTCAGCACTGGATTTGGAGCTGGTTTCTTGCCCTTAAGGATGGGTACAGATTCCTCTGTAACCGGCAACACTCCGGAACCGGTACCACTCCGGAACCGGCAACACTCCGGAACCGGCAACACTCAGAAGCCGGTAATTCTCTGAACCAGTAGCCCTGCTGTAGGTCACCAGCAACTCTGTGTAACCGGTAATCCTGTTTAACCAGTAGCCCTTGCTGGATTTCTGTGACCACAACTGGCAGTCTGAACAGAACTGGTGCCGGTATACCTCATCACTGGCTGGCTAGTGACCCTACCGGTAGCCTGAACAGGACCGGTACCGGTCCAAACTTCTGCACAGGGAAGATAAGGGTCTCAATGGTCACCGCGACTTCTGGTAGGATAACCCTCTGAGCAGCCGCACCGGTGGTCTGAACAAGACTGGAACCGGTACCCCCAACAGTCACACCAGTGGAAAGGCCTCTGGTGGAGGTTCCAGTATCAAAACAGGGCTGATCACTGGTAACCACTGAAGGGGCGTTCCTTGACAGCTTCACAGGAACATGACTGGAACCGGTACCCCAACAGTCCCACCAGTGGGGAGACCTCTGGTGGAGGTTCCAGGATCAACAAGGGGTGATCACTGGCAACCACTGAAGGGGTTTCTTCACAGGAACAGCACCCACCGGTAGTCTGTACAGACCGGAACCGGTACCCCCAACAGTCACACCAGTGGAAAGGCCTCTGGTGGAGGTTCCAGGATCAAGCAGGACTGATCACTGGCAGCCACTGAAGGGGTTTTTCTTCACAGGAACAGCACCCACCGGTAGTCTGTACAGACCGGAACCGGTACCCCCAACAGTCCCACCAGTGGAAAGGCCTCTGGTGGAGGTTCCAGTATCAAAACAGGGTGATCACTGGTAACCACTGAAGGGGGGTTGTTGACAGCTTCACAGGAACATGACTGGAACCAGTACCCCCAACAGTCCCACCAGTGGAAAGGCCTCTGGTGGAGGTTCCAGGATCAAGCAGGACTGATCACTGGCAACCAACTGAAGGGGTTTCTTCACAGGAACAGCACCCACCGGTAGTCTGTACAGACTGGAACCGGTAAAACTCATCACTAGTGCTCCCCACCGGTAGTCTGACCAGAACTGGTACCGGTAAAACTCATCACTTCTTGTCAGCTGAACCAGTCACGCCTGGGGATTTGCTTGCCGGTAGTGGTGTTGAGATCTGTGAAGTCACATGACTGGCACCGGCAAAAATTTGCAGTTCAATGACCACTTGTCATCTAATTCTTCAGGCCAACAGACGAGATGCTGGATTCCTTCTTGCCAGTTAAAAAGTGTGTGTACAGTAATAATTACTCGTTTTTTCTTCTAAAACTTCTGTTGAAAACACGATTCCTCCATTGTTGAATGCGTATCACGTGATCAGGTTCCTGTCACGTGACAAGCATAAGCTGGAAGTGATGACGTCAGACGATGCATTCTTCTTTCCTTCTAAATTCTTCTCGTCGACATACACTCAGTGTTTCTCGACAACGAAGAAATAAATGGAGGTTAAGTCGTGGAGATACAACCTTCTGTGTAGACGAAGGAATGCTGCAGGGACGACACACGAGCTCTCACCCACGACTTCGTCTCGACGACAAGTACACAGAAATTCTTCAAAACTGGTTATAAAGTGCTGGATAATGCCTCGTTTTAGTCCTGGAGAGGCACTGATATGTATGAACACAATAAATATATTTAAATTCGTAGAATAAGCCGCGTTTCCTTCAAAACTTGGAGATCACTTCAAAACACGTCTGCACACTACGTGCCAAACGAAAAAGATGAACTGACGTCACTCTGTCTGGACAGGAAGCAAGTATGATGCGCCACCTAGCGAATGCACACTACTGACCGGTCCTGCCGGTATTATGTACAGGACGTCTTTTTCTGGCGTTTGGCGGGACCGGTCGCGCCGACCGGTAAAGCAATTGTCCATTGGATAGGATGTATTAACGCAATAAAAACATATTTTAACAAAATGCTCTAAATGCAATACTTTTCAAGTTATAAATGATTTAGTGTTGAGTAAGAACCTCAAAGTAGCTATTACTCAGCTATGCAATGAGCCACAGGTCTGGAATTTTATTATGTTATAGCTGCCTCAAAATAGGTGAATAACATTTTGAAACTAAATAATCTAAATGCAACAGTTTTCAAGTTATAAGTGATTTACTCAACAGTGATAACCTAAAAGTACCTATTACTCAGCTATGCCATGAGCTAGAGGTCTGAAATTTTATTATGTAATAGCTGACCCAAAAGTAGATGAATAACATATTTGCACAAAATTCTGTAAATGCAATAGTTTTCAAGTTACAAATGATTTTACTCATGATGGATGTGAAAAATCCAAAAGTAGCTATTACTCACTTAGCTATTGAGATAGACACCCAAGTTACTCACCATGTTGTAGCTAAGGAAAAAGTAGTCGAATAACATATTTTAACAAAGTGCTCTAAATGCAATACTTTTCAAGTTATAATTGATTTAGTGCATGATTTCATTAATTTTAATGCATTAAAAATTATATAAAAAATTCATAAAAAAACTTTAGCATGTGAAAGCTCTCCCAAAAGTAGGTGAATGAGTTATTTGAGAAAAATTGGCTATCTGCAATACTTTTAGAGATAATTCGCATGTACTCATTTTGAGTAGGTGAGTAATTAGGTATGGGTCTGAAACTTCACCAAGTGAAAGCTCTCCCAAAAGTAGGTGAATGAGTTATTTGAGAAAAATTGGCTATCTGCAATACTTTTAGAGATAATTCCCATTTACTCATTTTGAGTAGGTGAGTAATTAATTAGCTATGGGTCTGAAACTTCACAGAGTGAAAGCTCTTCCAAAAGTAGGTGAATGAGTTATTTGAGAAAAATTGGGTATCTGCAATACTTTTAAGAGATAATTTGCATTTACTCATTTTGAGTAGGTGAGTAATTAGCTATGGGTCTGAAACTTCACCATGTGAAAGCTCTCCCAAAAGTAGATGAATGAGTTATTTGAGAAAAATTGGCTATCTGCAATACTTTTAAGCGATAAGCCACCTGCCAAATATGAAAGAAATGTGGACTGTAGGTCGCTAACAAGCAATATTCCACATTTTAGACATTTTTGTCTACCACAGGCCTAATTTAGACATAAACCCTACCAAAAAGATAGGGTGGCGAGTCCTCTAGCATACCAAGCCACCTGCCAAATATGAAAGAAATCTGGAAAGAAATGTGGACTGTAGGTCGCTAACAAGCAATATTCCACATTTTAGACATTTTTGCCTACCACAGGCCTAACTTAGACATAAAGCCTACCAAAAAGATAGGGTGGCGAGTCCTCTAGCATACCAAGCCACCTGCCAAATATGAAAGAAATCTGGAAAGAAATGTGGACTGTAGGTCACTAACAAGCAATATTCCACATTTTAGACATTTTTGTCTACCACAGGCCTAATTTAGACATAAAGCCTACCAAAAAGATAGGGTGGCGAGTCCTCCACCATATCAAGCCACCTGCCAAATATGAAAGAAATCTGGAAAGAAATGTGGACTGTAGGTCGCTAACAAGAAATCTCTGCGGACGCGGACGATGATGAATCCATTGTATCCCCGCTTCGCGCCGGGGATACAATAAGCTAGTAAGTAATAAGCACTTTTAATTTAATTTGAGCTACAGTCGTTTGGAGGGGGTCCAATGTCAATTCTGATCACATAAAAAGATTCCCAGTCCATAATTTTGTAGAAGTTAGTGTTGTGGGTGAATGCAAATTTCAAAACCGGTTTCCGAAAGCGGAAATTCGGCGAAAAACCGGGTATATTTGATTTATCAAACGCAAAGAAATAAGTTTTCAAACGCGTACATGAGACGTAACTCGTATATAAATAAGAACAACTATGAGCTTTTTGAAGACTTTTGAGGACAAAATGGGTGATATATTGATGGAATATTATAAAATACTGTGAAATATTTGTTGTAGTTTAATATTTTGGTAAACTTAAGTTAAAATAATGCCTAAATGTGGCGAAACCGGTTTTGGTTACAAGAAAACGAAACGTAACCGGATCAGTGTCTTTCGGTCGGCAGAATAGGTTTCCGGTTTACCGTCTTCAACACTAGTGAAGTAGATTCAATATGACAAACATCTGACACCAATAATTAACAAACTACAGGCAGTTAAAAATTTGTCCACAATTGGTCATGTATGGTACTTTGGCACTCCCTGGGTGACTTGAACAATGACATATCTATAACATACCTATCATCCATGAAGCGATTCAATATTCTACTTATGAGAATCAGTCAGTTGGAAAAGACAGATAAATTTCAAAGATATTCCTGTGGTGCCCATCATATTTTAAAAATATGGTTAAATTCAGCTGCAGATCAGCTTACCCACCAATGAAGATACCCTGAAAATTTGATGAAGCAAGATGGTCTAGTTTCCCCTTGAGAGTGTTAACAGTGAAAATATATAGTGCTGGGGAAAAATATGAAACTATATTATCCACTGGATGTCTCTGGTGGATACACAATCAAAAATATTTAATACAGATCTCAAAAGTTTAAACAGTTTAAGAAAACGTGAAAAAAATAATTAAACTAAAGGATCGCTCGCAAAAAAAAAAAGATAATGTTTTTGCATAGCAAAAACAAAGCGTCCCGAAAAGGATATAAAGGTGAGTGCTAAAGTATTAAGAAAATGCTTCGTTTCTAGCCTTATACTGTTGTGGCAACCAAAGTCAGCGCAGTCTGCTCTATCTAGCACGGTTTTCAAGATATAAGCATTTTTGTGTTTTGCAAAAAATAAAAAAATTAAAAATGTCCGCTATATTTGGCGAGACAAAAATATTTTGAAAACTGGCATGGCTACTCTGCAGAGATACCCAGCAGGTCCAAAATTTTGTTGAGTTCGCTCCATATAGCACGGTTTTCGAGATATAAGCATTTTTGTGTTTTGCAAAAACTTTGAAAATTCTAAATGGCCACCATTTTTGGGGAGACAAAAATTTTTGTCAAGACCACTGCCGCGGTGTGTATCTCCCGCCGAGCATTAAAGCAGAAGAAATAGCTTTTCCGAGATATTCACAATTTTTCATTTTCGTGTGTGAAAGCTCTTCCAAAAGTAGGTGAATGAGTTATTTGAGAAAAATTGGCTATCTGCAATACTTTTAGAGATAATTCACATTTACTCATTTTCAGTAGGTGAGTAATTAGCTATGGGTCTGAAACTTCACAGAGTGAAAGCTCTGCCAAAAGTAGGTGAATGAGTTATTTGAGAAAAATTGGCTATCTGCAATACTATTAAGAGATAATTCACATTTACTCATTTTGAGTAGGTGAGTAATTAGCTATGGGTCTGAAACTTCACAGAGTGAAAGCTCTCCCAAAAGTAGGTGAATGAGTTATTTGAGAAAAATTGGCTATCTGCAATACTTTTAGAGATAATTCGCATTTACTCATTTTGAGTAGGTGAGTAATTAGCTATGGGTCTGAAACTTCACCAAGTGAGAGCTCTCCGAAAAGTAGGTGAATGAGTTATTTGAGAAAAATTGGCTATCTGCAACACTTTTAGAGATAATTCGCATTTACTCATTTTGAGTAGGTGAGTAATTAGCTATGGGTCTGAAACTTCACCAAGTGAAAGCTCTCCCAAAAGTAGGTGAATGATTAATTTGACAAAAAATGGCTATCTGCAATACTTTTAGAGATAATTCGCATTTACTCATTTTGAGTAGGTGAGTAATTAGCTATGGGTCTGAAACTTCACCAAGTGAAAGCTCTCCTAAAAGTAGGTGAATGAGTTATTTGAGAAAAATTGGCTGTCTGCAATACTTTTAGAGATAATTCGCATTTACTCATTTTGAGTAGGTGAGTAATTAGCTATGGGTCTGAAACTTCACCATGTGAAAGCTCTCCCACAAGTAGATGAATGAGTTATTTGATAAAAATTGGGTATCCGCAATACTTTTACAGATAATTCGCATTTACTCATTTTGAGTAGGTGAGTAATTAGCTATGGGTCTGAAACTTCACCATGTGAAAGCTCTCCCAAAAGTAGGTGAATGAGTTATTTGAGAAAAATTGGCTATCTGCAATACTTTTAGAGATAATTCGCATTTACTCATTTTGAGTAGGTGAGTAATTAGCTATGGGTCTGAAACTTCACCATGTGAAAGCTCTCCCAAAAGTAGGTGAATGAGTTATTTGAGAAAAATTGGCTATCTGCAATACTTTTAAGAGATAATTCGCATTTACTCATTTTGAGTAGGTGAGTAATCATCTACGGGTCTGAAACTTCACCATGTGAAAGCTCTCCCAAAAGTACATGAATGAGTTATTTGATAAAAATTGGGTATCTGCAATAGTTTTTGAGATAATTAGCATTTACTCATTTTGAGTAGGTGAGTAATTAGCTACGGGTCTGAAACTTCACCAAGTGAAAGCTCTTCCAAAAGTAGGTGAATGAGTTATTTGAGAAAAATTGGCCATCTGCAATACTTTTAGAGGTAATTCGCATTTACTCTTTTTGAGTAGGTGAGCAATTAGCTATAGGTCTGAAACTTCACCAAGTGAAAGCTCTTTGGGATAGCTGCTCTGCAGAGATACCCTGAAGATCAAAAATTTCGTCGAAATCGCTCTATGTAGCACGATTTTCGAAATATTAGCATTTTTGTGTTTTGCAATTTTTGCGCAAAAATTCAAAATGGCCGCCATTTTTGGCAAGATAAATTTTTTTTGAAAATTGGCATGGCTACTCTGCAGAGATACCCTACGGGTCAAAAATTTCGTCGAAATCACTCTATCTAGCAGGGTTTTCGAGATATAAGCATTTTTATGTTTTGCAATTTTTGCGAAAAATTCGAAAATTCAAAATGGCCGCCATTTTTGGCGAGACAAAATTTTTTTGAAAATTGGCATGGCTACTCTGCAGATATACCCTGTGGATCAAAAATTTCGTCGAAATCGCTCTATCTTGCAGGGTTTTCGAGATATAAGCATTTTTATGTTTTGCAATTTTTGCGAAAAATTCGAAAATTCAAAATGGCCGCCATTTTTGGCGAGACAAAATTTTTTTCAAAATTGGGATAACTACTCTGCAGAGATACCCTGGGGGTCAAAAATTTCGTCGAAATCGCTCTATCTAGCACGGTTTTTGAGATATAAGCATTTTTGTGTTTTGCAATTTTTGCAAAAATTTCGAAAATTCAAAATGGCCGTCATTTTGGACGAGACAAAATTTTTTTGAAAATTGGGAAAACTACTCTGCAGAGATACCCTGTGGGTCAAAAATTTCGTCGAAATCGCTCTATCTAGCACGGTTTTCGAGATATAAGCATTTTTGTGTTTTCCTTATTTGGAAAATTCGTAATGATTAATTAATCATTAATTGCTCGGCCATTTCTTGACCAATCAATGCCAAAATCTAATGATTTCCAGATTTTAATAGAACTAGATTGGGCCAACTCGGCGCCAACATATCCCCAGACAGGTCATCACTCACGCCACAGGTTTTGATCGGGAATTTTTAAAAACATAATTACCCATTATTATGTGAACTTCAGCACATCAATCTACTCTGTTTACATCTTCCCAAGGAAGATGGTGTATCCCCAGACGCCGAATACATAACTCAAATTATATTTTCAATCTTCCTGCAATGATAACTCTAAACCTATTTTCAAAGTATTTAAATGATTGATGATTGAATGTCCATTCTAAAATAATAATCCCAAAAGAGCATATCTGTTTCTATATTTGTTGACAAATAAAATATTATTTTTAACTCAACTCATCATACTTTTCAATCTTCCTTCAAAGTATTTAAATGATTGATGATTCAATGTCCATTGTAAAATTCATAATCCCAAAAGCGCATATCTGTTTCTATATTTGTTCACAAATAAAATATTATTTAAAAAAAAATTATTTATATTATTATTTTATTATATTATTTTTAGAATTTGCAAATTGTTTTCAGTTATTCATTTCCTCTATACCTATATATGTGGTCCATATATATGCAACCTAAATATGTGACACAATCTCAGTTCTGACTCCCCTTTGTGTTATATGTAATGAAGCCCACCACCTCCCACCCCCACCCCTCTCCCCTTCTCCACACCTCTCTCACTATTACACAAGATCTGCAACCCCATTGAGTTCTTTGTTTCTCATCTGATATCATTAAATACCTTTGTTTATTTAGTGTCACTCAATATAGCTGGAGGTCCCAGAGGTGGGTGGGGGGAATCCGGGTGGGGGATGTGGGTTGGGACTTAGTTTAGTTTATTAGTTTATTATAGTGACATGTATTATGTTGACAAGGATTATACAAAAACTATTGAAGTAATACCCAGCCCTATATGGGCTTATAAGTCACTTTAAATAGAGAGTTAATAACAAACAGAGCAAACATATTTTGAGGTAAGATACAGTAAATAAAGACAGCAATTCAATACATAAAAATTAACAATATAATTTACTTTTTCTTTCTTGCCACAAATCAAAAATAAAATTAATAACCATATTGACATTCATATGAGTTAATACCCTTGATAATTGATGTATTAATAATTCAGATTTATCTATATTTAAAATTTTGAAATATTTCATACGAATCAGCTCTAAAGCTGGACAAACACAAACAAAATGTATCTCATCTTCTACATCTTTTTTACACAGTTTACATGTTCTCTCAAAGAGATGGAGTGCTACAGCATAAATGGTAAACAAACAATCTATATAAAAGGGGTACTCAAATACAAAAAGAATTGAGAATTTTAAGTATGTGATTATCAACTGAAATGAGTTCATAACTGTAGGAGCTGTGTCAAAATTAACTGAGGCAAGTTGAATAAAACTGGGCTAGTTGAGGGTTAAAATCCCCTAGTTTTACTACATACGGATATAATTTCATTAATATTGGGACTTAAAGCTCACTTAAAGTGTCCATTTTGTCTACTCGAATATGTTTAACCGGCGTTTAACCAGTTTCATTTTAAAAAGTTAAAAACTCAGCAAGCAGAGGTATAACACACAAAAATAAGTTCTTAAAAGACTAAGAGAGCCATAACATTATTAATATTCAAAATTTAAATAGACAGGCATTTCCTTTTACAAATTCAAAGATTTCAGCTCTATAACCCACATAGTTTGACAGTTACTGGGCTTTAAAGTGGTATAATGTCCATAAATTGGGTTTCTGTGGGCATTTTACAATTGTTAAAGAGACCTTAGCAATTAAACTACAGATCTGAAACTTTTTGGGGGACATACATAACAAACAAAAATTATATATAATACAGTTTAAGACTTGTCACACCAAGCATTTCCAAATAACAGGGCAAAATACGGAAAAAATGTCCAAAAAGGCACTTGGGCGAGTGTCTATGGCCCTCATACACAGGTTAAATGTCTACTAAAAACCTTGATTTTCGCCATATGTAAAAAGGACATAATAATGCATTCCCAGATGGGATTTCAGCTCCATCAATCACATAGTTTAACAGTCACAGGGCTTAAAGGTGGCAAAAAGTCCAAATATTGGGTCTCTGTGGGCCTTTTAGAGATCTCGATGTGGCTTTCAAATTAAAGCTTCAGACTTAAAATTTGTTACATACTAAGATTACACATAGAATATGTATCTAATAAAGTTTGAAACTTCTCAGACTTACCATTTCCAAGTTACAGAGCAAAATATGTGAAAAATGTCTTAAAAGGGTCAGTCAGGTGGGTGTTTAAGGTCCTCATACACAGGTTAAATGTCTACTTGAAGCCTTGATTTTTGGCACATGTAAAAAGAACATAATAATGTATTCCCAGATGAGATTTCAGCTCTATCAGTCACATAGTTTAACAGTCACAGGCCTTAAAATTGGCAAAAAGTCCAAATACTGGGTCTTTATGGGGCCTTCTAGAGACCTAAATGAGGCCTTCAAATTAAAGCTTCAGACTTAAAATTTGTCACATACTAAGATTACACATAGAATATGCATCTAATACAGTTTGAAACTTCTTAGACTTACCATTTCCAAGTTACAGGGCAAAATATGTGAAAAATGTCTAAAAATGGTCACTCGGGTGGGGATTTATGGTCCTGATACACAGGTTAAATGTCTTCTTAAAGCCTTAATTTTTGGCACATATATAAATAACATACTAATATCTTCCCAGATAGGATTTGAGCTCTATCAGTCACATAGTTTGACAGTCACAGGGCTTAAAAGTAGCAAAAAGTCCAAATATTGGGTCTTTGGGAGCCTTTTAGAGACCTCAATTTGACCTTCAAAATTAAAGCTTCAGACTTAAAATCTGTTACATACTAAGAATACACACAGAATATATATCTAATACAGTTTGAAACTTCTCAGACTTACCATTTCCAAGTTACAGGGAAAAAGATGTGAAAAATGTCTTATAAGGGTCACTCGGGTGGGTGTTTATGGTCCTGATACACAGGTTAACTGTCTATTAAAGGCCTAAATGTTGGGGCACATATAAGAAAACACATAGATATATTCCCAGATGATATTTAACTTAGATGAGAGACATAGTTTGAAAGCTACAGTGCTTGAAAGTGGCAAAAAGTGCATAAATTGGGTCTCTGTGGGCACTTTTGAGACCTTAAGTCGACCCCTTTGGGTAAACCTACAGCCCTAAAATTTTCTACAGACAAGGATTACATATCAAAGTTATACCTAGCGCAGTTTGAGACTCATCAGAATTACCACTTCCAAATTATAGGGCAAAATATGTGAAAAGTATAGCAAAAAATCCCTAAGTGGGGGTATTTATGGGCCTCAAACACAATTTTCTCCTCAACTTAAAGTCGTGATTTTCGGCACATGTACTAAGAACATATTAATGTGTTGTCAGGTAAAATTTCAGCCAGCTGAGCATCATAGTTTGTGACCTACAGGGCTCTAAGTGGCCAAAAGTCCAATTTCTGACCTTAAGGTGGCCATAAGTTCTTTTTTACTGGGAGTTTAAGGTCACCTTAAAATAGGGATCTTCCTTTGGGCACCCTTAACATGTGTACCAAGTTTTTTTTTTTTTTTTTTTTTTTTTTTTTTTTTTTTTTTTTTTTTTTTTATGAACAAGTTATTTATTTGATATTTGATCAGTAATAAATGTATGACTGTACACAAATAGAAAAGACTTATACAATGTATATGTGACTATTTAAAGAGTGAATGAATGTGATCAGGTGACAGCCTACATTTCCTTGTACAAAACTACAAACTACAAATGTTGATGACACATATGCTAGATAGGATACCATTACATTTCTTTATCTAATTTCCATACACATCTCTTTATATCACAGCAGTATTTTCATTTAACACAAGTAACTGACAATAAGGTTAAGAGAACTACTTTCTGAATTAAAGACCACAAAAATCTAACAGTTTATACGTCACAATTAGAAAAAATGCTTTTATAAGTAGTAATATGTGTACATATATTCACTAACATTCTTACTCTTAGAATTACTAATCTGAGATTTTTCTAAGAAACTACTCAGGACAAAGAAAAATCCAGAAAATAAGACATTATTCCACAAATAAGACTTTGTAAATTCCTGAGAAATTTTAGAATTATAAAACTAATACTAAATAAATTATATAGATCAGTATTTTTATAAAAGAGATAGCATTAATATTTTAGGTGCTGACAAGTATGAAGGTATAATTCATGGAAAAACTATGCAAAAATTACCCTTTTTTGACAAACTTTGAAAAATTCTTATTTCACAATTTTTACAACAAAATCCAAATTTCTGGAGAAAATATTTGCATCAGGTTAGATAAAACTTTTACATATTAACAAAATTCATAACGGTGTGAAGCATTTCCTACCAGACAATGAAACAGAAGGGAATTGCTTCACTAGTGGATTTTACATACTGTGCTGGATTTTACATTTCTTACTTTATCAGTTTTACTTAAAATGTTTCAATGATATGTCAGATATTTTGATAAGTTGATAACTGATTATATTTTTATTTATTAATTTGAGTGTTACCATCAATTTCAACATTATCACATCACAATATGCCATGAAGCAGTGTTTGGTCAATATTTTTTTTTTTTTTTTTTTTTTTTTTTTTTTTTTTTTTTTTTTTTTTTTGCTACAAAATAATTTTATTTACCCTTTTTTCACAATAACTGCTTCATCTGGGTGGGCTAGGGTAGCAAACCCACCATCAGACTGCTAACAAACATATCATACACAGTATGATGTGACATTGAAAATAATGAGTGATTAGTACAAATACAGATACCATCCACTAAAATCATTTTCATTTTTTATGCTCTGGTTTGTGTGCATGCTTTATAAGAAATCAACTGAAAAATATCTATATATTTTTGGCCACACATATATGCATTTTATATATTTTAAAACATTCAAGCACATATTATGTATACACATTGAATAAATTAATGATCAAATCAAGTGATAGAGTATACATTCTCCTAGACATTTTAAGTGTTCCTTTCTTGGATTATCAAAGATGCTTTTAAAAACCTCTAGATAAAAAGATAATTGTTGCTTAATGTTACTTTTGACATCAGTATTTTTATAATTTTTATTGTTTATATTGCACTTACACCATACACTATAAATAGCATAGGATATTATTACAATACAAATAATTTTATTTTGCAAAACATAGTTTTCATTGTTAAATTGAAAACCAATTATAATATGTTTTAACAATATATTAGTTTTCATACAATTGCTGACTACACGCCAAATATTTTTAATTCTAGAACACTCATAAAGAAGGTGAGTTATATTTTCCACTTCACCACAATAAACACATAATCCACTATAATTGTTATTCCAACGGCATAATTGCTTTCCACATGGAAGAACATTATGTATAATTTTAAACTTAAACTCTGTAAATTTACTATATTTCAAACACTTAAAATTTTGGGTACCAAGTTTGAAAAAAAAATATTAATTTGTTTTTGAGTTATCGCGTCCACAAGGAAATTTCTACGGCGGCGGCGGCGGCGGCGGCGGCGGCGCGACGGACCTGAATCCAATATATCCCCGACTTTCGTCTGGGGATATAATGAATGTATTTGCCAAGTTTCAGGTGAATTGATAAAATTCCTTTCAAGTTATCATCCGGACAAGCTTCCCCATCGAAAAAAGACATTTTTGGTCATGTGACCTCTCTGATTGGTTGAAATGTCACTGCAGCATATTCAAAAAAATTCCCCAAGGCTACTGCCTAAACCTGCCAAATTTGAAAAGAATCCGCCTAACGGTTACAGAGTTATAAGGAAAACAAAATGCGGAGCCGGCGGAGCCTGAAGCTCTCCCATACACAAACAAGCGTCCCTTGTGGGACGCTTAAAAATAGCTCTATTAATCTAATACATATAGATATAAGATATATGAATGAGGAGATTCTAAGTCCTAATTTGATTTCTGGGAAAGTCCATTTTTTTTATTTTACAGGTGAGGGTTGATCAGATATCTGGGTCAGTTTAACATTCTTTTTTCTAGATTTACATTTAACGTTACACCAACTTAAGCTTGCTTTATCCATCAGACTGTTTATATTTGTCTGAAACTTTGTCCCATGGAGAAATCTTTTTTTGTGAAGTCTTTTGAACCTTTTTTTTTGTCCCCACAAAATTGACACTGCTGCTCAATAGGTCTGTTTTTAACACCTTTTAAGATGTACTTTTGTGAGATCAAAGCATTAATTAAAAATCATCCTTTGTGCTTTTGTCATGAGTAAACTCCCTGAAATTCAATATACAAAAACAGTCACTAATAATCGATATACATGTCTGATGAACTGTTTTCTTTTTTTTTTTTTTTTGTTAAGTCCATGTCTGTCGTCAGAAGTTCTCTATCTTTTTTGAATTACACTATTAATTTTCTTTTATGAAGCTGGCACTATTGACGGTCATAAAACCTAATATTCTCACACATATACGGACACAGACATGGAAATATCTGAATTGAACTTGGTGTTATAACACACATTAATGCATTCCCACATTAAGCAGCCATTTGGAACAATGTGCGAATTTTATGACCAAACAATTTACAATGCGCGATAAACCGTTTATTACTTTGACATGAATATTTGATATATTGATGTCAAACAGGTGATTTATGTATGTTATGTTTGAATGTATTACTGTTTACATCTGCAATGAGTTAAATCTTACAACACCTTTTAACTTCAATGACACAGGACCTTTTTTATGTTTGTTCACTGATTAAACATTTTATGAGTAAACACACTTAATTGAAGTTTTTGTACAGAACTAAACTGCCGAGAATAACTTCTAAGGTTCAGGTATATAAAAATAAAAAACTCTTGTGTTCAGAAATCAGATTTCCCTGTGAATGGAATTAAGTTAATTTTACACAATTATACTGCAGTGGGCTCAACTAGAATTACACACAAGCTTGCTATGTAGCACCAAATCTATAATAATATACAACTGTAAGTTATAAATGACATACACCTCAGTTGGCTGAGTATACAATAATTTTCAACCTGTAGTTGAGATGATAAAATAAGGGATTCAAATGCTGCATATGATTTGATAACAGGCAATGTCTTCACAAGATATTTTGAAGTTAACAAATTAAATTTTAACAAAATATAAAAAATAGCATCAGAGATGCCCGTACCCCACAGCCTGGGGAAATATTTTTTCAACACCATGGGATATAGAGGTAGTGAAACAGTACAAAGTTCAAGATACTTTGAGGGCAGTGTCAGTTATATTAAGGTCCAAATAATGCTTAAGTAGAGAAAATAATATTTAAGGAAAAGAAATGTGTGTAAAGATAAAGTATTAAAACAAGACAATTCAATAATAAAACGACAGCATTTATCAGTAAACCAAAAATGGCCGAATTATGGTTTGGATGTTTTGAATATTACCCATGCATACAGAAGTTGCAATACATTCAATGAATGCTTTTGTGTGGTGTTGGAGAAAAGCCTGTGGCTCATTTGATGAAATTCCATCTGTTACAATGGGAACTTGCAAAAGGAAATTCTTAATGAATTCTAATATGACTTTAACAGTGCTTAATCTGCATCAACAGACAGACCCAAAGGTGCAACAAGATTTTAAAGGTCACTACAGCAATGTCAAAGGTCAAATCAAGGTCACACTATGATGTAGCACACCTACACCCCCTAACCAATGTCCCTACCAAGTATCAACTTCCTACACCTCTTACGGTTTCCAAGATATAGCCTGGACCAGAATTTATAGGTCAAGTTCACTACAGCAAGGTCAAAGGTCAAATCAAGGTCACGCTATTACGTAGCAAACCTACACCCCCTAACCAATGTCCCTACCAAGTATCAACTTCCTACACCTTACGGTTTCCAAGATATAGCCCGGACCAGGTTTTATAGGTCAAGTTCACTACGGCAAGGTAAAAGGTCAAATCAAGATCACACCATGACGTTGCAGACCCACTACCCCCAACCAACGTCCTCACCAAGTATCAGCTTTCTACACCTTACAGTTTCCGAAATATAGCCCAGACAAGATTTTATAGGTCAAGGTCACTAAGGCAAAGGTCAAATCAAGGTCACACTATGACGTTGCACATCTACACCCCCTAACCAATGTCCGTACCAAGTATCAACTTCCTACACCTCTTACGGTTTCCAAGATATGCCCGGACCAGAATTTATAGGTCAAGTTCACTACAGCAAGGTCAAAGCTCAAATCAAGGTCACGCTATTACGTAGCACACCTACACCCCCTAACCAATGTCCCTACCAAGTATCAACTTCTTACACCTTACGGTTTCCAAGATATAGCCCGGACCAGGTTTTATAGGTCAAGTTCACTACGGCAAGGTCAAAGGTTAAATCAAGGTCACGCTATTACGTAGCAGACCTACACCCCCTAACCAATGCCCCTACCAAGTATCAACTTCCTACACCTTACGGTTTCCAAGATATAGCCCGGACCAGGTTTTATAGGTCAAGTTCACTACGGCAAGGTCAAAGGTCAAATCAAGGTCACGCTATTACGTAGCAGACCTACACCCCCTAACCAATGCCCCTACCAAGTATCAACTTCCTACACCTTACGGTTTCCAAGATATAGCCCGGACCAGGTTTTATAGGTCAAGTTCACTACGGCAAGGTCAAATCAAGGTAAGTCCATGACGTTGCACACCTACAACCCCTAACTAATGTTCCTGCCAAGTATCAACTTCCTACACCTTATGGTTGCCGAGATATAGCCCGGACAAGATTTTCAAACTCAAGGTCACTACGGCAAGGTCAAATCAAGGTCAGACCATGACGTTGCACACCTACACCCCTCAACCAATGTCCCTGCCAAGTATGAACTTACTACACCTTACGGTTTCTGAGATACAGCCCGGACAAACTATTTCCCGCCGCACGCCCGCCCGCCCATCCGGACACCATGGGTGAAAACAATACCCCGACAGCCCTTAAGGGCTGTGGGGTAATAAAAACTGATCTTTCACCAAATTTGAAGATCTTTATTATTTGGATAAAGGATTAATCATTAGAAAGCCTAAAATAATGTTTTCAATAACTGTTTCTTGAATATTCTTTTCAGATTTCGTTAATTCTGCTACGATAAAACAATCAGTCTAATACCACTGTGACATCTGTACCTCATTCTAACATGACACGGATGTGTCCGTGAATTTAATTGGCTAAATGACAAAATACTTCAGGGGTAAAATACAGCATAACCTTGGAGCTCCCTATTATCGCTCATTATGGTTGTCGTAACAATAAAAGTTTTACCGTAAAATTTGCAATAATTATTCATCTTAAAATAATTTGTCATGTTAGAATAGGAATAACCCCCTCCAAAACCACGGTATATGCAGAATTTTACCATGGTTTGAGGCAATAACCACGGTAAACTTCTGCATATACTGTGGTTTGGTTGGGGGGTTATTCCTATAACGCAACATATATAATGTGAACACCTGCTAACACTCTCCATCTCACTGGAATTTAGCTGAAAATTAATTTATGTAATTGTTTTATTGGAGCCAGGAATATGATATTTATCCCAATTTAAAGACTAAGGATTCTGCGTACTGCGAATTCTGGATGGATTTTAATGCAATCAAAACAAGCAGAAAATGAATGTCTTTGTAACAATATTTATTTTTTGGTATGGGTAAAATAGTTTTTAAAACACTAACTGACTGACATTTGGATGAAAATTGATTTATGTGGGCAATTTTAGTTTAGTTACATACATAATATTCATGCCACTGTAAAGGCAATTTATTACACTTCCATTTGAATTTTATTTGAAGAAAATCCATTCAGTAGTTCCTGAGATACAGTCATTTTTGTCTCTTCCTCTGTAAATATTTTTTCAACTGTCACAGTTTGTATCATCAGTTTGTGATTTCCAGGGTTAAAAGTTGAAGCATTCCTGAATTTTAGCAAGATGGTGACACTTGATTCCAATTCCATTGTTCAGTATTTCTTTGCAAATATTGCCTCTTTTATGCTGTTATTCATCCCCAAGAACTTCAATAAACTTACTACGTTATTATTGCCATGTGGTATGATTTCTAGTGCGTCACTTTCTATTTTATCGCGTCAATGACACACAGACTTCGAGTGCAGAAATTTCAACTTGTTTTTGCACTATTTTGAAAAAAAAATCCTTTACCATAAAAAAAATGTCATTAAACACACCTCCAGCACATATTATATTGAAAACCTCTGATTGTTCTTGTGATTTTAAATATTTCTCTAGGGTAACTAAGTATATCACATGTTATTGAATTTTGACAACAAGCAATTGACATCATGTCCAGATGATGGGGAATAGTCACATTACTATGCATATAAAATAAGAATTTCGTAATGCAAAATTGATGCAAATATTCTAATAATAGACCATTGTATGTTAATAGATCATATCACTATTTTAACAGCCAGCCTACTCAAGTTCTTGTAACAGCCAACCTACTCAAGTTCACCTTGACCAAACTTGTTTTGTTATTACAAGACTTGATCTTTTAAAATGATCACAGTACTGGTCTAAACATAGTATACATTTTCTGCAGTAACCCTAACATATATTTTCTCACAAAATGATCCTACTCAAAGAGTCAAGAGAATATAGTCAAAGCCAGTAGCCCCTTGAGATTAGTTTAAATAGACGCCCTACTATGATGTGACTATAGGCACTGCTACTAATGTAAAATATTACCTGGGTGGAATCTGAGCCACAACTTTAGCTTTGCTGAGGTTAGTCAGTGCCTTGGACCAAGAAATACCACGAAAATTTGTAGCGTCAACCAGTACTGGATTCTGTACAACACACTGAAAGAAAACAAGAATCAATGGTTTACACTGACAGGAATTTGTTTCGTTAAATATAATATAAATCAAACTGAAGGTGAAAATATAATAATTATAGACAACATATTTAAGCAAAATCTGTTTTCATGAAAACTGCCATAGAGAGGCCAAATATTCCTTTCTCTTTCTCCAACTTTTCAATCAGAGTGGAGGATAATCAAAATTCTCAAAATATTCCTGCCAGCTTCACATATCATAACTGTTCATGACATTTCACCAGTTGAGTTAAACATTGGTTTAACATACATCTGGACCAATAACAGCATCCCAAATATGGGAAACCACATGTATCTGTTTTACCAACACTTTGCATGAATAAAACATGGACTGATGGCAAATTGCTGCTGATTTGGTCATTCTAACTTTAACTGATATTAAATATGGCCAAGAAAAGGAGTACACTGTGCATTTATTTTATTTATCTATTTATTTGGGTTGTAACGTCGCTTTCAACACATTTTATAGGTCATATCATGATGGGTAGTTTTATGGGCAGATGAAACCAGTACATACAGTTGGTCAAGGTTCTTTACTGTAAACTGCCGACCAATGGCAAGCAACTACCAGCTTTCCCACTTGAGGTAGGCCCAGGAACCGAAGCCCGATCTGAGAGGTGGGAGGCGAGAGTGTTACCACACTGCCACCATGGCCCTAAGTACACTGTTCATGTAAATATTTAATTGGATGTCAAAACTGAAAAAGTATTTACACTCTGCATGTTAGAAGAGAAAAAAAAGCATCAGAAATGCCCATAGCACACAGCCTGGGGAAATAGTTTTCAACACCATGAAATATAGAAGTACTGAAACAGTACAAAGATTGGGATACTTTCAGAGCAGTGTCAGTTATATAAAGGTACAAATAATGTTTAAGTACAGAAAATAATGTCTAAGAGAAAGAAAATGTATGTATGGATAAAGTATTAAAACAAGACAGTTCAATAGCAAGATGACAGCATTATTCAGTAAACGAAAAACTATGAAGCTGTAAAATTTATTAATTTGTGAATAGCTGTCGATGGAAATAGCACAACATATAATAATCAGTTGCGGCAATCCATAGATCTTTGTCATAAGAGAAACATATCTCAAATATGGCATGTGAACACACATTGGCAGAGCCAAAGTTAAAGGTCACACCATGATGCACACCTAAACCTCCAAACCAATGTGCCTACCAAGTGTCAACCTTCTACACCTTATGGATTCCAAGAAAAAGCCCGGAGAAGATTTTAATGCTCATGGTCACTATGACAAGGTCAAATTAAGATCACACCAGGATGTTGCACACCTACATCCCCTAAGCAATGTCCCTACAAAGTATCAACTTCCTACACCATACGGTTTCCGAGATATAGCTTGGACAAGATTTTATAGGTCAAGGTCACTACGGCAAGGTCTAAGGTCAAATGAAAGTCTCACCATGACGTTGCACATCTACAACCCCCAACCAATGTCCCTACCATGCATCAACTTTCTACACCTTACAGTTGCCGAGATATAGCCCGGACAAGATTCTATAGGTCAAGGTCATTGTGGCAAGGTCAAAATCAAGGTCACACCATGACGTTGCACACCTACACCCCCTAACCAATGTCCCTACCATGCATCAACTTTCTACACCTTACAGTTGCCGAGATATAGCCCGGGCAAGATTTTATAGGTCAAGGTCATTGTGGCAAGGTCAAAATCAAGGTCACACCATGACGTTGCACACCTACAACCCCCAACCCATATCCTTACCATATATGAACTTCCTACACCTAGGTGGGTCAGATTTTTAAAACTATAACTATCATTTGATGACAATGTGTTTGATTAGCTTCAAACAAGCTATCCAGGTTGCACGTAGAATCTAATATATCATATAGCTTGCAGGATTTAAAATACAGTACTTACATATGTTATGTCTGTGACAAGTGTTGTACTTTAAATATATATTTTCACATAAGAGAAACAATAACAAAACAAATACCCAGCCTGTAAGACAAGTCAGTCATAATATATTGATAAAGAAAATCTATTTTCCTTAAACAAAAAGGTTCAAATTTCAGCATTAACCTGGACTGGAACCACTATGGTTAGGGTCAAAACTCAATGCCAATTTGACTTTCACATCCAAACTAGACAAGTTCAATTAAATTCAGATGGACATTTGATTTAAAATTCTTTGAAAGACTATTGCCTTGTTTCACTACTGTCCAGAGACAATATTGTGACACTAAATTGTGGCAATACTTTCAAATAGCATGTGACAAAAATAAAACAAACTAGATGAATGCTTTTGCTAACAAAAGCGAAGCTTCCTTGAGAGTTTAAAATGCCTTGTGGTTTTAATAAGCATGCTGTAAAGCTAAGAATGCACAAAGCTGTACCGTACTGTTACATAAACCAACCCCCTTAGTGATATCATGACAGGGAAAATTCTACAAAGGTCTTCTTTAATTAACATAAACAAGCGTTGTAGACATAGACAAGCTGGAGAAAGTGTTGTACAACATTGGATGTAACTTTAGTAAATTTTGTGTAAATGCTACAAAGCATTTCAGTAACGAGTATTGATAACTTCATATATAATCATGTGTGCAAGTATGTATTGCTATTTAGATTGTCCACAGGGTTTTGCAATAGGTTTTAATACATTGTGAAAGCATAAAAGCAACAATAAAGGCAAAAGCTATTTCATGACCCCAGTTTGACCCATACATGGGGGTCAGGAGGTAAAACTAACCAGCTATTTAGACTGTCCACATATGGTTTCCCAATACCTCTTAATACATTCCGAAGCTATAATAGCAACAATGAAGGAGATATCAGGTAAAAACTCCAAAACAGCTATTTTTTACTCCAGTTTGACCCATAAGGGGGGGGGGGGGGGGGGTCGGGTGGTAAAACTGACCGGCTACTTAGACTCTCCACATATGCTTTCCCAATACTTCTTAATACATTATCAATCTATAAAAGCAACATTAAAGGAGATATAAGACAAAATGGAAAATTTAAGAATTAAATTAAATTTTTATAAGATAATATCTTACCTAGTGGACCGGTGCAATAGTCCGGCGCCTAGCCGGTCCCGCCAAACATTAGAAAAAAATGTCCTGAGCTGGGCTCTGGCCTGGACCGGTAGTGTAGTATTCACTCGCCAGGTGTCACCGGACACCCAGCTCCCCTACTGCGCGTGTGCGCGCATGCGCACTTCCTCTTTTTGTTGCCTACCAAGTAAAGTCCCCTTGATTTAAGCGGGGAAGGTAGGGTGGGACTCTCCTTGTCCACTAGGTAAGATATTATCTTATAAAAATTTAATTTAATTCTTAAATTTTCCATTTTATTGCGTTAATATATCTTACCTAGTGGACCGGTGCAGAATAACTACCCATTGGATGGCGGGTAGATCAATCCAAAATTCAGGGGACTCACTATGGGGGATAACCCCCAAAACTCATATAGACCGAGGAAACAAACCTAGACCGGTTCCTAAACCTCTGGTTATATTACATTACCCCCCCCCCCCCCCCTTTTTCAGAAATCTGACACTCATGAAGAGGGGAGGAGAGAAGAGTCCCAATGAGTCCTGAGGAAGCAATAGGGGAAATTCCATTTGGTCCCTCATCTATCCTGAGAGGTAAGGTAGACTGCAGAGACATTTTTTTTTTTTTTTTTTTTTTTTTTATGTACATATCTACAAAGACTCCAACTTAATCTCTAATCTGTTGAGCTGCTACCACCGGACCCAGGTGGTATAGCTCAGAGTCTGCCCAGGCTACATCCTTTAGGTAGAACTGGGTGAAAGTGTTATGAGACTTCCAATGGCAGGCTGATAGAATTTGATCCAAGGGTACGCCCCCTTGAAAAGCTTTGGAAGCCGCGAAAGCCCGGACATCATGAGCCCGAACTTGATGCAAATTTTGAGACTGTTCATCCGAGAGTTGGTAACATAAACCAATCGTTTGTTTGATCCAGGAAGAGACAGTGGCTGGCACAATGTCCTTCGTGAAGCTCTTCCTAAAAGAGATGAAAACCAACTCCTTGTCTGACCGAAGGTCCTTGGTTTTGTCTAGATAGTAACGCAAGGATCTCACCGGACACAAGGTCCTGTCCTCCTTAAGAGACTTGTCCAAGGTCGGAGCAAGAGCCAGGATTATAACCGGAGCCACACAACCTGGACCCTCCTTAGCCAGGTGGTTCTTGGAGATGAAGCTTGGGGAAGGGTACAGGGAGACATTCGACCAATCCTCCTGATGCCTAATGTTCCTATGTACCCAGGCATGAATCTCACTTCTTCTTTTGCCCGAACCTAAGGCAAGAAGGAAGACCGTCTTAAAGGTAAGGTGTTTAAGGGAAGCCTTCCTAAGAGGTTCAAATGGAGGTTTCGTGAGCTGATGAAGAACCAAGGAAAGGTTCCAGGAAGGAACACCCCTCCTACCCTTAGGCTTGTCCCTATGGAAACTGTCCAACAGTCTGGTAAGATTCTCATCCTTGCCAATATTTACCCGGCCATTTCCTATCTTGTCAGATATAGCGGTCCTATAGCCATCTATGGTGCTAGGCTGCAGATGTTTCTCCTGAAATAGGTAGAGCAGGAAGTCAGAGATCTGCTTTATAGAAGGAGACCTGAAGTCCACCTTATGTTCCTCACACCATCTGACAAAAACGGACCACTTTGATTCGTAGATGGCTCTGGTTGAACGCCTCTGAGGAGCTTCAATTCGTGTTGCCACTTCTTCAGAGAAGCCTGCCTGTTGGATGGCAAAGGCTCTAGGAGCCATGCATGCAGGTTCAGACTGTGAAGGTCCCTGTGAGGACACTGATTGAAGGGTTGAGTCAACAGGTTCCCTACTCTCGGAAGACTTAGGGGAATCTGTACTGACATGCTGACCAGATCCCAAAACCATGACATGTTGGGCCACCCTGGTGCAATGAGAATGACTCTGTGGAATCCTTGATCCATCAACTTGGAGACCACCTTCCCCAGGAGGGCCACCGGGGGAAAAACATAGGCATCCAGACCTCGCCAGGGAACGCTGAGGGCATCCACTTTCCAGGCTAGCGGATCCGGAACCGGGGACACAAACCTGGGAAGTTTGTGATTGAACTTGGTCGCAAATAGGTCCACCTCCGGCTTGTGCCATCTTCTGCAAATCTGGTCGAAGACTTCTTGCAGGAGGGACCATTCCGTTTGTATCACCTGACCGTGCCGGGACAACTTGTCCGCAATGACATTGAGGTGACCCGGAATATGTCTTGCCCTTAATACGATTTGCCTCTGGTTGCACCACATCAGCAGCCTCCAGAGGAGAGCACAGAGAGAGCCGGATTTCATACCGCCCTCCTTGTTTATGTACGAGACCACTGTTGTGTTGTCGGAACACACCAGAATGGTCTGGTTCCAACACAATCGCTCGAACTGTTTTAGAGCTAGTAAGACAGCCTTGAGTTCCAGCAAGTTTATATGAAAGGCGCTTTCTTGTATGGACCAAAGGCCTCTTGCTGTGAAGTCGCCTAAGTGAGCACCCCAACCTTCGTTTGAGGCGTCGGTAAACAGCTGAAGAGCGTGCTGAAGTGGGTGTAAAGGCTGACCTTTTAGGACATTTTTGGGGCTCAACCACCACCTCAGGTGTGTATGAAGGGCCTGAGGCAGAGGGATAATCTTTTCCAATGACTCCGGGACATGCCAATGTCTCTTCAGATGCCACTGGATGGGTCGCATGTGAAGCCGCCCCGCTACTACCTGTTTCTCTGTGGCTGTTAGCAGTCCTATCAGGGACATGAACTGTCGGACCGAACACACCTGTCGATTGAGAAGGTCGTTGATCTTTTGGGACAGAGCCACCCACCTCTCCTGGGTCGGTTTGACCAGCCCCTGAGAGAGGTCGAAACGGTAACCTACAAAGTTGAAGACTTGCTGAGGCACCAACTCCGACTTGGTCATATTGACTACCCACCCTAACCTGTGACATAGGTCCAAGAGGGTCCGGGTATGAAGTAGGCACGTTTCCGGGCACGGGGCTCTCAGCAACCAGTCGTCGAGGTACTGGTGGATCCTGATACCCCGAGCCTGTGCCATTAACTTGACTTCCTTGGCCACCTTGGTGAACTCCAACGGAGCCGTTGAGAGGCCAAAGGGGAGGGCTGTGAACTGATAAGCTTGACCGTGGAGGAAGAACCTGAGGAATTTCCGCGACCTTTGTCCTATTGGGATATGGAAATAAGCGTCGCTGAAATCCAGAGAAGTCACCCACTCCCCTTTTTGAAGGGAGAGTCGGATGGTCTCTGGTGTCTCCATCTTGAAAGATGAAGTTGCTAGGTAACAGTTCAGACGGCTTAAATCTAGGATGGGCCTCCATTTCCTGTTGGGTTTTGGAACAAGAAACAAGCGGTTGTAAAAGGCCAGGGAGGATGGAGTTGTCACCTTTTCTACCGCCTGTTTCTGAATGAGTGCTTGTAAAGAGTCCTTTATGTGTCTGCTTTTGACCGGATTTGCGTATCCACTGATAATGACCGGTGACCTTGTCAGAGGAGGTTTCTCCTTGAAGGGTAGGTTGTACCCTTCCTGAAGAATTGAAACTACTCTTGGATTTGCACCCAGGGAGTGCCAGACCTGCCAAAACCTTTGCAGACGGGCCCCCACAGGTGGATTTTCTACAACAGGAGATACATTTTGAACAGTTGGGGCACAAAGACAAGGATTTACACAGCAAACAGGTTTCACACACTTTATTTTCATTGGAACCTGAGAGGGACTTAAGTCTTTGTTTTCTGACTGCCCTGTTACATAAGGTACATGACCGACAACAGGCAAGTTTACAGTCTTGTTTACATTTTTGTTTAAGTTCTGGCAAAACGGATCCTCCACACTTAAGTCTACCTGAGGATCTACTAAGCAATAATTGTCATTTATAGGATTGTTGACGGGACGATTTGGAGAAATAACTGGTATTGTTGCCTCCACGTCCGCGACCGCGGCCCCTCCCTCTATGAGAGAACTGACGCCAAGCCTGGCTAGACTGGGAGGAGGAATGGCCTGAGTGTCTGTTATCTTTCTTGTCGTACGGCTTGTACCGGTACGATTGGTGTTTTCGACCAGAGTGCTGCCCTGTGCCCGGACCGGGACCATGAGCACCTGATGTAGATTCAAATTTTGCTATATCCTGTTCTGCTGTGGCAAGGATGTCATCTGGAAAAAGTGAGGAACTAAACAATGGTGCATTGCGCAACCTGTTCCAAGTGTCCGGCTTCAGTCCGGGTTTAGCAAAGTCAAGATATGAATCCCTGCGTAGCAATATAAAGTTGGCAAGCTGAATGAACAAACTGTCGGCTAGGTGTTGGAGTGAAGTTCCTAGAGCCACTGATACGCTTGCATGGAAGGAGGATAAATCTTTGAGATCCCTGATAGCCTCTACAACCTCCTTGGGAGCCTTTCCCTTGACAATAACGTCATTAAGCAGACCAATGTGAGCGTTCATCTTGTCCTGGATTTCACTGGTGCACCTGTTAAAGGCTGCTGCATGATTTGTAATGTATGTTCCTTCACGGGGACATTTCTCCCACCGGCGTAGGGTGTCCTGAGGTATCGGTCGGGAAGGGGGACCAGATTGAGGGTAGGATGAAACTTTAGCTACCCTAGAGTACTGAGCGTTGAGGCGGGCCTCAGAGTCGGACCAGCTGAAAATGGTTCTGCCTGGTCTACTGGTTGAATCCTGCCTAATTCTATGTTGCTTGTACCATTTAGCTTGACTCTTAGGAGTGCGAATATACTGGTCTACTTTCAACCCAGCCGATTCCTGGGAACGAGAAGGGTAACCTTCAGCGACCCGACAGTTCAGTTTCTCCATCTTGTGGCAAAGCCAGTCATCCGGGGGTAACTCTACTGACACTTTGCCGGTTTTTCTTGGGTGTTTTCCCTTCCACGGGTTGTCTGACCTATCCCCGTCTGATACAGAGAGCTCAAAGTCTGGGATATGAGTCCATCCAAGAAAGGCCCTAACTGACCTGCACGTTTCCCGGTAGTTCATTTCTTCATTTTGTTCTGTTGTCTCTGAGTCCGAGATCTCACCCTCGTCAGATGCCTTATCAGACCGGTCAAGATTAGAGTCCACATCAGACACGTCCTGTTCAGCAGAAAAGGATTGACCGGTACCGGAAACACCGGTAGTAGTGTGAGGCACTGAACTGAAAAATGAAGTTTCTGGCTTGGATGTAGATTTCGCACCGGGTAAAAGAGACGGGGCAGGGCCCGGAACGGGAGCATCCATCTTAACCAGTTCTTCATGTCTTTGAGCAGGAAGAGATTCACTAACAGTCTGGTCCTTCACCGGAGCCGGTGCCTCGGACACAACTGTAGCAGTAGGGGCCACTTTAGTCTTTCTAACTTTCTTGCCCGTGCCCTTATTTTTCTTTTCTTTAACCTGCGGATTCTGCCCATCTGTAGCCGGAGGCCTCACCGGACCGGTGGCTCCAGGCTCAGAGGGATTGAAGAAGGGCTGTTCAGAAGTAGTAATAGAAACAGCGGAAACTGGGGCTTTTGGTGTAGAAAAAATGTTAGTCCTGCTGAGTAGAGCCTCAAAACGGGCGAATTTCTCCTCTAGTTGATTACTGAGTGTGTCAAAATCTCGCTTAGAGACGAAGTCCTCAGGAGTATGATGGGAGATAGCAAATTGTGGCTCACCGGAACCGGAAGCAAGGACCGGAACACTATCCAACTCTTCATCATCCTGTTCTCCACCCAAGTCCTCTTGATTAGCAACACCAACGACGGTGACTTTTGAGGGAGAGACTAAAAGTCCGGATTTCTTATCCTTGCGGATTTTATACTGAGGGGTGGAGAGCATAGAACGCTGCTGATCCGAAAATGCATTACAAATGGAGCAAACTAAGTCCTTCACACACGGATCATCTCCTAACTTCTTTTCCCTACACCTAGCACATTTTTTATGTCCATCGAATCCTGCCATGATGTGCCCGCAGTTTCCTCTACGTTGGCCTGGTGATGCCATGATATATATGTGAACTAATAATCCAAGTTTAATCAACAACCAAACAATATGTCACTTGTAAAATAATAAAAAGTTTCTCTTATAACTTTCACGATTTCAAACACAATGGCGCCAAACAAAAAGAGGAAGTGCGCATGCGCGCACACGCGCAGTAGGGGAGCTGGGTGTCCGGTGACACCTGGCGAGTGAATACTACACTACCGGTCCAGGCCAGAGCCCAGCTCAGGACATTTTTTTCTAATGTTTGGCGGGACCGGCTAGGCGCCGGACTATTGCACCGGTCCACTAGGTAAGATATATTAACGCAATAAAAACTCAAAATCAGCTATTTTATGACCCCAGTTTGACCCATGGGGGGGAGGGATCAGGGGATAAAAGTGACCAGCTATTTAGATTCTCCACATATGCTTTCCCAATACCTCTTAATACATTCTGAAGCTATAAAAGCAACGATAAAGGAGATATAAGGCAAAAACTCCAAAGCAGCTATTTATGACCCCAGTTTGGCCCATAAGGGGTGGGGGGGGGGTGGGGGTGGGGGGGGGTCGGGGGGTAAAACTGACCGGCTATTAGACTCTCCACATATGCTTTCCCAATACCTCTTAATACATTCTGAAGCTATAAAAGCAACAATAAAGGAGATATAAGGCAATAAAACAATAAAATAGCATCAGAGATGCCCGTACCCCACAGCCTAGGGAAATATTTTCAACACCATGAGATACAGAAGTACTGTATCAGTATAAACTTTAGGATACTTTCAGAGCACTGTCAGTTATATAAAGGTCCAAATAATGTTTAAAAGAAAGATCATGCATATAAAGATGAAGTATTAAAACAAGATAATTCAATAACAAGATGACAGCATTAATCAGCAAACTAAAATTCAACCCTCTTTATCTACATCTGCATGGCCAAATTATGGTTTAGATGGTTTGAATATTACCATGCATATAGAAGTGGTAATACATTTAATGAATGCTTATGTGTGGTGTTGGAGCAAAATCTGTGACTCACTTGATGAAATTCTATCTCTTACAATGGGAAGTTATGAAAGTAAAATTCTTAATAAATTCTAATATGACTTTAACAGTGCTTAATCTGCATCAAAAGAGAGACCCAAAGGTGCAACAAGATTTTATAGGTCAAGGTGACTAGGACAAGGTCAAAGGTCAAATTAAGGTGACACCATGATAATACACACCTACAGCCCCTAACCAATGTCCCTACCAAGTATCAACTTCCTCAACCCTACGGTTTCCAAGATATAGCCCGGACAAGATTTTATAGGTCAAGGTCGCTACGCCAAGGTCAAAGGTCAAATCAAGGTCAGACCATGACGTTGCACAACTATATCCCCTAACCAATGTCCCTACCAAGTATCAACTTCCTACACCTTACGGTTTCCGAGATATAGCCCAGACAAGATTTTTAAACTCAAGGTCACTATGGCAAGGTCAAAGGTCAAATCCTGGTCAGACCATGACGTTGCACACCTACACACCCTAACCAATGTCCCTACCAAGTACCAACTTCCTACACCTTACGGTTTCCGAGATATAGCCCGGACAACATTTTATAGGTCAAGGTCACTATGGCAAGGTCAAAGGTCAAATCAAGGTCAGACCATGACATTGCACACCTACACCCCCTAACCAATATCCCTACCAAGTATCAACTTCCTACACCTTACGGTTTCTGAGATATAGCCCGGACAAGATTTTATAGGTCAAGGCCACTACGGCAAGGTCATAGGTCAAATCCTGGTCAGACCATGACGTTGCACACCTACACATCCTAACCAATGTCCCTACCAAGTACCAACTTCCTACACCTTACGGTTTCCGAGATATAGCCCGGACAACATTTTATAGGTCAAGGTCACTATGGCAAGGTCAAAGGTCAAATCAAGGTCATACCATGATACTGCACACCTACACCCCCTAGCAAATGTCCCTACCAAATATCAACTTCCTACACCTTACGGTTTCCGAGATATAGCCCGAACAAGATTTTATAGGTCAAGGCCACTATGGCAAGGTCAAAGGTCAAATCAAGGTCAGACCATGACGCTGCACACCTACACCCCCTAACCAATATCCCTACCAAGTATTAACTTCCTACACCTTACGGTTTCTGAGATATAGCTTGGACAAGATTTTATAGGTCAAGGTCACTACGGCAAGGTCAAATCAAGGTCAGACCATGACGTTGCACACCTACACCCCCTAACCAATGTCCCTACCAAATATCAACTTCCTACACCTTACGGTTTCCGAGATATAGCCTGGACAAGATTTTATAGGTCAAGGTCACTATGGCAAGGTCAAATCAAGGTCAGACCATGACGTTGGACAACTACACCCCCTAACCAATGTCCCTACCAAGTATCAACTTCCTACACCTTACGGTTTCCGAGATACAGCCCGGACAAGATTTTCAAACTCAAGGTCACTACGGCAAGGTCAAAGGTCAAATCAAGGTCAGACCATGACGTTGCACACCTACACCCCCTAACCAATGTCCCTACCAAGTATCAACTTCCTACACCTTACGGTTTCTGAGATACAGCCTGGACAAACTATTTCCCGCCGCCCGCACACCCAGCCCGCCCACCCATCCGGACACCATGGGTGAAAACAATACCCCGACAGCCCTTAAGGGCTGTGGGGTAAAAACTCAAAATCAGCTATTTTATGACCCCAGTTTGACCAATAAGGGGAGGTCGGGGGGTAAAACTGACCGGCTATTTAGACTCTCCCCATATGCTTTCCCAATACCTCTAATACATTCTGAAGCTATAAAAGCAACAATAAAGGAGATATAAGGCAAAAACTCAAAATCAGCTATTTTATGACCCCAGTTTGACCCATAAGGGGGAGCCGTGGGGTAAAACTGACCGGCTATTTAGACTCTCCACATATGGTTTCCTATTACCTCCCAATACATTTTATGGCTCTAAATGCAATACTTAAGAAGATAATATGGGGGTTGACCTAAATTTAAGGCTCTCAGATTGGAAGGTGTGAGGAAATCACCCATAAATGAGACATTTTTCAAGGGATTGCTCCCAAAATCTAATCAGCTCACGCTTTCGATAGTATGAACAGGTGTGTCAAATTATAAGGCTGTGTAGCAAGTAGTTTTTCGTGAACTGTGATGACGGGGGGGGGGGGTGTACTTAAAAAAATTGTTTTTGATCATGTGACCTTCATAAAGGTCAAAGGTCAAATTTAAGCATGCAGAAAAATTTTCCCACGCCTAAGGTATATAAGTGCCAAATATGGTTTGAAACCTTCTAATAATAAGAGAGATATTCAAGGGAGACCATAATGCGGCGGCGGCGAGGAAACTGAGGCGAAAACAAATAAGTGCCTCTTAAGGTTTCTTAAAACGTTTCTCAACGTTGGCCAGTGAGTTGGATGGCACCAACAAATAGCTATGGTCAGGAAATGGTAAGTGTATTTTTCGCAATAAAAAAGCGCCCTTTCAGGGACGCTTAATGACTAGGAACTGTAGTTGAGATGATTAGAATCACAAAATGTATGAAATGATGAGCTGGTTTAGAACACTCTGTACTTACTTGTCCATAGAACTCTATCTTGGAGATACTTGTGGAGGTAAAAGCCGAAACTTGGGCCTCAGCCTTCACCTGCCAGTGTTGGGAGAAACAGCCAGGACCCAGGGGTTGAAAACACACCTCCACCTGTAACAAACCAAAAGCCCAACTTGAAAAAGTACAAAAAAGGGTTTCTGATATTAATTCCACTTAAAGCTTCCTGGACTTTGCTGCAACTTATGATTACATTTGATGATAACTAATATTGTTTAAGCCAATTGTCAAAGCCAGGATATAACAGCCCTTACATTGGGGACGCCTCCCTTCTGCACATGTAGGGTGTACTAATATGGTCACCTTCCAAATTTGATAATATTTTCATGGAAAAGATGTATTTTCCACAAATGAAAGGTGAATGACTTAGATGACAACACTGGTAAGAGTGTGAAAAAATCATACAAAGAAATCCTGCCTTAATGTTGTCACCCACACATGACAAAACAGGATCCCGTGCAAAGAAATTGCATGCTTTACATTCAATTTTACATTTTGTTGTAGTCTTTGAGGATTCTTTTAAATTAAAAACCCTAAAGAAGCTGGAGGAGATTGAGGTCAGGCTTCTGAAACATGTTCTAAGTGTTAGTCTGAACGGACAGAGCAAATATTAAGAGGGAATTCAGGCCACAGCTTGGGAGCATCAGATGCAAGAAACTGCAGCTATCATCAATCTCACACTATATTCACAAACTGCATCAGCTTCATACCTTATTTTTCTCCCCTGGCTGTAATAATCCTTGCTTTTTCAGCATCCAGAATACATGGTAGTCGACTCTTTCCACAGACTTCTCAGCATGACCCTTCTGCAAGAACAGGTTAAAAAGTACAGAATAGTTAAAAGATGCCAAAAATTAGTGATTTTTTGACATTGACTGGTATCTTTAACTATTTACCTTTGCTGGTGCAGAATTAGTGACCTTTACATATTCTTTTCTAAAATTAAGCATATTTTTGTGCTGGAAACCTCACTGGTGAATTACATACTTCTAACTTTGTTAAAGCTCTGTGGGGAGCAGTCCTCAACCATAGGATTGTGGATATAACAGAAGTCAGAACCCAGTCTCATGTAGAATCAAAGATAAATACCATCTTTCTAATGTCACATAGACAATAATATTCTTTGGTCAAGTTTTAAACTTTGCTTTCTTTTTCATGATAAGAAAAAGGTGAATGTCTCGGAAAAACCAGAAATCCTCCTTCATGGCATAGAAGCAAACCATTGTACAGACTACAGAGGGCAAAAACATCCAAGTAAAGGGTCAGAGATCATGTGTTTTGAAATATTTATAGAATTTGATATATTGCAAAGTATATTTATACAAAACTTCATATTTTATTTTATAGAAAAAACTTGGAATCTCCAAAGTCATTGCAACATAATATTTTCATTGATATTTGTCTGTCTGTCTTGAGTTCTTTCTGCAAGATTTCTTTCACTAGTACTGACACATTTTTCATGTTACTTTCAAGAATGGTTATTCAACCAGATTTAATGTATTCTAACTGTTGACATTTAAAGGATACTTAAATATTAATGTCAAATATGTTACAGTGTTACTTAACACTTTTGTTGTTGTAATTCTCATAAAGTTTTTGTACATTACATTGTGTTGTTACATTCGACACAAACTCTCTGTTTCACCTTTTTTCTTGGTCCTATTTAGTTGAAAATAACCAGACTGCAATATTTTATTAATCTGATCAGCCCTATGGAACAGATTGCTTCTCTGTTATCAGCCGCAAGCAATTCCCGTTTCTTCACTGGAAACTTCATATCATATCAAATCAGCCAGCAACAGTTAGTGAGAGTTAAATGGAAAAACACTGGGCTTCAGAGAGGCTTTTTGTCCTCCTCCTCCATTTCTCCCCTCCCTTATTTGAAATCTTGTGCTAAGTTGATATTCGCCAGAAGCAGATAGTATAAATGATTACACACACTCATGATTGGCACACCTGTACACAGGGAAGTTCTGTATACCAACCACAGCATTACTATTAATTACCACAATAGAGAGACAATAAAAAAGATGGAGAGACCCCCCCCCCCCCCCCCCCCCCCCCCCTTCCATTTCCAACACACACACACACACAAACACAAAAAAAGGGCATGAAAAAAAATCCATGTCAAATACTTGAAAGAGGCCACAGAATTATAGCCACAGTGTAAGGTAACCATTTCTATCTTGCCGTGCTATAAGTAAAAGTCAGGGAAACAGGAATTCATGAAAAAACGACAAAGAGCTGTACAAGCCCCTTTTTGTCCTACTTAGTACAGTCTGAGTCTAAGCAGCCTTTGGGAAGTCAGACATTTATTCTTGGCTCAACTGATTGACAAACCCACTGAAACTAAGCTGATCACTGTGGTAGACAGTTGCCCTTTCTATACACCCAGTTATTTTATAATGAAGTCACTTTAGGGTTTTAATTATTAACTACATAAACTGTAGCTGTAACTAGTGAATTGTGGCCACAACACAATCCTTCATTAATGACAAATATCTTTGTTTTGTGCCATTTAAACTACCAAAGCTCTCAACAGAGAAAATTTGAAAAAAAATAACATAGTTCCCATTCTTGTGATCATGTACTGTAATCCTGCTCTTTTATTCAATATGGATATGCTGGAGGTCTATCTAAATATACCACCAGGTGCTAAAGGGATGTAATACCCTCACTATAATGTCATCATTAATGTGTGACTTAAAATATGGCATAAGTCTCTCACCAACATGTGGTGTTAAAAAAGACAAAAATCAAATCTGGATTCGTGATCCAAATCCAGGCCATCTTTGTCGTACAGTTCTACCCTATCTTGTGTAAAAATATGACCCAGAAATTAGGGTAAAGTTTCTGAGTTATGTACACGACCACACAGACAGACCCTAAAGCCTAACTTTCCACATCGATTGATAATAAAATAATGTTGCTCACAACAAAATGCACTACTTGACAAGTACAACTAAACCTATGTTTTTAAAACTTTATTCAAACAAGTAACATATTTAAAAATCAACTTTGCTTTCATAAGGCATTGTTAGGAACAATGAAACATCAAATTGTATATCAGGAAAATCCATAAAGTCTTTTTATATTTAATAGTTAGAAATTACTAAATTGGAAGTTTCTCCATAATTTCTTAGAAATGATATTGAAACTGACACTTTCAATATTGACATTAAAACTCAGAACTATTATCCACTGATATTGAAATATTTGATATTAATAGACTCTGTATAACTAGCACGGACAATATCCACACAATTTAATTCCGGCTATACCTAACTTACATATATACTTGCCAAAATACAATATTTTTTGGTATTGGGACCTAAAAATTGGTGCCACTTAGACCTAAACTAGAAATAGGAAGCCCTGTAAAAAAAGAAAGTAGAACAATAAAGAGGTGGACTGCATACAGGAAAACACATGTTTTATCATGTGTAATGTCCACCCATGATGCTTGGAAAGGCTATATTTACAGTTTTTTTTATTTTCCGCTAAAATCTAAGATGGCTGCCAAAAGTGGCAAAAATTGAAATTTTTCCCTCTTGCATAGGATACCCTTGTACTACCATGTGGGTTGAAAATTCGCATGAAATGGGTCTATCTCTAATGGTTTCTGAGATATTTACAATTTTTTATTTTTAGCTAAAATCCAGGATGGCCGCCAAAAGTGGCGAAAATTGAAATTTTCATCTTTTGATTAGGATATTCTTATACTACCTTGTGCGTCAGAAATTCGCTCGAAATGGGTCTATCTCTTACGGTTTACAAAATATTTACAATTTTTTATTTTCGGCTAAAATCTAAGATGGCCGCCAAAAGTGGTGAAAATTGAAATTTTCATCTTTTGATTAGGATACTCTTATACTACCTTGTGAGTCAGAAATTCGCTCGAAATGGGTCTATCTCTTACGGTTTACGAAATATTTACAATTTTTTATTTTCGGTTAAAATCTAAGATGGCCGCCAAAGTTGGCGAAAATTGAAATTTTTCCCTTTTGCTTAGGCTACTCTTTTATTGTTCTATGGCTCAAAAATTCCCTTGAAATGGCTCTATTTCTTACGTTTTCCGAGATATTCTCAATTTTGTATTTTCCACTAAAATCCAGGATGGCTACCATAAGTTGCAAAAATTGAAATTTTTCCCTTTTCAATGGGACACCCTTGTACTACCGTGTGGGTCAAAAATTCACTCAAAATCGCTGTATCTCTTACAGTTTCCGAGATATTTACACTTTTTTATTTTCTGCTAAAATCCAAGATAGCCGCCAAAAGTGGCAAAAATTGAAATATTTCCCTTTTGCATAAGATACCCTTGTACTGCCCTGTGAGTAAAAATTTCGCTCAAAATCGCTCTCTCTCTCTTATGGTTTCTGAGACATTTTCAATTTTTTATTTACCGCTAAAATCCAAGATGGCCGCCAAAAGTTTGTAAATTTAAATCTTTCAATTTTTCACAGGATAATCTTCTATTACCCTTTGGGTTGAAAATTTGCTCAAAATTGCTCTATCTGTAACGGTTTCTGAGATATAAGCAAATTATTCAAAAGTAGTACTGAAAATAGCCAATAAAGTACCTAAATGGCTATTACTCGCTTACTTACAGAGTGATCTGTCAGTCCCAAATGCAATACCAAGCAAGCTATAGACATAACAATCTCGTATTCCCAATTTTAGTAATATATCTTGAATCGTTTTCCCTTAAAAGGACGGAAACCAATAGGTACTGAAAATAGTTATACTTAGATATTACGCAGTAAGTAAAAGAGCTATAACAGCTGAAAGCAATCCCAAGCAAGAAACTGACCCAATATTCCTGCATACCAAGTTTGGTGAAAATAGCTCTAATACTTTTCCTTAAAATGAGCAGAAACGATGTGACGCCGGAGAGCTGAAAAAGCAAAAATAATATGTCCACCCCCACCAGGGGTGGACATAATTAGACTTAGACTGGCTGTACTTACAGTCTTATACACAGTTTACTGTACAGGGATAAGCTGGAGTTGCTACAATTTAAGCTAGCAAGCACATTTCAGGATGTTGGCCACAATTCCTCCAATGGCCACAAGGAACAAGTCAAGCTTTTTGCCTGTGTAAGTTTGCATTCAAGAGATAATACTGAGAAAAAAAATTCTACTTAATATGTATCTTCTTACTAGTTTTTTGAGATTCATCATATTTTTTTTTAAAGTTTCAGTGTGATTTAGGAATTCTGTGTTAACTTCCACCGGAAAAATTATTTGAAAACGATTTTGTGAAATTTTGCAAGTAAAGTCATCTGGAAATGATTATTTTGTCACCAGAATTGAACAAAAACAGACTGACATGTTCAAAGTGGTAAATTTGTCACAACCGGACATAATTTCTGTCTGTTTTTTTTTTAAAAACATCCTCAACACTTTCAGGAGCCATAAAATGGGACGCTTAAATCTGCTAGATGTTACCATATGTGGCTATAAACTATCAAATCAATCTGTCTGGTTGAACTATTGATAAAGTCTTAACACTCTTAACAGAAGGCAATCTGACAAGACTGTTCACTGACATTATCAAATCTTAATTTCCTGTTGAATGGCTAGTTATTTTTCCTTTTGCCCTTTCCTTGTAAGCATTGAGAGAAAAATATGTTCTAAAGATATTAAGAGACAGACAACAAAGGGGATGACATTAAAAAGCAGCCTGAACCAGTTGAGTGAATTAAAAGCTCACTATATTTGATTTTTTTTTTTAAAAGAATCTCTTAAATTTCCTTTTGCCATTTCACTTTTACATGACACTTTTGTCATGATTTTTGGTTAGATACAATCTAACATTTCTTTATGGTTTTTATAAAAGGAAGTTGTAATGTAAGGGCATTTCACTAAACATGTGTTAAATGTATTAAAAATAATTTCCCTATAAGTTATCTTTCAGTATGAATACAAATGATGTATAGTCTCACTTTCTCTTTGTAATTAGATTATTCTCACAGCTTCACTGTAGTTTGATGTCATCACCAGGAAGACCCTTCACTATCTGTTTATCAATCATAAATCAGTCACACTGCTATCATGGCTTCCACTTCAAAAACTACTTAGAACTCTTTGATACACATATTTCTCACTTCAGGTTATTTATATACCTATTTTCTCAATCAATAACACCAAATCTGGCTTCCCTGGAACTCAGTTTTTCTCCTAAACATACTCTATCAGTGGTATGAATATGATCAAATGGTATTAGGCTGACACAGTGCCTGAGTTATTAAAGACATAGAAGGCCTGTAGTGATGCAGCTTGTAGTGTTTGGAAGAGACCAGTACAATCCCAATGATACAGACTGGGGTGTCCACACATACCGTTACCATACCAGTAAAAGCCACCACCATCAGAAAGCCACTTAATAACCACTATGATATTGTGTTAGTGTAAGTATATGTGGGCACTGAAGGTACACATACATAGACCTGATAAAAAGTTTGTGTGAGAGCTATTTGGAGATTAAAGACACAGCTTAAATAATACCTCATTCACACTACAGGTGGTATAAGCCACAGTAATAGATGTTTTTTTGGTAAAACAACCCTGTCCTTCAACAACTCTGACATCCCAATGCGAACTTGTAACACAGTGGTCAACCATCCAATTCCTTGAGCCTCTCAAAGAAATTTTAAAATGTTTAAAATTTCCACCTTTGAAGCCTTGGCCACCATTTATCTGCCACTATGGCCTAGCGGGTATCACACTTGTCTAGGAACTCAGAGGACGTGGGTTTCAAACCAAGGTACAGGCAGATACATAGTGGCTCAGATGACCACTGAAAATGGCGGTCCTCTGTCATTGGGTCTTATCCCCAGTGGCAGGCTAAAGAACCTCAAGGACGTTGATAAATGGTCATCCTTGAGCCTCTATCTTCCAGTTAGGGGAATGTCAGTTACTTGTGTGTTGGGGCTGCACCTGTGCAGTCGGATTGATTAACTAGCGCTTTGAGTCCTGTAGTATATGGAGATATTCCGCTGACTATAAATACACAATATAATACAATTCAATGTCTCTCTTATGTCTATCAACATCCCTTTGTACATGTGTCCCTGTCCCCGTTGGTCCAGTGAATCAGTGACCTTGAAGGTGTGGTCTGCGGTTTATTTTAGGTTGTGACTTGTTCTCGTTTCTGTGTTCTTTCAAAGACTACCGAAGGTGAGTCGAGGTTTACGGAGGTTGCCTCTCGGTGTCCCAACGGCTGTTCTACTGTTATGTTGTGCTTCCGGTATTGATGGCTACAAACTGTGTCCTCTCAGTGGTTGCACATGTCATACCTCATGGATGACCAAATCTCAGAAGATATGATTTATTCTGGGAGGCGGTTCTGCTGCCAATAAAACTTCTAACCGTGGGGTATACCACCTATAGTGTGAATTGGGCATTATATTCACCATTTTGGGTCATGGTCCCGTCTCTCCCATAGTAAATTATACTTTTAGTTTAAGCTTGAACTTAGCAAGTTTCAGGCTTCTATAGATCACTTTTTTGTCACCAGATTTTCATGAATAGCGTGATGAGTACCCATGTTAGTACTTGAATGGATGACCATCTGACTTCTAGGCCAGGTTTGGGATGTATTTGACTCTGAATTTGTTTCGTCACCAGAGTTTCATAAATTCTAGTGCAGTACTTGTGTTTCTAATAGCTTTGCAGCTCGTATATGTAGGCCAAAACACTTTTCGGCTTTATTTCATCAGAAAGACATACATTATAACATGTATTACAATAAATTTCATATCTAACAGTCACTTCACCGTATTTTTATTTCAACATATTGCTTTTTGTCTGAAAGTGATTTGCAAGGCAGCAGCCATTTTAAATGCACAGCTAACACAAAACCCTTTCGATTTATGATGGTAGTTTGTGGCACTGGTAACAGCTCGTGAGACATCAATAATATTAATGTAATGTCTTCAGAAGAAAGAAGAACAGACTACACAAACAGCAGCTCCTATTTACTGCAAGTGAGTATGTGGTATGACAACATACACATCTAGGAGGTTATGGAATCACCTCCCAGCCAAACTCGGCACACTAGTTGGAAAAGATAGTAATTAGTAATTATTCTTGTTACTTGTTTCAAATGCAGAATATTGATGACATAGTATCGATTAGTATGCACTGTTTTCCTCCACCCTAAGAATTTACTGTAATACAGCCTACACAATGTGTTGAAAGTGGAATTAAACTGACATATATTCCATTTTGTTAATATCAAAGTGTGCAAGCCCTTTATACACTGCAGCCAGAACTTAAAGCCTGAAAGGCAAAAATCTGATATTGGTTATTCCTTCACCCATATATATCATTTGACAACCACAAAGATTTGGTAAAGTTTAATTATCTATAAAAAGGGTAACCCTTTTCAAATTTTACATTTAAATGTGATTTTTATAATTTCAAAAGAAGAAAAAAATCTTGTTACTTTTCCATTTTACACTAAAATATCAATTGTGGGAATACATGAACCTGAAATTTCATTTTGCAGATGTTAAACTTTACGTGCATTTTAGGTTTCATGAAGAATATTCCAATTTATGAGTATTGGAAGAAAAAATATGGTTTGTATATGAAGCCAGCTCAGCTACACAAAAATTAAAATAACTATAAAATCACTTGGAGAGGGCAGACCTCTACCAAATGTGGATCAAACTTATAGACAATATGGTTGAGGTTTCATGTGTTTTCTGGCCAAGCAATCTTTCGACTCATTTTGGAGGTATATATGTTACAGTAAAGTTGTGTAACCAGTAATTTCACGAAATTACTGAATATTTTAGGAATTCCGCGAAATTCCTGATTTGGTCAGTAATTTCGCGAAACAACTGAAATTTTCAGTAATTTCGCGAAATTCCTGAAATCTCTGCTAATATTTTACACAGCTTTACTGATGAGCAATCAGTAAATTTGTGAAATATTGGAAATGCATTTTTAAGGTTATTTATGTGAAGAATTATGAAAAACTTAACTATGTTATAAGCTAAAATTGAATTTTAAAGTATAAATCCTTAATGTGCATCTAGAAATTTAGAAACTGATATACTTTTTGCTTGTAATAATAATTGTTTTATTCAACATTGAATTACTTTCATAATCAGTCTTGATATTGAAATTGATCTTAAATTTGTTAACAATTATTATCATTTAAATATATTATGAATTATAATACATATTATACATATTATTATCATACATATACACATTTGCACAAGCACATAGCTTTGTTTCATAAGCATATCAATTTTAATTTAGAAAGAATGGGAATATTTGACTGACATGCTGGTACTTTCTGACTGTGTGACTATTTGGTGTATTTTTCAATTATCTGGTATAAATTTTAGTGAAGCAACAATAATGTACACACATACTGAAATTGGCTCTATCTCGTAATGCTAAAGGAACCTTTAAAAAATAAAATCTGGATCCAGTGACCTGATTCACCAGCAAAATTAAATCATGTCTCCTTTTTGCCATAGTCATCATTTGCTGAAAATTGCATCTGAATCTGTCCATAACTTGGGGAGTTATTTTGCAAACAAACAGACAAAGAAACAAACCAATGCCACCACAAATATACCTTCCTTGGTAGAGATAAATATTTCAGTAGAGTAAGAAATCTAAAATTCGCCAGGAATCTAAAATTCGCCACCTCTAAAACCTCAGTTAATTTTACAAAGAAAATGATATTTTGTCTTAAAATTGGTATTTTTCAGTTCAAAAAGCCTTAATTTACTGTACATTCAACAAATCTCACCTCAATTAATTTATTTTTTTAGTATTTCAACATGTGGCGAATTTCAGATATGTGGCGAATTTTAGATTTCTTACTCTACATGCTGAATATTTAAACAATAATTTTTCTATTAATTTTCAGTCTTTGCAGGTCAAAGCTTCGAAACTACAACCTCAGCTGTAAGAAGAGAGCGTTTTCACCGCAACACTGGTTTCATCGTTTCAACTGTTGTAAGTTATTAGACATGGCATATTGTGGATGAGGAGGCTGAGCCAGACAATGGCTTCTGGGCCTTGAGTCACTGGATATTTTTAGATGGTTAAAGCAAGATGAATGAACCTAAGCATCTGCACTGAATTGTATCCATCACAACAGTAAACTTATGTGCCACTGCTGAAATAATAAGATAATAAAATATGTGAAGTTGTAATTTCCATAGTAAATAGACCTGTGAGAGAAAACAATGCAAATACATTATTATCCTCAACATGTAAAATACAAAAAAAATGCTATGAAGAAACTGATACAAATATTGGCTTAAAATGTGTTCGCCTTAGCTGGGCAGCAGAAATTTCCTGGACCACACTGGTTTAAAATGGTGCACACCCTCTTTGAGACAATGCTGACATTCCATGCCACCCTGTTTTGAAGCTACAGCTTTCTACTGAAGGGTATCACCATAAAAAATAACAAATTCTTCACTATTTTTCATATCATGTTTCATCATGCAAAAAAGCTTTGCATGATTGTATAATCAAGTGTTGCCTAATTGTGAACTAAATATGTTTGAACCACAACAAAGTTTTCTTTTAGAAAAGATACTTTTTCACAACATCCCTAATAGGAAAATAATGTGACCATGTCATTAAGATCATAATTAAATTCGAAAATGCATGGAATTACTATATTTTCCCTTGAAAGAGAGCTAAAGGGATTACAATAAATTAATGAAGGTTAACTTCTCACACTGACCAGTAAACAACATCAGGGGATTATCTCCACATAAGTACTAAATATAGCTTAGAGCTGAAGTTGTCAACAGCACTTCATACAGATGTAATGTATTTATGCGTGATTTATATAAAATATTTTTTAATTATCTTAAAACATACCGGTAATATGTTGCTGTACTGTTAGACACAGTGAACACAATTCCAGTTCTTGCAAAAGAAATGTTTTTATGACAAAGTTATAGTTTCTTTTTGATTTTTAATATAAATATTTAACACAAACAATAGAGTTTACAGCCGACTTTATTTTCTTTTTTGAATTTCATATAATCTTGAACTTACGCTGAGCAAACCACAGACAAAAGGAAAGGAGACACCTTCCAAAATGGACAAAAGAATAAAAAAAAGACCCATAAAAACAGACTAACAATTAACGAGATCTGGTTTCCCCTGCTGAGAGTGATGTCATCGGAAGTCTGGGTTTCTGAGACTAATAATCTTGTCTGGCTGGATACATATCTCCTGGAGAGCAATCCACTAGAGGTAGGCTTGGAACATCATGGATGTCAATCTTTATCGCCTCTGCCAATGAGGTTATGTTTTTCAGTGCATTAGTTTGCCTGTTTTTGGAGTTCAAATTGCAATCTTTTTCAATTTTTTTTATGTAGGCAGAGGCTGGCCAAAGTAAGAAGTCATCAAATTTTGAGAAAGATCTAAATCATGACGTTTAAAATAGAAAAGTAATATCTGGATGAAATCCCGATATGGGGAAACTAAGCAGCCTTGGTGAAGATTTTTCACTTCAGGAGTGACAAATAGCAGAGATGCCCGTACCCCACACAGTCTGGGGAAAAAGTTTTCAACACCATGAGATATAGAAGTGGGGAGACAGTACAAAGATATGGATACTTTTAGAGCAGTGTCAGTTATGAAAAGCTCCAAATAATGTTTAAGTAGAGAAAATAACATCTAAGAGAAAGAAAATGTGTGTAAAGATAAAGTATTAAAACAAGGCATTCAATAGCAAGATGACAGCATTAACCAGAACACTAAAAATTATGAAGCTGTAAAACTTATTAATTGTAGAATAGCTGTCAATGGAAAAAGGACAATTATGTCAAAGTGCATATAACAATCAGTTGCAACAATCCATATATCTTTGTTAGAGAAAGATGTCTTAAATATGGCAGGTGAACACACTTTGGCAGAGCCAAAGTTTAAGGTCATACCATGATGAAATCAAAGAATAGCCCAGACAAAGTTTTTAACACTCATGGTCAAGGGTCAAATCAAGGTCACACCATGACGTTGCACACCTACACCCCCAAACCAATGTCCCTACCAAGTATCAACTTCCTACACCTTACGGTTTCTGAGATATAGACCAGAGAAGATTTTATAGGTCAAGGTCACTATGGCAAGGTCAAAGGTCAAATTAAGGTCACACCATGTCACTGCACACCTGCACCCCCAGCCAATGTCCCTACCAAGTATCAACTTCCTACACCTTACAGTTTGTGAGATACAGTCTGGACAAACTTTTCCCACCACCCACCCGCCCATCCGGACACCATGGGTGAAAACAATACCCTGACAGCCCTTAAGGGCTGTGGGGTAAAAATGACTTGATTGGCAATGTCAGACTATTTATAATATTTATAATATTATAAACCAAATATGGAGTATCTTGTAAATACAGTGGATTTTTAACATCTTTCTATACAGGGCTGGCAGAAGTCCCTTGGATTCAGAAACTTTTGGAAATTCGAAGTTGCTCTGCTAGTGATCCAACAATTAGCATTATTATCAGTACAGACCTTCAGCAAATTATTTTGGACTGTCAAACAAGTCAACCATGAACTCAGAAACTTATGAACAACAACAGATTACCAGCAGGAAAAAATCTAACTAAAGGCTTTCGCGCACCAACGAAGAAATAATGAGATAATAAACTTGGAAATAGTATGATGTACTTAAACTATAGGCACTAGAAACAACTACACCTCTTATTTTTAAAAATTTTTCTAACTTTTATAGGATTTCGTAAGTATCATTAGCAATATAATAATATATAACAAAATACTTCAACTAAATAACACAACTTTCTTATTTCTGGTCAATTTAATAACCAGTGTGAAGTAGTGCATGCGAAAGATTTGTACTTGACTTTACTGGTCACAACTGCTCCATAAAAACCATCAACCTTTGGGAAGGATATTTCTTACATTCAGTAAAACAAACATCCTAACAGGGATTTGAACCCTGAATGCAGGCTTGGAAGTTAACTGTGATAGCCTATACATAAAAGGACTGTTCAACAAAAGTTACATATTAATAAAAGGTGCAAAGTTTCCGTAAGTTAGACATTGGTTGAGATTATTGAGCTTTGTATGGTATATAAATAAGTTAAAACAACACACTCTATATGCAAATATTAGTGTCTTGTTGCTAATTCTAGGCACGACCCCAAACATTCATGTCGAGTCTATTTTGAACTTGAGATTCTATACTAGCCTAAAAATTGATTTCCCTCTCAATACTTAAAAGCTGATATCTCATAATAGTGTGTATTGCATTTATGTGTAGTTACTGGCAACAGAACTCAACTGCATTGAAAATTTTAAGTCTGTAATGACATAAAATAATATGTTTAATGAGAAAACAACATACAAACAGTTTGATTTTTAAATAGTTTTATTATTAATCTGTGTAATGTTGAACATATTACAAGACACCCTGGCCAGCAGAAAAAAAAGAGATTATCCATCACCTTTATGCACTAGTCCATGCATGTAGACAATATTAAGTCACAAGTCTGTCTTTTTTTTAATTACATTTGAATGAAAAAAAATTATAATGCCATCAGCCATATGCCAATGCAAAAAGGTTTTGCAGCAATAGAACCTTGGTCTCGGGATTCCTGGAAAAAAAACATGTCTGAATTTCAAGATACCTATGAAACTTTGGTGCCGTGAATACAATGAATAGCATCACATCAGATAAATTGACTAAAGTAAATAACGCATATTTTCCATAATCTCAGTATAAGAGCTAGCTTAAATTAAACATTATTAGCAAACATGAAATAGAACAGTATTGAGCAATAATGAAAAATGTAGGTTTTCTTGTTATTTACATTTCAAATTGAAACCTTTTTCAAATTAACTTATGATCTAATGAAATTCAAAAAGTGATTAACAACTATGCTATAATTTGGAAGAATATGGTACAAAGGCAGTGAGTACAGAGAGTGACTAGACAGTTTATGAATCATTTAAAAACCTGGACAAAACAAATCTTTGGCTGAGTAAAGGTCTTCCTGCCACACTTCCAGTTGTTGCATTATGCAGCATTACTAGTTTTATTTCTTCAATTATTATTGGTTACATTGTTGGAAATTCTGTTATATCCAAAAATGGTGACATGAACGAAAAAACTAAAGCCTGTGTTGTATATAGTTTGATAAATATTTGTAAAAATATTTGATGCACAAATATCATTCAATTGAATTATCTTATGGCAGCAATAAAAGACATGGAATCTGAAGTTAGTCTGGCCAAAATAGTAGAAATATAGAACATATCTCCACATTATATACCATAGAGTGTAATGTTGGCACTTGCCTCCAACTTTCAGGGTTGATTATTCGTCCATTTTTCCGACCGATAACTGACTCCCAATCGATTATTTTACTCCATTGTTGATCATTAATTAAGAAGCACTTTCAGAGCTAAAGTATAGGTGAATCCGGTAAGAATAATGGTGTTCTGACATTTAGAATCTACCAAAAGTACTCACTTCCTGTAAATATGGCGGTAGATATAAACAAACTCGAAATTCAAGACGAAAACTGACAGTTTATTAAATAAAAATACCTAAAATATGTTAAAAATACGTGGATATTGAGGCACAGTAGGAAAGGTAAGATTTAAGCTGAAAATTTGATTATTAGAAAACGACAGCTCAGCCTGGTAACACACTTAACACAGTAATTGTCATTTATGAGGCTTAGAACCCTTGGCCGGTTTGCCATGACCTTTCTTTCCCTCCTGGCATTCGCGTATTTGCTTCCAAACTGGGATAGACGGCTTCCGGTCCGGTTGATGAGAAGACTTGTCATTGAAAGCATAAGGAAACGATCAGGTTTCTTGTGTGACTGGTTAGACGAATGCCTTTCTTCATTTCTGGCCACTTCCTCTTCAGCCTTAATGAGAAGCTGGTGCGGGAAAAGTGACTGCAAATGAACGGGAGCAGTACGCAGTGCAGTGTGTCCTGTTTTACACCCACGTGTAAATACTCTAAGTAATTGTCGCTACGTGCAAGGGTGAAGTTTGCCACGCTGATAAAAATGCCCTCAGACAAGTCCTGCATTGTCCTGGCCATGACTTGGGAGATTGACCGGTTGAAAGTCACTAAATACTCCAGTTTGTCCACAGCTTGCTGCGTTCTTTCTGAGGACTTGCAGTTGCCTTTATCTGAGTGTAAGTTCTTAAGTTGTGTAGACGTCGTGTCCTGCACTCTAGTCAAACACCTTGACAACCCAGCAGCCTGGTTACACATAACAGACTGTTCTCTGGCTGCTCTCTCCCAATGTCTCAAAATGTCCTGGCTAAGGGCCCGAGAATGTGGAGAAGCAGGTAAACTATGTCTGGGCACCCTACTGTATGCACTTTTGCTGGTTTCAGAGACCAGGAACACACATTAGATCAGAGTCTTTCTTGTCAGCATGCATGTCGTACCATCTAGATGACCTTGGTGGCTTGACAAACTGGTCCCTGAGAAGTCCAGCAGTTTCTGTGTTCCTGGAAGGCTAGCCTTCAGCAACAGTGAGGTTTAACTTCTCCATCTTTCTACACAGCCAGTCGTCTACCAGCAACTTAACATAGACCTTCCCGGTTGGCTGGACTCGGGAACCAGCAAAGGGGTTGTCGTCTGCAGAAGACACCCTGTCAAATTCAGGAATCTAATGCCAACCCATAAACGACCTCACGCCTCTGATGATCTCTCTGTAACTAGCCCCCTCAGAGAGTTCCTGATTAGCATTCTCATCCTTGGTTTGATCTCTGTGTGGGGAGCCGTACCGGAAGTTGTCATCCACAGGGGAACCAGGCTAACTCTGCAGATCTTCCTCACTATCAGACTGCAGGTCAACAGTACCAGTACCAGAAGGCAGAATTCACACTGGGAGCCTCAACAGGCTGGTTGGCCGTCCCTGCACCGGGAGCCTCAACAGGCTGGGTGGTATTCTGCTGGCTCACATCAGTACCAGGACCCTCAACACGGTGGGTAGGACTGCACAATAGCAAAACCTGTGTTTGCTGCTGGATTTCTTCTTACTGCTAGCCTTGGGAGAGTGATCAGTCTTCTTCTTCTTGCTAGCAGGCATAGACTCAGAAGCAGGTTCCTTGTGCATCCGTCCTAAAAGAGTGACCTCTGATGGGTCCACGAGAGTGGGGGGTGGCACTAGTAGGGGAATCTTCTTCAATTCACGTTCTTTCCTGGACTGGTAGGTAGGGGTGGATAGCTGTTTCACTTGCGCAGGCACAAAAGCTTGGCAGATCTGACAGTCCAGCTTCTGAACACACAGATCGTCACCCACTCCCTTTTCTCTAAAACGAGCACATTTTTTGTGATGACATGGCCGCAAGTTCCTCTCTGTTGTCCATGAAACGACATGATGATCAGTAAACTAGCAGAATTAAGTTGTTATACTTAAAAGTTCATAAAATGGTAAAGTTCGTTGTAAAACTTCAAAAACATCTCTCTGTAGAAAACACGTCTGCAGACTCAACTCGCCAAACAAAAAAGATGATATGACATCACGATGTCTAGACAGGAAGGAAGTACGATGCGCCACCTAGCGAATGCACACTCCGTGACCGGTCCTGCTGGTAGTATATACAGGATGTATATTTCTGGCGCTTGGCGGGACTGGTCGCGCTGACCGGTAAAGAAACTGTCAATTAGATAGGATGTATTAACGCAATAAAATATATTTTTTGGCCATTTAAAGTGTACAGATATGAATGTGCACTTGATGGAACAGCCACGCAGATAAGGTTAATAAAAAAACAACCATTAATTATTGAGTTTTAATGGCTTGATCAGTTCCAAAAGTGTCCCTTTGAGACAAGGTAAGTATATCATTATTTATTTTGTGAAAACTCGAGTTTATATTGCGTAAATCAATGTCATCCCCAAATATCCCCCAACCCAGTTACGACTGGAGTTACGGTCAACTCATCCCAGCACTACATAAGACCTACCCAATTTTACAATTGGGGTTCTGTTTTCACTGATCCTATCAAGAAAATGACTGAAAACCTAAAAAATATGGTATTTCTCCCAAGTGAAAAGATCGGTTGTACAACCGCAACGATCAACCTTACAACCTGCTCCCAACTGCTACTATAGTACTTACACAGATCACTAATAACACTAAGCCCTGATCACTCTTCTGCAATCCTATGACAAGATTACTCAGTAACTTCTTAAAATAATGGTGTATTAGATGGGTCATAGCACCTGAATGATAAACTGTAGCACCCTGATGTCATAACTCAAACTGGCGTCAGACTGGTCATCGGTATTTAGGAGAGAAATGCTCACTCATGAAGGTTTGTTAAACATGTTTGATATTTTCACACATCTATAATCTCTGTGATTATGTTCCCTAGGACCTTAATGACTGAAAAGATAGATCATACCACCAATAAGACTACACTCAGTGAAACATCGGGAAGGCTGGAAGACAAACTATTAAAGTGGACCGGGTGTATAAGGCAGAGGGTATTTGTAAATTACTGGCCAGTTTTCACATACTGTTGGGAATTTTATGACTCTTACTCTAAACTGTACACAACTGCTTTGATCCCCGAAGATATAACCAAGACTGAGAGGATGGTAATACATATATCAGTTTATTTCTTCATAAACATGTAAACCCTAACTGAATGTTCTGTTACAGGGAGGCACTAATGTATCAAACATTTTTATGCAAGCTTACATTATTAATTGGCTGATCCTGCAGCAGAATTACGTCAAAAACGTACAAAAGTTACCGTATTCTTGGGATACCTTAGAGGATACCTTGCTGAAATTGTATGCTTATTTAACAGCATGTATACCAGGATTCAAGAAATAAAGCAAAGAAATGATATTCATGATAAACTCTTTACTAGATTCTGTTCATACTTTTTTGGGATAAAACCAGCCATAAAAAAAGTTTGCGACACCATCCAGATACTAACAAGTTAGCTGTGCATTACTCAGCATCACGTCCAGGGTTCTAAATTGCTAATGTAAGGCTCAACTTCTTCTGGGACAAGACCAATGGTTTGGCAGTTCACTATTTGAAAATTTAGCAGAAAAAGTTCCTCCTACATAGTGCAGATGTTACACCCACTCAACTTCCAATGCATCCTGTCAAACATATGCTGGTTATCAAATGGTGCAGTGATCAAAAACTGAGACATAGTCTATGTTCCTCTCTAATAATGTAAGTTATATTTTTACCAGTATCAGATGGCAGTAAATGGTAACCATTCTTCATATCTTGTTAATTCACCAAAATAAATTTGAGTGGACTGATTAGATCATACTACAATCAAAGTACTTTTCATCTTTTTATATGTCATGTTAAGGATATAACAGAATAGATCTGTTATAGACTTTGTATATATGTCACTTTTGACTATTGGGCTGTCTAAACATGTCCCAAACCAATACAACATAGGATTATTATAAGGCTGGAGTCTCAGAAACACATATTTTAGAACCAAGTTATCATTTTTTTCCTCAAGAAGACAACATGCAGATCCAGTTTCCCCAAAAGAATAGTTTCCTGTCTATCTTTTGCAGATAAGTCAGGAATTAATGGCTTTATGATATGCTACCACAGCCCAACGAATCAGTCAAGCAAACATTTTCATTATACCAGTGGGTAAGCAGCATATCTTTTACTTCAGGGTTCAAAACATCTGCAACATTTATGTCATCCATTTTATGACACTATATTGCAGCATACCCTTAAAATACACAAGCAAAAAAAACAATACTTTGTTTTCCTCGTTTATTAAACATAACTGATGAAGCTGGGATGATTAATTTTGTTTTGTTCATATATGCTATTAGAACTCATCAACATTTTATACAATTCAACCACTGTTACAACTTATAAAGGATGTTTTTGCTATAGCATAACCTGCATTTTGTAAACTGACAAAAAAATATCAGTAAAGAGGAGCTAGAACATGAGGGCCAGAAAAAGCTTCTGGAATATTTATGAGACACACGTGCATATGTAGGAACAAATACATGGTGACAATGGACATTTGACCGGTTAGAGTTTAAATTAAGGATTAAGGTAAGTGGCGAATGCTAATTGGTCATGATTCTTCACTCAAAGCAATCATGTAATGGCAAGTAGAGTTGTGTTTGTAAAATTGTGGGATATCAGAAATCAAAACAAAGTTTAACATTAGTGACCAATGAGGAGAAAATATCTAGTTAATAAGGAAATGACGTCACTGTATATGCAAACTGGACATGACAACAATATCACATTTTCTTGGTGATATCAAGATCTATCACAACTAAAACACTGTTGTCAATTTCATAGTGTCATACAGTACGTCGATTTACTGACAGCGTGATAATCAAAATAAACCAGAAGTAATGAAATAATGAACTTGTTGCCAAATCTTTTACAGATTTCAATGAAATGTATTACAACAGTAAGGATCTACATACTTTATTTGGTACACTTTGCCAGGTATTTGAATGAAACCAATTAAAGTAGACAAAATATAATGCCATTTATACAGCAGTTAGAGCAAAAATATTTATTAAAACCGAAAATTGCATGGAAACAGAGGGTCAACATATAGAAAACACTGAATTACAAATGCAGTTTCCCTACTTTCGAAGATAGTTAGGATACCCTGTACAAACTGTAGAATGATTATAAAATGCAAATTTATCAATCACATCAAATCATTTCACAATAAAAAAATAGCATCAGAGATGCCCGTACCCCACAGCCTAGGGAACTATTTTTAACACCAGGAGATATAGAAATAATGTATCAGTACAAAGTTCAGGATACTTTCAGAGCACTGTAAGTTATATAAAGGTCCAAACAATGTTTAAATAGAGAAAATAATGTCTAAGAGAAAGATAATGCATGTACTCTTTATCTACATCTGGCATGGCCGAATTATGGTTTAGATGTTTTGAATATTACCATGCATACAGAAGTGGCAATACATTCAATGAATGCTTATGTGTGGTGTTGGAGCAAAATCTGTAGCTCACTTGATGAAATTCCATCTGTTACAATGGGAAGTTGTAAAAGTAAAATTCTTAATGAATTCTAATATGACTTTAACAATGCTTAATCTGCATCAAAAGACAGACCCAAAGGTGCAACAAGATTATAACGGTCAAGGTCACTACGACAAGGTCAAAGGTCAAATCAAGGTCACACCATGATGCTGCACACCTACAACCCCTAACCAATGTCCCTACCAAGTATCAACTTCCTACACCTTACGGTTTCCGAGATATAGCCCGGACAAGATTTTATAGGTCAAGGTCACTACGGCAAGGTCAAAGGTCAAATCAAGGTCACACCATGACGTTGCACTCCTACACCCCCTAACCAATGTCCCTACCATGTATCAACTTCCTACACCTTACAGTTTCCGAGATATAGCCCGGACAAGATTTTATAGGTCAAGGTCACTACAAGGTCAAAGGTCAAACCAAGGTCACACCATGACGTTGCACACCTACAACCCCCAACCAATGTCCCTACTAAGTATCAACTTCCTACATTTTACAGTTTCCAAGATATAGCCTGGACAAGATTTTATAGGTCAAGGTCACTACGGCAAGGTCAAAGGTCAAATCAAGGTCATACCATGACGCTGCACACCTACACCCCCTAACCAATCTCCTTACCAAGTATCAACTTCCTACACCTTACAGTTTCCGAGATATAGCCTGGACAAGATTTTATAGGTCAAGGTCACTACGGCAAGGTCAAAGGTCAAATCAAGGTCACACCTACACCCCCTAACCAATGTCCCTACCAAGTATCAACTTCCTACACCTTACAGTTTCCGAGATATAGCCCGGACAAGATTTTATAGGTCAAGGTCACTACGACAAGGTCAAAGGTCAAATCAAGGTCACATTATGACGTTGCACACCTACACCCCCTAACCAATGTCCTTACCAAGTATCAACTTCCTAAACCATACGGTTTCAAAGATAAAGATATAGTCCGGACAAGATTTTCAAACTCAAGGTCACTGCGGCAAGGTCAAAGGTCAAATCAAGGTCACACCATGATGATGCACACCTACACTCCCTAACCAATGTCCCTACCAAGTATCAACTTCCTACACCTTACAGTTCCTGAGATACAGGCCAGACAAACTTTTCCTGCTGCCTGCCCGGACAGCCGCATTCCCATCCGGACACCATGGGTGAAAACAATACCCCAACAGCTCTTAAGGGCTGTGGGGTAAAAATCATATCACAGCTTATGTTACCAGGAAGTGTGACTCAGATTTTTGGGAGTGTCTGCGCTAAACAATACAGCAACATAAATATATACACATGTAAAAGTTCAAACAAGTTTACCATTCAAAAGAAAACTTCAATTGCTAAAACAAAACAAGATAAAATCTCACAGTTTCCAGAAACAGAAAAACCCATTGATAAAACAATGTGTATACTAATAAAATACATTATTAAAAACAAAAGTGCTGATGCTTGCTGGAATTGCTTCAGGTCTCTGTGGTGTTATCTATTTTTGATCAAATCAAAATGAACCAAACAATCCTGTCAAACTGCACTGTCTGCTCCCTGCAGATGCCTGGGAGGCCACCAACTGCACATCACCTATATTCCCTTGCAAATCCTGATTCAATGGCAGCCGGGGTCAAACAAACAAAATACATGCCCCAAGTGGAACAACACCAGCCCAACTCTCCCCATCCTACTGTACAGAATACATATATATGAAATGTAGCCAGAACTTCAAGTACAAAAACATTAAACTCTCAAGTTCCAAAGTTAAACCAACATAGCCAACCGTTTCTCACATTTTATTGTATAAAATATTTTTATACGATGGAATAAAGGGCAAAAAAAAATTAATCATTGATCAAAGGCAGAAAAAATATATTTCAATTGATTTATGTTCCTGTACCTGTCGTTTCTGATTACACCAGTCTACCTTTTTTTCTATAGGCCATATGGGTACAGACAGTATCATGTGCATATAACTGTAATATGTACCATAAAGCTAACTGATTTATGTGTGCAGCATAGGCCCCATTACAAAAAAAAAAAAAAAAAAGAAAAACTATTCACAGCTGACACAATGTTGACATGAGCAAAGAACCTAGATGTATATTGTGTAGAATTATTATTTCTGTAAAACTGAAAGGACATCTGATAAGTAGTCCTTTGTGACCCCTTGGTTAGTAAGGTGGCTGTCACCTCTGAATATAGACCAAATATCTGATAGCTGCCTCAACATGTTATGAACTGGATGCAAACATACAACTACAGAGGAGACAGCCTTGTGGTCACATGACAACTGTGATAACCAATTTAACTGTTACTGGCATGAGTGACCAACCACTAGTCATTAAAATTCTATTGTATCAATAAATTTGTTATACATGATGACGATTAACTCTTACTGGATTCAGTATACATATCTACATTAAAGGAAGAGGGACTTATGTGAAATGTTGAATATAACAAACCTTGCAGTAAAAGATTAACAGGTGAATTAATTGAATGTTCGTGCAACTAACTTACACAAAGAAAGGAAACGTTCGGTCACAAAAGTTTTGAAATGAAAAATATCTGATCCTCAACAGGTGAATCTCAGGCCATTTTGTGCTGGGGATACAGGATATGTGGGTGGCCTCACTGAAGTAACATTGATTTTCTACTCTTGCAACAATACCACACTGATATCTAACCACAATACAAGTTATACAACCAGTATTTTTGTCATCTTAGAAAACAGGCTTAGTTTTTGTGTTCACCTCATTTTATTGTAGAATTTCCCTCAAAATAACAATGAAGAGGCAATGTCTTGAAATCTGTAGAAAAAGTTTCAGTATAACAAAGAAAGCAGAAATCGGTAATTTGTCTCACACACTGATGAGGAAAGAAAATTTCATGCACTTTCATGTGTTGCTCATGTAGAGCTTTTGCACAAACAAAAACTTGTTGTTTCAACAGGAATAAACCCACCACAATTTAATTGGTGACATCTACAATACTTTCATTAAAAGACAATTGAGAGACTAACAAGGCATTATGAGCCACAGATGTATGACTTAAATGGCCATATTGTACTTTTCCACTGAATTACGTTACAATTTCCATTTGTTTTTGTTTTTTTGGCTAGCCTACCTACCCACATGGTTACTACTTAGTACCTACTTTATCTGTCTGCCATACTTTGCAGATGATACCCTGAGATCACTTGCAACAGCCTTTTGACATAAACAGAATTGAATGTCTGCTGCCATAATAATGCTGGAAATTTTTTTATCTGTGAAAAAATGATAATAAAAAACCAGCAATGTACTTGTTATCTGAACATAATGGTAAAGGAAGGTGTTCAGATAACAGGAAGTTAGAAATAAAAGAGTATTTAAACAACAAAAGAAACAGGAGAATGGTCATGATTGACCTGAATTTAATATTTATGTAACAGAAGTATTGATAAGAGAAGTTCTAGTGTAATTTGAATCTGTATACTAAAGAGCCAGATTGGAAGGGGACGGCGATATTTCCGTTTATAAAATGCAACAGTTTGATATCTGATACCCATGGTCTAACAAATTCTTATGTCCCAATATGAGCAATTTGTCTCAACTTTTTAAGTATGCTGAAAATTATTTATTTATTTTTTTCAAATACATGTACTGATTTTAAAATAAATCTACTTACATCTTTTGGCTTCAACAGAAAAAAGGCGAACAGGACACCATTTACTTTGTCATGGTGATTATACGTAAATTATTCGGATTTTAACTGATAGGCAAAGTTTCTGCTTAGTTTTTATTGTGCCTCAGCTGACATTTTTTTTTAAAAAGTCTCAACTTTAATAAAGAAATCAGATGACAAACAAATCTCAGACTTGAGACCTGAACCTGGAGCCAGATCACCTGCAGGATACTAATGTACTTAGAGAAAAGAAAGAATTGGTCAGACTGGAACACAATACTGTGTGTACCTGTAACCTGTCTAAGGGAGTCATCTGTCAGGTTTTTAACCAGTATCGATCTAGATTTCTTTTGAGTACTGCATTAACTTCACAGTCAGGGAACTTTTCATCTCAATAAAGGACAAGCTATTGATTCACCATTCTAGTGTAAAAATAGTGCTGTCCCATAAATGTCGGGACTTTTCTGACCATATTGGTCTTTTTTTTTATCAAAATATATTGAAAATATATATTCGTGCTGTATATCTGATTCTCAGACTGATTGATAGGCATTTAAGGTTGCTTACAACACGCTCTATATGTCAACACAACTGTCATTAAGCGGATAAAAAAAGTAGTGCACACTGACATTGGCTTGCCCAGACTATACCCTGCTGCCAGAACAAAAAAGGAATTTAGTTTTACGGAACTTTACTTAAAGAAATAGCACATAAATTAAAAGATGTTTTATGATTGCAGGTATATTGTGAGTAAACTAAGATATAAAGAAAATATCTTTTATGCATGCATATATATGTTGACACCACAAAGTGAAGAAATGCCTGGATATTTATGAATGATCAATACTTTAGATTTTTAAAAAGGAATGAATAGAATACACTGCTACATTTAATCAAAATTAAATCAAGTAGAAAATTTCAATAAAATTGCCAATACATTAAGTGCCACAATTCAGGTGTTTTTTATTATATTTTTTTTTTTAAAGATTTCTCTATCATCCGGCTCTTTTTTTATATGTAACCACCTTGAAAAGGTCTTACTTTATCTGTAAAAGTTTTGTTTGCAAATTTCCATGTTAAAACTGTACTCATTATGACACTGTTGAAATAACTCTTTTTGACTGTAGTTAATATTTCGCACAATGACATAGCACTTTACCAGGTTGGCCAGGTATTTAAGGTTTCATGTCAATGTTATATAACGCTTCTGATGAATGTGTAACAGTACTGGCAGTTTATCATCCCACCTGTTTCATATACAGACAACATTTTCTGTTGTGGAAATACAAAAAAAATCTACCAGTTTGAGGGGGATAATGTGAAATCTTGTACAGACAGTATTATTCATGTTCCTTCTTTAGCCACAATAGCATTGACTCGACCACAATTGATCATATGGACTTCACATTTACACTTCATTTATTCCATTAGCCCCACACAATAGCAATACTACACAATTTATTATAGCTATTATTTGCCATCTCCAAAGCAGCTTTTCTCGGTCTTTACACTTATCTTTTTAAATAATTTTCTCTGCAGAATTGGTTCTTGAAAAGACAAAAAAAAGAACCCCACAACACTCAGAAAGGACTATTCCACAAAGTAGTTTGACTTTCTGACATTGTATTTTAATGTACTTTTTCCATCTTTGTAAATTCCTTGTTATAAATGCTAATTCACACAAATTATATATGTAAGTTGCTTTTCCTTGTATTCAACCTTCGTGAAGGCGAGACTGTAACCTTTATCATGGCTGAATTTTCCCAACTAAAAATGTCATTAAACAGGCCCTGAGACGGATTTATATATATTACTACCAAGCACTGAATAAGTGGTTAACAGTTATGAAAATTCTCTTTTGAAAATGAACATAAAATGAGATTATTTGAAATGATTGTCACATTCTATATTACATTTCTTTATACACTCAGATGAATTGAGTATGCAAGTGGCACTTTGAGTGTACGTCAACTGGGGATACGAGTTGATACAATGAAAAGTGAAAATTGGATAATTGCATTTCATATAACTTACCCAGATGACAATATGATACAAGCCAACACAAAGGACTTTTTCTCTTTAATAGTCTCCAACTTCTGTCAGATCGGAAGATATGTCGATTAAAATGAGTATAACTTCCTTATTTCTGAAACAACTTATGTCAATTAAAATGAGCATAACTTCCTTATTTCTGAAACAACTTTAAATTGTTTTTTTTTTTTCTTCATCATTTTGTTGAGTATTTGTACCAGAGCTTATCATTTTTGACAGGATCATATAAGCCTTGAGTAATGATTTAATAATTCAATAATAAGTATTATTATTATTATTATTAGTGCTGGGACGAGTTGACGCAAACTCGAGTTACAACTCGATGGGCGATAATTGGGGGTCACATCGATCGGCGCAAGTGAAACTCGAGTTTTTGAAAACGTATATATTTTCACCATCTAAGGCTGACACTTCACCAAAACAACCGAAATATCTGAAATTTTCAAAAATATGTTGCATTTTTACTTTATTTTGGCTTAAATCAATGAAGATTTAACTTAAATTATATCACGAAAGCCTATTTCCAGTTCAAAGTTTTGCCTCATGTACGGTTATGTAAAATATTGTCGCTAATAAACGAAATACTTTATCCCGAAAATTACTCGAGTTTGACTCGAGTTCAACTCGCTTCTAACAAGTGATGCTCGATCTGTCATTTAAGCTGGCGATCCCACCACTAATTATTATAGTTATCATCAATGCAGAGTAAGAAATATGATATTTACCAAGGTATGTGCAATTTACAAATAGGAGCATCGTTTAACAGCAAGCAAAACAATCATAATTTGAGCCAATTCGTCATCAGGGGAGGTCAGAGGTACAAATATAGATACAGAAATCACAAATATCACAAAAGTCAATTTCCTATAAGTCAGTGAAATAGAAGGTGGGTTCCCTTACTGGCACAACTTCACACTCAGTGGTGAATTTCCATTTCCTACTCCGTGTTATATATAGGTTTGAATCTTGTTATAAAAGGTCTTATTTATTTAATTTCAACCAAATATAAAGTACCATCAGTTTCTTAGACACTTTGATTTAACAGTTAAATGTAGTCCAAAATTACTTTAAGATAATTTACTGTGCTTTTTCTGATGTAGCACTAAATCACTAAGTGGCTTAGGATTAATGTCCAGTAAAGAAGGAAAACACCACATTCCACGTGAAAGTGGTCTGACAGGTTTTAAAAAACCACATTCTGTTGCCTTGTAAATATAAAAATCTGGCATGTCGGGCAAGTTATGATGAAAACTTAAAATGCAGACACATATGAACCAAAGCTTAAAATTGGAAATATTTTTGTGAGATATCTTAAACTTAATAAACTCCACTTTTAACCATATATTAAATTCAAATGTCAGATACTTCATAGGCACTTTTTTGTTGTCATGAAATATCAACAGTAAAAAACCTAATACAAGTAGCAATTTTCAAAAAACGATTTCTCAACTATTCCTTGTGGTTTTTGCCATTTCAGCCACAACCAATGAAATACTGGTGTACTGCTACTATCACCATCCTGCTCTTTGATCACTGAAAGAAACATGAGATGATATTAAAGTAGTAATTAACTTGACACACACACACCCAAGTGCACAAGATAGCAACAGTTGATAAGCAAGATCAACTTCCCATATTTACACTCACTAATTAAAGTTTGTCTGTAACTGACATGATACAATCAAGTATTTTACACTTTATGCCCAATTAGGATATCTCCTACTTGCTAGTTGGTCACTAGATTTTTTTCTGAACATTTAAACTGATAAATAGCACAACAATTTCTACAGATAAGGCAAATTTTGGGTGAAATGGAGATTGTCTATCTCTGTTCTCCTGGGCAGGCATTCATAAAAGAGTTCAGTCAAAAATCAGCCTAAAATCAACTCAATTATACTGTCTTCTAATAGATTTTATACTTAACTTCAATGATTTCTTGCTATTCTGACACTGATCACATTTAAAATACCGTAAATGACCTATTTAGCGCACCTGCCCTTGTAACCGCACCCCATTGCTTTTCAAGGCAATATACTTGACAACTTCTACAGTACTGTGTGGAAAATTACAGTACAGTAGATTGCGAGAGTGCACACTCGTGGTTGGTTACAAAACGTTTCTAATGATAGACTATTCAGCTTAAATCTTACCTTTCTTAATTTTCCTTAATATCCACATATTTTTTATATATTGTACCTATTTTTACTTAATAAATTGACATTTTTGTCACGACTTTTGAGTTTGTTTTCATCTACCGCCATATTTACAGGAAGTGGGTATTTCTAAATGTCGAAACACCGTTTTTCTACCGGATTGACCGAAACTTCATCCCGGAAAGTGTGTCATGGTGGGTGCGCTAAAAGGGACATTTTTTCACAACAAATATTGAATAAAAATAGACTTTGCTTAGCGCACTGTGCGCTAAATAGGTCATTTACGGTATGTCCAACAAATAAACACAGAATTATACTTTGGCCTGAAAATAAGCTGACCTAAAAAAGCTTCTTAAACTCATAATTCAAATTCTTCAGTGTTCGGATATACTGGAATTCTGGGTTCACACTTTTATGATTTATCATCTGTAGAGTGTTCACGTGTTAAAAGAATATCAATTGCCCACTTTTCAATGGGTTTTCTGTACTCGGATTTTTAAAACATTTGCATCCAGATTATACTCTCTAGTGTGGGCACACAACCCGGAGTGAGATGAATCTGCTTTAGTCTGCTTCACCCCTCAATCCTTGTCAACTCAGATTGTAGTGTGAACAGGGTATATGTGACTTTGTTAATTCATTGTTGGAACAATTCTTGACAGAGACAGCAAATTTCAACCACATTCACGAATTGTGGAGCAACATTTTCCAAGTTTTTAATCAGTTTAAAATATTTGGGCAATAACTTTAAGAATTCGAAATCAACAGGTAACGCATTGTAGCTTATACGGCATAATCTCTAATTATATAGACATATTCCATAACAAGGTAGATTGGGTGTCTTACTAGTAAAGAATGAAGCAATGGAACGACGTATGCTGTTACAGTTTCTTGGGAAATAAATTTGTATATAATCCAAAATTCAGCATCATTAATAGATGTTCATATATCAAAATTTAAAAGCTAACACATGCACCAAGACTAACAGTTAAACATGGACACTTTTCAATTACTACAAATCTCATTGGCTAATAGAACTGTTGTAAGGAACCTGATTGGCTTCATGTCTTACAATCAAGACTAGAACTCAAACAAGGGATTCTGCTGCTTTTTCAGCAGCAAATGACACTTCTACTGTCTGGCCACACAAGGCAATAAAGAAAAACTCAAAACCTGGAAAAAAAAACACTTCCAAAAAAATTTAAAAGGGTAGAAATTGATAGATTTGGATAAAAATTAATCTTGTCAGGTAGAGAACAAGGGTCCAGCATTTCCACTTGACTGCATTAATATAAGGTAAAGGTGAAGCCTGAATGGGCTGAACAAACGATTGGTAGAATTGGATGGAACCTACCCATTCACCAAATATAATGGGAATACGGGCTTATAGCTTTCAATCAATGTGCAAAATAAAGCTATTTTTTAAACAAGGTTAGCAGTTTTATTTTTAAAAACAACATATTTTCAGTGGCATTATAAAAGTAGACGTACAAAAACAATCGCAGACAAATTAATATTTCTCAATAAAAATTGATATTTTTCAATAAACATTCAGCATTTTTTACTATTGAATACAGTTTGTGACATTTGTTATTACTGCATATAATGAAAACTTCTTTGTTTTTAAAATTTAAATATTAGCAAGTAATTTTATAAATAAAACATTTAATAAGGAACCATATTTTGAATTATTTTGAAAGAGAATGGCAGATTTTTAATTGTACTGAGTGAATTCCTCATCTTTGTTGAGTTTACATTAGAAAACATTTGAAATTAATTATACTGGAAAAAAAATCAATTCTTCAACATTTTATCATTTACCATTTAGAGATCAAACTATAAAAACAGAAAATTTGTACGTAATTAACATAATTTTTTTTTTGTCTGAATTGTTTTGGAGTGAGGGCATCGTATTTCCAAAATTATTAGGTTCAGTAAATAAATCAACAATGATATCAGTAGTATGGTAACATTCAGTATTAAAATCTTACCTTTTTTAAATTCATGCTTTCTGCCTTTGAGGCATTGTTTACAACTGCATTTGAACAAACAAGCTATTATTACTACTATTATTTTCTTTATGTTTTTAATATTAGCCCGGGTGCAGTCACTGAGTGCATCATACTGAACCAAATAAACATCTCAACAGGGTCCGGTTTTCATCACTGGCTTTTCACTGTAAGTCTATTTTTGTCATGACTCAGCAACAGATGTCAGAACTGAAGACACTATTTTCAGTGAGAACAAACTATCTTGACATTTCATTCACAGTTCTTTCCTGTGTTCATTGTTCTTTTTAAAAGACAAATTCACAAGAAAACGTAGAATTCTATGCCACTTTTGTTTATTAGAGTTTAGACAAGGAGCATAAATCAAGTGACTGGAGAGACAATCATGGAACTGAACTGTTCATGGATATACCATAGTTTCTAATGACTGGAATTGGTTTATCACACAGGTGTGAACACAATTAGCTTTTAAACACTGTACTCTAAGTTAGGAAGATGTAACAAAGAATGACTGAGAACACAAAAACCCCTCATCCGCCAGTGGTGCTGAAAAAAAACCCCCACAAAATGAATCTCCCCACAGATGCATCCTTGGTTGAGTAGTTTGAAATTTTAAAAGAGGCTCTCACTGCGACTATCCATAATGGATTCTCATTTCTCCCCCCCCCCCCCCAAATCATTAGTTTGCACTCTATGACCCAACTATACACCTTCCTTGTCTTTTCTGTATGGTGTGATGTGCTGTCACCTATTGTGTGTGCATAAAATGTAAAATATTTGTGAAAAATAGGGAGAAAAACTCTGGAGACTCAATCTGGATGTGAATCATCTTTGAGAAGGGCCGAGCCATGGAGAGGCCGGGCACCTTGTGTGAAAATATGACCCAGATCTGATGTATGGTTTTTAAGTTATGCTCAGACAGACAGACATGCACACAGAGATCCAATTACAATACCCTTGGAGGGTAAAACTTGAGACCAACATGGGCTGTTGAAAGATTACTCTTCAGTTCTACAGAAAGAAATGCACAAAAAAATACCTTTTCTTTTTCATTCTTGTAAACTTTGCAACTATTAATTAAAATATTAATTATACTAAGTATACAATGAATCAAGATTAAATGTATAGCTTGTTAAAGGAAAACTGGATCATGTGTTTTGTGTACTTTTATCTCTAATAAAAGATAGTTGTTGATGAGCAGAGCAACGGTAGAGTACTTAAGTACAGCAAATTATTACTCATCCTAGCCCTGGTGACAACTAGAGTTATCATCCATGACCACCAGAGACAAGAAAGTGATAATTGTATGGCCTAGTTACAGTGGCAGGAACAATAATTACAGCAGCCATAAACAATGGCTCATAAATCAACTGTGTGAACTGCACCAGATATCAACCACAGAACAATTATTACAGTTTCATAATCACATGTCAAAACTGCTCCCCTTTTCACAGTTCACCAGACTTGTGATCTTTTTTTATAAGTTTTTTTTAATCAAAATAACATGTATTGTACCACAGTAACATGCATCTCAAAATGTGTTGGGGAGGGAACCCACTATAGAGGCATTTGTTAGGTTTTCAACCACACACTGTTATCATATCACAGATATAATAATACCAACGCTACTAAAACTAATGATCACACTGCAGCACATTGGCACACACCTCGAGGCGATTAGAAAATCCCACTAATACTAATAATAACAAGGATAGAGGCACAAAGCCGCCTCATTTCCAGGACAGAGACCCCAATGTATGAGCTTTATTTTGCTAGACACAGTGATGATGTAAGTTGCCTGAAAATAAAAACACTGTCTGATACCAATTAGTTCTGACTAGCCCCCTCCCCTTCTGATAACACACCTCCGCCTCTCTGAGCTGGGGGCCCACATTTTGGCATGTATCAATTGAAGGTTTGATTGCTTCTGTATTAAGTGATTATGTCATTTCATCTGGCCAGACAAGTAGACCTACACATCTACATGTATTATTTACCTAGGTCTGAACCATATGCTGATCATGTAGAGGTTTTACATTAAAAACTGCACAGATTACTTATAACAAAAGAAATACACCACAGCCCACAGTATTAGTAATAAGTGGACTTCACTTTTCATATCTCACTTTTTAGGAATTTTTTTTTAAAATATACTTGTCAGTTTTTAAATGTGTATCCTGTTTTGCTGTATTTTCCAAAACACATTTTACACAAACTGAGTGAAAAAGGATGGACAAAAAACAAAACAAAACAAAAAAAGAAAAAAAGACAACACTAAACGGATAATAAAAATTAGCCTTAGAAAGATACATAATCCAATCAGAATTTTATATTTTCTCCCCACAGCATTTTGCACTTGTTTATTTGATTTCAGAAGTAATATAGTTCTTGGCAGCAGAGTATTTTTACAGACAGAGGTCTCTCCAATAACACAAGCCTACCTACACCACTTAAAAAAGGTAAACTAGGAAACCAGCAGTTTACACCAACAGCCTAAACTACTCTATATTCTGCAATCTCTCCACTTGCTCAACTGTATACACATTTAGAAGGACAGAAGGAACACACATAAACACTGGTAAACAGAGGGCTTGGAATATACATTCCAGATATGTATTATTTGTGCTGATTTAAACCTGTACTGAGGGTTTAGAGAAAAAAATGTTAACAAAGAGGTGCACTACTCAGTATGTAAGCTAGAATAGATAAGCCAACTGATAAACCACATGATTATCTGCCAGTGATACACAAGTATTCCAATTAACCTACATCTCACAGAAAAAGCATTCTCCCAGAGGTCATGTCTTTATTTAGAATTTTTTATATAAGTAAATAAATGAACAAGATGTCCCCCACCCCCCACCCCCACCCCCCACCCCCACCCCCAACAAAAGAATATCACAAAGAATTTAAACCATGGATAATATATGGAAAGCTATCTTTTGAAATCTAACACTGATGCCTGCACAAAATGAATTTACTATGTCATCTAGACCCCACACTGAAAAAAGAAAGTACATTACTAATCAATTTGCAGCGTCATTATGTAATCATATAGCACTTTCATGCTTCAATTGTATTCATTCAAAACTACAGATTACACAACAGATGGATGCATAGCGTATTCAATTTAACTGAACCTAAGCTTGCACAGAAGACTGCCTCAAATGAATTCAATGCAATCTATATTTCAAAAGACAAGCTTTTTTGTATTGCAACACACACTTATTTTAATGAACAATAATAAAATATTAATTAAAAACATATGTCTGCAGTCTGCACATAAGTGTCATTGTGACACAACTATTTAAAGTTTGGTTATTCATACAGTTAATAGTGTTTTGCACTTAACTACATCTTCAGCTGATTAACTATGGTAGCTACGTCTTGATATGTACCCACTCTCACAATGCAAAGTTTCAAGTATCAAGTGTCGAGTCTCTTCTCATCATACTTCATGTAAATTGTTAGTTCTTTCTTAACCCTATTTGTTGGGATAACTGTTTGGGATTTACTTCAGTATTTACGTTGTCTACATTAACTAATCTAGTTCAAGCGATCATAGGATTTTAAACTTGTATTTCTGAGGTCATTTATAACAACCAAAGAATAGGTAAACTTGTCCAATTCTAACATGGGTGGCACTTGGTGCAGTTTCTTCTCAACTCTGCAGTGACACAAACACTGTTCCCAACACATATAAACTTGAAGTGGACACAAGACATTACCAATTGAAACAAAATCACCAATATGACACCAAATTCTGTTTTCCCATACATAAAACGAAAAAATATGTACGAATATGGTGGCATTTAACCAAAATATCTATTATCTATCGGTATTAAGTTTTTTATCATACTTTAACATAGTTTCAAGATTTATTTCGTGCGTTTCTGTACTTCCATTTATTTTTTGCATGTGTAGTTAGATGTTTCCAATGGAAACAACTTTTGATAGCGACTTGACATCACCACTCACAATATAATTACACAACATGGCGCACAAGATAAACTGAGGCTAAAACTAACCATCACATAAACAACACGGAGGAATAAAGTTTGTCTCCAGTTGGAATAAGATGCCCGTACCACACAGAATGGGGAAAAAGTGTGGGACACAATGACATATAAAAGAGATGAACAAGTATAAAGTGTCTTTAGTCCAAAATACTTGCCTTGTTTCAAATTTATCCTTCGTTAAACTTGAGACGTGCTTACCTTGACATATGGTGGATTAAATGAAGACAAAATCCACTTCACAGGCTGGTCACACAGATTTCTGATCTCAAAATATGCCTCTAAATGACACAAAACATTGTATATACTCAGATGTATACTCTTCAGCAGCAATGTACATGTTTGCAGCTACATTTACATACTGATACACAAACAGAAAGAGGTATTGTGAAAGATTTTACCAATTTCTTTAAATATTATAAAAAAATGTCTGAAGTTGTTACATATTCTGTTAATGCTACATATATAGAATTTTCACCCATTAAAGTTTATCCATAATCTTGTTCATTCACAGTGCAATGAATTCTGTTACTCTGTGTCAGAGTTTTTAATGACAGACACCAGCAAGGCTATTTGGTCCAAGTGAACAATCAAACTCACTGCACATTTAATTTGATTCCATTTAGACTTTTAACTTTCTGGAAAGGACAAAGTTATCATATCTAGACAGGTCATTAGTAATTCCCCACATGTCATAATCAGGAATTGAATACGTAAACCCAGAAATAAGAGTTGAGTGATCATTCTTCAGTGCTGATAACCGCTATGGCAGTCAGGTGTCAGTTGCAATGATATTTTTAAACCCTGATACATGGCTAGAAGTAGGACGGGTCAGTAGCAGTTTTATTTCGATATTGAGCTGATGCAAAACCAAAACTTTAAAACTTATAAAACTTTATAATTTCTGAAGAGTTTGGGTTTGTTTCCACAATTTAAAGTTTTCCTTCAATTTTAAGGTTTCTTTCAATTATATGTGTTGACAATGAAGATGCTAACTGTAAAGTGTCGTCATAGTATTTCACTAAAATGCTAGCAATACTGAGTCCCCTAGCCACTGACCCACCCAGCTATAAGTGCAAATTTAATGCAACCTTACCAGTAACTGCCTTGATTGCTGAGTCCTTAAACCCCAACCACTGTGGTGCACCTCTCCTCTGTAGCGGTGCACGGTTGTCTGATGGGGTTACTATGGAAACCAGTTGAGAGTTATCCTCACTACCAGTTTCACTGGGATAAGAGCTGGCTATTTTCTGAACTGGATCTTCCCTGATTGCCCCCTCGCGAATTTGAATCTTAAGAATCTACGAAGAGAATAATATATTCACACTACTATTTTAATGGTGGGCATCAAACCTCTTTTACCAGAATGATCACAAATACTTTTCTGAGCAATATTTTGATAGAATCATTCAGAACAAAATATATGGATTTCTATGCAACCCACAAAAGAAATGTTAGACAAAATCCAACATGTGTAATTAGCTTTTGCAAGAATTCAATGATGGGAATATGTCAGCAACTGTGTCATTTGACATACACAAATCCTGTATCATAGTTGATGATGGTTAAAAGACAAATGGTATGGTGGTCAATTGTTTTTTCAATGTATGAAGGCTTCAGAAAATGATCACATTTTGCAGCAAAAATGGACAAAAATACTTGGACTTTGGTTATAACAAAGTAAGATAACTTATATTTGTGGATGATAAAAGACATAAATACAAATTGAAATGTACAATATAAAAATAGCATCAGAGATGCCCGTACCCCACAGCCGGGGGAAATTGTTTTCAACACCATAAGAATATGGAAGTAGTGAAACAGTACAAAGATCGGGATACTTTCAGAGCAGTGTCAGCTACAAAAAGGTCCAAATGATGTTTACGTAGAGAAAATAACATCTTAGTGAAAGAAAATGTATGTAAAGATAAAGTATTAAAACAAGACAATTCAATAGCAAGACGACAGCATTAATCAGTAAACTAAAAATTATGATGCACACCTACAACCCCTAAGCATGTCGCTACCAACTATCAACTTCCCACAATTTATGGTTTCAGAGATATTGCGTCGACAAAATTTTAAATGCCAAGGTTACTACAGCATGATCAAAGGTCAAATCAAGGTCAAACCATGATGTTGCACACCTACAACCCTCAACCCATGTCCCCACTAAGTATGAACTTCCTACACCTTACGGTTTCCAAGGTATAGCCCGGACATGATTTTGTAGGTCAAGGTCACTATGGCAAGATCAAAGGTCAAATCAAGATCACACTATGCACTACACACATATACCCCTCAACCAATGTCCCTACCAAGTATCAACTTCCTACACCTTACAGTTTCCGAGATATAGCCCGGACAAGATTTTATAGGTCAAGGTCACTACAGCAAGGTCAAAGGTTAAATCAAGGTCACACCATGGCATTGCACAACTACACCCCGAAACCAATGTCCCTACCAAGTATCAACTTCCTACACCTTACGGTTTCCGAAATATAGCCCAGACAAGATTTTATAGGTCAAGGTCACTACGGCAAGGTCAAAGGTCAAATCAAAGTCACACCATGATGTTGCACACCTACAACTCCTAACCAATATCCCTACCAAGTATCAACTTCCTACACTTTATGGTTTCAGAGATATAGCCCGGACAAGATTTTATAGGTCAAGGTCACTACGGCAAGGTCAAAGGTCAAATCAAAGTCACACCATGATGTTGCACACCTACACTCCCTAACCAATGTCCCTACTAAGTATCAACTTCCTACACCTTACGGTTTCCAACATATAGCCCGGACAAGATTTTATAGGTCAAGGTCACTACGGCAAGGTCAAAGGTCAAATCAAGGTCACACCATGACGTTGCACACCTACAATCCCTAACCAATATCCCTACCAAGTATCAACTTCCTACACCTTACGGTTTCCGAGATATAGCCCGGACAAGATTTTATAGGTCAAGGTCACTACGGCAAGGTCAAATCAAGGTCACACCATGATGATGCACACCTACACTCCCTAACCAATGTCCCTACCAAGTATCAACTTCCTACACCTTACGGTTTCCAACTTACAGCCCGCACAAGATTTTATAGGTCAAGGTCACTACGGCAAGGTCAAATCAAGGTCACACCATGACGTTGCACACCTACAATCCCTAACCAATATCCCTACCAAGTATCACCTTCCTACACCTTATGGTTTCTGAGATACAGCCCGGACAAGCTTTTCCCCCCACCCGCCCGCCCGGACGCCCGCCTGCCCATCCGGACACCATGGGTGAAAACAATACCCCGACAGCCCTTAAGGGCTGTGGGCTAAAAATTGCTTTTTGGTTTGTGATTGATGCAGAGTTTGTATATGCCAAGTAATTTAACAGCCAACATACCAGGGTTTTCTACCATTGTTACAGCAAAAAGTGGCTTTTTTCTGGAATCTTAAGACATTGCAATAATATTGCCCCAGACTGGACATAAACAATAACTTACCTGGCAGCCACCATCACAGTTAATATGCACATTTCCTGACCAGGGCAGCTGCACGCCTTTGGACTTCAGCATAGCATTGCAGCTCACACTAACAAGCACAGACTGACGAGGTGGGATACAGCCTTGTTCTGGATTCACTGTGATACAGTGGGCGGGCCACGAAAGCTCAAAATTCATTGAACGCTCTGACACATTCAGTAATTGCACTTGTTTGATTAAAGGATCGGAGTCTGGAAAGTAAACAATGATGAAAATATTGACTAGGTGTTTACAAAGAAGCTATATATGCTTTTTTACCTTATAAACTATAGGGCTGTGATCAGGTGTCCTGATATCCAAAAAACAGGATGCCTTTGTTGAGAAACAAAGTCTAAACTAGGGACTGGGAACTCAATTTTTAACAACTTTTCAGTTACAGAAATATTACAATTTATTTTTGACAAATTGTTTTTACATTATACAACTATACAGGTGAAATTTACATAAAAACCTATTTCTCCTTTAGCCTTCCATATAAATACTTTATCTTCTCTTTCAAATTTCATTACCGCACAAGTTAATATTTAAAAACTGATAATGTCCATAGAATTTTTACACTTAACTTCTTCAGACTTACCTTTAGTTGGTGCAGGCAGGATGAGTTGTGGTGGTATGACACCCCATTCTAACACCCCACCTGGCTCATTGGTTCCACCATTCACTATAGCACTACCAGTAGCAAGACTACCTCCACTCACACTCCCTGTAGTACTAACCCCCGTCAAAGCTGACAGGCTCTGTGTATCCATGCTCTGAGGCAGATTCTGCTGACCACTACTGATAAGTCTTTCGGGTGGGGAACACTGAGATTTAGTATCCTCCCCACACAATTTGTATGCAGACTTGTCTGTCTCCTTACTCGGTCTTGTTCTCAAGTCCTCATTCCGTTCCCAACTAGCAGGGGGCACTAATTGTAAGGATGGATTAGACGGGTGGTTACTTGATGGCAGGGGGTTTGGTGGAGAAGGAGGGGTTGGGGAGGGAATATGCGGCTCTCCAACTATAGCAAGGGTCAGCTTACTCATATTTGTGAAGAACAGCTCCACATCATTGTCAGTATCCTTCGCACATTCTGTGAAATACAACAAAAATACTTCAAATACTGGTATCTTCTGAAACACTATGACTAGAACCTGGAGTATGTACAGGCTTTGTTTCTAATTACACTTAACTTTCAGTTATACAGAGTCTACTCTAACAGAGTGGAACTTGATCTGAGGTAGAAATCCACAACACAAAATAGTAATACACATTATCCATTAAGTTTGTTAATAGTAGAAATAATTTACAAGTACAAAGAAAGGTCTTTTACTTTTAAATTTAGCCAGTTAGTTAGTCCTCATGCAACAACCTATGGTGAAACAGAAGTACTTTTCTGCGTCTTTCTAATTCAATTTAACAGGGTTCAAAATTCTAGTTCCTAATTTTGGACTGAAATTAATGATATTTCCACAGAGACTCAACCATGACTAGATAATAGAACAGATCAAGAATGGAAGATCATGAAAATGACAATGGTTTTGAACTCAATACATGTCACAAAGATATGCCAATAAAATCTGAAGGAGTGATGTACAATTCAGATCTACTAAATAATCAAAATCAAAGACATTCATTCATGCATATTCTAAAATGGTAGGCTGCGCTTCATGGCTTTAATATCCAGCCGATCGATAGTTTAAAACTATCATAAAGTACTCGAATATGTCTTTTATTCCTATACTAAAAGACACTATTAACTGTAGCAAAAGGTGAACCAAAAGTAGTTAGTAAAGAACACAAATGGTGCAGTAAATTTTACCTTCAGTAATGAGATCCTCTCCCTCATATGGTAAGTGAAACTTGAAGTTTTGGGCGGGAGTTTTTTGTGGACATTTTGAAAGACATACTGGGCCATGTTTCTGTACAGCTCTGTTAAACATATGCAATATATGGAGTAAATCAAAACATTATCAGCCTTTATGGCTTCTTCAACAGTAAAAAAATATTTTATTGCAGTCTGATTTACAAACATGCACAATCAATTAAGTTACCAAACAAGATAATTTTTAAAATATTCTTATTGGGCAGAATGTTGGTCGGCTTTCATCATTAATAAACATTTGTGAGGATAAAGTGTTATTTACAAAATACAACCGACCTTTCTTTATCAAAGAAAATGAGACAGAGTCACAGAAAGGCCATTATTATTGTTGTTCTGACGCTACTTGAAAAAGTGTTTAATATGCTTAACATAATTAGAAAACAATTACCCAGGTTATAGTTTACATTTGTGTCATTTTAATATTATTAACATTGCAAGATCAAATTTTGGCATTTAGCAATAAACTGAACACTCGTTGTACTGGACTATATAGACTCACCTGCGCAGCTGTTGCCTCGACACCTCATCACCATAGAAACAGACTACTGCAGCCAAAATATTTGCCTTCTCCTCACAAATGGCTGCATCTCTGTCACTGGTGTGTAATATCACAGTCACTTCCTAATAGAAAGGAAAAATGTTTAAAATTCAAGTTTGACAACTTATAGTATTCACAATAGTGCAGTTTAAACATAAACCAGAGTAGTTATTTGATAAGTTTCGGCAACTGGAGACTTTACACAAAGATGACAAAACCTTCAATGCTTAAATTCAGAGAGTTTCATACAAAATATAACACTGTGGTGTAACTGAGGGCTTGCAAAGGGTCTCTAGCAATAGACTCAATAAGGAATGGAGTGATTAGCCACAAATAATTTCTGTAATCAGACACTAAGTCTATTAGCTTGAACGCATTTTTATTATATTTAAGCAACCATTGTTTTGACACTTATATCATGCCTATTTATAATACCCATTTAACAGACATCACTACTGTTTTCACTAGTCATAATAAAATATCAGAGGAGAAAATACAAAAGAACATAACCAAAATATTGTGTCAATACCGATAAAAATCATGCTCCAAAAGTTTCAGTAGAGTTAAGATAGACACAGGTATAATGTTTAAGTTAAATGTCTCAGACAATGAGATAATGTGAAATAGATGTGTATACAATACCTGAGATTGTTGTTCTTTGATACAGAATTCATCCGGTTCAATGCAGACTCTAGAATCTGTTAGGGATTGTTTACACCGCAAATCTGACAACACAACATTGTAATTAATTAATTAATCAATCAAGATTTTAAAAAAATCAAAGAGCACTTAAGAAATATATTTCTCAGCAGACATAAATGTTATTGTTGTACATGATATTTATACAATGCCCTGTATCTCTGACTGTAATCATTTTTTCTCTCAACATATTGTCATGTGGGCTTTGCAAGATTCCAACTCACAGCTTCTGAGGATAAAGGCAAAAGTATTCAGAGTCTGGTCTGGATCTTTCCGAAAATTTAATCGCTTCTTCCTTTGGTCATAATATTTTCATAAAGGTGTATTCATTAGTTCTGGAACAATTGATAACAAAGATAAACAAATGAACAGTCCCCAAAACATAACCTTCTTGGTGGAAGTAGTATTAGTACACATGTAATAGGAGGTTTGATTAGAGACTTATTATAGAGACTCTATCTTATGTTGTATAAACTTTTACCTGCAAAGGCCACACACTTGACATACGCGGCCCGTGTGCCGACGTTGCGGATGATGAATCTGGACTTGAGGCTGCGCCCTGACTCAGGTGTGCCCACTGACACCCAGAAACTACTGTTCTGGCCCTTCTGTACATCCTCCATCACAAGCTTGCTTATACCACCATACCCAGACAGTGGGATCTGCAAAACATGCAACAAAAAACTACAAACAGACACCCAGAAACTGCTCGCTGATTCACAATTGCCTGGGAGAGAGACTTACAACACAGTTCAGAAAACACAAACTGAACTGCACACTTATACATAACAGCCTGAGCATAATCTAAAAAAAAAAAAACTATACCAAGGACACATCTGTGGCCAGGTGAAAGATGTATCCACCAGGAAAAGACAAATTATTCACAGGAATTAAATGAGTAGTTCTTATTATCCAGTGGGGCGAACATTTGCCCGAAATCACTCATGTGTTACAGTTTTCGAGATAAATGACATTTACCATTTTTGGTAAAATTCAAGATTCTAAATTTTTCAGAGGTCGTAGGAGAGTAGTCCTTAGTACCCAGAGGTACTAAAATCCTATGGGTTAGCTTCACATGTCAAACCTCTTGGACCAATAATAAGGGAGATATGGGCTTTTTGAGGTCCAATACTTGGGGTACTTTGACACTCCGTGGATGACCATGAATGAAGAGCTTCAAGGTCAATGGAGGACAAGGTCAATGGAGGACATATATATCTGTTATATAAATGACCTATGATGACATTAAACCTTCTATTTATGAGAACCAGCCAGTAGAAAAAGGTAGATAATTTTCAAAGAAGTGCCCAGGGTGGCCATCTTGTTTTTCAGAATGAAGCTAATTAAAATTTCAGTCCCAGAGAAGCTTTCCTCCCAATGAAGATATCTTACAAATTTGGTGAAACTGGCTTAAGTTTTCCACTGAGAGCATTAAAGTTGTAAATCTCTACGCACGGCAGCGGCGCTAAACCAAAGTAGCCACCAGATGCATCCGGTGGATACAATGAAGAGATCTAAAGGAATGCAATAAACACTCATTTGGGGTGAATTTTATGAGATTATTGGAAAATACTACTATCAAAAGATCTTTCCTCATTTTTTACACGTTAACCTTTTCCTTGAACAGTGCGCTTGCAATTTCTTGTGACCCACTGATTTCAGTCGTGTGACTTTACACTTTTTTCTTTTTAAAGGGTTACTCAATGTTATATAATTCTAAAACTTGGGAACCCCAGAGTTATGAAATGCTTCAGACATCTACCAGGTCACCTCTGACTTATAAAAGGTTTCTTCTTTGAAGAGTGTGCTTGCAATTTCTCGAGACATACTAATTTCATTAGTTTGACTATGTATATTTCTCTTTTAAAAGGTTAATTAATATAATTGTAAAACATGGGAACCATGGAGTTTCAAAGGTTTCAGAAATCCTACAGGTCGCCTCTTAATTATAAAAGGTGTTCTTAATCAAATGTGCAAAGATTAAAGCCTGCCATACCATTAGGCTATATGAGAGAAAGAAAGTACTTTATGCTTTACTCTAAACCAGGGACTCACCGTGTATTTCTTAGCAGGGGCGTTGATGTCCCTTATTATGAGTAAGGCCTCTCTGTTGGTGACTTGTGAGGGGGCAAACAGCACGTGTACGGGGTACTGTTCCTTAGACTGTATAATCACCTCCTTGCTCTCAGTTAAACGCTCCTTCTTCCCATACAGGGACTGGATCTGTGAAAGATTCAACACATTGTGTACAAAGTCATATTAATATGGGCTACATGGCCTAAGTTTAGTGGATTAATGCCAAGAGGTCCATTGATCTATAGAGTGGCTGGGTCTGAAAAATTTCATCACACTGTGTGCCTCGAAGTTTTCAGTCTGGTTCATTGTGACACAGTTTGATGGTTTTAAGTTACAAATTTAAAAAATTCTTTATATTTCCTACAAAAAAAAAAAAAAAAAAATTTACAGTGCCTGAATTGAGCACTGTGCCAGTTGACATTAGTAGCAAACGGGTTGAGCAATTTAGTTACAAGAATAACTTAATAATGTAAGTTATGTAACAATTAAAATGTGACTGCCCAAAATGATAGTTTTTTGGGTTTTTTTTCAAAATCTTCTACTCACATTGAAGTCTTGGTGAGAAGCCTTGATTTCTAGTCTCAGTTTTAACATGTGTTCTGCCACATTCTTCAGGGTGATTGTCTGCTGGTGAGCCCTACTCACAGGCACCCCTCCCCATGCCAGGAAGCGCTTGTTACTATACAATGGAGGGCCCTTGGAGTTTTGTATGGCTGAAGTAAGGGCAGAGTCTGTGGGCTCTGGGGCTACTATGGTATCTCCAATCAGCTCCAATTCATAACTCTGTCCATCAGGTTCAACCTGCATCAGCAGTAAACTGCAGAGAGGGAATGTAAACAACAGAATATGCACTGTTTTGATAAGGTATACACTTTTCTGTAAAAGTAGAACCAGTTTTAGTTGAATGGATGTGCAAGTCTGAACAATTTTACTTAAATATAAGTGTATAAGACATAGTGGGTAAATTGTTTGGCTGTGTGGATATCAAAATTGAAAGTAAAATATTTCAATATAGGCCAATATCGGAGGTGTGTGAGATATTGTCTACCAATTGTCCGAATCCGGGCTACCGAAAACCTTCTGTTCTAGCATATACCAAACTACTAACAGGAAGTCAAATTTATTAAAACAAAACATGGCAGTTATGATCAATAACGCATTGAAAATCACAAAAAAGCGAGATAAAAGTGTACTATTTCTTCAGAGTTAGGCTTTATCTCAAATATTTGAAGTATAAGTTTACAGTTTTACTTAAAATAGCGATATTGATATATATCTTATTACATCGATATTGCCAACCCTGTCCCAAACCAATAAATATCATCAATATCATAAAACTATGTACCCACTATAGGCGGAAACAGTTTTATATAAATATAAATACAAGAACCAATTTAACTTAAATATAAGTACCAGCGAGGGCAAATATGAAGGTCACACCATTATGTGTATTTTCGTATCTAAAAGTGAAAGTTAACTATAATTAGAACCAGATACTCTGAATATTTGAAATATTGGTTGAACAGAGCCTACTTTGGATACCTGACAAATTTGTTGAACAAAGTGTATTATGGATACTGAAGATACTGCTTGAACACAGTGTAATGTGGATACTTGAGATTCTGGTTGAACAGTGTACTGTAGATAATTCAGATATTGACTTAAAAGAGTGTAATCAGAATACTTGAGATTCTGGTTAAACAGAGTGTATTGTGGATGTATAATAACAGTGGTTCTGAGGTACAATACCTGTTGATGGTGAGAGGCTGGCGGCTTTTGGGCTGAAACTTCACAGTGCAGTGACTCTCACCCTGGGGTTCTATCATGAGTTGAGTGGGGAACACGCTGAAACAGTCAGTGTTCTGAGCCACCTCCAGTGACACCTCAATAGGAATATTACCGGCGTTACGTAGCGGGACTGCCTGTGTATGGAACCGGCCCAACTCTGCACGCTGGTGGATCTCCTGCATCTCACTGAAACATAAATATACAATGAATTTATTTATTCACATAAATCATGCTCTATCCATATAAAAAATAGCATCAGAGATGCATGTACCCAAAAGCCAGGGGAAATAGAATTGAAAACCATGAGATATAGGAGAGGTGAAATATTATAAAGGTCAGGAAACTTTCAGAAAAAATACTGTAACTTACGTAATAGTGCAGAAGAAAATAACATGTAAGAGAGCAAATATGTATGTAAACAAGAGGAGAGTGCCCGTGAACGGGCACTGTGTCAGCTGACTGAATGTTTTTGATTTGTGATGGTGATAATGAGAGGAAAGCATAATTATCAGGGAAAGGGCTGTACAGAAATACAGTAAATGGTAACTGAACAGCATGTTCGAAAGATATTTCGAAGCTGACAGAAGAAAAGGACAAAAAAGTTGTGCCCTGCAAATGGTATTATGAAATAAAGTAACAAGGTAATTGTTTAAGGGTAAAAAGTAGGTTAAAAATATTTAAAGAAATACTATAAATGCAATATCCTCGTTCGACCATGAAGAAGGGGTCCAAAGGTCAAATCTGACCATACCAAAAGATTCCCAGCCAAAGAATTTAGGATGGTTTACCATCCCAAACCTCTCGGACCAATAATAAGTGAGTCATAGGCACTTTTTAAGTTTGGCTATCCTTGTTTGACCTTGAAGGAGGGGATCCAAGGTCAAATCCGACCACACAAAAAAATTCCCAGCCCATGATTTCCTGTAGCTTGTTTACCATCCCAAACTTGTAGGACCAATAATAAGCGAGTTCTAAGCAATTGTAAGTTTGGCTATCCTCAACTGCCCTTGAAGGAGGGGTCCCAGGTCAAATCTGACCACACCAAAAGAATCCCAGCCCATGATTTCCTATATGTTGGTTTACCATCCCAAACCTCCAAGACCAATAATACGCGAGTAAAAAGCACTTTAAGTTTGGCTATCTTCGTTTGACCTGGAAGGAGGGGTCTAAGGTCAAATCCGACCACACCAAAAGATTCCCAGCCCATGATTTTCTATAGGTTGGTTTTCCATTCGAAACCTCTAGGACCAATAATAAGTGAGTTATAAGCACTTTTAAGTTTGGCTATCCTCATTTGACCTTGAAGGAGGGGTCCATGGTGAAATCCAACCACACCAAAAAATTCCCAGCTCATGATTTTCTATAGGTTGGTTTTCATTCCAACCTCTGGGACCAATAATAAGCAAGTTATAAGCACTTTTATGTTTGGCTATCCTCATTTGACCTTGAAGGAGAGTTCCAAGGTCAAATCGGACCATATTAACAGATTCCCAGCCCATGATTTCCTACACGTTGGATACAATGATTTACTCAACAGTGAGAACCTGAAAGAAGCTATTGCTCAGCTATCCCATGACATAGAGGTCTGCAATTTCACTATGTTATAGCTGACCAAAACGTCTGTGAATAACATATTTAACAAAATACTCTAAATGTAATAATTTTCAAGTTACAACTGATTTACTCAAGAGTGAGAACCTCAAAGTAACTATTACTCAGCTATGCAATGAGCTATATGTCTGAATTTTTGCTCTGTTATAGCTGACCTAAAAGTAGCTGAACAACATATTTAAGCAAAATACTGTAAATGCAATAGTTTTCAAGTTACAACTGATTTACTCAATAGTGAGAACCAGAAAATAGCTATTGCTCCGCTATGCCATGAGCTATAGGTCTGTAATTTCACTATGTTATAGCTAACCCAAAAGTAGGTGAACAATATATTTTAACAAAATACTCCAAATGCAATATTTTTCAAGTTATAGCTGATTTACTCAACAGTCAGTGCCTGAGAATAGCTATTGCTCAGTTGTGCCATGAGCTACAGGTCTGTAATTTCACTATGTTATAGCTGACCCAAAAGTAGCTGAATAACATATTTGCACAAATTTCTGTAAAGGCAATAGTTTTCCAATTACAACTGATTTACTCAACAGTGAGAACTTCAAAGTAGCTATTACTCAGCTATGCAATGAGCCACAGGTCTGGAACTTCACTATGTTATAGCTGACCCCAAAATAGGTGAATAACATATTGCAACAAAATACTCTAAATGCAATAGTTTTCAAGTTATAAGTGATTTACTCAACAGTGATAACCTAAAAGTAGCTATTACTCAGCTATGCCATGAGCTACAGGTCTGAAATTTTACTATGTTATAGCTGACCCAAAAGTAGCTGAATATCATATTTATACTAAATTCTCTAAATGCAATAGTTTTCAAATTACAAGTGATTTACTCAACATTGAGAACTTCAAAGTAGCTATTACTCAGCTATGCAATGAGTCACAGGTCTGGAACTTCACTATGTTATAGCTGACCCCAAAATAGGTGAATAACATATTGAAACAAAATACTCTAAATGCAATAATTTCCAAGTTATAAGTGATTTACTCAACAGTGATAACCTAAAAGTAGCTATTACTCAGCTATGCCATGAGCTACAGGTCTGAAATTTTACTATGTTATAGCTGACCCAAAAGTAGGTGAACAACATATTTAAGCAAAATACTGTAAATGCAATAGTTTTCAAGTTACAACTGATTTACTCAATAGTGATGACCTAAAAGTAGCTATTACTCAGCTATGCCATGAGCTACAGGTCTGAAATTTTACTATGTTATAGCTGACCCAAAAGTAGGTGAACAACATATTTAAGCAAAATATTGTAAATGCAATAGTTTTCAAGTTACAACTGATTTACTCAATAGTGATGACCTAAAAGTAGCTATTACTCAGCTATGCCATGAGCTACAGGTCTGAAATTTTACTATGTTATAGCTGACCCAAAAGTAGCTGAATAACATATTTATACGAAATTCTCTAAATGCAATAGTTTTCCAATTACAACTGATTTACTCAATAGTGAGAACTTCAAAGTAGCTATTACTCAGCTATGCAATGAGCCACAGATCTGAAACTTCACTATGTTATAGCTGATCCCAAAATAGGTGAATAACATATTGAAACAAAATACTCTAAATGCAATAATTTCCAAGTTATAAGTGATTTACTCAACAGTGATAACCTAAAAGTAGCTATTACTCAGCTATGCCATGAGCTACAGGTCTGAAATTTTACTATGTTATAGCTGACCCAAAAGTAGGTGAACAACATATTTAAGCAAAATACTCTAAATGCAATAGTTTTCAAGTTACAACTGATTTACTCAATAGTGATGACCTAAAAGTAGCTATTACTCAGCTATGCCATGAGCTACAGGTCTGAAATTTTACTATGTTATAGTTGACCCAAATGTAGCTGAATAACATATTTATACTAAATTCTCTAAATGCAATAGTTTTGCAATTACAACTGATTTACTCAATAGTGAGAACCTCAAAGTAGTTATTACTCAGCTATGCAATGAGCTACAGGTCTGAAATTTCACTATGTTATAGCTGACCCAAAAGTAGGTGAACAACATATTAAAGCAAAATACTGTAAATGCAATAGTTTTCAAGTTACAACTGATTTACTCAATAGTGATGACCTTAAAGTAGCTATTACTCAGCTATGCCATGAGCTACAGGTCTGAAATTTTACTATGTTATAGCTGACCCAAAAGTAGGTGAACAACATATTTAAGCAAATATTGTAAATGCAATAGTTTTCAAGTTACAACTGATTTACTCAATAGTGATGACCTAAAAGTAGCTATTACTCAGCTATGCCATGAGCTACAGGTCTGAAATTTTACTATGTTATAGCTGACCCAAAAGTAGCTGAATAACATATTTATACGAAATTCTCTAAATGCAATAGTTTTCCAATTACAACTGATTTACTCAATAGTGAGAACTTCAAAGTAGCTATTACTCAGCTATGCAATGAGCCACAGATCTGAAACTTCACTATGTTTTAGCTGATCCCAAAATAGGTGAATAACATATTGAAACAAAATACTCTAAATGCAATAGTTTCCAAGTTATAAGCCATTTACTCAACAGTGATAACCTAAAAGTAGCTATTACTCAGCTATGCCATGAGCTACAGGTCTGAAATTTTACTATGTTATAGCTGACCCAAAAGTAGCTGAATAACATATTTATACGAAATTCTCTAAATGCAATAGTTTTGAAGTTATAAGCGATTTACTCAACAGTGATAACGTAAAAGTAGCTATTACTCAGCTATGCCATGAGCTACAGGTCTAAAATTTTACTATGTTATAGCTGACCCAAAAGTAGCTGAATAACATATTTATACGAAATTCTCTAAATGCAATAGTTTTTAAGTTACAAGTGATTCTACTCATGATGGAAGTTACTGAAAAGCCCAAAAGTAGCTATTACCCACTTAGCTATTGAGACAGGCACCCAACTTACTCACCATATTGTAGCTATGAAAAAAGTAGCTGAATAACATATTTTAACAAAATGCTCTAGATGCAACAGTTTTCAAGTTATAAATGATTTTGTGCATGATTTCATGAATGTTAATGCATTAAAAATTATTAAAAAAATTTATTAAAAAAAAAGTAAGACAGATCCAGGTCTCATACTCACACAAGAGAATCTACCTGTGGCCTAGTACATATATGCAAGATATGAGAGAAATCCCTGCAATAGTCACTGAGAAAATTGTGATTAAGTGTTGAAATTTTCACACTTTTGGTGGGGGTACCCCCCTTGTAATGTCTCTAGCAAACAGACGAACAGACAGATTTGCATGCCTTGAACAATTTTTCATCCTCGATAGATAAGGTATCTTTTAAAAAAAACAGCACGTCTCTAGGCCTTGTAGTTTTGGAGGAGAAGTTGTTCACGCGGACGCGTACGCCCACGCCGCAGAGTGACGACATAATGCCAGCTGACTGACAAGTCAGCTGACATAAAAAAAGTATCACAACTAGGCAACTCAATAGCAAGATGACAGCATTAATTAGTAAACTGAAAGTTATGAACCTGCAAAATTTCTTAATTGAAGTCTAGCTGTCAAAGGAGATAGTACAATTAACTAAAAGTAGTATGGCAGGAGAAAACACAATGACAAAGCCAAAATCCGACCATAACATTACACACCTACATGCCCCAATCAATGACCCTACAAAATATCAACTTTCTACACCTTTTCTACCAGTTTCCGATATATAGCCCAGACAAGATTTTAACAGTTAAGGTCACTACAGCAAGGGGACACTCCACACCTATACCCCCAAACCAACATTCCTAATCAAAAGTGTAAAATATTGCACAGAAACACTTAATAATGTATACTTGTATTATATTTTGTCAATATACAGTGAAATAGCATCTAAGACTTTCAGATTTTGGTATACATTAATTCCAACAAATCTGGCTTTCGCTGAATTTTTGTTTTTAGAACCTGGTTTCCAGATTTACTTTCAATCATAACACTACAATAAAGTCTAAGGTTGAATCAAGGTTACACCATGACATCACACACCTATGCCCAAAAACCAATGTTCCTACCAAGTATCAACTTCCTGCACATTACACTTTCTGAGATATAGCCTGGACAATATTTTAAAGTTCAAAGTCACTACAGCAAGGTCAAAGGTCAAATCAAGGTCACACCATGAAGCTGCTCACCTACACCCCGTCCCTACCAAGTATCAATTTTATACACCTTATGGCTTCTAATATATACTCCAGACAAGATGGTCAAGGTCACTACAGCAGGGTCAAATCAAGGTCACACCTACACCCCCTAACCAATGTCCCTACCAAGTATCAACTTCCTGCACCTTATAGAGATGTAATTGTGTCAGAATGTCTTCACAAATCAGTAGTCAATATCTGCAACATGTCATAACAGTTTTAAAAGACAGCAAATATATTTGCACCTAGCAACTATCTGACAGAATGTAACAAATTTTATTGTAATTTAACTTTTTACAAGTTAAATACTTACCTTATCCTCACAAGTGCCTGTTTGGTTTTGTGGAGCAAAACGTATCGACCGACAAGAATTTTTTAAGGAATATTCTTGTCACAAGAGGTGACCCCTTGTCTGCGCATGTCCGCGCTTGCGCAGTAGTCGTTGTCGACAGACGAATGTTGAGAGCTCTTCATTGTATTTTTGGTCCCCAGAAAACAAATTATGCGGGGAGGTAGGGTGGGTTTATCCTTGTGAGGATAAGGTAAGTATTTAACTTGTAAAAAGTTAAATTACAATAAAATTTGTTACATTTTATTGCGTAAAATAGCCTTACCTTATCCTCACAAGTGCTTGAATACAACCATAACAGGTGGAGGGTATTTGTTTTGGCCACACTGTTAGATGATTGTCAGACAAGGGGCCACCAAATAAAGCACTGATAAGAGGATAAGATAAGCTTCCATAATCCACATCTTAGGTTATATATTACTTCTTCAACACAGATAAGTAATTTGCTAACCTCAACAAGAGATCCATGATGTGGTCGTCATTGTTGTTGCTGTTGTAGATAATTTTACAACAAATCATATAGCAGTATTAACCATCACCCAGTATTGGCCGGAGATGTCTGCATGACTCCCCAAACAAGATGTCATCATCTGACAACAAGAATATCTCCAAGCAGGCTAACTGAACTGCATAAACTGCAGATATGGGGCCATATGTAAGTCAAGAAAGACATATGTCAGTGACACAACACTTGTATAACTGGAGAGAACATAAATATGGGAGTCATATCAATAACATGTATAAATACACAAAATCTGACTACATGCTGAGGTGAATCCACAAGGCCCAAATTGTTCATGGACTGGTCATGGATTGCCAAGCTACATGTTTGAGTGGAATGTAGCAAAGAATTGTGGGTCTTCCAATAACAAGAGTTTGATATCTGCTCAGGTAAGACCCCACTCTTGAAAACTAAAGAGGCAGCCATGGATGTAATAGGTGTCTCAATGTATGGATTCTGAGAATCAGAATTAAAGGACTGGCAATCTAATCATGCATCCAGATTGATCCAGGAAGAGATAGCAGAACTCAAGATATCTCCGTCAAGCCTTCCTTAAAAGATATGAGCAAGAGATTCTTCACCTCCTTGAAGTACTTGTACTGTCTTGATAGTAACTAAGTACTGTAAGAGGGCAGAGTGTCACATCAGTCCAACGTCAGCTCAAGAAAGGTTTGTGAGCTGGAATGACCACCGGTTTGAGCCATCTGGGGCATCAGAAGCCAACTGATTCTTGCTAAAATCAGGAGAAGGAGACTTTCCCTTTTTTCCAAGCAGTAGTCCTGTCCAAGAAGGATGTAAGTGCTGTAGGAGGACAACGAATCATGAGTCTAGGCAATTTGAGTTCAGGAATGATGTAGAGCTGAAGAGACCACTGGAGCCAATCTAGACCAATTGAGGCTAATAGGTCCTTGCTGAAAAGGTAGGTAGGAGGGAGAAACTGTAACCTCCTTCCTATGAGGCTTGTGTCTGAAGGAGCCAAAGTCCCAGAATACACTTCCAATGCCATTGCAACAGTCTTGCAAGTCAAACTTTTTTAGACTGACCTCCTTTTAAAGGTTAATAAGGAGCCTTTTGTGAAAACCAACAGAAGCAAAGGCAAATCCCTTGATGCTGCACCTCTGTTAGCAGTGGGCTTCTCTCTATAACACTTGCAATAGGCCTATAAAGATGCAGGCTTTGGTTCAATTCCTGCACAAAAAATGTAAATGATCAGCTATGGCTGCTGCAAAGCCAACAATAGTGACAGGTTTCAGATTTTTGCAAGTAAATGGCTCAAAAAATCTGGTATATTTGAGACCGTAGGCTCTGAGATGGCCACCTTATTCCGTGGGTACCAGAGCTCAAAATGGCCCATCATGACTCATACATTCCAAGATGAGGGTCCTTGAGATGCCCTAAATCTCTCTATCCCTTGCCCAGAGAATGATATAAGAGATTCTGAGTGGTGTTAAGGTGCCAAGCATGAAGGTGCCAATGTAACAGATTTAGATGGTATTTCTGACTGAATGGCTGTTTTTGAGACCAGTGAAGTAGCTGTAATGGAGGTTTGGTTGAATGACTCACCAGACCCCAAAGCCAATGCATCATGGGCCACCAAGGGGCCACTACAATCATTTTGCACCTGGTGTTCACTTGTTCAATGACTTTTTGGAATAAGTGGTATAGGACAAAAGGCCTAGCAGTCCAGAACCTCCAACAAGATGTTTAATTCATCTATGTTCAGAGCATTTGCATCCGGGACTGGCACCATAGAATGGAAGTTTGTGACTCATATTGGTGGCAAACATCTCTACCATTGGTATTTGACAAACTATGTAAATCAAATAGAATATTAAAGATGAAGACTCTCCTGTCTGTATAATTTCATTCTTTGTGGAGAGGCTGTCATGACATCTAGGCAACCCTGAATATATCTGGCTCATATGAGAATATTTCAAGGATTGCAGTAGGCCAAGATGCAGCATACCTGCATAAAACACCTATAGTTGATTTGTGCCAAACTTGCACGTTGTCTAGAACCATAAAGGGAGTAAGAACCATTCTGTACATATTACTTTTGTCCCTTCTGTAGGGATAATTGAGTATGACATTTAAGTAACCCCAGAATATTTCTGTCTCTTAAGAGTATATTTCAAGGATTGTAGTAGGCCAGGATGCGCCAAACCTTTATCCCTTCTGGAGATATGTTGAGTATGACCTTTAAGCAACCAAGAATATGTCTGTTATGAGTATATTTCAAGGATTGCAGTAGGCCAAGCTGCGCCAAACTAGGAGGTATACGCTCCCCCCCCCTGTTTGTTCAGATAACCGAACACAGTGGTGTTGTCTGATGCTATCAGAATTCTTTTGTGTGGAATTTGTCTTGAAGGCTTTTAAGGGCTGAACACACTGCCTTCAGCTGTATGACCTTGAAATGTAATATATATACATTTTAACTGTCCAAAAGCCACTGACTGTTCTGCTTCTAAATGGGATCATCAACCCTGGTTTAATGCATCTACGAAAATAAGGGAATTGTGCCCCTGTGTATAGAAAGGGCATCCTATTTCCAAGTTGGCATTTCCACCACTGAATATGCTTTTTCAGAAGGATTTGAAACAGGAATTCTCACAACTAGTGACTGGAGATATTGCCAGTTGTAGTAGATACCAGTGAAAGGCACACCTACATAACTGACCCATTGGTATAGTCTTTTCCAAAGATGGTCGTACCCCTACCTGGGATATAAGCAACCTTGGGGTCATTTGTGATGAGATCTCCATTTCCTGAAAAGATTTCTCAAGTTTTTAAAATTTATTTGTGTTAGAAAGATATTTCCTTGTACCAATATGCAGTGGTAACCTAGGAAATCAATCCTTGTGTGGACTCGAGCTTGGATTTTTATCAGAAACTAATCACAAAGCTGAGATGTTGAAGAATTTAGATGAATTCTTGGTTTGAAGCAAAAACTGGTGTCTTTTATGTACTCTTAACAACAGTGGTCCAGGTATTGGTGAACTCATATTCTGCGAGACTGAAGAATGAGTTTTGCCTCTTTTACTACTGGTGTGAATACAAGAGGGGTGGTCGCTAATCTGAAGTTCAGTGCTTTGAACTGATAGGTTTGACCGTGTACATTAAACTGAAGTAGATGTTGAAAATCTTGGTGAGTCGGTACATAGAAGAACGCATCTTTTATAACCGAAATTCTAATAATTTCTGCTGTCTCCAGTTTAAATGATGCGACAAGCAGGTATTTATTGACATAGTAAACGAACTTCACTCGTGGGCAATGACCGTTGAAGTCGTAGTTAGAAATCAATTCAGGATGCTGAGATGTATCAGAGGTCACCATTAGCTGAGTTTCTATACAAGAAATAAACTGCCATAGAAACCTGGAGTTCTGCAATTCTTGAGTGGATAACTTGCTGTCTTTTGAAGCATTTCCAGCAATATTTCAGCGGTATTTACTGTAGCCATGTTTTCCTGTCTGACGTCATCGCTTTGCATTGTGGGTAGTACAGGTATTGGAGAATTCGATTGGTGAGTAACTCGACAATCCCAACTGAAGATTCGCACAACTCTGGGATGGCAATGAAAAAATATCCCATCACTGCCAGTAACACTGCAAGAAGAGCCTCCATGGTGACTTGCATTAATGTAGCCACATTCTTCTGTATCCCTCTGACCTGGTAAACTAGGCAGAGTGGTACGACGATCTTTTGTGGTTAGTAGGGGAAAATTACTGGACATAGCTCCTGTCCTGAATATACTGTGCAAAATACACTGTAAAAGTTGGAAGCAAGGACTTCAACATATAATATAATATAGCATAAAATCTCATCTAGCCAGTTTGATCTTCGTTGAGTTTGCAGAAGAATTAACTCAAAAGTCACAGTATTCTTTCCAATGGAGACATGGCCATAGGAAGGTTTATTATCTAGTAAATAGTTATTGCAATTCTTCAACAGGGCTGAACAGACAAGCAGTGCACATACTGCCCCAAAGATGTCTGTTGGATCTTCATCCAAATTTACAGCAAAGGAAGGTAATCTGTCCATATTTTCATGTCTTGATAAGCAGGAAGTCCACTGTACCTGCTGGGAAGCAAAATAATAACAGCAAGGATCCGTGGATACGCTTCTGTAGTCGTTCTTTTGGAGGGAGACCTGTTACTGTACCAGGGTGGCGCTCCACCCACAGTAAAGAATCTACGACCTCCGCTGCCAAGACAACTGCATTCTTTCTTCTTTGCACAAGGTAATATTCATGGTTTGCCATCAAATAAGGGACCATAAAGCAGTTTTCCACTGAAAACTTTACAGCAAAATCTTCTCTGCATCCCTTTCATCGACAAGGAGGTAGTTCCAGTCGAATAATGGGCGAGTACAGCCGAAGATATACACCGTCTTCCACTGAAGACTTTACAGCAACATCTTCTTGGACATCTTATTCTGACCCTTTTCAGGACAAGGGAGGCAGAATTAGTGGTAGTACCAGTCGAATAATGGACTACTACAGGTAGGTGCACGCTTGCACGCTTCAAAACTTCATAGATCTTCATCCGTGAATGGACGATAATAAGGAAAAATACGTGCTGCTCCCATATCGACCAAAAATATAATGAAGAGCTCTCGACATTCGTCTGTCGACAACGACTACTGCGCAAGCGCGGACATGCGCAGACAAGGGGTCACCTCTTGTGACAAGAATATTCCTTAAAAAATTCTTGTCGGTCGATACCTTTTGCTCCACAAAACCAAACAGGCACTTGTGAGGATAAGGCAAGGCTATTTTACGCAATAAAAATACTATTTAACACATGGTCTGGGACACAAATATTTCACAGCCTGCATGGAAAACTTGAGCAGCTTTACATACTTGTAGATCGTCATCATATCACTGAAGCAATCCTTTGATACAATGAATGGATTGCATATGAAACCCCAATCCATTGAAAAATAAAATAACAGAGATTTACCAATGAAATGCAACTCATCTGGTAGAGGAACATGTACTTTATGTATAAAACTTCCAAAGCTAAAAACATTTCACTTACCGCCCCAGTTGTAACATTCTGAATATAGGACCAAAACCAAGGCTGTGATAATTTTATTGAATGTAAGTCAATCAATGGACTGCTCAGCCTGTCACCTCAGGATAAACATTTATACTTGAAAGATTTAGGTTGTTTGAACATGTAGTAGCGCGGAGTTTTATGGCATTTTACTAATTCATATTGATAAAGCTAGATTACAGATGACTTGGTGATAGTATCTGTGGCCAGTTAAATGGAGGAGCAATCACAGAAAATGCTTTAAATCCGAACAACTGACTAGCATCTACATGTGGTACTACAGTCAATACTAATACGGTAGAGTATTTATTTACACCATGCTGAGGACAATGACATGGTTTCTCTTGTTATGCCTCTATGCTCAGGGGATTAAACATGTACCAACACTCTTTAGGCTGATAGCTTACTATAATCCAAAGTAATCTTCCAATTTCCAGCTTTTTAGCATCCTCGCCAAGTAAGGTATGTAGTGACATTGAATATATTTTAATCATATTAAGTAATTGCTGAAACTTGTACTAACATAATATATTAACATAAATCTGACCATAAAAATACATGTGACATCATCACTAGATTTTGCGACTGCAAAAACATGCAGTTTTATGGGGCATAATTATTCAGCAAAATATTTTGTTTGTTTTGAATGTACTGTCTGTTGCAAACAATTTTAGCTTAAACTCATTAAGAAAACTTCTTTCTTTTTGACCTGTTATATTGGCAATTTATTATTCCCAGAAACGTCTTTAAATTTTCTGATATCAATTTTCTGAAGTCAACAAAAACAAAGCATCAGTCAACAGACATACAGGTATAACACACTGAGATTTTACTGTGAATGGTTGAAATTTTTGAGGTTACTTTCAGCATACTGTAGTGGGTAATTATATAACAGATTAGCAGTTACAGGTGGAGGAAACTAGTGCGGACCATACAAGAGAACCATTTGATGTGTACTAACGTATGAGTGTGCAGCCTGGCACTACCAGATCGTGACTTTAGGATCAGGGAGCCAAGGTTCATCAAGCTAGATGGAGTGTCCACTTCCACATCCAAACGTGCCATGAAGTCTTCAGGAGAGCTTGACTGTCCTGAAATATACACAATACAGAGAGAAAATGCACACTGAACTCAAAAGCTGTTGATAATTAATAGTCTTTCGTGAGATAACCAAGGACATTGAAGAAAATTATTTAAAGGAGGAAATAGGGACAAAACAGTTCAAAGAAAATGACAAGATCGGGCTGTGCACTTCAAATATATACTTTTACTATAATTCTTTCTAAAAGTAATACAGTCTCACTACTTACTGAGGCTGCATTGACTAGTCACATTTAACCAAAGTGCTCATTTATCATTACTCTTTAATGAGTTATCTGACACACATCTGTTGCTTTACATGCACAAACATGAACATGGTCTAAGTCTGGCTGGCCCTACTCAACACTTTATTATCCCTTTTAATTCTTACAATCTTTATTCATTCACACAGTAAATACTAAAATGGTATTTTTTGTAGGGATGGTTCGGTAGGCCTGGTGTCCTGGTATCGAGACTATTTTACTAAAATACCGTGACGACATTTTGAAATGGCCATTTCGCTTGGCTACATATATAATGGAAGGAAGAGTTAAAATATTACAAAAATACACAAAGTCTGAAGAAATTATTAGTTTTTGTCCCATATTTTCGTGGATTTGCAGACTTTTATGATTAGTAGTGATTACATGAGCAGAAATGCCATGTTTTGGTTACACCACTTTATAACTTCCATTTCGCTTGTCAACACATAAAATGGAAGGAAAACTTAAAATATTGGAAACAAACCAGAAATCTGAATAAATTACAAACTTCTATCCCATATTTTGAGCATTTGCATACTTTTATTGCGATGTCATTAAGACAAAACGTCCATGTTTGGTACGTATGTATTAAAACACAAAGTCCCGAAATCAGTACGGTTTTGGATTGGCGACTTCCCGATATACATATTTTTCATACCGACCTAGCCCTAATTTTTTTTGCAAGCTGTATATACTTGGTCATATGTGTAACTCTATACATTTAACCTCTTACCCTTTTCATACTGCTTGCTGGGAGACACAAAGTAGACCATGACCTGCATGGGGTTAGGGTGGTAGTCACTCCCGCAGCCTTTCAGACTGTAGTTCACCACACAGGGGCTCATGGCAGGGATGTTGGGTCGGTTCTTGTTAGAGATCAGAGATGCATCACCAGTGGTGTAACGCTCAAATGTGAAGCAGTTAGCATGATAACTCTGAGATTTGTTCTGGAAGAAAAATTGAAAAATAATGACACAGACAACAAGTCATTAGTATTACTTGGGTTTTCTTCAATTAATACCTGCAGATAAATTAGCAAGATTGTACAATGTATATATGATCACATAGATGCGTGATTCAAAATACTGCACACTGGGAATAAATTACAAATAAGAGAGTAATTAATACAGTTAATGTTAATAAAATCCTTGAAATTTTCACTGTATTTCTTCTGGTGTTTATCATCTATCAAAATCATTTTACCCACAGAGGGAATAGAACCAGAAAGTCAGAAAGGGTATAAACACACTTCATTCCCTTCTACTGAACTCAATGTCATAATCTATTTTTTATTGTATAATATTCTAAGTATTTGTACCCTTATTCATAGACAGGATGACATATTTAACGACAATTCTTTAAAGCAACTTTGAATTTACTTCTGTGAATTGTACACCTGCTCTTGCCAATGAAAGTAAGCTGATGCAATATTAGGCCATTAAGCAATGACATTTTTCCTCATAAATCAGATGACTTTGATTTATTTGATTGCAATGTCACTTTCAACACATTGTGTACAGATATTAAAGTACCAACTTTTCCCATTTTGGGTTAGACCATGAATCAAACCAAGGAGCTAAGATATGGGAGGCAAAAGCAAGTGTGATACCCACTACACTATAGTGTAGTAGTGCACCAGACTATAATATATTGAGAACCGGGAAATTTTATAGCACCTTGTTCAAGACAGAAGATGTACCTGATTAACACGTACTGAATTAACCAAATATTAGAATCTCCCCATTTAACCAACATAACTCCCTGCTCTCCTTGCACTGATGACACCATTAGCATGACACATGATAACTCTGACCCAGCTAATGAGAGCATCATTAATGTGAATGGGCTAAGTATCATATTCCACCTTTATCCTGACATTATCCTACTGCTCCCTAACAGTGACTACTACTGTTGATAATAAAACATTAACTTGATTCACCATATAGTTTTAACTTGGCGAATATTATAAATCAACCTTTGCCCTGACATAAGATCCCACTGTACACTCACAGAAGAGATGACGAGTCTGACTGGCACAGTAGCTCTGCTCTTGTTAATGAGGGCAATGGGCATGCCCTTAACACAACCCCAGGGAAGTGCCCCAAAATCCAGCACCTGCGCCTTCTCTGGAGTGATCACCTGCACAACCTGCAAAAGTGGCAAACCAAACATTTCAGAAACATCACACAAGTCCATATATAGCCTTGGTACAGAACACTTGGAATAGCATTTTTTACCCTCTGCTTGAGATTTCAAATAAATGCCTGGTTCATATTCGTACATGGTCTGCTAGTGTTTGAAAATAATGAACACCCTGGCCATCTGTACACTGGTATGATTTTTAATGAAGGGAAAACTCTCACAGAATCCACAAGCAAAGGTGGCAGTAAACACAGAGAGATATATTTGGATCTTATTTTGAAGGAAAATCTGTAGAAGTTGGTAAAAGATATCAAATTTCACCCACTATCTTAACTTGGGCCATGTAGGAAATAATGAATACATGTAAAAAAGTACTTAAGTGTACAATATGCAGTAGATACAACAGTTTCAGAGAGCAGGCTTCTTTCTTAAAAAGATTTTGAAATGTATAAACAATAATGTTAGCTCAGTCAGCCAAATTTAGCATTACGATTTCTTTGAATTTATAGTCACTCTTTTTTAAGCGCGAACCTCAGTAGAGATCACTTTTTTTTTTTTTCCTCTTTTGGTCACCAGACTTTCATGAGAATTGGTGCAGTGTGATGAGTACCAGTCTTTTCACTGAAGTTAAGCAGCAATGGGCTATGTTAGTACTTACTGTTAGACTCGTGTCTCTGATGGCTTTGCGGCTCATGCTAGTAGACCGAAAGTCTGGTGAGAGAAGGCACATTGGTATAATGTATGAATAATAAATTTAGCTCAGTCACTCAAAATTTGATGTTTGCTTCGTTTATTTCTTTAAATTTATAGTCAAGTCTCCTTTCTTAAAACCCAGAAAATTAAAAACACAAGTTCATATTACTTTATCATTTGGAATTTTACAACTGTTACTTCAATTGAGTCACATTATCAATTTGCAGCATCCTTTTTAAATGATATATTCGATTCTACTATACCCTGCATACAATACCTTTGTATTTCTGGAAGGGTAACCATGTTTATTTTAACTACACACAAAGGGTTGCCACAAGTAAATTTTCTTTTACCTGTACTTGAGGCTTTTCTGCCAGGGCCTGTAAAGTGACCATGGCTGGCAATTTGCTGGGCTGCAGTGGCTGATCAGACACCACTGGACTGGCCAGGACATGCAGCTGTCCCACATATACACCAGCCTGCCGTGGAGCAAAGATCACCTGCAAAATAGACCAGGCTTTGAAGGTTTGTTGGCAATAATTAGACTACAGATGAAAAAATGGAAATATTTCATATGATTTATTCAATAGTTTATCACTAATACAAAAACATAATACAGACACATTTTTCAATGCGGTAGCTCAATGGTATCTGTTAAAGATTAGTTAAATGTGAATGCAACACAGTTAACAACATGGAAAACACTGTCAGAAACACTCCTATGACAAACAAGAATAGACCTGGTCAATCACAAGACTAGGTGATGGCCTTGTCATATATATATTTTTTGGATAACATACCTTAATAGCTATCCTAGAATTTATGTAGGAATTATGTAAACCCTGACTGTGTTTTTTTTTTTTCATTTTTACATTTCATGTACATTTTCACCACATTTTATATCTGGGAACATAAAAAATCACAGACATACAAAATTTGCTGACTTTTTACCAAAGCCTTGACCTTTAAATTAACAATAAACGTGAAACTTACCTTGATATCTTCATGGCTATTTGGCTTCACAATGACCTTTTCTTTCATGACAAATGGCATTATCCTGGACATATCAGCTGCCTTGCCATCCATACTCAGAGAAACTAGCTTCACATGAACCTGTACCCATCTGGTCAAACAAAAATATCACCATCTATTCAATCACAAACTACAAAATTAAACACAACATACATATGTGCTTGTACATATTTAATGCCATCACATGTACAACAGAATGCAATATCACAGAAATATATAGTTTTTAATAGTTTCCCATTTATCAATATGTCATGAAACAAAAATGGTTTCAAATGTGTATCTTTATGACTGATAACAAATTGCTAAAGAAATTAATGGCTTAAAATGAGTCAGAGAGAAAACCTGACCACAAGCTGTGTTAGAAATGATTTCCTTACCTTTGTGTGGGGTTTTCCAGGCTGAGAGAGCAATGTGTAGAGAGACCAACACAACACACCTCTGGAATACGCAGTTCTGATGGTACCTTGATGTAAACTGGTTCCAGTGAATAAGATCCTGCAAATGGTACAGCTGAGTCATTTACTTTTTAAAATGTGTTATAACTTATAAATTCTGTGGTAAATGGTCGATACAATTCAACAGCCAACCCCTCTAGTATACCAGACAACAATACTACTAACACTCTTTTAAAAACTTCAATAAAATCCTGCTAATAAAAAGACATCTTTCATATGTTTTAAAAGCTATATTTTCAAGTACAGAAGAAACTTCATTTTCTTAAACTTGTATTATGTGAACCAAATCTTCAGTCTCTATATAACTTTCAGCTGTGTTACCTGCTGACATCTTGTTGCCACTGGCTGGTGCTGTTGAGGACTTCCAGGTCTGAGATGAGGGGTAGTTACTCACATTCCTGGCTTCATTGCTCTGCATATATGGAGTGGCTGTCTTTGACAGAGGCTTATCTGTGAGCAGAGTTGGCAATGCCTTGTTACCCTCTGGACCCGCCTGCTGGTGTCTGTACTGATCATTCTGCTGGGTGTGAGATTGGGCAGATGTTCCAACTGCATTTCTCTGGAATCTTAATTCCACACTGTTGTTACTATGAGCACTGTTATACTGGTAGCTTGGCTGGCTTCCAAGCTTTGGGGTACTCTGAGTGTTGTCAAATTCTACATTGTTGTCATCATTCCGCTGGCCTTGATCTTGGTCAGAGGTCAAGGTGGAATCGTGACTATCATCTGTAAAGTCTTGGACCCTCCTAGTCTGGGGGGATCCACCAATATGGGAAAAATCCTGGGTGCCCATAGTAAAAGTGAATGGGTCTCCACCACCAACTGGCGTGCTGGATAACCTACTCTTTAGCCCACTTCCCTCGCTCCCATCGCCATTGGCATGCTGTATCCGGATTCCACTCCCAGGGTTGTCTATACCTGGAATTTGCCTCTTCTTGTTATCATTTGTTACCCAGTGGTCAGCCTGCTTAGATTTGGATGATGGTGGTGTCTTGGGCTGCTTAAACTGGGCCCCTTCTAGCTCTGCAGGTCTCTGGTAACTGTTACAGAAAGATTCATCGTCTAACATGCTGTCATGCCTGGATGACCTTGACATGACAGAACTAGGTCGGGGAGATTTCCAGGTGATGTCCCCTTCATTGTCTGATGTGTTTATGAGGGAATCTACCATATTATTATTTTCTGCTGACCCTGCATACCCACCAGGAGAGCTGAAGTCCTTCTCTCTGAGCACCAAGTGTTTGGGGGTACTGGGCTGTTTCAGGCTGCTTTCTGCAGTATTATTCTCCTTGTCTCTTACTGTACCCCTGTCTCCTCCTCTGTCCTTGTTTTTATTTTGACTACTCATGCTACTCACTCCTTTGCCTACTCTTTTGTTGCTCTCCACTTCGTTCTTGGCCCCACTCTTCCTCCCCTCACCAGTACTTCTTCTATCTGCTGTCACACGGTTTCTTGCAGGTGCCTCAGGACTTGTCCCATGGTGCACTGGAATCCTGCTCCTGTTCAGCTCGATATTACTCTGTCTAGTCTTGGTTTGCTGTTGCTTGTTTCCATCCCCCCGGGATACCTGACCTTGGGATGATGATGGTCTTGGATGTTGCGGTGGCTGTATACTTTTGCCTGAAGCATTGCTAGAACGTCGTGATGTGTCTTCTACTGGGTAGGAACCGTGTTTCTGCATTGCAGATCCACTCTTATGAGGCTGTTGTTTCTCAAGAGATGTCCTGGCCTTTCCACTCGGTGGTTCCACTTTGCTTAACTTCTGCTGCTGCTGCTGCTGCTTGCCAGATTTGGCTGGTGGCACATTACTCATGGAACTATGTGCTGCAGGTACCTTTTCAGATATCCCATCAGCTGGTACTCTGCCATAAGTGGCATGGCTTGCCTCTCTGCCTGATGCCTTGCCATTGGGATCTCCGTGGTGACCTCTGATTTCTGTACTAAACTCAGACCTCTGCTTGGTCACTTGGTTGCTTGTCACTGGCTTACCATTGAAACGGGCTTCTACAACCTAAAGTGACAAGAACATGCTTTAAACCCTCCGTCTTAGTCAAAAGTCCGACTCCCTGTTCACAGAAATGGTTATGCCTGTACAGAATACTAGCCATGTTTTAAGGTAGTTTCTATAACAACACCAATAATCATACCTATATGATATAGGATTACAACAAACTTCACAATGTATTTTATTTCCCCTTCTTTGTTGGTGCACTGAACAATAATACACACAGATATGTTGAGCCCAATCCATAATAATGCTCATTTCATGAACTCACATAAGTGATGATTGCTTTTGAGGTGAAACAAAACAGCCTCCATATGATAAAATTATCACAGCTTCAAAAATAAATTTTATAAAACAGCCCATTTTATAAAATAAAGAGAAGATAAAGTAAATAATTTCTGCTGCATAGGCCCAATAATTACATTGATTTGGGCTAAAACTCTGTCAAATGAAAATACTGTCAAGGTAAAAAGTAAAGTGCATGTGTCTAATTTGATTATTACATACTCCTGCTATCTCGAATAACTGCAATTAACCAATACAGAATCAATCATTTAATAAGATCAAATTAAAAAAAGGAGTTCTGTTGAAGTTTTTAAAGTTGATACTGTCCATATGTATTAGGTTCTACCTGAGGTATAGGTTTCTTCTCCTCATCTGTTGCCCCTCTTTTCCCTCTAGTCGCATCCTCTTTTTCCCCTGTACCCTGCACACGTTTATCTCCCCCCAATGATGCGGTCTTCACCCCTTCCTCACCATGCTTCTCCACCCTCTTGTTGTGACTGAGTTTGAGGATCATGTCCGTCAGTTCCTTGGGTTTGGCTGAGGACGACGCGGCAGTGATGAGGCGTGTGATCTCACTTAGATCTAAAGCTCCAGTCATATCTGCCATGTCTGGTGTGGAGGCTCTAGAATGTGCAGACTCTGGCTTGGACTCCAGCTGATGCTTACTGACTTCCTGTGATGGACGGATTGCTTCTCTTGCTGTATCACTCTGCGACAAAGAGAAACACCAGAAAAGTTCATGTTGTGCTTAGAAAATACATGCTGTAGCTGAAGTCATCTAAACTGAACTTAAAAACATGGAATCCAATTTAAAGAAGAAAGAAACATCTGGTCCAGGTGAATCTTTTCAAAAATAACTTGTCGTATTACCAAAAAAAAAAAAAAAAAAAAAAGTTTCTTTTAAATTTTAGACAAACTTGTAAACTGTACTTTATCTGGCCAATTTACAGAGGATGGGAGATTATTAGTGATGATAATTCTGTAAAAAAAGTCAGATTATTGGTTACATTTGTTTGTAATGCACTTTTTCAATTAACAGAATGGATTTTGTAATAGAATTCTCAGACTGTGATCCATTCACAATGTCAAAAAGACTTGTGACAGAATTGTTATTCTAACTGTGCAGACCTTAAATCTTTACTACGCCAAAGTGGATATGTTTTCGGTGGCATTTGTTTTTTGTTTGTCTGAAAAAATTCCTAATGTTAAAGAGATTCTGAAGATTTTTTTTAGATGCTGACAATGCCACAAGGAACAGATGATTCTAATCTGGTAGTGAGCCAGATAACTACCTGGATCCAGAAATTTTTGAAGGATTATTTACCAATGGGAGATACAGCCAGTTTCAGTATATGTGTATATACTTCCATAATGGTCAGATTGCTGGTACACCACTTTTTGTTTGGTTTGGGTATAAATGACAAAATCCACAAAGAATATTTAAGAACTGTTTGTTGAAAATGTCCTTACTTTAGGTTTTCCTACTGGTTAATACTTCATTAAAACTGTAAAAGACATATACATTTGAGGAAACATCTCACATCATTGTAATGAAGTTTATTACTTCAAAATATTATGCAAAAACAATTCCTGGTTTAACTCATGGCTCATGTACGTCTTGGAGTTAGTTTTACTATATCCGCAGCAAGTCTTATATAACTAGAAATGCACTCAGAGAGTGCAAGCCTCCACCAAGCAGTATATTTCCACCAATATGTTTCCGGTTTTGGATCACAGTGTCCAAATTTTGCTAGGATTGGATCAAACTTTCACACTACAGGCGGTTGTACGCGGTGAGAAGTTTTTCTCGGCGGCGGAACCACCCCCAGGTCGACATATTTCGTCTGAGTTGTTCACACTACAGGCGGACAACCACTGATTGAATACAGTGTTTTAACCATCAATAACAGTTGGATGACAGTACTAAAAATATTTGTCAGCGAGAGACAACCTCCATTAACTTTAACTCCCCTTCGGCAAAACGACCAATACCTTAAGTCAGCTTATGTCGCCATATTACACCGAAAGACAACCGAATCAGAACCTTATGTACACCGTGGACAATACCTTTGGTTACCGTAGTAGGAAATTCATATGCGTATGTGTGAAATCGTCTGTACATGCTCATGGTACCAAAATCAGAGGCAGAAATTTTAAACAGTTTAAAACTTCTGTAGGACTAGTAAGGTAATGGTCGGTTTGCCACTGACTCGCAAGGTCGTCTACGGACATCAGACGGTGACCAAAGGACAGGGACGTTTCCTCAAGCACAGGTTATAGCGGATGATACCGCCTGTAGTGTGAACGGGGTAGTAGGTATGTATTAAGTGGTTTGACCCGTTTCAAAAATTCAAACCAGGTTCCATGACTTTAAAGCTGAATGCTATATAAAAAATATTTTCTAAATAAGCCAGAAGGAGAGGACAAGTCAATCATTCTACCTTGTGGTTGTAATGTTGTGTGTCAGATGCAGACTGATTCTGACTTTTCTCAGGATGTGTGTCTTCTCCTGAAAGTACAAACAGACAGTTTTAAACAAACAAAACTGCCATAGTTCAATGTAGGGATGGGTCGGTAGGTCTGGTATCTCGGTGTCGAGAGTATTTTACTGAAATACCGTGATGAGATTTTACAACCGCCACTTCGCTTGTCAGCACATATAATGGAAGGAAGAGTTAAAATATCAGAAACATACCCAAAATCTGAAGAAATTATAAGCTTTTATCCCATATTTTCGTCCATTTACAGACTTTTATAAGCGATACGTTGAGCAGAACTGCCATGTTTTGGCTACGACACTTTATAACCTCAAATTCGCTTGTCAACTCATATAAATAAAGGAAAACTTAAAATATTGGAAAGAAACCAGAAATATGAAGACATTATACTTTTTAATCACATATTTTGTGCATTTATGAGCTTTTCTTGCGATGTCGTTGAGGAAAGATCCATGTTTGTTTGGGGTGAACTAAAACGCGGAGTCCCGAATTCGGTACGGTTTTGCATTGGCGACATCCCGATCTACATATTTTTCATACCGACCCATCCCTAGTTCAATGTCATTTATTCAGCTCTTTAAAATATCCTCAGATAGCTTATTGAATATAAATTTGTAAGTGACGAGTTATGCTAAGTATACATTTCTTTTTGTCTAAAGTCTCATCTTTGATCTTAACAAATAAAGTTCACACTGTGTTACAAGATTCTTATTCTGTAACGTTGGCAATTGTCACCAAATCCATCACGTTTGTAAGACTTAATTTCATGACCCATCTACTCCACTGCTGATGTTTATGGAAGCAATAACACATCTGTGTCAAAGACTGAAAAGAACTTTTGAGGGAAGGAGAAGATATTTTATAATCCATTATTTGTTCTGGTTCAATAATGTTTCGTGTTGTGAAAAGGTTTTATTAGTTAGTCTTTGTTACACAAAAAATAAGTTATAAACTATATAACACCCTCTGGTCTAGATAGCAATTTAATCCTTTGATACAAAAGATCATAGGTGTCAGAATAAAACAGAATTTATTGTTTGATCCACACGATGACCTCATGTAGCTTTGTGCATGTTTTGACAGCAAATCTAAAAGCATGAAACTTGTTATTTATTAGGCTCTATTGAGATTACAAAAGGTCACATTTATTCTTCTTGTCAAATGTGTAATAATATTTTTATGATATACATGTTATGTCATATAAATTACTCTTACACAATATAAACATGTCTTTCATCTATCAAACTGGTGACCTCAGAGAAACTTCACTTAATTTATTACTATTAACACCTGCTTAATTGAAACTAATAGGAGTTTACATCAATCACATTTGACAAATAGAACGTCATTCTATCTGCTGAAGACTCTGGAGTGTTGCTTTAACAATAACTTTGAATAAGACAATTAAGGAAACTCTCTTATAGGGCTGTTCCACTATTACGATTTGATTGTAAACCTAGTTCCCAAATGGAAAAAATAAAACATTCACGATCCATGGGTGTAGTTTCAGATAGGTTTAACATAGGTTTAAGACAGGTTCCTGAGTTTTCCCGAAAACTTTCCGATAGGCTCCTGATAGATTTCCGAAAGTTTCCCAATCCATCCAATTAGTTTATGAACCTTAAAGATAGACTTAAAATGAAAAAGATAGGTTTAAGATCTCTGTAAGATCAAAAAGATGACCTAACAAGTATTAACATAGGTTTAAGATGGGTTTAAGATGATAAGGATCTGATAAAGATTAGGCTCAGTTTGCGACAATTTCAAACAGTTTAATATTTTTGTAATGGACATATAAACGCATCCAATCAGCAACGCATTGAGAAGTACCAGAACCTCTGTACATGATCGTCCTGATTGTAGTTTGTGATGGGTATATGATCGTTACAAGTGAAAAGATCGACCTCCCGAATGGCAAACATTTTGGATCATAACTCAATTGGGGAGGACAATTGAAATAGTGGAACACACCTATTAATTTACTTAGAACTGCAAGGATTTGTTCGTTCTCAGGCACTACTTCTACAGACACAGTAAACAGTATTACTGAAGTAGCCAGTGTTATCCAGGTAAGAGTAGCTACTTGCTAATTTGATTCAATTCCCCACTCTCTAGATCATTATGAAAGCCGAGAGTACTCACGGTCAGACTCTGAGTCGCTACCAACTCCCGCACCTCTCACATCCTCCTGTTGTCGCTGAACTCCCTCTTCTATACTCTCCAGCGTGGACGGAGGCGTCTTCTCATACAGAGTCACTGGCTTACGCTCACTGGGAGGTGTCACAATCTTGTTACCAAAGGCTGGCTGCAAGAATAACAACACAGTGAGTTTAATGTCCAATGGGTCTCATCACAAGTTGCCTATTCAGAACTGGATAGAAATGGAAAATACATGCAGAGTTAACAATACACCTTTAACACATTATGACCTCCCCCTCCTCCATTTCATTTTTCACTTGTTTTTCTGGAAATTGCTTGGGAAAATTTTGGTCACAAGTCAAATTTGGATTGCAGACAAAGTTTGAAATTTGATCCCCGAGAATGACACTGGATAGACACTAAAAGAAACATAGATAAAACATGTAAGGTCACAGTTTTATGTTCAGTAGGTGTTACTCTTTAAAACTCAAACAATGGTGTCAAAACAAAGGCTATATAACTACGTAAAGCAATACAAATGGTCTACTTGAGCAAAGATATTTTTTTGGTCGCAAATTCATCTTGTTATGAAAGAAAGATATAAAAAGTGATATATCTTTTATCCTGGTTTGTGAGCCAGCCACAAAGAAAGACATACAAACCTGTACAGTTTATCTTAACATTGAATCCCACCTTGCTTCCAATAGCCGACTTTTATTACATTTAGCATTCAAAGTGAATTCTAATTTTAATAGTATTTTTGTAGCGCTTAATCTCCATCTAAAGACAGACTCTAGGCACACCAAACAGAAAAAGCAGAAAACTATAATCATTAACCTGAGACATAGCAGGAGTTAGCGCCATGGAGAGAAAGTGGGAAAAGCAGAAATTAGGGTGGATATGCTTGTGCAAAGTGTTAGGTTTGGAGCTTCTTTCTGGTGAGGAGAGTGAAGTGGCTGAATGTACATCATCAGGCAAATCATTCCAAATTTTTGGAGCATCACAAGCAAGGCTGAGGCCAAAATGCTTAGATGAGTTATATACTGAAGTGGCAAAGTGTGGGACCTCAAGGTACAGCTTGGCTTTTACGTGTGTTATAAACACTAAGGAAAGGTACAAAACATTTTGGATAACTACTATGTAGGAACTTGTACACCAGTAAAGCAGTCTTGAATATGGAACAGTGTTCAATAGGCATCCAATGGAGAGTCTTCCTAACAGGAATGATGTGTAAATACTTAGTGGTGTTGGTTACAATTCTAGCCAGACTATTTTGAAAACATTCCAGCTTACGAAGATCAAGAGCTGAGAGACTCCTAAATAAGGAATTACAGTAGTCAAGTTGACTCCTGACCAAAGCAATCGCAGCCATAAGAGCAGCATTGACGTGTTAGATAACCTGAGATGCCTGAGATCCCTGATTCAAGTAAAACAGGACTTGCAGATATTCTGGACATGCCTTGAAAAGGAAAAACCACTATCAAACCATACACCAAGGTACCTGATGGCACTTACAGGAAAGAGAAAATTACCAAGGATATTAACTAGAAAAGATTTGTTGAGTTTTTCACATTGTATTTTTGAACCAAAAATAATGAATTCAGTTTTTCCTGGGTTTAGCTTCAACTTATTTGCACACAACCACTTTTTGAAGAACAGAAATGCAAAGGAGCGGCTTAAACTCCCTTTACATAGTAATATTACACTAAAAAGGTTAAATGGTTACAATAGAATTGCCCCTGAAAGATAGTTATCACATATAATCAGCAAGGGTAATATTTTCAAATGAAGAAAACAAACACACTGTGCATGGACAGTACACAGAGAGGGGATTCAGTCTACACACAAACTGGGGAATATATAATTATTAGCACAAATATACTCCTATTATCATTCTTGTGAACTATTTGACTGTAAATATTTAATCTGAGAGATATAGCGATTTAAAGAAAATTCTGTAAACCTTGAATCAATGAAACATTCTCAACAAAACATTTTTCGTACATTGCATTTTCCAACTTTAAAGATTAGCATTGACATGAACTGAATGTGCATGTGTTACACATATTCTTACCTCTGTGTTACTTTCTATTGCAGAAATCTCAATAATGCCGAACACATTATCTTGTATAAATTTCGCAGCATTTGCCTTTGACTTAGAATCTTCAACAAAATTTACTAATTTTCTTCCACTGATCTCTCTCTTCAACCCATTGTAAGCTGTGAAATCCTTGGGTTCAACCCAGGAAACAGGACATTCAGGGGTGTCATAATATCCTACAAATTCATTGCTGTCACTTATGATGCTGACTTGCATAGATTGTGCAAATTCAGAGTTGGTACTCTGCAGACTATATCTACCAGTTTGTGTAGCACTTTCCACAAGGGTTTGTGTCCAATTGTCTGTCATATTACATAGTAAAGTGTCATCTTTGTTTCCTTCAGGGTGTGTTTCTGGGATTTTAAATGTGCAATTGGTGGAACATGGAGGTAGATTATATTCTGTATCGAGTCTATTCACATCGTCTGCTGATGTTTCTAACAGGTAACACTGACTTGCAACAAAATTCTTCCAATTCTGCTTCCAGTTTGAAAAGTCCAAAGTAGTGGTGTCAGGAGAAACCACAAAGGCATTACTCTCACATGCAGTAAGCATATGCCACTGTGGTTCTTTGGATGATTTATCTGCTGTATCGTACCTGGTATGACTCAGATCTTTGGTGTACTGCCTTTTATTGGGAGAACCCCATGAGACACCTTTGGTCACCATTTTTCTTAATCCAAACCCATTATTTGTTGTGGAAGAAGAGATTCCTGCCACCTTCAGTTGATATTGTTCTCCATCCTGTTCCAGCTCCTTCCTCTCTGCCTCATACACGGCTCCTTTCAGCTGCACCTGTTGGAGCTCCTCCCTCTGTTCCCTGGCCTTCTTGTGCTCTCTCTTCAGAGCCCTCTGCCTCCTGTCTATGTATTCCTCTAGCAGCCGTCTTCTGTCTGCTGCCTCCTCACCCTCGCACTCACTGCACAGTGATAAGTTATCTGCAGAAGAATCGTCCCCAAACACGCTGTCAGGGGGAGACTTGCCACATGTACTACAATGACCAGAATCATCTGGAAATGACAATGTGTCACCTAATGACAGGTAGCTTGACTTTAATGACTTATTCAGTTGTGGACTTTTCCAAGAATGTGTTGCTGACTTTCTGGTTGAGGCCATGGATTGAGGTTTCAAATTCTGTGCAACAGTTTCTGTAGAATCTGCATGTAGAAGTGGTCCTGTATCAAGACTGTCTTTTCTACTGTTGCTGTCTGATGTCACACTGTATTCAAACTCTGTGTCTGGATCTGGTGAAGACTCAGATTTGAGACAATTTGAGATAAATGTATCAGATCGGTCATCTACATCAATTTTCTTCATAGTATTTTCACTTTTGTTTGTCAACTCAGGACACATTATAGTAGCTCTTGTAGTTTCTTCTTGTTCCTGACAGTTGATTGTTTTTTTCCTTTCTTCTCCTTGAGGTTGTTGAAATATCTGGGTACCTTTCCTCAAGGCAGATTCTTTATTTTTTGTGTCTCTAGTGTGAAGAGCTTTCCCAAACATCTCTCTCTGCTGTGTTGCCTTGATGACTCTTGGACTAAGTAAAGCTTTGGCATCTGGACATTTGTCCAGAGGAGGTACAGGTAACTTCCTCCCAGTGTTCAGTCTCAGATGGACTTGAGGCCCTGGATATGTCATATTTTGAACTGTACTTCCACTCAAATTATGTTTCTTCTCCAAAGACTGATTAGTTTTTTCATTCTGTGAACACTTCTTCACTGATACCACAGACTTCTGTCCTATCTTCTGCTTCATGTTGGGTTCTTTATGGTCAGATACACTTTCTGGACTTAATACTGTTATAACTCCATGCCCAACACTTTTACTCCTTGGTGCTGTAATACCTCTATAACCTTTAAGATTGTCACTTCTGACATGATCCACAGATTTACTCCTTCTACCAGAGACATAGCTTTGCCTGGGGTCTGATATACTAATCAAGGCCACTGGAATTTTGGAGCACTGAGTCACAGGTGAACGTGTAATTCTATAATTTGATTGTTCCATGTTCTTTCCAACTCCACCTACTGAACTGGAAGAATTCTTTACTTTCTGCATCTTAGAAGAATAACTAGATTTTCTGCACCCTAAGCCTATAGAGTGCATATCATCTTTGATCTTTTTAGTGTCATTGGGGAGTTGATCTTCACTGGTCTTCTTTCCTTGGCTTATCACTTTTTTCACCTCCATTTGCCTATTCACAGACCGTCCCCCACTTCTTTTACTACAAACTGATCCACCTTTCTCAATGGATAATCCATCATCCTTGCAATTCTCAGCTTTAACCTTTTCCTCACAAGATCCCTCAACTTGTTTCTGTTTGACCTTGTTTTTCCCTGGTAGGCAGTGTCTTGGTTTTAGCTTCAATTGCCTCATTGGCATAAGCGACGGCTTTACAGTAACTGGCATCACACACTGATACCAATATAATAAAATCAAAGTCCTCTTTTGTTGAAATTTGTGCAAGTAAAAAGTACAAAGAAAACTTGATATATTCACACACTGGATATAGCACCAAAAGAATCATGGAACATAAAAACTGATTTTTCCTGACAACTGGGACGCTATCCTTATTTTATTGGTTGCTCTGAGATTATCTCAGGATCTAATTTGATACACAGCTAAGTTTCGTGTAGTTTACCCAATGTGTCCACTTTACACATCTCACAGATCCACTTGATAGCCTTAATGAAGTTTATCTATGAAAATATGAAGTAGCACCACAAATACCACTAGAATAATGATACAGGAGTTTACGTAAATCAACGCTCAACCTGAATTTTTAATTATCCTGATTTGATACATATAAAGTAGGCACGGCGATTACATTCCATTAAGTTTATGAATACTAATTGTCCAAATAGAGTCTTGTGAAACACACCAAGATCATCTATCCCCCCACCTAATGTCCACTCTCAAACATTTATCAAGTCCTTGGTGAAATATCCAGACATTCACGCCTATGAAAACAAATTCTTTTGACTGAAGCGATTCTAAGTAATAATTTTGGTTGATATATGTCCAGAGTTTTTTTTCTTGGGAGAACAAACACTATGAAATTTAATGAACACATCTCACCAGGACCACACACATACAAAAGCATTAGCCCTTAACTTCCTAAAAGAAAAGCAAATACTTAATACTCCACCACTGATTATGTACACATACATGAATATATATTCTTTTCTTTTTTATTTAGAAAATCATAGGCATTCATCTGAGAGCCCAAAATCTTGAGTAGCCAGCATTCATAACACAAGCATAAGATGACTTAACAGCTGGAATTAAGTCCACTCTCCATTTAGCTATTCAATCTAACATTGGGAAATAAGCAACTTATGCCACAATGGTAAACAAAAGAAGTCTGGAGATATTAAGCTGTATAATCCATAACTCATTTCAACGGATTGTCCAAACTTGAACCTCACTGCTTTGATACCATACATATTTAAATATAAACCACACATTTCTTCAAGAAATATATATCCCATGTGGGTAAGCTATTTTGGGGTCACCTATTAATTTCAATTAACACTAACATTTATGAGTTTTCTTTTGCACTGGACTTAACTAACAATCATTCTGTTCTCCTGTTTGCTTCTTTATGAGTGTAAAGCTTCATGATTTCTCCTTTATACAACCTGGAGTAAAACATCAAATGACACAAGCTCAAAGAATCAGAAAGTCAAGCAAAAAGGAAATAAAAAAAAAAAGACAGACTACAAGTAATCAATCAATCATATCCACTTTACTGGTGACTTGAACATCACAATGGTTAAATTAACACTTGTGCACCATGTTTACTCAAGGAAATAAATCCTTACAGTACAGAACGATGAAGTTATGCCATATTACATGGTTAATTAAAGCTTGTAAACATAAAAAGCGATCAATTTCATTATAAATTTGGTTTACTTAATTGTATGTGGTTCTGTAAGTCAATCAAATGAAAACGTAGACCAAACCACAAAATTCCTGTGGAACACTTGACTAAACTCAATACCTAACAAATGCATTGGTCCATATTATTCTAACTTTGTGTTGAAAAGTTGAGTTTATAGTCATCAAACAAATATATACATGGGGTTCCCTTCCAGTGTAATTCATTCGTTTTTCTTTCATAGACCAGAGGAATGATTTACCTGCAACAATTAACTGAGAAGGGCAAGATGGACACTAACTTGCAAAGCTTTCCAGACATGACAATAAATAAAATGGAATCCATAATGATAAGCTCACTTAAATTAGTTAGGACTTAAAGCTAGAGATACAAACAGAGATCATCTCTGCTCTGTTACCCAGTTTAAACAACTTAAGTTACAATTACGTATGAATGGTGACTTTTTCCTTTTTGTGAAATTCCAAGGAAACATTTTGATTTTAACAATTTTAAGCCACATATCTGTAAACTCAGTTGCTGCATGAATGGTTGCAACAAATAGTAATTTTTGTACTTGATTGCTCTTTCAACATTGCTCATCCAAGAATATTTTTAGCAAGCTTTTTGTCATGGAAAATTAATATAAATCGACTATTTCATGCAGATTTGTATTTAAAACTGTCCATATTCATGTAGAAATGAGCATTCTTCACAATTCTCTCTTAAAAACTAGATATTGCGTCTCGACGCAGTGTATCCCTGGACGGGACATGGTTGAAGCATGACATACTGAGTATTATGTTGATATAGGCTCCTTTAAGTTTGGTCACCTCAGATTTTCGAATTCATTGCCATAGCAACCAACCAAATTGAACAAACTGGACCAAATGTTAGCCAGGCAAGATTTCATAGCAGGGAAGATATCTTGAAACCTTGGTAAGGATAGGTGCAACAGATTTCCAGCTATAAGTGATTTACTCAATGGTGAACTGTCAAAGTAGCTATTACTCCATTAGCTATGGGCCTACAGCTCTGAAAATTTGCCATAACAGAGTACATTTAAAAGTACATGAACAACATATTTGACAAAAAACCTCTAAATTTAATAGGTTTGCAGATATAAGTGATTTCCTCAATGGTGAACTGTCAAGGTAGCTATTACTCAGTTAGCTATGGACCTACAGCTCCAAAATTTGCCATGACAGTGTTCATCAAAAAGTAGCTGAACAACATATTTGATAAAATTATTTTAACTCTAACAGTTATGAAAAAAAATATCATTGGCAGTTGGGAGACAGTGTAGCATAAAATTATGCTTAAAATGTTCTCAATATTTTTAAGTGTGGACAAGATATTTCATCAAGTAAAAAAAGATGCCCCAAAAGGCGGGTTGCACAGGCAGCAATAAGGTTAGCGACTGCTGTAATTAGATTTAGAAACAAGGAAAGAAGACGTGTTAGACGTGCTAAGAAACTTGTAATCTAGGTTACATAATGGTATCTATGCCATAAATGGACAAACGAAAGGACGGAATTACACCCATTTCGAAAGCCACTTAGCTATGATGGTGATCTATCTCCCTGTTAAGTTTGAATTCGACTGGACAAAGCATTTTCGAGTTAGAGTCCGGAAATGGAAATGTTGACGGACAGACAAACAAACACACGGAATTGCACCAATTTCGAAAGGAACTTAGCTATGATGGTGATCTATCTCCCTGTCAAGTTTGAATTCGATTGGACAAAGCATTTTCGAGTTAGAGTCCGGAAACGGAAATGTTGACGGACAGACAAACAGACAGAATTACACCAATTTCGAAAGCAACCTAGCTATGATGGTGATCTATCTCCCTGTCAAGTTTGAATTCGATTGGACAAAGCGTTTTCGAGTTAGAGTCTGGAAATGGAAATGTTGACGGACAGACAAACGGACAAACGAACAGACAGAATTACATCAATTTCGAAAGGAACCTAGCTATGATGGTGACCTATCTCCCTGTCAAGTTTGAATTTGATTGGACAAACCGTTTTTGAGTTAGAGTCCAGTAACAAAAATGTGGGCGGACAGACAAACGGACAAAAAACGTACAAACGAACACACAGAATTACACCAATTTCGAAAGGAACCTAGCTATGATGGTGATCTATCTCTCTGTCAAGTTTGAATTCGATTGGACAAACCGTTTTTGAGTTAGAGTCCAGAAACAAAAATGTGGATGGACAGATGGACGCCGGACACATCAATCTAATAGGCAGGGTGGTTACATGCAATCCGCCTAATTATGAAATGTTAAACACACCATAATACAAATGAACAAACCCTTACGCTTCTGATATCCCACACAAATTTCAGCACAAATATCTTCCAAAAGATGAAACATATCCAAAGCAAGCCGAAATAAAAGTAAATGTTTTTACACTGTCAGTACATACTAATGAGTTAAATATTTTCTCTGTCATCATTGATTAACTGAACACAGCATACTTACTTTAGTACTTCCTAATTATGTCTGTGCATTGTAAATATATTACTGACTAAAAAAAATGAGTACACTAGTAAGCGCATTAAGACGTTACTCCAATCCTATAAGTAGTCCTAAAACTCTTCACATACAAGAGGGGCTCAATCTGATCAGTGAGCAATGGTAATTACAGTGACACCTGACTTGAACACACTCCATACACAAAGAGACATAATACAAATGGCCAGACTGAAAAAAAAAAACTTACATTTTAAAAATATCACCCGAGTTTTTTCTCAGTGTATTTGAGTGTTTTATTTTTACAATACATAAATTAATGCAACTAAATTTACCTGTAACTTCAGAATTTCCTTACAGATCGTAGTGTCACAACAGTAATCTCTCTACCAAGAACTTTATTTTAGGCATGAACAGCATTTTTTTTATTTGAACAATTTCAAAACTGTCTAAAGAAACCCAAATCTTTACTCCAAGTCATATTGCAGATGCATGTAACCCTTACCTGGATTCTACTTGCTTTACTATATCACACTAGCTTAATCTTACATTGGAATAATTTCCAAACTATCTGGAGAACATTTCAGTAATGAAGCAGACAAATGCGTTCCTTACCTGGGTATTTCCCACCTAATCCTGACTTTTATTCAAGACATGCAAAATACTTACCCGAGAACTAGCCACACCATCCAAGGACCCCAAAGCCTCTGTTCTTGCACCCATGAATGCGCCGATGGAGATACGCGTAAAAGGGGCATCAGTGGTCATGTCAGAGAGCCAGGAGGGGCGGGTGGTGTCCTCTAAGTGACTGTGCAGACTCCAGCTTTCAGGAAGACCCAGCGAACTGCCTGCTGTCTGGTGGAAGTGACAGGGGGGCGAGTCCACCTTCTCCACCTGAATTATGTTAGTTAACTTTAAACACTAGGCAAAAGAAATGATTCAGGTTATAGTATTCAGTGGTAACAATAAACTCAACTGTGTTGCTCTACATTTTTACAGACTGTCCTGGGAAGGGGTGGGCTGCATCAAAGACAGCAGAAGTAGACGGTGCAATATTCTGATTAGAATGATTAGAGGATAGAAGACAGACAAAGAGGTCAAAATCTTCATCTGAACTGGTTATGGTACATTTGTGGATTCTTAATCAGATCTACAAAGCTTAAACATGAAGGCAACAACTGGTATGGAGGATGTGTCTGCCAAAACCAAAATCAATACTCTAGACTTTGAAGTCAAACTTGGGGTTTTACATCCCGTTCAACAGCCAGGGTCATTTTGGGACAGGTCCAAAGCACAGGCACTTGTGGGACTCAAACCTCCAGAGGTGACAGCCTATGATTAGATGCCAAACTTGCTAACCACTAGGCCACCGAGGTCCTCTCTGAAGAATTTCAGTCATGCCAAATGGTAATACAACCTTAAATACATAATAAATAGGAGTTAACATGAATGAATTACAGATTTACAGTCCTTTACAACATATGGCCTTGGAAATATTCTTTAAGTTTAAACTGAAGGTCTGGTTCCAAGGAAGATCTGGTCCACTGACATTTGTAAATGCTCCATATAGAGTGGGGTTTACAACAGCCAAACTCCTCAAAAGTGGTCAATACCAGAAAATATTGAAAACCTCAGCCCTCGCTCTCCAATATTTTCTGGTATTGGCCACTTTTTAGGAGTTTAACTGTATTAGTAATGTGGTGTTTTAATAATGAGGGCTGTATTTAAACTGCTGAAATACTCACATGATCAAATCTATGTTCTTTCTCAAACTGGTGTTGATCTTTGTCCAGCATAGCCAGTCCCTGATCTACAATATACAACAAAAGCATACTGGTTACTTTGTTTCATCAATTTATTATATGATCCTAGTCATTACACTATACTGATTATAGAAATGTAAAATTATACATTTCTTTTAATAATGCAGAATAATAATAATAAAAGTTAGTTTTTATAGCGCAATTCTAGTCACTGATTGGCTAATCACTGTGCCACTCCAACAAAAGCACTCTTAAATAGAAAGGTTTTAAGTCTTTTCTTGAAATCATTTAAATCCAGTTTGAAGATGCAGACATCATCAGGTAGGCTATTCCAATAGCGAGGTGTTGCAACGTGGAAAGATCAGTATCCCTTACTTTTCAGTTTCCATTGATGCTCTTTTAGCTATATATACATTTTGCATATTTTCAAATGGATCAAGAGCTGTAATTGTTGGTAACAGACAGACAGAACTAGATGCCACAAACAATTTTCAGAGTAAGGCCAGAGTCTCTGTATATACTCGGGCAAATACATACACACCACTACATTTCTTGATAAGTCTACATAAAACTTTAAAAAGTATAAAATATCAAAAAGGGTAACTACAAAAAGTGCTAAATAAAAAAAGGCTACCAGCAAACTAAATAGCAAAATATTAACATACATATTTCTGACATATACTCCACTGTTTGCTATGTTTGAGATAATCTGGATTCATTTCGAAACCTTATAAAACTACATTTTGTGTTAATTACAAATTTAAAGTGAATATTATCCCTAGGAGATGCTTTTTTTGATACACCAGCATGAATCCTTTGAAATTTTAAATACATAAATTATGTGAAAAGACAACCCTGGTTTTTCACTGGTTACAAACTGGCTTCTCAATTCAGTAGTTTGGGTCACAAATCTAGTCCATAGGAAAGCTGACAAAAGACTTACTGAAACTCAGTGACAAACATTCAACGCATAGAAAATTTTATTACACAAAAACATGTCTCAAAAAAGTGGAAGAAACAATTAAAACAACAATGGTGAATCACCAATTTAAAATTCTTAAGGTTTATACAAGACCGTGTGATGCAATATCACTAAACCTGAAAATCATTTGTGTAAGACACCACAAAGAATGATATTCTTACAAAGGCCAATGCACATAAGCTCTCATAAGAAATATAGTGTTAATATCAACCAGAAAGCTAAAAAGTGAGGTCAAAAATACATTTGATTACTTCAGAAAAACATTTTGATATACAATATTATCACATCAACTACACCAAAACTTTTCTGTTAAAAAAGGCAAAAACAATGACTTACTTTTGTAATCTAACAGAACTAGCAATGGATATTCCTTTTCGCATTTTGAAACAAAATTCAGGTGAAAAGATACTCTGTTTGAAGGCATTCTGCTCTAACATGAGCTTCCTACTAATAATCTGACTTCAATTAACATATTAATTAATGAACAATACTGTACTGGATAAAACACCTTATCACTCTATGACAATCATTTCATTTTATTGCTTCAAAACTGATCTCTATCTGTTTATATTTAGTACATACATACTAAAGAAATAAAAGTTTTCTTTATCACATAAATGTATCATAAATTCATCAGGCCAAACTTGGATATAGTTTTTTCTCTCTTCTATCTTAACAAAAATCTTCGTTTAACATTTGACTTTGTGCATTACAAGAGTACATTAATGAAGATACGGAACATCAAGAGTCTACACAAAACAGATCAAATTCTTGGTATATTGACATAAGAATGAGATTTCACCTCAGATAGTAATCAAAAGAAAAATGTTATTATATTTGTTAATACTTCATTAATAGGGAAAGGATCTGTGGTTCCTCTAAACATACATTAAGTCTGAAGGGATCCCAAATGTAGACCTATGATAAACCCATGTTGAAACATGAACTGTACATCAGGAGCCATTACCTTAAAGAGCTGCATTTACTGGGTTTTAACTTTCAAATTAAAATTTTTGATCTTATATATAGATGCATGATTTTAGCTAACAATTAAGCATCTAAGATAACAATTAATATTGAATCTAAGATGCTTAATTGTTAGTTAAAATCATACAATGGTTATTTTACCAATACATCTAAAAGAGTTGTGATAATAATGAACTTATTCCACATGATTTTGTAATGACAAAAATGTTTCATAAATAATAATTCGTAACTGACAAAGTATAATTGATAAGTCAAGGCCAATAATCTGGCAATAACAATATAATGGACTAATAGTGTACATGGAGTTTCCAGTACAACTTTTGTCTGTATTGTGTACAACTCATACAATGACCTTGAACAGAATGCTCATTCCGTGAAATCTGATCAGTCCTGACATATATATATAAAAAAAAAAAAAAAAAAAAAAATTTGTAATTCTTGTGCAAAAGGAAAATATTCTGATTTTTACAAACTTCTTGTCAAACATTTCAGCTAAACGTAAATCCTATTTTTCACATTGATGTATGTTCTTGTCAATCTATAATCTATATATATTTTAAGACATCTAATATCTTCTGTTGCAATTTTATTTATGTATCAACAGTGCCTCATAAGCCCTGATGTTTAGGGCTGGCTGCTTTATGTCAACTTGTTACTGTATGTTTCTCTGTTAATTGTGTGCAGGTGAAACTCTCTCTCTCTCTCTCTGTATAGGCAAAAATCATGTTTCTGTGAACAGCATATATTTGTTGGAAATTGTTGCTTTAGATATCTTCAAGATTCAGTTGATAACATTGCAACAGCAAAAAAAGAGAAGAACTTATTGCATTTATCCTTGCTATTTTACAGTGAAGATTTTGTAATTTATAGAAAATGCTATTTCCAGTAAATAAAGAAAATGCTTCTATTATGCTAGAATTTGTGACATAATGCCATAGATGGTCAATGCATGCTCTTCTATAAAACACTGTGTTTATTTGCATTGGATAATGGTTTTTAAATGCAGAGAATAGGCATAAACTTGTAATTCCAGTCTGCATAAAATATGGGTCGAATTGACCATTTTTGTTGAAAATGAAAGCTTTCCAATTGTAAATATGATGACTATATTATGTCTTGTGTCAACTTGATACATTAGAAAATAAGTTGAATATACTATATTGTAAACATATATATTTATACAAACATATTTTGAAAAACATTACAAAGTGGTTCAAGAACTGCAAATTCTGGTTCTCAAGATCTAGACTATTCATCTGTATAACTTTTTGCAGTTCTAGTATGTCAATCAAATTGTGATTCATTTTACTTCTAGTACACTAATTTGCCCATAAATTGACACATACTGATACCACAGTCACAGGGTACACATGTTATGCAATTAGCCAAAGTATAATCCAGTTTGATGACCATTGAGTCTGTCACCTTTGATAAAGTAGTTGTCCTAATCACTCTTAAGTTTTTCCAGCTGTCACTTTCACTATGATTTTGATTCATTATAACCTCATCGAATATATTCTTTCAATGTTTTCTAATTTCAATTAAAGACTTCATGTGTAATGAGCAAATCAATGTTCATGAGGTAAGTCAAAACAGAAGAATTACTGATACTTTATTAAAAATCAAGATTGCAGTGACATAATAGAGCTGTAAAACAGATCAAAGTCTGCAGGTTTTGAGAACTAGAAGGTATGGTTAAGAGGCTTCAACAAAAGTATTGAGCATAGTATGGGCATGAACTGGTTCCCTATGACTACATGTTCAAGGGGATTTCACATTTGTGGCACTGACATATGTTTACTAAATGAGGGTATAGAAAAATGTCTAGTGCAAACTAAGCACATACAACCTTGTGCTGATATTGTTGAGCTACTTTAATACTCTTACTTGCAAATTGCAATACAGCTGTACAGAGCTGTAGTACACCAATTCAAACAATGTGTATGTGCAAGATTTGCTATTATGCATAATTCCAGCAAAATTTACAAGGATAAGAATGATCTAGGTTAGTAACTTCCACAATAACCAAAACAAGGGCTGTTAATCTCCTTCAGAGGGGGTCTTACACTCAATAGGAATCAAAACATTACTTGATAGCATGTTACACCGTCATTTTTTTAATGTTTTTTTTTCAAATTTATACTTAAATTCATCATCTTCACTTTTCATACAAGAAATTTCACCAACAAGTAATGCACATAATAAATATTAATAGAACACTTGATGCATTTGTTCAGTGTCCATTTGATCACTTGATGGTTTGTTTCTTCACAAACAATCAGCTGTTGCTGGATTTGCAATGGAGTTCTCAGTTACATGCCACAAGGTCAAGTACTGAAGACTGTCATGCTATAAATGAGCACCAAGGACCCACTTCAAGGAGAGTTAAAGGCACCATTAAAATCATCTCCAAATTTCACTTACAACAAAAGCTCCTGTTATATTTTACCAATGTAAGACACCGCAATTACAAACAATAATCGAATCATTTGTAAGTTGTCAAATTGGTGATGCAATTGTCACCAGGGCCACAGTGTGAAGGCTAAGATACTGGTGTCTTCACGACAGATCTCCCACATGGCAACCCCTATTTTTCTTATTACCCCCCCAGGAGGTCTTTGGGTGCCTTCATTTTTCTGTCTGTTTCAAGAATGTAAACATAAATGGAAACTAAGTTTGAGTAATAAAGCCATTATGGTTCAGAATAAATCAAAAGAAAAAAATACAAATGTTTTGTGACAGCACTAAGTTTGGACTTTTAAAAGGAGATTCAATTATGTGTTGCAATTAGTAACTTGGGTCTTTACTAGAAGTTTGTCTCACCATTAGGTTGGGTTTCAAAATATTTTCTTATTATATTGCCATAGGATTTTCCCTCAGTTGAATTTTCTGCTAAAAGAAAATATTGCCATAAAATATACCAATGTAGAGCTAGTGCAAGTGAATTGGATTTTAGTAATAGCACGGATCAATCACACATTACTAGTTTTCAGGAGACCTCAATGAATCATCCATTGGGCTAAAACTGATTTTCCCGGGGCCACTAAAAATATATTATGCTGTACAAAATGTAGCAGGTTGGCTGTTTTCAACTAGAACCTCATAAACTCCAATTTATGTGTTAAGTTTTGTTATCCACCACACATCATATACCGCCTGTATAGGGGGATATACAGAGCGAGATATATAGGTTTTTGTATACACTGGCACGTCCTTATGGGCAATTAGTCCTAACAAGTGCCGATTTTTTGCTAATATCTCGGAAACTATGTAACCAACAAATTAGTATTATATATCATTAGAAAGGTCTTTTTACAATGCTTCTACTCATTTTTGTTACATAAAAATCCATGCACAAATGGCTGAGAAATCCCAAGTAACAGATTGAGGTTTTTATATTCACTGGTGCCTGTGTATAGATGACTGACTTTTTCACATTTTCTCTTTAAATATGGATTTATTTGACATATAAATCATACAAAATGGTGGATAATAAAAGTAAAACATCCTTCATTAGACATATACAATAAAATATTTAAATATTTTTATAAATATTTAAATAAACAATATTTTGTCTGTGTATGTCATTCGGGAAGTTTTTCAATTTTATTTATGGCTAAATTCCACTTACATCTCATATTGCACGTCCTAACTTTGAGACTTTCAAAACTGCTCCACTTATTTTTAAGTTTGCTAACACTGCCTCTAATTATTCAGAATTAATCACACTATTAAAACCAAGTTTATTATATCAACATGAACATAGCGCTTACATTAACAAGACCCTAGAGTTTACTGTATTATTAAGACCACAGATTTAACTGTATCAACAAGACCAGAGTTCACTGCATCAACAAGACCACAAAATTTACTGTATTTCCAAAGACTACCTTACTTTACTTATTAAGGCAGTGATATGAAACTTCATGCATTACAAACCCTATGGTACAAGTGAAAACTGGTTCCAGTTACACTAGCTGACATTGGCTCACCTTATGCAGAGTATACAGTACAAACAAGACAATAAGGCCCACTCTAGTATCATAGACCACCTTACCTCCACTCATGAAGTCATTGCTGCCTAACTCCAACCCCTGCACATCACCACCTCCACCACCAAACATGTCTGACACATCTCCTGCCTGAGCTGATTGTAGGATTGAGGCCTCATCAAACGGATTCTGAGCCAGCTGATCCAGCGGCACCTGATACGCCAGATCCGTCACATACTCACCCTGAGCATTGATGTACACTGGACTGTCATCAGACAGAAATGTCTTCTCTCCTGGAAAATTTTAAAAATTGCATCAGAGATGCCCGTACCCCACAGCCTGGGGAAATAGTTTTAACACCATGAGATATAGAAGTACTGTATCAGTACAAAGTTCAGGATACTTTCAGTGCACTGTCAGTTATATAAAGGTCCAAACAATGTTTAAATAGAGAAAATAATGTCCAAGAGAAAGATAATGCATGTACTCTTTATCTATATCTGGCATTTCCGAATTATGGTTTACATGTTTGGAATATTACCATGCATACTTTATTTATTTATTTGGGGTTTTACGTCACTTTCAACACTGTACAGGTCATATCACGACGGGTAGTTGGATGGGCAGAGGAAACCAGTACATACAGTTCGTTAGGGTTCTGTACTGTAAACTGCCGACCAATGGCAAGCAACTACCAGCTTTCCCACTTGAGGCCATGCTGGGGATCGAACCCCGGCCTCAGAGGTGGGAGGTGAGAGTGTTACCACTCTGCCACCGTGGCCCCTGTATTACCATGCATACAGAAGTGGTAATACATTCAATGAATGCTTATGTGTGGTGTTGGAGCAAAATCTGTGGCTCACTTGATGAAATTCCATCTGTTACAATGGGAAGTTGTAAAAGTAAAATTCTTAATGAATTCTAATATGACTTTAACAGTGCTTAATCAGCATCAAAAGACAGACCCAAAGGTGCAACAAGATTTTAAAGGTCAAAGTCATTACAAGGTCAAAGGTCAAATCAAGGTCACATAATGACCCCTAACCAATGTCCCTACCAAGCATCAATTTCCTACACCTTACGGTTTCTGAGATATAGCCCGGACAAGATTTTATAGGTCAAGGTCACTACTGCAAGGTCAAATCAAGGTTAGACCATGACGTTGCACAAGTACACCCCCTAACCAATGTCCCTACCAAGTATCAACTTCCTACACCTTACGGATTCCGAGATATAGCCCGGACAAGATTTTATAGGTCAAGGTCACTACGACAAGGTCAAATCAAGGTCAGACCATGACGTTGCACACCTACACCCCCTAACCAATGTCGTTACCAAGTATCAACTTTCTATACCTTACAATTTCCGAGATATAGCCCGGACAAGATTTTATAGGTCAAGGTCACTACAGCAAGGTCAAAGGTTAAATCATGGTCACACCATGACGTTGCACACCTACATCCCCTAACCAATGTCCCTTCCAAGTATCAACTTCCTACACCTTACGGTTTTCGACATATAGCCGGACAAGATTTTATAGGTCAAGGTCACTACGGCAAGGTCAAAGGTCAAATCAAGGTCACACCATGACGTTGCACACCTACACCCCTAACCAATGTCCCTACCAAGTATCAACTTCCTACACCTTACGGTTTCCGAGATATAGCCTGGACAAGATTTTATAGGTCAAGGTCACTACGACAAGGTCAAATCAAGGTCAGACCATGACGTTGCACACCTACACCCCCTAACCAATGTTATTACCAAGTATCAACTTTTTATACCTTACAGTTTCCGAGATATAGCCCGGACAAGATTTTCAAACTCAAGGTCACTACGGCAAGGTCAAATCAAGGACAGACCATGACATTGCACACCTACACATCCTAACCAATGTCCCTACCAAGTATCAACTTCCTACACTTTACGGTTTCTGAGATACAGCCCGGACAAACTTTTCCCCGCCGCCCGCCTGCCCATCCGGACACCATGGGTGAAAACAATACCCCGATAGCCCTGAAGGGCTGTGGGGTAAAAACTGGACGATGATCAAAAGACATTCTACACACAGCACAAGGATTAAGGAGGCTTTTATATTTTTCCAGATGAACAGACTAACTACTTAAGCACCTCTGGTTGACACAGCATGCCAAAGGGGCAGTAACGTGGGAAAGCATGTGGTGGTCTACTGAGTTCTGTTTTCATATAAGAACACCTGAGTATTTATCTTTTTCTGTATTCTGCATAAGTGCCCACCATCTAACTATTGATTTTCTGTACTATGCTGCGGTGATCCACTTATGGACTGGGAAAATATCACTAAGCTTCTAGAACCTTCTATGTATATCTAGTGACTGTAAATTGTTTCCATTTCTTTTTGGGGAATTCTAAAGGCCAGGCCATTATATAAAGGGCAAAAGGCTTGACCACAGAGTTGATTTTGAACTTGGAATACTAAATGGACATTTGAAATTAATATAATTAGTTGTGGATTTATGTATATGTGTGTGACATGGATGTAAACTACTTTTAATCCACATTCTGTGATAAATTCTTCTTGAAGTAATCTGTATTTTGTGTCTACATAAACAGGATAGTGGATTGCTGATCAGTAATACTGTGAACTCCAAAGTTATTCACACATTTGGATGCAGACATGTTGTGCTGGTGAACAATAAAATCATCTATGGACAGATTACATGACAGAGTGAAACTGGTTTCAGCTGTTATTTAGGTGGATAAATTACTATGGTCAAGACAGATTGGTTTATTATTGCATCTATTATTATTGTTATCTGCCATCACATATCTTAGTTGACTGTAATTATTATTTTGATTGTTGAATAAATTAGTTGAGTACAACTTTTTGTCTTTTCTTGTTTCAACTTAAAACCAACCAGTAACTGCTACTTTGCTTGCCCCGTCATCCATAACACCATTAGGGCTGCAAGCGAGCCCGAAAATGCGTCTCGATTCCTCGTTTTGGAAGAATCGACTCGGACTCGGTTATTCGCTTGATTATCGCCCACGAAATAAACTGCTTCATATTTTGACATATCACGCCTTATAAAATGGTTACAAGGTACACAACAGGAAAGAATTTTGATAATTTATTGAATTTTAAGAAAAAGAGGCACTTATAATGCAAAATATAGGAAACTTTAACCATCTTTATATCGCGAGATTTGAGGCGTCTTTGAAATATGTTATAATAAAATGCCGTTTATAAAACATTGTTACACAAAGAATTAAAGTTTGCAAATACTTAAATATAAAATACTGAAACGGAAACGCCTTATATTAGAAAAATATATAAATATATTCATATATTTAAAGAAAAAAAATTGAATTTTGTAGCAGATTTTACGTCTATGTTTAGTTGTTTTCGAAGAACCGGTTCACTTTTCTTGCCTCGGGTACTGAACTGAATCGTTTCGTTTCCTAGTAACCGAAGAATCATTGTGGCCCTAAACACCATGTCCATAATTTTCTAATCTGAAGTGACGTCTTAGTGCAAAAGAAGTTTAACGTCCTCTAAAGTTAAAATGCTGACAATGCAGCAGTGATGTCACATGACCCTTACAAATCATACCACCCTCAAAATGGTAATAGCAGCTCTGACAATAGCATCGAAAATACCAGTTCCCCCACAGTCCCGGGAAATAGTTTTCAACACCACAAGATATAGAAGAAGCGAAATAGTACAAAGATGAGAATACTTTCAGAGCAGACAGTGTCAGTTATGTAAAGGTCTAAATAATGTTAGTTGAGAAAATAACATTTATGATAGAGAAAATGTATGCGAAGATAAAGTATAAGAACAAAACAATTCAACAGTAAGATGACATCATTCATCAGTACACTAAAACTATGAAGCTGTATAATTTATTAATTGAATTATATTGATCAATGGAAATAGAGCAATTAAGTAAAAGTACATATAATAACCAGTTGCAGCAATCCATATATCTTTGTGATATTGAGAAATATGTCCCAAATAAGGCAGGTGAACATACTTTGACACAGCCAAGGTTAAACCTCACACCACGATGATGCACAACTAGACCCCCTAACTACTGTTCCTACCAAGTACTGACTTCCCACACCTTACAGTTATAGAATGGACAAGATTTTAAAAGTCAAGGTCACCACAGCAAGGTCAAATCAAGGTCACATTATGACACAGAACATATATACACACCCCCAACCAATGTCCCTATACAGTATCAACTTGCTACACCTTACGGTTTCTTAGATATAGCCCGGACGAGATTTTAAAGGTCAAGGTGACTACATTAAGATCAAAGGTCAAACTAGATGAATGCTTTTGCTAACAAAAGCGAAGCGTCCCTGAGAGTTTAAAATGCCTTGTGGTTTTAATAAGCATGCTGTAAAGCTAAGAATGCACAAAGCTGTACCGTACTGTTACATAAACCAACCCCCTTAGTGATATCATGACAGGGAAAATCCTACAAAGGTCTTCTTTAATTAACATAAACACATTGGATGTACAACATTGGATGTAACTTTAGTAAATTTTGTGTAAATGCTACAAAACATTTCAGTAACGAGTATTGACAACTTCATATATAATCATGTGTGCAAGTATGTATTGCTATTTAGATTGTCCACAGGGTTTTGCAATAGGTTTTAATACATTGTGAAAGCATAAAAGCAACAATAAAGGCAAAAGCTATTTCATGACCCCAGTTTGACCCATACATGGGGGTCAGGAGGTAAAACTAACCGGCTATTTAGACTGTCCACATATGGTTTCCCAATACCTGTTAATACATTCCGAAGCTATAATAGCAACAATGAAGGAGATATCAGGTAAAAACTCCAAAACAGCTATTTTTTACCCCAGTTTGACCCATAAGGGGGGGTCGGGTGGTAAAACTGACCAGCTACTTAGACTCTCCACATATGCTTTCCCAATACTTCTTAATACATTCTCAATCTATAAAAGCAACATCAAAGGGGATATAAGACAAAAACTCGAAATCGGCTATTTTATGACCCCAGTTTGACCCATTGGGGGGGGGGGAGGGATCAGGGGATAAAAGTGACCAGCTATTTAGATTCTCCACATATGCTTTCCCAATACCTCTTAATACTTCCTACACCTTATGGTTTCTGAAATACAGCTCGGACAAACTTTTTCCCGCGGCCATCCACTCGTCTGCCCATCTGGGCACCATGGGTGAAAACAATATCCCGACAGCCTTTAAGGGCTGTGGGGTAAAAATTAAAAAATTTCCTATCTTCAGGAGTGCTTCACTTTGTTGATGGTCTCTAGTTTGGAAATTTTGCATAAATGTATGGTTCAATCACTAGTTAAAACCAGACGCTGTTCATCACCTGGGTAAGTACAATGCCAGCTGGTCATGATCAGTCCTTTTAGCAAACCCTTTTAGGGCACCCAATGGTTAAAGAATTTTTTTTTTTTTTAAGTGTGCAATGCATGCAGTAAACATTAAAACTATTCTATCCTAGGCTCCTCTTTTTACTGACTTCTGTTTTACTGATAAGACTCTGTACCTGGGGCAGATGAATGGTGTAAACACTCCTCACCAGTATCTTTCTTGGAGGAAGACAGCACCTGTTAAGGTACAGAAACTTCTGACAAATTATGCATTAAATGTGAACATTCTGAACCACATATAAATCATCATTTTAACATGGCACGGTTGTGTCCTGAATTCTTTTGGTTAAAGAAGTTGTCTAAAATTCTGCACAGCTAGCATGCTCTTCCATCATATACCAAACGAATAATTTTCCACTATTCTGATTTATCTGTTTACAGATTTACCAAAGAAATTGTCAAGTGTGTTATTTGATAAACATAACTAGACCTAGCGCATCGGAAAACCGATGCAAATTGTATCCACCGTAAAGACAATGCACCAAAACCTCTAGGACCAATAATAAGCAAGTTATAAGCACTTTTAAGTTTGGTTGTCCTCATTTGACCTTGAAGGAGGGGCCCAAGGTCAAATCCGACCACACCAGAAGATTCCCAGCCCATGATTTCCTATGTGTTGGTTTACCATCACAAACCTCTAGGACCAATAATAAGCGAGTTATAGGCACTTTTACCTTTGGCTATCCTCGTTTGACCTTGAAGGAGGGGCCCAAGGTCAAATCCGACCACACCAGAAGATTCCCAGCCCATGATTTCCTATATGCTGGTTTACCATCCCAAACCTCTAGGACCAATAATAAGCGAGTTATAAGCACTTTTAAGTTTGGCTGTCCTCGTTTGACCTTGAAGGAGGGCCCCAAGGTCAAATCCGACAATGCCAGAAGATTCCCCGCCCATGATTTCCTGTATGTTGGTTTACCATCCCAAACCACTGGGATCAATAATAAGCGAGTTATAAGGACTTTTAAGTTTGGCTATCCTCATTTGACCTCGAAGGAGGGGCCCAAGGTTAAATCCAACCACGCCAGAAGATTCCCAGCCGATGATTTCCTATAGGTTGGTTTACCATCCCAAACCTCTAGAACCAATAATAAGCGAGTTATAAGCACTTTTAAGTTTGGCTATCCTCATTTGACCTTGAAAGAGGGGCCCAAGGTCAAATCTGACCACACAAAAAGATTCCCAGCCCATGAACTTCTATAGGTTGGTTTACCATCCCAAACCTCTAGGAGCAATAATAAGTGAGTTATAAGCACTTTTAAGTTTGGCTGTCCTCATTTGACCTTGAACGAGGGGCCCAAGGTCAAATCCGACCACACCAGAAGATTCCCACCCCATGATTTCCTATAGGTTGGTTTACCATCACAAACCTCTAGGACCAATAATAAGCGAGTTATAAGCACGTTTAAGTTTGGCTATCCTCATTTGACCTTCAAGGAGGGGCCCAAGGTCAAATCCGACCACACCAGAAGATTCCCAGCCCATGATTTTCTATATGCTGGTTTACCATCCCAAACATCTAGGACCAATAATAAGCGAGTTATAAGCACTTTTAAGTTTGGCTATCCTCGTTTGACCTTGAATGAGGGGCCCAAGGTCAAATCCGACCACACCAGAAGATTCCCAGCCCATGATTTTCTATATGTTGGTTTACCATCCCAAACCTCTAGGACCAATAATAAGTGACTTATAGGCACTTTTACCTTTGGCTATCCTCGTTTGACCTTGAAGGAGGGGCCCAAGGTCAAATCCGACCACACCAGAAGATTCCCAGCCCATGATTTCCTATATGCTGGTTTACCATCCCAAACCTCTAGGACCAATAATAAGCGAGTTATAAGCACTTTTAAGTTTGGCTGTCCTCATTTGACCTTGAAGGAGGGGGCCCAAGGTCAAATCCGACCACGCCAGAAGATTCCCAGCCCATGATTTCCTATATGTTGGTTCACCATCCCAAACCTCTAGGACCAATAATAAGCAAGTTATAAGCACTTTTAAGTTTGGCTGTCCTCATTTGACCTTGAAGGAGGGGCCCAAGGTCAAATCTGACCACACCAGAAGATTCCCAGCCCATGATTTCCTATATGTTGGTTTACCATCCCAAACCTCTAGGATCGATAATAAGCGAGTTATAAGCACTTTTAAGTTTGGCTATCCTTGTTTGACCTTGAAGGAGGGGTCCAAGGTCAAATCTGACCACATCAGAAGATTCGCAGCACATGATTTCCTATAGGTTGGCTTCACATTGCAAACCTCTAGGACCAATAATAAGGGAGATATAGGCACTTTTAAAGTCCTCTATGTGGGTTACTTCGGCACTCCGTGGATGACCTTGAGTTAGGAGCTTCAAGGTCAAATGTGTGCAAGGTTGTAGAGGACATGTATATGTGTTATACATATCACCTATGAAGAGATTCAACCTTCTACCTATGAGGAACAGCCAGTAGAAAAATGTAGATTATTTTCAAAGAAATGCCCGTGGCGGCCATCTTGTTTTTCAGAATGAGGCTATTTTCCTTCCCAGAGAAGCTTACCCCCCAATGAAGATATACTGCAAATTTGGTGAACCTAACTGCTGTTGTTTTCCTCTTAGAGCGTTAACGCCGAAAATCTCTCTACGCGCGGCGGCGGCGGCGTAGCGAACGCTAAACCAAAGTACCCGCCGGATGCTTCCGGTGGATACAATTACTATAAATGTCCTGTTGGAATAGCATATAACATTCAAAAGTGTACACCTATGCAGAATTTTAGACAGTTAAAAGGCAGTAAGCACTCATGCTGTGCCTTCGTGCTTCTGGTCCTTTAATCAATCTAAAATTCAGCAGATATGCACGCTATTTCATGCTTTATACATATATTACTTCCAAACAATATTGCAAATTTAATAAGTAAATTAAATTTTTATAAGTTAATACCCTATCCAATGGACAATTGCTTTACCGGTCGGCGCGACCGGTCCCGCCAAACGCCAGAAAAAGACGTCCTGTATATAATACCGGCAGGACCGGTCAGTAGTGTGCATTCGCTAGGTGGCGCATCATACTTGCTTCCTGTCCAGACAGAGTGACGTCAGTTCATCTTTTTCATTGTCTAAACAGATTTAGACCCCTAGTAAGCTGGTAGCGGGGTCGGTTGGGAGGGCCTTGCCTGTCCATTGGATAGGGTATTAACTTATAAAAATTTAATTTACTTATTAAATTTGCAATTTTATTGCGTTAATACATCCTATCCAATGGACAATTGCTGAATAACTACCGCTTGGTAGGCGGGTAAGCAGCTAGGGACTTCTGTGAACTCATAACAAAACAAAATAGTACAGGCCCATTTGACCTAGGGTCAGAGAACCCTGACAGGTCAAGGTCGGCCACCAACTCACCGGTTAACCGGGAGTCTACCGACGTTGCCCCCCCTTTTTTCTTTCCTTCCAGAGTCGGTTTGAGAAGGGAAAGATAGAGAGAGAGAGGCTGAGTTCAGAGAGCTCATAGCACAGAACCACAGTCTGTTTGATCCATGAGGAGATGGTGGCAGGTGAGATGTCTTTATCAAAACCCTTCTTGAAGGAGACAAAGACTAACTCCTTATTCTGCCTGAGGTCTGCAGTCCTGTCCAAGTAGTAGCGCAGGGCTCTAACTGGACATAGGGACCTGTCACCTTTGAGTGACCTATCCAGAGATGGTGCCAGGGCTGGGATGACCACTGGAGCCACACTATCTGGACCTTCCTTAGCCAGCTGGTTCTTGGATAGGAAGCTGGGTGAGGGGTACAAAGACACCTTGGACCAGTCTGACTGGTGTCTGATGTTCTTATGTAACCAAGCATGGATCTCACTCCTGCGTTTACCTGAACCCAAAGCCAGCAAGAAAACAGTCTTGAAAGTTAAATGTTTCAAGGAGGCCTCTTTCAGGGGTTCAAAGGGAGCCTTTGTGAGCTGATGTAAAACCAGTGAAAGGTTCCAGGAGGGGATGCCCCTCCTGCCCTTAGGTCTGTCTCTATGGAAACTATCCAGGAGACGAGTGAGATTCTCATCTTTGCTGACATTAATGGTGGAATTGCCCAGTTTGTCAGCAATGGCGGATCTGTAGCCATCAATAGTGCCTGGTTGTAACTTCTTCTCCTGAAACAAGTGCAGGAGGAAGTCAGCAATGGTCTTCAGAGGTGGTGCCCTGAAGTCCACCTGATTACTGAGGCACCACTTTGTAAAAATGGTCCACTTTGCCTCATAGACAGATCTGGTTGATCTTCTTTGAGGAGCCTCAATTCGTGCTGCCACTGCCTCAGAGAAGCCTTGCTCCTTGATTGCTGAGGCTCTAGGAGCCAGGCATGTAGGTTCAGATTCGACAGGTTCCTGTGAAGGACCTGGTTGAATGGCTGAGACACTAGGTTGGGTATGCTGGGCAGACACAGTGGGATCTGGCTTGACATTGCTACCAGGTCCCAAAACCAGGGCATGTTGGGCCACCCTGGAGCAATCAGAATTATTCTGTTGCAGGGGTAGTCCTGGAGCTTCTCCACCACTTTGCCCAAGATGGCTGCCGGTGGGAAGGCGTATGGGTCCAGGTCCACCCAGGAGAGGCTGAGTGCATCCACTGCCCAAGCCTGGGGGTCTGGTACCGGTGATACAAACTGTGGTAGTTTGTTGTTGAACCTGGTGGCAAACAGGTCCACTTGTGGCTGATGCCACCTCGAACATACAGCTTGGAACACTTCTGGATGAAGTGACCACTCTGTTTGAATGGTCTGGCCAAGCCTGGATAGCTTGTCTGCTATCACGTTCAGCCGGCCGGGGATGTGACGTGCCCTGAGGGTTACTTGCTGCCTGGTGCACCAGGACAGAATTCTCCACAGTAGGGCACACAGAGAGCCCGATTTCATCCCCCCTTCTTTGTTGATATAGGCAACCACTGTTGTTTTGTCTGTAGCTACCAACACTGTCTTGTTGAAGACTAGGGTTTGAAACTCTTTTAGAGCTAGAAATACTGCTTTCAGCTCCAAGTGGTTTATGTGTAACTTGCTCTCTGGTAGGGACCACTGTTCCCTTGCAGTGTGCTCGTCTAAGTGAGCCGTTAACTCTAGGTAGTTTATGTGCAGTTTGCTTTCTGGAAGTGACCAGTTTCCCCTTGCTATGTACTCATTTAAGTGAGTGCCCCACCCTTCTTTTGATGCATCCATAAAGATTTGCATAGCATGTTTTAGAGGGTGTAATGGTTGACCTAGAAGCACATTGCTTTCCTCCAGCCACCACCTTAGATGGGGGTGGAGGGATTTGGAGACCGGGATCACCTTTTCCAGTGACTCTGGGACCCTCCAGTTGTTTTTTCAAGTGCCACTGTATGGGTCTCATGTTAGTCACCCTAAGTGGACTTGCTTTCCTGTTGCTGTGAGTAGACCTATGAGGGACATGAATTGTCGGACCGGGCAAAGCGGATCCGACAATATTGATCTAATCTTGTGTGTCAAGGCCTGCCAACGTTCTTCTGTTGGTCTGACCTTGCCCTCTTTCAGGTCGAACTGGTAACCTACGAAGTTGAAGACCTGTTTGGGAACCAGCTCTGACTTTTCCTTGTTCACCAGCCCCCCTAATTCCTGACAAAGTGTGACTAGGGTTTGAGTATGCTGGAGACAGGTGTGGTGGGTAGAGGCTCTCACCAGCCAGTCGTCTAGGTACTGGTGGATCCTTATACCCTTCTGAAAAGCCACGATTTTGACCTCTTTGGCCACCACTGTGAACTCCATGGGAGCTGTGGACAGGCCAAAGGGAAGGGCTTTGAACTGGTAGGACCGACCCTGGAGGTGAAAGCGCATGTACTTCCTGGACTGACTGTGAATTGGTATGTGGAAGTATGCTTCTTTGAAATCTATGGATGTGACCCACTCCCCTGCTTGGAGGGAGGTTCTTATTGTCTCTGGGGTTTCCATCTTGAACGTCCCTGTGTTTAAAAAGGTGTTCAAGGTGCTCAGGTCTAGGATCGGTCTCCACCGGTTGTTGGGTTTGGGTACCAAAAGGCCGGTTGTAAAACCCCAGTGAGTTTTGATTTTCCACCGGTTCGACTGCATTCTTGTTTCTCAGCTGATACAGTGCCTCTAAAAGGAAGGACTGTTTGGTTGGATTGTGGTAGTTGCTTATTACAGTCGGTGACCTCGTCAAGTGGGGTCTGAACCGGAAGGGGAGAGTGTAACCCTCCCTCAATCTCTAGCCACTGTCTGACCAGCTGGGACCCGAAAGGGTAGGCTGGCTGACTGGTCAGGTAGCTTGACAGGCATTTCACCAGGACCAGTGACTGATCAAGAATTCCTCTGTAACCAGTTCCTTAGGCTGCCACTGGTTGGCCTAAACAGTTGTTTTGGCCTTTAAGGAACTTCTGCCGGTCTGTCAGTCAGTCCTGGAGACCTGCCCAGTACCAGGCCTTAAACGGTTATATGTGAGGCAATGCTCTGTAACCGGTTCCTGGTGGCTCCACAGTTCTGCATAAACTCACCGGAGTTGGCAGAACTGGGTGAACTACTTCTTAGCAAGGATAGGCTCATATGAAGATCCCTTCTTCCTGTCCACAGCGGTGGTTCAGCAGCTTTTCTCTGCAATCAAACAGGCTCTGTAACCGGTCAAACCGGTAGGCTCTGAGAGAAGGCTAACTGTTGAACCTGTTCTCAGCACTGAATTTGAAGCTGGTTCCTTGCCAGTAAGGATGGGAACAGCAGATTTCTTGTAACCAGCAGCACTACGGTTCCGGAACCAGCAACACTCCGGAACCGGCAAGTCTCTGTAACCGGCAAACCTGTTGTCAGCACTGGATTTGGAGCTCGTTTCTTGCCCTTAAGGATGGGTACAGATTCCTCTGTAACCGGTAACACTCCGGAACCGGCAACACTCCGGAACCGGCAACACTCAGGAGCCGGTAATTCTCTGAACCAGTAGCCCTGCTGTAGGTCACCAGCAACTCTGTGTAACCGGTAATCCTGTTTAACCAGTAGCCCTTGCTGGATTTCTGTGACCACAACTGGCAGTCTGAACAGAACTGGTGCCGGTATCCCTCATCACTGGCTGGCTAGTGACCCTACCAGTAGCCTGAACAGGACCGGTACCGGTCCAAACTTCTGCACAGGGAAGATAAGGGTCTCAATGGTCACCGCGACTTCTGGTAGGTGAACCCTCTGAGCAGCCGCACCGGTGGTCTGAACAAGACTGGAACCGGTACCCCCAACAGTCACACCAGTGGAAAGGCCTCTGGTGGAGGTTCCAGTATCAAAACAGGACTGATCACTGGTAACCACTGAAGGGGGGTTCCTTGACAGCTTCACAGGAACATGACGGGAACCGGTACCCCAACAGTCCCACCAGTGGGGAGGCCTCTGGTGGAGGTTCCAGGATCAACAAGGGGTGATCACTGGCAACCACTGAAGGGGTTTCTTCACAGGAACAGCACCCACCGGTAGTCTGTACAGACCGGAACCGGTACCCCCAACAGTCCCACCAGTGGAAAGGCCTCTGGTGAAGGTTCCAGTATCAACACAGGGCTGATCACTGGAACCACTGAAGGGGGGTTTTGACAGCTTCACAGGAACATGACTGGAACAGGTACCCCAACAGTCCCACCAGTGGAAAGGCCTCTGGTGGAGGTTCCAGGATCAACAGGGCTGATCACTGATAACCACTGAAGGGGTTTCTTCACAGGAACATGACCCACCGGTAGTCTGTACAGACTGGAACCGGTAAAACCCATCACTAGTGCTCCCCACCGGTAGTCTGACCAGAACTGGTACCGGTAAAACTCATCACTTCTTGTCAGCTGAACCAGTCACGCTTGGGGATTTGCTTGCCGGTAGTTGTGTTGAGATCTGTGAAGTCACATGACCGGCACCGGCAAAATTTGCAGAATTCAAAGACTATTTGACATCTAACTTCTTCAGGTCAACAGACGAGTTGCTGGATTTCTTCTTGCCAGTTAAAAAGTGGTTGTAGAGTGACAAATACTTGTCTTTTCTTCTAAAATTTCTGTTGAAAACACGATTCCTCCATTGTTAAATGCGTATCACGTGACCTCCATTGTTGAATGCGTATCACGTGACCAGGTCCGTGTCACGTGACAAGCATAAGCTGAAAGTGATGACGTCAGACGATGCATTCTTCTTCCTTCTAATTTCTTCTCGTCGACATACACGCAGTGTTACTCGACAATGTAGAATTAAATGGAGGGTGAATCGTGGAGATTACACGCTTCTGACCAGCAGAAGGAATGCTGCAGGGACGACACACGACCTCTCACCCACGATTCCTCTCGACGACAATACACAGAAATTCTTCAAAACTGGCTATAAAACGCTGGATAATGCCTCGTCCTGGAGAGGCCATAAAATGTATGTAACACAATAAATATATTTTCAGATGAAAATAAGCTTTAATTTTGTAGAATAAACCGCATTTTCTTCAAACTTGGAATTAAATTCAAAACGCGTCTGCACACTACACGCGGCAAACGAAAAAGATGAACTGACGTCACTCTGTCTGGACAGGAAGCAAGTATGATGCGCCACCTAGCGAATGCACACTACTGACCGGTCCTGCCGGTATTATATACAGGACGTCTTTTTCTGGCGTTTGGCGGGACCGGTCGCGCCGACCGGTAAAGCAATTGTCCATTGGATAGGATGTATTAACGCAATAAAACTTCAATTTTTTTTTACTTGAATATTACAATCAAACCTAGTACTAGTGGTGTCATCACGAGCGGCGATATCGCAGATTCACCAGTGATGAAAAAAAATGGACGATAATCGAGGATTAATGATCATCTGCGATGCATCTCATAAACATATTCAACCATTAACTTTAGCTTATTTTCGAAGGTGAAATATTCATCTAATTTCTACTTTTATGTGGTTTCGTTTTGATTTGTGATGTAACTATGGTGATGACCCTTTCCACTTCCTACAGGAAGTGAAAAGACGTAACTTTTGTTTACTTTTTACTGCTTCAAATATCCACCATATTAACAACTGACAGCACAAATGAAACATAAAATCTATTTTATTTCAGTGTTAGTTGTCAATGCACATTATTTAAAGAGCAAATTTAGGTTTAATTTGTGAAACGATGACACCGCGATATCGCTCACTGTTTTGTTCACGGTATCGAGACCTCATTTACCCAGACGATGACACCACTACCTAGTACTCACCTAAACTTCCAATAAATCACACGAGTTCAAATTAATGTTCAAATAAACGCCCTGTGGAGTATGTCTTACTTGTTATATTTATCACTATTCATCAACACCTGGTTGAAAACTAACACAGTGTCTACTAGCACAGAAAACAAGTAAATACTTGTGACATATTACTTTGGTACAATATGGAAGGGCCTATGGGTCTTAGTCCCTCAAACTGATCCACCAAGGTACCGGAATGGTTTAGAAATCATCCAAGTATAAGACAGAATCCATTAAGTGGTTGATATAACCAAGATTCTCTCACCTGGTCCACCTCTGGCTTCTCTTTCTCAGATTGTGCTGTCCCTATCATCCGCTGCCTGGATTGCTTATCGCTGCCCCTCAGCCCACGTCCATCAGTCTCTTGCTTATACCCAGCATCTGACCCCACAGCATGCTGCCTCCCAGCATAGCCATGGCCTTTCATTCTGAAAACACAGTAATATGCATGGTTAAATTAAATATGCAGGAAAAGTCAAACTCCAAAGCATGCTGCCTCCCAGTACCGCCTTTGTCTAAATGGCTGAAAACAGAGGGTTTTTTTTTTACTCAACGGTATTTATTTGTGTCAGAAAAGTACATTGTTAAGTGGTGACTCCAAGCCTCAATGACTAGAGTTGAATCCCTTTAAAATGATTAACCATATTAATCTGCTTTTAGGTTTTAAATGAAAAAGCAAACTGAGGCTGATATTACTTAACTAGTTACATGCTATCAAAAACTCCGGTTCAATTGATTCAAACAAAAAATTAAACTCAAATAAATAAAATATGTATAAATCTACAGAAATAAAAACAAAACAAGACAAGCATTTTAAAGCTTTCAACAAACTTAGGCCGATTTCATGTTTTATTTTACGTCTGCTAATGTATGACTGACTGGTTTCATGATCACTTAGCAACAGAAAAAAAACACAAACTAGTTTTTACCTTGTATTTGTGGCTACTATTGTGATTTAACCCCAGATTGTATCAACTCATAGGAAAATTTATTTCTAGTCAGTATTTTATTGTGACAAACATGCTTCAGATAAGATACTGAGCATTTGCAGCCAGTGGGTCTTTAAAACCTGCTGCGTTAAATGGTTATCCAACCACAAAATTAGACAGACCAGTTCAGCCTTAGATCTTTTAAGCTATGACCGAAATCTAGTTATCTTTGATGTAGTCCATATGTTTATCTATTTATCCAAACATTTTTCACCCATGTAATATCACTGACTGTCCATACCATTCATTTTCATTTCAGATAAGTTGTAATTATATCATCCTGCAAGAGAACTTCATATAATTGTACCTGTACAATAGTTGTTTAACTGCTAATAAAACAAGTTGCAATAAAAAATAGTAGAAAGTCCTTTTAAGAACAACTTCTTTGGAGGCATTTTTTCACAGAAATATACCCATTTATTAAGAAATTCTGTTTAATTATAAGTTTTTCTATGTCCTTCACAGACTTTACAGATTTCAACTGCATTGAAAGACTTTGCACTGTGTTCTCACATGTGGTCAGCTTCAGGAGGACTGTCTCCAGGTACTAGGTCCCCCAGATTAAAGGTGCTGTCCTCCAGTCCATGGCCCTCAGATAGGTCATTGATCTGGGACATGCCAAGACAACTGCCAGCCATGGAGGGATTGTATGGTGCCAGGAAACGGGAGGCCAGGTAGGGATCCACTTTGGACACTTTATCTGACTCTCGGAACTCTTTAGGCTACAATACACATAGCAAAAACTGAATCAACAGGGAAGGTTAAATCATAAAATGAAATTGTCGGAAGCAAATGCAATTCCAATATCAATTTTCAAACAACATAAAATGCATCTAAAGCTGATGGCAATCAATTAGGACCCCGAAAGCTAACTACAAAATAGAAGCTTGATAGTGTGAAATATGTTGTGATGTTGTGAATATGTTCAGAATTTTTTTCTTCTGGTTATTGTCTGGTTATACATAGAACCATTCATGGAAACGGTGTCCAGTGTACATTTGCATGGCCAGTGAAGTGGTGTCATCGTCTGGGTATTTGAGGTCTTGATACCTTGGACAAATTCGTGAGCGATATCACAGTGCCATCGTTTCACAAGTTAAACCTATATTTGCTCTTTAAATAGATGTGCATTGATAACTATAACTGAAATAAATTGGATTTTACGTTTATTTTGTGCTGACAGTTGTTAAAATGATGAACATTTGAAGCAGTAAAAGTAACAAAACTTTGGATTTTTTTACTTCCTGTTGGAAGTTTCAGTAGTCTTCACTAGTGACTGGATCATATATTGATATTTCAATATCGATCGATATGTCTTTCTGAATTTCAATATCGATACTAAAAGTGGGAATTTCAATATCGTTTCCAGCACCCACCAGGAAGAATTTTCAAAATAGTTTTGTAGTTTTTAAGCTTCCTGTAGTTTGATCTTCAATATTTATGCATTAACAGACTTGTGAGATTTTTTTTCATGAAATTTAGTTGCTTTTATAGACAGCTTGTATTAAATTCATGGTCAGTTTTGTATATTGTATATGTTAATAAAACAATTTTTGATAACTGAAGAATGAGTAGGTGCAAAATAACGGATTTTACGGCGTGAAACGATATTTCAATATCGATCGATATGCAAAGCCAAAATAGAATTTGATATCGATATTCAAATTGCATTTCAATCCCTACACTAGTCTTCACCATATGTGATTTTTTATTTTTATTGTTATTAAATCCCTCAAAAATAAGATAAGTTTATGGTAATCAATGTTAATAAGACACATCGTGGATGATCATCAATCCTTGATTATCGTCCATTTATTTATCACCGCTGAATCTGCGATATCATCACTTGTGATGACACCACTAGGTCGGTTTCACCTTTTTTCAGTCAATGCGGTGACAGTACACCAGAGTACACCACCTTTTTAATGGCCACAGTGGTAAGATTACACTGGAGAACCTACACAGGTACAGAGTACACTAGACCTAATTTTTTATAATCAATGTGGTCAGAAACAGTGAAATGTTCAAATACCCTTTGTTGGACATTGTGTTCATGGTACCTGTGGTTGGGCAGTGTGTCCAGTTGCAGAAGGTTCCACTCTCTCAGGATCCCCGGCTGAGGCTCCGGACACTGTCCTGTCACGGCTCTCCCTCACATCAGCAAACCGCACCTTACGCGCCTCTTGACTGTCGGTCAACTCACCTCCCTCAGTCCCAGTGGGGAGAAGGCGGGATTCAGTCTATAACAAGACGATAAAGAGGGAAGTGTTACAATACTACTACAGGGAGAATTTTCAATACAAGAATTTATGTTATCCATAAAAATCTATTCAACTCAGCTGTACTGGATATGAGCCAGGCCTCAGTCAAGTCAGCCTGTAAAATATACCAGGTTCGAGGAGTTACATTTTAGTGAAGACACTTGTAACACATTAAACAATGGTGTTTTATATCACAAAGTTATTTCACCCCCCTTGGTTCCAGTGAGAAGTCAGTAAATTTTTTACAAGCACATAACAAACTGAAAATTTAGGGTACTCTTTGTGTGAAAATTTGTGGGAAAAAACTGTTCTGTAGAAAACAAATGCACCGAATCAGCTTGACAAGAGGTGGCAGTTGTGTTTTCAAGATTTGATTAGCCCCTTGAATTTTGCAACAAAAGCAAACATTATTCACTACTCACCAGTGGTATGTCTGTTGGCCAGGTACTTGCCACCAATGCATTATACTCTCAAATTTATTGCAGCATTGGTTTTTACTATACTTATTTTTATTCTAAATCCTTCTGTGAATATAATACATGAGGATAATATATTTCAAGTACTAGGTATGTTGTACTTTTTTCTTTAAATATTATATATTGTATTACATGGGGACATTATAGATGAATAGGGTCCTCTATGGCACAAGTTGAGGTAATTAAACTGCATCTTCTTCAACCAAAGGAAATATTCCAGTACATCAGGCTATTCTTCACTTGGTGCTAAAGGGGTTTATAAAGCAGTTCTATTGTGAAGTGCTGACAGAGCTTACATAAAATAGGAAAACGTCCCGAATGACATATACAGAAAAAATATATCACGAATGAAGATAACAATATTATACGAGTGCGTAGCACGAGTATTATATTGTTAATCTTCATGAGTGATATATTTTTTCTGTATATGTCTGATGAGGGATGTTTTACTTTTATTATCCACCATTTTGTGCGATTTATGGGTCAAATAATATGAATATTTAATGAGAAAACGTGAAACAGACTGTCAAAAAGGATGAGCAACACTGAATATAAAACTTCAATTTTTACCTTGCAATATCTCAGTCATTTCTGCATGGATATTTATGCAACATACATGAGTAGAAGCGCTAGAATAACACCTTTCTAATGATATATTATACATATTTTTAAGTTACATACTGTCCGAGATATTGTTGAAAAACCGGAAGTTAATCACACTCAATATCCATAGTACCGGGGCGCCGGTGTATACAAAAAAAATACATCCCGGTCTGTATTTCCCCGTATTTAGGGCAAATACGTCGCGTGGTGGATAATAAAATAGATTTTTTGGTAGTATTTAGTGGATATAGATTCATATATAACTAGACCTAGCGCATCGGAGAACCGATGCAAATTGTATCCACCGTAAAGACAATGCAGCAAAACCTCTAAGACCAATAATAAGCGAGTTATAAGCACTTTTACCTTTGGCTATCCTCATTTGACCTTGAAGGAGGGGCCCAAGCTCAAATCCGACCACACCAGCAGATTCCCAGCCCATGATTTTCCATATGTTGGTTTACCATCCCAAACCTCTATGACCAATAATAAGCGAGTTATAAGCACTTTTAAGTTTGGCTGTCCTCGTTTGACCTTGAATGAGGGGCCCAAGGTCAAATCCGACCACACCAGAAGATTCCCAGCCCATGATTTCCTATATGTTGGTTTACCATCCCAAACCTCTAGGATCGATAATAAGCGAGTTATAAGCACTTTTAGGTTTGGCTATCCTCGTTTGACCTTGAAGGAGGGGCCCAAGTTCAAATCCGACCACACCAGAAGATTCCCAGCCCATGATTTCCTATATGTTGGTTTACCATCCCAAACCACTAGGATAGATAATAAGCGAGTTATAAGCACTTTTAACTTTGGCTATCCTCGTTTGACCTTGAAGGAGGGGTCCAAGGTCAAATCTGACCACATCAGAAGATTCGCAGCACATGATTTCCTATAGGTTGGCTTCACATTGCAAACCTCTAGGACCAATAATAAGGGAGATATAGCCACTTTTAAAGTCCGCTATGTGGGTTACTTCGGCACTCCATGGATGACCTTGAATTAGAAGCTTCAAGGTCAAATGTGTGCAAGGTTGTAGAGGACATGTATATGTGTCATACATATCACCTATGAAGAGATTCAACCTTCTACCTATGAGGAACAGCCAGTAGAAAAATGTCGATTATTTTCAAAGAAATGCCCTTGTTTTTCAGAATGAGGCTATTTTCCTTCCCAGAGAAGCTTACCCCCCAATGAAGATATCCTGCAAATTTGGTGAACCTAGCTGCTGTTGTTTTCCTCTTAGAGTGTTAACGCCGAAAATCTCTCTACGCGCGGCGGCGGCGTAGCGAACGCTAAACCAAAGTATCCACCGGATGCTTCCGGTGGATACAATTATTATAATTTTACTTCTATTGGAATACATGTCATAGGTTTGACATAAAATCATTTTATTGTATGACAATTTATGCAGAACAAAACTAGTGGTCCTACTATTTACCTGGAAGGACTGCGGCCAGTCAGGTTCAGGAGCTGCATTAAAGCCCAGCTTTTGCAGCACCTGGAAAGTGGTGGCAGACCTCTGACCACTGGAAGATGGAGGAATGTTCAGCTCACTGAAATGATAAACAGTTTTAATTCATCTATAGTCAAACACCTCAAAAAGTAGAAGTAAAAATGTGTTTTCCATTAAAATTTACATTGCTATCTGAAAGTTTTGATATAATAATTTTCTGGTGCCTTGAGAGTTGGATTTAACAGTATTCCACAACACTGTCTATTATCCTTATAATCTAGTGATACTAAATTACATTCTATACTAAAATCCAATTTAATTTTCTCCCCACTTCACCTGCTTTTTGCTTACAACTAACTAATGAATACTCCTCTAACATCACCATTTGAACCAGGTTTAACATCGAGTCATTCACGTTACTGTCTTTCAACGATGCTGAACTTCTGCAACACCAGCATCTCAAAAGAAAAACATTTTTTTTTATTACAAAAAAAACTACAAATTTGCAAATTTAATAAGTAAATTAAATTTTTATAAGTTAATACCCTATCCAATGGACAATTGCTTTACCGGTCGGCGCGACCGGTCCCGCCAAACGCCAGAAAAAGACGTCCTGTATATACTACCGGCAGGACCGGTCACAGAGTGTGCATTCGCCAGGTGGCGCATCGTACTTCATTTCCTGTTTACCTCTTGACGTCATAGCATCTTTTTCGTGTCTAATCCTAGTAAGACCCCTAGTAAGCTGATAGCGGGGCCGGTTGGGTGGGCCTTGCCTGTCCATTGGATAGGGTATTAACTTATAAAAATTTAATTTACTTATTAAATTTGCAATTTTATTGCGTTAATACATCCTATCCAATGGACAATTGCTGAATAACTACCGCTTGGTAGGCGGGTAAGCAGCTAGGGACTTATGTGAACTCATAACAACAATTTTTAACAGGCCCATTTGACCTAGGGTCAGAGAACCCTGAAAGGTCAGGGTCGGTCACTAACTCACCGGTTAACCGGGAGCCTACCGACGTTGCCCCCCCCCCCTTTTTTCTTTCCTTCAGAGTTGGTCTGAGTTGGAAAGATAGAGAGAGAGAGGGGCTGAGTTCAGTCCCAGAAGAAATAAACTTCCCAAAGGAAGCAAGTCACAGTTTTTTTTTTTTTTTTTTTTTTTTGTTTTTTTTTTTTGAACATATATGTACATTCAACATATTTACATTATGTACATATCTAGCATATTTACAATATGTACATATTTACATATATACAACATCTCCTCACTTCTGGGCCTGGTGGTGCACCTGCTGGGCAGCCACTACAGGTCCCAGATGGAAAAGCTCTGAGTCAGCCCAGGCAACATCCTTCAAATAGAATTGGGTGAAGGTGTTGTGAGATTTCCAGTGGCAGGCTGACAAGATCTGATCTAAGGAGATCCCTGATTGGAAAGCCTTAGAAGCAGCAAAGGCCCTAACATCATGGGCTTTAACCTGATGTAAGGTGAGGGCCTCCTGGTCAGAGAGCTCATAGCACAGAACCACAGTCTGTTTGATCCATGAGGAGATGGTGGCAGGCGAGATGTCTTTATCAAAACCCTTCTTGAAGGAGACAAAGACTAACTCCTTATTCTGCCTGAGGTCTGCAGTCCTGTCCAAGTAGTAACGCAGGGCTCTAACTGGACATAGGGACCTGTCACCCTTGAGTGACCTATCCAGAGATGGTGCCAGGGCTGGGATGACCACTGGTGCCACACTATCTGGACCTTCCTTAGCCAGCTGATTCTTGGATAGGAAGCTGGGTGAGGGGTACAAAGACACCTTAGACCAGTCTGACTGGTGTCTGATGTTCTTATGTAACCAAGCATGGATCTCACTCCTGCGTTTACCTGAACCCAAAGCCAGCAGGAAAACAGTCTTGAAAGTTAAATGTTTCAAGGAGGACTCTTTCAGGGGTTCAAAAGGAGCCTTTGTGAGCTGATGTAAAACCAGTGAAAGGTTCCAGGAGGGGATGCCCCTCCTGCCCTTAGGTCTGTCTCTATGGAAACTATCCAAGAGACGAGTGAGATTCTCATCTTTGCTGACATTAATGGTGGAATTGCCCAGTTTGTCAGCAATGGCTGATCTGTAGCCATCAATAGTGCCTGGTTGTAACTTCTTGTCCTGAAACAAGTGCAGGAGGAAGTCAGCAATGGCCTTCAGAGGTGGTGCCCTGAAGTCCACCTGACAGATCTGGTTGATCTTCTTTGAGGAGCCTCAATTCGTGCTGCCACTGCCTCAGAGAAGCCTTGCTCCTTGATTGCTGAGGCTCTAGGAGCCAGGCATGTAGGTTCAGATTCGACAGGTTCCTGTGCAGGACCTGGTTGAATGGCTGAGACACAAGGTTTGGTATGCTGGGCAGACAGAGTGGGATCTGGCTTGACATTGCTACCAGGTCCCAAAACCAGGGCATGTTGGGCCACCTTGGGGCAATCAGGATTATTCTGTTGCAGGGGTAGTCCTGGAGCTTCTCCACCACTTTGCCCAAGATGGCTGCCGGTGGGAAGGCGTATGGGTCCAGGTACTCCCAGGAGAGACTGAGTGCATCCACTGCCCAAGCCTGGGGGTCTGGTACCGGTGACACAAACTGAGGTAGTTTGTTGTTGAACCTGGTGGCAAACAGGTCCACTTTTGGCTGGTGCCACCTTGCGCATACAGCTTGGAATACTGCTGGATGAAGTGACCACTCTGTTTGAATGGTCTGGCCAAGTCTGGATAGCTTGTCTGCTATCACGTTCAGCCGGCCGGGGATGTGACGTGCCCTGAGGGTTACCTGTTGTCTGGTGCACCAGGACAGGATTCTCCACAGTAGGGCACACAGTGACCCCGACTTCATCCCCCCTTCTTTGTTGATATAGGCAACCACTGTTGTGTTGTCTGTAGCTATCAACACAGTCTTCTTGCAGACCAGGGTTCGAAACTCCTTTAGAGCTAGAAAAACTGCTTTTAGCTCTAAGTGGTTTATGTGCAACTTGCTTTCTGGAAGGGACCAGGTTCCCCTTGCAGTATGGTCGTCCAAGTGAGCGCCCCACCCTTCGCTTGATGCATCTGTAAAGATCTGCAGAGCATGTTTTAGAGGGTGTAATGGTTGACCTAGTAGCACATTGCCTTCCTCCAGCCACCACCTTAGATGAGGGTGGAGGGACTTGGGGACCGGTATCACCTTTTCCAGTGACTCTGGGACCCTCCAATTGTTTTTCAAGTGCCACTGTATGGGTCTCATGTGGAGTCGCCCTAAGTGGACTTGTTTTTCTGTTGCTGTGAGGAGACCTATGAGGGACATGAATTTCCGGACCGGGCAAACCGGATCCGACATCATTGATCTGATTTTGTCTGTCAAGGCCTGCCAACGGTCTTCTGTTGGTCTGACCTTGCCCTCTTTCAGGTCGAACTGGTAACCTACGAAATTGAAGACCTGTTTGGGTGTCAGTTCTGACTTTTCCTTGTTCACCAGCCACCCTAGTTCCTGACAAAGAGTGACCAGGGTTTGAGTATGCTGGAGACAGGTGTGGAGGGTAGAGGCCCTCACCAGCCAGTCGTCTAGGTACTGGTGGATTCTTATACCCTGTCGTAAGGCCATGAGCTTGACCTCTTTGGCCACCACTGTGAACTCCATGGGTGCTGTGGAAAGACCAAAGGGCAGGGCCTTGAACTGGTAGGAGTGCCCCTGAATGTGAAAACGCATGTACTTCCTTGACTGGCTGTGAATTGGAATGTGGAAGTAAGCGTCTTTGAAGTCTATGGATGTGACCCACTCCCCTGCCTGTAGGGAGGTTCTTATTGTCTCTGGGGTCTCCATCTTGAACGACTCTGTGTTTAAAAAGGTGTTCAAAGTGCTCAGGTCCAAGATAGGTCTCCACCGGTTGTTGGGTTTGGGAACCAAAAATAGCCGGTTGTAAAACCCTAGGGAGGTCTGATTTGTTACCGGTTCTACTGCATTCTTGTTTGTTAGCTGAGTCAGTGCCTCCAAAAGGAAGGCCTGTCTTTGGGGGTTTACATATTTGCTGATGACCATTGGTGACCTGGTTAGGTTGGGTCTGAACCGGAAGGGAAGGGTGTAGCCCTCTCTCAGTATTCTGATAACTTTTGGACTCGCACCCAGAGTTTCCCACTTTTTCCAAAACTGCTGAAGTCTTGCCCCTACAGGAAGATTTGTGACAACAGTTTGGACATTTGTGACAATATTTACAAAACTCAAGTGATCTACACAGGAAACATCTTTCACATGGTTTATTTCTCTGATAGATTGACAATAAGCGGGGTTTACACCTTTCTTTTGCGGTGACCCGCTGACAAAAGGAACACTTGCAACAAAAGAGTTTACATGTGGAAACACAGTCTCGCTCTTGTTTGTCACTGGAGGTGGTGGGTTCAAGCCCTCCATCTTGTCGGATACATTTACAGAGTTCAGCAATCCGACCACATTTGCAAAACAGTGATTGTCATTTATGCTTTTTAAAACCTCTGGCCGGCTTCTGGCTGAAGTTTGAGGCTTTACCACCCCCTTTCTGAGCAGTTTGCCGGTCTCTAATCTGCTTCCATGCCGGAGTAGTGGGCTTCCGGTCCGGCTGGTGAGGGGTTCGGTTGGAGGAGACGTATGGATGAAAACGTCCAGGTTTCCTTGGTGTGGTACCAGCAGAACGCCTCTCTTCACTACGTAAGATTTCCTCTTCAGCTTTGACCAGTAAGCTGTCCGGGAAGAGTGATAGTTGGTGAACTGGAGACGTACGTAAGGCAGACAAGGTGTCCGGTTTAATGCCACCCCTTATGAACTCTAAATAACTGTCCCGACGTGCCAGGGTGAGATTAGCCATGCTGATAAAGACTCCCTCTGATAAATCCTGCATGGTACGCTGCATAGCCTGTGAAATTGACCGGTTAAACGTAACCAGATATTCCAGTTCTTCAACAGCTTGTTGTTGTTTCTCAGCACTTTTGCCCTTTGAGGAATCGAACCTCAGGGACTTTAACTGGGTGACCATGGAGTCCTGTACTTTGGTGAGGCATCTAGAGAGGCCAGCAGCGTGATTACACATCACTGATTGTTCTCTGAATGACCTCTCCCACCTTCTAAGGGTGTCCTGGCTGAAGGTCCTGGAAGCTGGGGCAGAAGGTAAACTGCGCCTTGCAACTCTAGAAAACATACTGTTAAGCTTTGCCGGTTCCGGAGACCAGTCACCAACAGCCTGGTTAGACGCATCCTTCTTAACAGCTTGCATGTCGTACCACTTGGAAGTACGGGGTGTCTTGACAAATTGATCACGCAGCAGTCCACTGGTTTCAGTATTCCTAGAAGGATAACCTTCAGCAATAGTCACATTTAGTTTCTCCAGCTTCTTACAAAGCCATTCATCCACCGGCAATTTTACTGACACTTTACCGGTAGTCTTCACTCTAGAACCGGCAAAGGGATTGTCATCCATGGATGCAGCTGAGGTGTCATAATCCGGGATTTGATGCCAGCCCATGAAACTCCTCACCCCTCTCAATGTTTCCCGGTAATTAGCATCCTCAGAAAGATCCTGGTCAGTGTTTGATTCCGGTACATCACCCTGGTAGTGAACACTAGCCGGTGAAACCGGTTCCGCATCCACCTCAGCCTCACTGTCAGATTCCCTAGCAACCTCAGAATTCTGGCCAATGGGGGGCGACTGGTTAGACAGCGTAGTTTCATAACCGGAAGGCAGAACCTCAGGACCCGCACCGGGAGCCTGTGGAGGCTGGGTGGCAGTCCCTGCACCGGGAACCAGTAAAGGTTGGGTGGCAACAGTCTCAGAGGTACCGGGGCCCTGAACAGGGTGGGTAGCACTCTTAGTAACTTCCTTCACAGCTTGTGTACCGGGAACCCCCAGCGGAGGTTGGGTAGCCGTCAACTGCGTAGCAACGTCACTAGTGCCCTCAGAAAACATAACACTTGTAGAGGCACCCGGATCAAAGAAGGGGTGTTCTCTGGGCACCACAGAAGCAGAATTCACCGGTCTCACAGGGACAGCAAATGACTGGTTAACCAGCATTGCTTCCAGACGGGAAAATCTCTCACTCCACTTGTCATCAAGGGACTTGAGGTCATCTGAAGTGGGCTTACTGCTGTGCTTCCGTTTACTAGACCTTGGGGAGCCATCAGAACGCTTCTTCTTCTGCTTGGGAGTAGAATCAACAGGAGACTGCGTCCCTGAGTTGACTGGACCCAGCAGTGAAACCTCAGACGGATCAACAAGCTTGGGAGACGTACTTGTCAATTCTTCAGATTTCTTCTGGCTAGAGCGTTCTTTCCGTTCCTTATAGGTGGGGGTTGCTAACTGGTGGATCTGAGCAGGCGTAAACGCCTTACAGATACTACAAGGCAACTTCTTCACACACGGGTCGTCTCCCACCCCCTTGTCACGACAACGCGCGCATTTCTTATGGTTGTCGAAAAGGGCCATAACGTGCCCGCAAGAACCTCGTTTCTGTCCAGGAGACGACATAATGATCAGTAACGTTGTAGAATTACTCCGTACTAATAAAAAACAAGAAACTTGGAAGAGTTCGTTGTAAAATTTCAAAAACGTATCTCTGAAGAAAATCTTCTGCACACTCTTTCGCGCCAAACGAAAAAGATGCTATGACGTCAAGAGGTAAACAGGAAATGAAGTACGATGCGCCACCTGGCGAATGCACACTCTGTGACCGGTCCTGCCGGTAGTATATACAGGACGTCTTTTTCTGGCGTTTGGCGGGACCGGTCGCGCCGACCGGTAAAGCAATTGTCCATTGGATAGGATGTATTAACGCAATAAAAATTACCATATTCAGTCAGTATGACAACCAACCTGTGGTCCATGCCATCCCCGTCACCTGGTGGAAGGCTGTTCTCTACCACCCCTTCAGCTGACTGCCGAATGTCATCCTGTTCTGAGGACTGGTTCCAGCCTTCTAAGTCTGAAACAGACAAACAATTGGAACATCAGCACATTCTTGCAGCTCCTTCGAGTCTGAGGACAGGTTCCTATCTTCCATTACAGAAATATGACACAGAAATGCCACCCTGTGTACAAAAAATAAAAGCACAAACTCCATAAACTCTGCCAGATCTTGCTTTACTAAGGAGACTGATTTCATCTCTCAAAGTCTAAACTGAGGATCCTTAAATACTTGACACTGTTAACAGAAATAAAACATAAGAGGACAGGTGGATCTCAATACATTCGATGCATTTGGATTACTTTTTCCTGCCCTAAAAGTTTCACGCACATAAAAACCAACAAGTGCAAATACTTCAATACTGATAACAACTACAGAAATCAAGTGAATGCACATCTCATCGTTTTTGAGAAATACAACATACAAACTGATACTCTACACAAGCCACCTTACCTGGCCTTTCCTGGGAGCTTTCATTTTGCCTGTTAAAAGTCTCCAACATTTCCTGTAAACACAAAATTCATGTTTTTCTGATGAAATTATTTTCAGGAAATAAAACATGTTTGTGAAAGAAAATTTTACATATTCTACCACAGATTTGTTTAATTTGCTTGAATTGGGCACATCTGAAAACTAAAACTGGTGGAGGAACCCAGAAATTTAGAGAATATATATTTAGAGAGTATATATTTACTTATAACTAGTCAAAATGGTCAGTACAGCCCATGTTGATGATCTGGCCCAAATTATGTCATCCCTGGAACTCAACCAGTATTAAAGAGGTTACACACAAAGGCCAAACTTGTCAGTCCCTGCCATTAGAAGTATTTGGGGACATTAGAAATAAACAGCTTCGAGTGTTATAATGGGCAGGCTAATAATGCATACAAACACAGATGATGCGAGTAGGTGCGATACTTGGAAGACCTTATTCTCCTTGTACAACTAATGAAGGGCCCTAAAACCTTAGTTGCCTTGTGGATAAAATTTGATTTTTCTCACTCGACTAATACTGAGTATACTGCAGCATTTTGTGATCAATGGACAATGTAATTAGTACAATCGTCTACCACTCTGACCTTGTGGGTAACACTCGCCTATGATCACAGAGGATGTGGGTTCAAACCCCGGTAAGAACACATACTTTATGGCTCGGATGACCAATTTAAATGGTGGTCTTCTGTCACCTATTAGCAGTGGCAGGCTGAAGACCCTCAAGGACAATAATAAATTCTCATCCTTGAGTTTCAGTATTTTAGTTGGGGGCATGTTGGTAACTTGAGAGTTTGGTCTCTACTTGCACAGTCAGGATGGGTGAAATAGCGATATGAGTTGTGTAGTATATTTCACTGAGTATAAATATACAATACAGATTATAGAGTTACAAAGAAGTAAGTGCTTACTCTTCTTACAGCCTCCACTTCATCTTCTGTGTCTATCTCGCTGCTGTCGTATCGGTCAGCCTGGCTGGCTTCACGCCTGGGGCAGTAGGTAGACTCAGGCGGGCTGTCTGAACACAAGTACATATACATTTTATAACATTTGGATAACAGGGGTTCAGAATATCCCCTGAAGACCATCTTCTGATGGACAATGGCAAAAGAAATCAGCAGCTTAACAGTTACTACAGAGAAATAAACAAGCTCGGCATCCTGCCAAAATGTGATTTCCGACTTTCTCTCACCTCACATTCAATTGCTTTCATAAAGGAATCTGCAACTTCAAATCACTTTGTAAATATAAACGATTGATTGTACGACAAATTACTATTTTAATAAACTCACCTTTAACATTTTTATTTATTCGTAACAAAAATAATGTCTTTGAACTCAGTTTGCACCCAATTTTATTTTCTTATGCATATGTCAATGATCATGCAACCAATGTTGACAAAAATGACCCAACTTTGTGATGTCGCACTGGGTGATAATCCAAAGCAAACTGTGGAGGTTGCACTATAAAACCCATCCATTATTCCACCAACCTTGTGGAATCCACCAACCAGACTAAACCTTCCTATCTATATCTAATCTACTGCTTCAGTGAAGCAATATCTTCCCCAACTGCAGGAACTCACTGCACTAAACTTACAAAACAATGGAAATAAAGCAACAGTCCAGAGAAATCTTCGATATGTTTCAAATATGTTTAGATAATAACAAAAGTTTTATTGAACAAAAATAACAATAATCAGTGACATACTATCAAACATGTTGGAGCTCCTGTACATTCTGTGGTCAATGTCTGGGCTGTCTTCCACCCCAGCCTGAGGGTGACCACCGTGTAAGTACACAGAGTCCAGCTCAAACTCACTGCGGGCAACAGTCAGAACACCTGTCAACAAAGAGGCACTCGGTAAACAACAGTAACCTTCTTTAATATCATTGTGGATGTCATTATATTATTATACCTGACTAATCAAGTGTTTATTGTGCACTGACTGTGCCAGACCTCTTCTCTCAATCTGTTGTGCAGGACACCCCTAAAAGTTATGTGTAGAATGACAGATAATTCACAAGAATTCTGCTTCTTATAAATCAAATTGCATAACACAGTTGCAATATTCCAGAAAATAGAGATTTTCAAAAAAAAAGGGTGTCACACTGGTGATATTCACTTTCCTATTCAACTTGTGTTAACTTAGTCTTTGTTTTTTTTTTTACCATAGAATTTACAGACTGAAGGCTCTAGCTCACCACAGCCCACAGCTGGCAAAATGTAAAGATGACTTGTTAAAATGTCACATTTGCAGCAATTGCAAGGTGTTTTTGGAGTAAAAACAAGGATTCTGAGAAATGTGGTGTGTTCTGGCAATTTTAAATTTGATCGGATTGACAGGCAAAATACAGAGTTACCTTTCAGATTTAGTACATAAGCAAAGGTCAATCAGTTAAAGTCAATCCTCCCTTACAGTAGCACAAAATACTGCCACATCATGAATGAATATTGATGACACAGGATGGCACCATATTCATTTGTAAGCAAACATAATTATACCATGTTACTTATACCTCCAATTAAATCCGAGCCTTCGAGCAAATCAGTGACAATAATTCCATCATCATTGCTTTCACAGCAATTTTCTGTAAGCTCCGATGTCTCCCTTGTTTCTTCATCTATATCACCACAACTGGCAGATGTCTGTAGTGATTCATTCACATAACTATCCTCACTTGGTGAGAAACTATTACCATTTTCAAGCAAAGACTCACTTTTTGACCCAGCATTTCCCTCATAATGTTCTAATCTATCCTCTAGTAAAATCAGCCTTGACAGGGAAGACCTGGTCTGATCTTCCTGAAAATACTTGCTTTTCAACCCCTCTTCTTCTTCTACTTCATATTCTATGATGTCGTAGAATCCTAGTTCTTCAAAGGTGTCTTCACTGTAGCTCACCCTGGCTTTCTCTGGAGTGGGACTGCCCAATTCCTTCACATCGTCAAACTGCCCTTCAGCTGTGACCACAGATACTGCAGGATGGATGCTCTCATCACCTTCTGGATCTTCATCACCTGTGTTAGTGTTGCCACACTCTTCTACCTCAGTCTGCATCTCCTGCATGACAACCCCACTGTGTAGGCATTCCTTAACAATAACATCATGGTGCACATTATCATATTCTATAGCTTCAGTAAGGAAATCTTCACTGATTGTACCTCTGTTATGTGAGACAGCTTCTCCCACCTTATTAAGTTGATCACAGTTCTCCATAACCTTATGATTTAAAATTAGATCTTCTGTAACTTCAACTATAGTAAGCTCACTTTCCAGGTCTTAACATAAACAAAGCTGATCCAGACATTGTAACTCTTGATCAAACTCCATCATAACAGTATCCAATATTGCAGAGACAACATTTTAAAATCATTTCTGAGGATCTAAGTTTGTATCCATATGTATTGTATAATTTATATCCAAGTTGCAACTGCAGTTCCATGTTTCAAATTGATATTGAGTTTTTTACTTTTATTCTGTGAAACCCTTTGCAATTTATCTGATATTTATTATGCTTTATGTTAGTTATTTATAATTCAAGTACACCTTCATTGATAAATTAATCAAATACTAAAAATAAGTTACACTTGTGTATATCCCAAGAAGGAAAGGATGTTTGCGAGGCACACTGTCACATTTCAAAAGTATGAAGTTTTAATTTGAATTTTGGTACTGTATATCTGAAATTGTGTCATTGGATAAATTGTAAAATAGTTGCATGAACCAGTACTCACATACCTTACACTGTGTACACTTTTAATCCTCTCCGTGGTGCAGGTTTTTGTAATACCCTTTCACATTCCTGCTTTTAAGTCCACCAAACAACCAGATAATAGTAGAGAGATAACCCTGTAACACTTCTCTGCATTAAGTCATTAACAGGTATTTCCACCGGAATGAACAACAAAATCACTGATCAAAATATTTCATGTAGATTATCAATGTAAGATTGCTTTATATACTGTATGTATATTGTAAACTCTAACTAAAGAACTTTATATGTATATAACTTCTGCTATTTATACACAACTGTCCTGCAGTCAAATTAATTCCAAGCCCATAAATATCAGTTTGTTCTTGTATGTACTTTAAACATTGTTATTAATTTTCTAATTAGATCCTGGTAACTATATAAATCAGTAGAAATAGTTTGATTTATTTTGTGAAAAAAGTTAAGTCTGTTAAACATTACAAACACAGTTTACACATCACTAATTCATATTAATTGTGCCAGTATATTTTAGCCAAAACAAAAGTCTAAAACCAAATTTCGAGAATTCCAGTAGTTACAAGGCATGTAATATCAAATAAACAGTAAATGTCATGGAAAGTACTGTAAACTTTCTACTCCTTAACCATCTGACCACTGAGCAAATCCTGAACAGATTTAATTTATGTGTATAAAGAGTTACCAGGATATATTTACTGGATCTCAGTTACTGTAAACTAAGCTTAAACTCCCATCAAAGAAGCTAAACTGCATGTTCCAGTATGTCTAATAATCGCCCTTTTAGACTATTACGTGTCCCAAAACCATTTCCAAGAAAATTTAAAACAAAAGTTTTCCATCAAAATTTTCAAAGTAAACTTGCACATAGCTTACAAAGAAATCCCAGAATTCCTCTTGCAAGATTTAATAACACTGTAAGGAAAAAGTAACAACAATCCATGCTAATAACTTGTGCAAACAAGGTCAGTGGAGAAATTATGTACACATATGCAAATTTTGGACACCCTTAGCGTCTTTGTAATGAGAAGTGCAAACTTGGTTTCTGCCAAGTAAAATATCATATTGAACTTAATGGAATGAAAACACTGAATTTTAATAACATGCCAGATGTTTTTCTAAGAAATTTACATCCTTTCAAAAACAATAACCTTCAGAGTGACTTAATGGACAATATAGTTTGTATGTATTGTATTATAAATCTGTTTTGATTATGGTTGATGGGATCATCCACTTTGTTTAATGCAAGGGAAATGTCTAGAAAGATCATTCAAAAGTTGAAATGTTGCAATAATCATCAGGATACCTCAGAATGGTCAGGTAAATCTCAAGAGAAAAACTAAAACTTTATTAAGAGTTGGGATGGTCAGTAATGCCATTGTAGTGATGTATAAGGAATTCCTCAGATTCTGAGAGGGGTCACTGGTTTTGACAGTAATTTCGACAACTGACACATTGCACCGAACTTAAACCATTCAAATCACCCTTGATTTAATTGAAAAATATTTCTCCGAAATATATTTAATTCTGGGGTTAACAAATGGCATTTTGACCACAAATATCTTAATAACTTAAAAAGTTATATTTTGACCCACTTGCCAGATTTTAACTCCTCTGTTCAACCCATGTTTTTTTCTGCTGGGTTAAGCAATGCAAGGGGAAGGGTATTTTGCACCTTGGTTGCCATATTTTACCCGTTAATTATGGAGAGTACAAATCTTATTAAGCATGACCACTCTGAGGCTCGTGCTTCTAGGATCTGGTTTTTTTTTTCATTGATTTATTTTTCATTTATTTATTTATTTTTTTGGGGCTTTTGTCACTGGACTTTCATGGAATTTGTGCTTCCAACAAGGAATCTGTCCTTCCAGTGAGCACTACTGGTGTTTCTGACTGCTTCCTAGCTCTAATATCAGTGCCCTACTGATGGCTTTGCAGCTCGCACCTGTAGATCTAAAGACTTTTTGGCTTTGTTTACCAAAATATCTAAATGGGAGTTTGTATTTGGTAAAAGTTGATTACATGGTATTTGTATCAAGGCAATTTTACTGAAATAAGCAAGCAATACATTATACAGTCCACATTTAGAGTGTTAGCTGATAAATGATAGGTTAAAAATAACCACTAGAAAGAATCAATCTGAAGATATTATGATCATTTGTCATACATTTTTGTAGTATAGGAATGAATTTACATTTGATGTGATATTGATGTGAATAATTTGAAACTGACCCATCTCTTCTTAAGAGAATAATAGCAAGAATACGAAGTATAAAAAATACCTTGGAAATGTTCATTCAGTTTGGCAGGTCTACTTAGGCAGATCCAAGTACAAATATAGGGAACAATTCTCCTTTGCTGGTATAGGATATCAGATAATGATATGGCTACAGCATCACATAGCATTTGAGTAACCATATGGGAATAAGTTTAAAAGTTTAGTCATTTCTTTGAGTAAATCCCTAATTCCCTGATAATTTGTGATTTTAATAAATTGAATACGAAATGTATCTTGTTATGGTGAAAAAGAAATAACCTGGTTGACAATGTGCGGACTTATTTCTATTAAAAAGAATGAATTTCTGATTTTTCCTTTATTTTCAAGTAAGAAAACAAACAAAAAGATTAACAGTGACATTTATTGACAGAAAGAAGTATTATAATGAAAGGATTAATACTTGGTGAGAGAGGGTAGTACTGGTATCCCGCTAATGTGAAACAAAATGTCATACACATGTCTGCACAAATGAATATAAAAATCATAACTTATTGACACTAATTATCTATGGTAAGAAGGCACTGTTGCATAAAAAATATCCCGCTCTGGAAATCACCCTGTATGGGTCAAATACAACTCGCGGTGGATAATAAAAATTAAAACAAGATACATCTTGAAAGTGAAATGTATCCAAATTCTTATGTTTTTTTACTTGTTTTGATGAAGTACTAGTCATTAAAAAACCTACAATAGTGAAAATTTTCAACAAATGGTCATTAAAAATTCTTTGTGGATTTTGTTATTTCTGCCAGAAAGTAAAATACTGAAAGTGGAATACCGATTTATCGCTTGTTTCAGTGTTATCACTACATCAAGAGTCAGGACACATAAAATTGATGATTTAGCAAAGAGAAGTTATGCTTTAGCGGGATACCAATATTTAAAAATAGCATCAGAGATGCCCGTACCCCATAACCTAGGGAAATCGTTTTCAACACCATGAGATATAGACTATAGAGGTAGTGAAACAGTACAAGGATCAGGATACTTTCAGAGCAGTGTCAGTTATATCAAGGTCCAAATAATGTTTAAGAGAAAGAAAATCTATGTAAAGATTAAATATTAAAACAAGACAATTCAATAGCAAGATGACAGCATTAATCAGTATACTAAAAATTATAAAGCTGTAAAATTTATTAACTGGAGAACAGCTGTCAATGGAAATAGCACAATTATATACAACTACAAATAATAATCAGTTGCAGCTACCATATGTCTTTGTCATAGAGAAAGATGTCTCAAATATGGCAGGTGAACACCCCTTGGCAGAGCCAAAGTTAAAGGTCATACCATGATACACACCTACACCCCGTAAGGCTGTGATAGGTTATCCGAAAAAGGTCCAAATTCTTTAATAAAGGTTACCCGAAAAAGGTCCAAATTCCTTAATAAACAGAGTACTAACTGGCGAAGCGGGTAATTCTAATTCTAATAGTACTTTTATAGCGCTTAATCTCTATCTAATGATAGACTCTAAGACGCAGAAAGCCAAAATCAGAGATCGTAATCGTTAAAACAGGGACATTGCAGGGGTCGACACCACGGAGAGACAAAATGAAAAACTAGGGATAATCTAGGGTGGGTAAGCTTTTTCAAAGAGGTAAGTTTTCAACTTTTTTCTGAATGAGGAGAGAGATTTAGCTGAGCGTACATCATCAGGGAGATCATTCCAAATCCTTGGGGCATCATATGCAAAGCTAAGGCCAAAATGCTTTTTAGACTTATATAATGAAGCACAATGTGGGACCTCAAGCAGCACACCGTCAGATTGACTTCTGTGTGTTCTATACACACTATGCCTGGGTTTAAGGAAAGGTTCAAAGTATTTTGGATGGCCACTATGTAGAAACTTGTACACCAATAGGGATGTCTTGAAGACAAAGCGATGCAAGACAGGCAGCCAATGAAGACTCTTTCTTACAGGAGTGATATGCGAGTATTTGGTGGTATTAGCCACAATTCTTGCAAGACTGTTCTGAACACATTGGAGCCTCCGAATGTCTAGAGCAGAGATACCTCTGAACAAGGAATTACAGTAGTCAAGACGAGTTCCCACCAAGGCATTTGCAGCCAAAAGAGCAGCTTCACGTGTAAGATATCCTCTGAGTCGCTTTAAATCCCTGATATGAACAAAACTAGCCTTACAGGTATTCCTGACATGGCAAGAGAAGGAAAAATCAGAGTCAAACCAGACACCTAAGTTCTTAATTGCATCAACAGGTGAAAGGAGGTTACCAAGTATATTAACTGGGAAAAATTTGCTGAGTTTTGTGCGGACATTTCTTGAGCCAAACAGAATAAATTCTGTTTTGTCTGGATTTAGTTTAAGCTTATTTGCAGAAAGCCACTTTCTGACATCATCCAAGCAGTTTTTCAGTCTATCAAAGGCCTGAGTGGCATGGTTATATGTGAGATATTGATGGTTATTTGTCGGTAACCGACAAATGTTAAATATAGCCTAAATCAATGAAATACTTGGTTAAACCATAATAGTATTCTCTCTGATTTCTTTAACTGATATTAGTTTTTCACATAATTTTCCTTATTTATACAGACATTTAACTATCTAACGAAGTCACAGCCTTACCTGTAACCAATGTCCCTACCAAGTGTCAACCTCCTACACCTTACAGACTCCAAAATTTAGCCTGGACAATATTTTCAAACTCATGGTCATTATGACAAGGTCAAATCAAGATCACACTATGATGCTGCACACCTACAACCCCTAAGCAATGTCCCTGAGCAATGTCAACAATTTCAACAATATTGCCTGGACAAGATTTTTTTAGGTCAAGGTCACTACGGCAAGGTCAAAGGTCAAATCAAGGTCACACCATGACGTTGCACACCTACATCCCCTAACTAATGTCCCTACAAAGTATGAACTTCCTACACCTTATGGTTTCCGAGATCTAGCCCGGGCAAGATTTTATAGGTGAAGGTAACTACCAAGCATCAACTTCCTACACCTTACCGTTTTCGAGATATAGCCTGGACAAGATTTTAAAGGTCAAGGTCACTACAACAACATCAAAGGTCAAATCAAGGTCACTCCATGATGTTGCACAAAGATCAGGAGATTTTCAGAGCAAACCGTGTGCCTTGATATTGCACACCTACACCCCCTAACCACTGTCGCTACCAAGTATCAACTTTCTACACCTTACAGATTCCAAGATATAGCCAGGAGAGGATTTTATAGGTCAAGGTCACTACAGCAAGGTCAACGGTCAAATCAGGGTCATGCCATGACGTTGGACACCTACAATGCCTAACCAATGTCCCTACCAAATATCAACTTTCGACACCTTACGGTTTCCAAGATATAGCCCGGACAAGATTTTCAAACTCAAGGTTACTACGGCAAGGTCAAATCAAGGTCACACCATGACGTTGCACACCTACAACTTTTTTCCACTGCCCGCCCATCCGGACACCATGGATGAAAACAACACCCTGACAGCCCTTAAGGGCTGCGGGGTAAAAATTTGGTATCTTCCCACTTCCATTTAATATATAAAATGACTAGAAATACAGAGCACCACATGATTCAGCAAAAAACAACTTGTAGAGCACAGACCTTCACCAGGGGAATTTTTCCAAAAATTTGGGGTTTTCTTTTCTCCAGTCCTAATATGATCTAGATCTTCCCTAAAATATAATCACTTCTTCCTTTGGCTAGGCACTACCCACACAAAATGTCATGAATTTATTTATTTGGGGTTTTACGTCGCTTTCAATACTGTACAGGTCATATCACGACGGGTAGTTGGAAGGGCAGAGGAAACCAGTACATAGAATTCGCTAGGGTTGTGTACTGTAAACTGCCGACCAACGGCAAGCAACTACCAGCTTTCCCACATAAGGCCTTGACGGGGATCGAACCCCAGCCTCAGAGGTGGGAGGCGAGAGTGTTACCACTCTGCCACCGTGGCCCCCCAAAATGTCATGAAGATCCACCTATTACATAATTACATTTGGATTAATATCAACCAGAAAGCTAAAGTAATTTATAATACATTGAAAATAGGATCTTTCCTCAGATTGAATTACTTCTTTCTTTGTACAGGCCCTCCCTATATAAATCATTTCACATCTGTTCATTACTTTTGGAGTTATCTCCAATGAATACAGACAGACAAACATACCCAAAAATATAGCCTCCTGGTGAATTTAGTTACAAGTCATTGCATGTAACTGTAAAGTAATTTAAGAATTATTTTCTTTGCCATAAGTTGGTACAATGATTGGATCTCTGACTGTAATTGAATATCCTGAAGATAATGCTGCACAGTAATTATTACCATGTATTGAAGTGAAAGCTAATTGCACATTGAAAGTAATCGTAAATATTATGTCACATTTATGTGTAATTTTCAGGTTGTAAGTTTATATCAACCATTATAACACTGCACACATAAATTTCTTGTCAAACATCACCAATTTCAAAGCTTCTTCTTGACTTTGCCAAATGAATGAATGAAATCAAGATGGTTAAACCTTAGCAAAGGTGACTGCTTCAGCCAAGTTAGGTTACTTTGATATAATAAAATTCACAGAGAGTCACAGCCTCAGAATAAAAATAATAGGGAACACTTGTTTACCTATTAGAAAACAATCAATGTGCTATCCTAATGATGTTACAATGACCACGGTTGAACTATGTACGTTCTAATTATGAATACAGAAGATACCAACTTTGTCAATCATTTACTTTTCAGTCTCTGTAAATTTCCATAGTAGCTACACCGTGACTGACTGACTTGCAGCATTTTCCATGATATTAAATATTTTCTACCATACAAAAGAAAATGTTTCAATACAATGGTGTTCCGTTTTTTTTTTTTCAAAATTATAAATGGTTTCTCTGGCTTTGAAACAAACAAAAACTATTATTCTGGTCCGCTGTGCAATATCCTGATATTACTAATATAATTACTAAATAATTCTACTACATATTTGGTTAAACACCACCCAATGAGAGGATGTGTTCCACAATTCAGTCAGGACCTCATTCCTATGTATAATACATGTATATTATTAATTTATTATATTATATATATTTTATAATATATCTTTATTAATATATATATTATTAATATATTATTATATAAATAATTATAAGTAATATCTTGATATTACCGATATTGCAAAAATGTAAACATGAGCTTTCCTTAGCCATGATTTAAATGTAGAAATACATGTACTTTCACATGAAAGTTTCAGTTGATAATTCAATTTTAACACAAAGCCAAAATGTGAATTACATTTATAATTTTGTTTATTACTTCCATGAAACAAAGGCCATAAAGCAGGAGTCACAACAGTATTCAAAAGATAAACAAAACACACATGACACTGAAAAATAGACGCTAAATATAACTAGATTGGGCCAACTCGGCGCCAACATATCCCCAGACAGGTCATCACTCACGCCACAGGTTTTGATCGGGAATTTTTAAAAACATAATTACCCATTATTATATGAACTTCAGCACATCAATCTACTCTGTTTATATCTTCCAAGGAAGATGGTGTATCCCCAGACGCCGAATCCATAACTCAAATTATATTTTCAATCTTCCTGCAATGATAACTCTAAACCTATTTTCAAAGTATTTAAATGATTGATGATTGAATGTCCATTCTAAAATAATAATCCCAAAAGAGCATATCTGTTTCTATATTTGTTGACAAATAAAATATTATTTTTAACTCAACTCATCATACTTTTCAATCTTCCTTCAAAGTATTTAAATGATTGATGATTCAATGTCCATTCTAAAATTCATAATCCCAAAAGCGCATATCTGTTTCTATATTTGTTCACAAATAAAATATTATTTTAAAAAAAATTATTTATATTATTATTTTATTATATTATTTTTAGAATTTGCAAATTGTTTTCAGTTATTCATTTCCTCTATACCTATATATGTGGTCCATATATATGCAACCTAAATATGTGACACAATCTCAGTTCTGACTCCCCTTTGTGTTATATGTAATGAAGCCCACCACCTCCCACCCCCACCCCTCTCCCCTTCTCCACACCTCTCTCACTATTACACAAGATCTGCAACCCCATTGAGTTCTTTGTTTCTCATCTGATATCATTAAATACCTTTGTTTATTTAGTGTCACTCAATATAGCTGGAGGTCCCAGAGGTGGGTGGGGGGAATCCGGGTGGGGGATGTGGGTTGAGCATAAATGGTAAACAAACAATCTATATAAAAGGGGTACTCAAATACAAAAAGAATTGAGAATTTTAAGTATGTGATTATCAACTGAAATGAGTTCATAACTATAGGAGCTGTGCCAAAATTAACTGAGGCAAGTTGAATAAAACTGGGCTAGTTGAGGGTTAAAAATCCCCTAGTTTTACTACATAAGGATATAATTTCATTAATATTGGGACTTAAAGCTCACTTAAAGTGTCCATTTTGTCTACTTCAATATGTTTCACCAGTTTCATTTTAAAAAGTGAAAAACTCAGCAAGCAGAGGTGGGTGGGGGGAATCCGGGTGGGGGATGTGGGTTGGGACTTAGTTTAGTTTATTAGTTTATTATAGTGACATGTATTATGTTGACAAGGATTATACAAAAACTATTGAAGTAATACCCAGCCCTATATGGGCTTATAAGTCACTTTAAATAGAGAGTTAATAACAAACAGAGCAAACATATTTTGAGGTAAGATACAGTAAATAAAGACAGCAATTCAATACATAAAAATTAACAATATAATTTACTTTTTCTTTCTTGCCACAAATCAAAAATAAAATTAATAACCATATTGACATTCATATGAGTTAATACCCTTGATAATTGATCTATTAATAATTCAGATTTATCTATATTTAAAATTTTGAAATATTTCATACGAATCAGCTCTAAAGCTGGACAAACACAAACAAAATGTATCTCATCTTCTACATCTTTTTTACACAGTTTACATGTTCTCTCAAAGAGATGGAGTGCTACAGCAAAAATGGTAAACAAACAATCTATATAAAAGGGGTACTCAAATACAAAAAGAATTGAGAATTTTAAGTATGTGATTATCAACTGAAATGAGTTCATAACTGTAGGAGCTGTGTCAAAATTAACTGAGGCAAGTTGAATAAAACTGGGCTAGTTGAGCGTTAAAAATCCCCTAGTTTTACTACATACGGATATAATTTCATTAATATTGGGACTTAAAGCTCACTTAAAGTGTCCATTTTGTCTACTTGAATATGTTTAACCGGCGTTTAACCAGTTTCATTTTAAAAAGTTAAAAACTCAGCAAGCAGAGGTATAACACACAAAAATAAGTTCTTAAAAGACTAAGATAGCCATAACATTATTAATATTCAAAATTTAAATAGACAGGCATTTCCTTTTAAAAATTCAAAGATTTCAGCTCTATAACCCACATAGTTTGACAGTTACTGGGCTTTAAAGTGGCATAATGTCCATAAATTGGGTTTCTGTGGGCATTTTACAATTGTTAAAGAGACCTTAGCAATTAAACTACAGATCTGAAACTTTTTGGGGGACATACATAACAAACAAAAATTATATATAATACAGTTTAAGACTTGTCACACTAAGCATTTCCAAATAACAGGGCAAAATACGGAAAAAATGTCCAAAAAGGCACTTGGGCGAGTGTCTATGGCCCTCATACACAGGTTAAATGTCTACTAAAAACCTTGATTTTCGCCATATGTAAAAAGGACATAATAATGCATTCCCAGATGGGATTTCAGCTCCATCAATCACATAGTTTAACAGTCACAGGGCTTAAAGGTGGCAAAAAGTCCAAATATTGGGTCTCTGTGGGCCTTTTAGAGATCTCGATGTGGCTTTCAAATTAAAGCTTCAGACTTAAAATTTGTTACATACTAAGATTACACATAGAATATGTATCTAATAAAGTTTGAAACTTCTCAGACTTACCATTTCCAAGTTACAGAGCAAAATATGTGAAAAATGTCTTAAAAGGGTCACTCAGGTGGGTGTTTAAGGTCCTCATACACAGGTTAAATGTCTACTTGAAGCCTTGATTTTTGGCACATGTAAAAAGAACATAATAATGTATTCCCAGATGAGATTTCAGCTCTATCAGTCACATAGTTTAACAGTCAAAGGCCTTAAAATTGGCAAAAAGTCCAAATACTGGGTCTTTATGGGGCCTTCTAGAGACCTAAATGTGGCCTTCAAATTAAAGCTTCAGACTTAAAATTTGTCACATACTAAGATTACACATAGAATATGCATCTAATACAGTTTGAAACTTCTTAGACTTACCATTTCCAAGTTACAGGGCAAAATATGTGAAAAATGTCTAAAAATGGTCACTCGGGTGGGGATTTATGGTCCTCATACACAGGTTAAATGTCTTCTTAAAGCCTTAATTTTTGGCACATATATAAATAACATACTAATATCTTCCCAGATAGGATTTGAGCTCTATCAGTCACATAGTTTGACAGTCACAGGGCTTAAAAGTAGCAAAAAGTCCAAATATTGGGTCTTTGGGAGCCTTTTAGAGACCTCAATTTGACCTTCAAAATTAAAGCTTCAGACTTAAAATGTGTTACATACTAAGATTACACACAGAATATATATCTAATACAGTTTGAAACTTCTCAGACTTACCATTTCCAAGTTACAGGGAAAAAGATGTGAAAAATGTCTTATAAGGGTCACTCGGGTGGGTGTTTATGGTCCTGATACACAGGTTAACTGTCTATTAAAGGCCTAAATGTTGGGGCACATATAAGAAAACACATAGATATATTCCCAGATGATATTTAACTTAGATGAGAGACATAGTTTTAAAGCTACAGTGCTTGAAAGTGGCAAAAAGTGCATAAATTGGGTCTCTGTGGGCACTTTTGAGACCTTAAGTCGACCCCTTTGGGTAAACCTACAGCCCTAAAATTTTCTACAGACAAGGATTACATATCAAAGTTATACCTAGCACAGTTTGAGACTCATCAGAATTACCACTTCCAAATTATAGGGCAAAATATGTGAAAAGTATAGCAAAAAATCCCTAAGTGGGGGTATTTATGGGCCTCAAAGACAATTTTCTCCTCAACTTAAAGTCGTGATTTTCGGCACATGTACTAAGAACATATTAATGTGTTGTCAGGTAAAATTTCAGCCAGCTGAGCATCATAGTTTGTGACCTACAGGGCTCTAAGTGGCCAAAAGTCCAATTTCTGACCTTAAGGTGGCCATAAGTTCTTTTTTACTGGGAGTTTAAGGTCACCTTAAAATAGGGATCTTCCTTTGGGCACCCTTAACATGTGTACCAAGTTTGAAAAAAAAATATTAATTTGTTTTTGAGTTATCGCGTCCACAAGGAAATTTCTACGGCGGCGGCGGCGGCGGCGGCGGCGGCGGCGGCGGCGGCGGCGCGACGGACCTGAATCCAATATATCCCCGACTTTCGTCTGGGGATATAATAAATATTAAATGCAATAAATATTACACATATTAAATACTAAATCTATTAAGGTGGTTACACAGTTAACAAAAATCAAAAGACTTCCCAGGGCTTTGAAACAAGCAAAATCCGGTATTTTTGTAATGTTTGTCACTGACATGGTGAAACTAACTGCAAGCATACATGAATAACAATGACTGGAAATATGTTTCGTGAGATATTATCATGTGAGTAAACTTAATTTTTATCCAGTATAAAGTAAAAATGCAAGATGTTTCACCAAATTTATGCATTATTTGTATTACTGGTATGTTGATGAAGTATCAAACCTAGTGGGGCAATACTAGAACATAAAATTTCAGCATCTGGGATGGATGTGTCAGAGGTGTCAGTACCTTGGTATCCAGAGAGCATTTCACTGAAATACCATAACCATAACCTAAGTATGAAGAAAATGAACACTTTTATCCCATACTTCTGTACATTTGGGGACTTTTTTGACACTTCCTTGAGGGGAAACTGGATTGCTAAGGATTTATGAGTTACAATTCCTGTCGGAGGCTTATTTGATGTGGCGTACTAAAATGCATCTTTTGTAGTAACCCAAAATTGTAACGGTTTTGCATTGCAAGCCTCTTGATATCGATACCTATGCCTAGCATCTTGTAATTGAAAAAAAAAATGGAAAACATAATAACAGTCCTCCTCTTATCAATAAATAATGTTAGTGTTAATAAAAACAAACTTACACTGAAAGAACTCTTTCTTCATAAAAACATACAACACAATTTCACAAGCAACGATGACAAGTTATACTCATAAAATCAACTGAAAATAGTAAAGGACACTTGCATTTGACTCTACAGGCATGGATTGCTTTTCACAGCCGCAGATACCTTTCTTTAGGAGATGCTTATGATAATTTCCGCAGACATCCAAATCCACTTTAGACCACTTCAGTAATCACAACTGCCTTGTAAAATTTGGCTTTTAAAAAGTCCTAATACTTTTTGACTCTAGTCTTCTGACACTATTTTTGACTATCTGTATAAAATATTTTTGTTGTTTTATCGTTGCCCATTGTAACCTCCCTGTTCTCAGCATAACCATCCAATTCTGAACTATGATTCCCAATTCAAAACCAGTTTTCACCCAATGTGACAAGCTATTCTTGTGATATGGTACATGATTGCAAGGTGAAGGTTTTTTTCATCTGCTTGTAGTATACAACTTATAACTGGCAAAACGATTTACATTACAAGAATAGTTCCCTCCACAACTATAATTGAAACACTGTATCAAAGACAGATTCAGAAGCCAAAAGTAGATTGTTAAGACAAGATCATAAGTTATCTGATAAAACTATCACCAACTCTGTAGGTGATGTAATTTCAGAGGAGCAAGAGCATTGGACTATGTCAGTACTTTTTTAGTCGATACAAAAAACCCTACCCTCTCTAATACTTACTCATATCAGCCTCCTGACCTTCACCTTGATTGGTCTCCCTCTCATACCCTGGATCTCCAGGTGTCCTCAAAAACTCAGACCTCTTGCCAAGTTCTGACTTGTGCTGAGGGTGACTGGATTCTGATTTTGATCCGAGAAAATCAATGCAATCTGACTTCATAAAGCGCTGGAAATTTGGACATTCTTTCAAGAGGCTGAAAGACATTTTCTTTGGGTCTGGCCAATTGTCATTGTTACTGCCCTTTTCATCAGTTTTGCCCTCTGTATCCGGCTCATCTAATCCTGGCTCATCAGTCTCTAATGGGTAATTGGTCGCCCCTACAATTTCAAAGGGATGTGGGTCATTGAAGATATTCATTGGCTGCACAGACTTCATGAGGGCTTCACCCTCCTGAATGCCACCAGTTGTGGTCATGTCAACGCCACCTTTGTGTTCAGGTGAAGCCACTTCAGTCACTGTGTGGTCCATATCTCCCATATCACTGAAATCATCATCGAATTGCTCCAATTCCTCGGCATTTATCTCAACTTCATGTACACTGGTATCTGCATCTTGTCCCCCAAACAACATGGCTGCTCTGGACAAAGGGTTACTTACAATGTCTCTACCCCCACAGACATCGTAACCTACTTCATCCTGCACCTGATGACCCCTGCTACTCAAACTTGTACTGCTCCCTCTGAGTCCAGGTACTACTTCTCTATCCAGGGTAGTTGACTGTATTTCTTGCTGCGGTGCTAGTGGTATAGACCCTGCTGTTTTAGAGTGAGCGGTGCCTTCCATTCCAGGGGCACCATGGGCACTTGTGCCTCTTACTCCAACTCGGCGTGTATTTTGCCCTGAAGATGGTTCACTGGATTCATACTCCATCGTAAAGGTCCCTACACCTTCACCCATCATGTTCTTGTCACTACCCTTCTGGTCTCTCTGAATCTGAAGTGTTTCTGTTGAACCATGTAGATTTTCTCCCACATGTAGGAGGCTGGATGATAACTCTGTCAATATAAAATATAAATTGGGGTTTGCTTTTGTTGACTGAAACTTGTTACTTTTTGCACTAGATCTAGTATAGAAAACATTTGTCTGTGAATCTGCAAATTAAACACTTAACCCTTGAACAAGTGTTTGGTCAATGATGTATTCCAAATTATATTTTGCAGATAATTGCTCCTAACAAGTTTCAAATCTGCACCAGTTCTCACCTGATATGGTGACAATGGGCCATTTTAATGTAAAACAATACTATAATCTCAGAAGTTTGACATCTCTCCTTCATGTTTTAATTTGTTGCATTTTTGCTGTCTGACACAAATTCTGAATCCTCATCTGTAAATTTCAGAAATCTTGCGATGAGTTGACAAATCATTGGCAAAATAACTGAAATGATTTCAGCAGATCTGTCCACCCAACTGAACTTTTGCTTTCTTCATTTTTTTCTAAGTTTTCTAAGCATTGAAATCTGCTTGGCTTCAAGGTTCAGATGAACTATATTCCTATTGTTCATCTTGTTTCAAAATCACTTTATGACTGGGATTTTCAAAAGCTGTTGCTCTGCTTTCAGTGAAGCAGCTAGGGTGGTTAAGCAGTTAAATTATGCATGAGCCAAGGCATTTGACACCTGTCCGAATGTCCCAATGTGAAAATGTTTGCACACACTTGATGTGTAACAAAGTTTCTAAACTTGAGTACTGACAATTTTTCTTCCAACCATTGCATATTGTATTCCAAAGTCATTGGTATTAACGTAAATACACAAAAAATATGAGTAACAATATTCTATCATCTACGCTAAGAGAGAGAAATATAATCTGAGTAAGTCTGCAATTATTTTGTCAAGGAATAATCTTAAAGTCATATTTTTGTGGCTGTAAATGCCACAAATTTGAAACTTAAGTGAGTAATAGCTGAAGTACTTATTAATCGTATATACTATAAAGTGTACACAAAGTGTTTTAAATATGTAGTTTTAACTCACCAAAAAATATAGATGGCAAAAGTTTCCACCATTCCATCAACAAAGACACAAGCTCAACATAGATTTCAAAATTATGATATATTTTTGTATAACAGATGGTAGAAATGATATATCTGTACATATCAATGCTACCCCTACTTGCAGGAAATTTCAACAATTTATGCATGGTTCTATAGACATTATTTCTGAAACATCAAAAACATGCTGAAGCCTCACCATCCATGTTATCTATTGGTAGAATTCCCAGAGAGGACCTGTTGAATGTATTTGGGACCTGGTTTCTGTCTGAAGGTGGTCTGTTGGGCAATCCAAGTGATCCTGACTGTTCCCTTAAAGTATAACAACAAAATAAGATATTAACATAAAAGCTTTTTTTCACTGTGGCATGATTACCAATTATGACATCACAGTATAATTTTAAGAACTTAAAAAAGAGATGGTATAATCACAATTACAAAACATTAACTTTAATATATTAAACTGTGTTAAACTTAAGTAGTAGGGAACAGGTAAACTGTTTTATAATTACAAGAAAAGATAATTTTGTAATTACTAGGGTTGCAAGCCCGAAAATGCGCCTCGATTCCTCGTTTTAATCGCTTGATTATCGTCCACGAAATAAACTGCATCATATTTTGACATATTATACCTCATAAAATGATTAAAATGCATACAACAGGAAAGAATCTTGATAATTCATTGAATTTTGGGAAAAAGACGTATTTATAATGCAAAATACAGGAAACTTTAAGCATGTTTATATTGCGAGATTTGAGGCGTCTTTGAAATATGTTAATCAAAATGCGGTCTTATAAAAACAATGTTACACAAACAATTAACGATTGCAAATGCTTAAAATATAAAAAAATAAAACAGAAACACCTTATAATAGTAAAATATATAAATATATTCATATATTTTAAGAAAAAAAAATAATTTTGTGGTTGGTTTTACTTCTATGTTTAGTTGTTTTCGAAGACCCGGTTCACTTTTCTTGCCTTAAATATTAAACTGAATCATTTCGTTTCCGAGTAACCGAAGAATCGATGCAGCTCTAGTAATTACAAGTTGATGCTGTTCTGTAAGGACTACCTGGTACTGTATCTTGCAATTACTAGGGGAGTAATTTTAAGTGTGATCTATATAGGCTTCTGTATTACAGTAATGAGAAACTAGAAATAGGCCGCCCTGTTGATAGTAGATGCGAATAGAAACAGGATAGCATAGAAGAACACACATTATCATGTGTAATGTCCACCCATGAACCTTTTGCCCAAATTGTACAGTAGTCTTACAAGACCCTGTTTCATTTGTAAAATATATCAATGATGCTTAAATATTTGTTAGTGTAGATGTAAACTAGATTGGGCCAACTCGGCGCCAACATATCCCCAGACAGGTCATCACTCACGCCACAGGTTTTGATCGGGAATTTTTTAAAACATAATTACCCATTATTATATGAACTTCAGCACATCAATCTACTCTGTTTATATCTTCCAAGGAAGATGGTGTATCCCCAGACGCCGAATACATAACTCAAATTATATTTTCAATCTTCCTGCAATGATAACTCTAAACCTATTTTCAAAGTATTTAAATGATTGATGATTGAATGTCCATTCTAAAATAATAATCCCAAAAGAGCATATCTGTTTCTATATTTGTTGACAAATAAAATATTATTTTTAACTCAACTCATCATACTTTTCAATCTTCCTTCAAAGTATTTAAATGATTGATGATTCAATGTCCATTCTAAAATTCATAATCCCAAAAGCGCATATCTGTTTCTATATTTGTTCACAAATAAAATATTATTTAAAAAAAAATTATTTATATTATTATTTTATTATATTATTTTTAGAATTTGCAAATTGTTTTCAGTTATTCATTTCCTCTATACCTATATATGTGGTCCATATATATGCAACCTAAATATGTGACACAATCTCAGTTCTGACTCCCCTTTGTGTTATATGTAATGAAGCTCACCACCTCCCACCCCCACCCCTCTCCCCTTCTCCACACCTCTCTCACTATTACACAAGATCTGCAACCCCATTGAGTTCTTTGTTTCTCATCTGATATCATTAAATACCTTTGTTTATTTAGTGTCACTCAATATAGCTGGAGGTCCCAGAGGTGGGTGGGGGGAATCCGGGTGGGGGATGCATAAATGGTAAACAAACAATCTATATAAAAGGGGTACTCAAATACAAAAAGAATTGAGAATTTTAAGTATGTGATTATCAACTGAAATGAGTTCATAACTGTAGGAGCTGTGTCAAAATTAACTGACGCAAGTTGAATAAAACTGGGCTAGTTGAGGGTTAAAAATCCCCTACTTTTACTACATAAGGATATAATTTCATTAATATTGGGACTTAAAGCTCACTTAAAGTGTCCATTTTGTCTACTTGAATATGTTTAACCAGTTTCATTTTAAAAAGTTAAAAACTCAGCAAGCAGAGGTATAACACACAAAAATAAGTTCTTAAAAGACTAAGATAGCCATAACATTATTAATATTCAAAATTTAAATAGACAGGCATTTCCTTTTAAAAATTCAAAGATTTCAGCTCTATAACCCACATAGTTTGACAGTTACTGGGCTTTAAAGTGGCATAATGTCCATAAATTGGGTTTCTGTGGGCATTTTACAATTGTTAAAGAGACCTTAGCAATTAAACAACAGATCTGAAACTTTTTGGGGGACATACATAACAAACAAAAATTATATATAATACAGTTTAAGACTTGTCACACTAAGCATTTCCAAATAACAGGGCAAAATACGGAAAAAATGTCCAAAAAGGCACTTGGGCGAGTGTCTATGGCCCTCATACACAGGTTAAATGTCTACTAAAAACCTTGATTTTCGGCATATGTAAAAAGGACATAATAACGCATTCCCAGATGGGATTTCAGCTCCATCAATCACATAGTTTAACAGTCACAGGGCTTAAAGGTGGTTAAAAAGTCCAAATATTGGGTCTCTGTGGGCCTTTTAGAGATCTCGATGTGGCTTTCAAATTAAAGCTTCAGACTTAAAATTTGTTACATACTAAGATTACACATAGAATATGTATCTAATAAAGTTTGAAACTTCTCAGACTTACCATTTCCAAGTTACAGAGCAAAATATGTGAAAAATGTCTTAAAAGGGTCACTCAGGTAGGTGTTTAAGGTCCTCATACACAGGTTAAATGTCTACTTGAAGCCTTGATTTTTGGCACATGTAAAAAAAACATAATAATGTATTCCCAGATGAGATTTCAGCTCTATCAGTCACATAGTTTAACAGTCACAGGCCTTAAAATTGGCAAAAAGTCCAAATACTGGGTCTTTATGGGGCCTTCTAGAGACCTAAATGTGGCCTTCAAATTAAAGCCTCAGACTTAAAATTTGTCACATACTAAGATTACACATAGAATATGCATCTAATACAGTTTGAAACTTCTTAGACTTACCATTTCCAAGTTACAGGGCAAAATATGTGAAAAATGTCTAAAAATGGTCACTCGGGTGGGGATTTATGGTCCTCATACACAGGTTAAATGTCTTCTTAAAGCCTTAATTTTTGGCACATATATAAATAACATACTAATATCTTCCCAGATAGGATTTGAGCTCTATCAGTCACATAGTTTGACAGTCACAGGGCTTAAAAGTAGCAAAAAGTCCAAATATTGGGTCTTTGGGAGCCTTTTAGAGACCTCAATTTGACCTTCAAAATTAAAGCTTCAGACTTAAAATCTGTTACATACTAAGATTACACACAGAATATATATCTAATACAGTTTGAAACTTCTCAGACTTACCATTTCCAAGTTACAGGGAAAAAGATGTGAAAAATGTCTTATAAGGGTCACTCGGGTGGGTGTTTATGGTCCTGATACACAGGTTAACTGTCTATTAAAGGCCTAAATGTTGGGGCACATATAAGAAAACACATAGATATATTCCCAGATGATATTTAACTTAGATGAGAGACATAGTTTGAAAGCTACAGTGCTTGAAAGTGGCAAAAAGTGCATAAATTGGGTCTCTGTGGGCACTTTTGAGACCTTAAGTCGACCCCTTTGGGTAAACCTACAGCCCTAAAATTTTCTACAGACAAGGATTACATATCAAAGTTATACCTAGCGCAGTTTGAGACTCATCAGAATTACCACTTCCAAATTATAGGGCAAAATATGTGAAAAGTATAGCAAAAAATCCCTAAGTGGGGGTATTTATGGGCCTCAAACACAATTTTCTCCTCAACTTAAAGTCGTGATTTTCGGCACATGTACTAAGAACATATTAATGTGTTGTCAGGTAAAATTTCAGCCAGCTGAGCATCATAGTTTGTGACCTACAGGGCTCTAAGTGGCCAAAAGTCCAATTTCTGACGTTAAGGTGGCCATAAGTTCTTTTTTACTGGGAGTTTAAGGTCACCTTAAAATAGGGATCTTCCTTTGGGCACCCTTAACATGTGTACCAAGTTTGAAAAAAAAATATTAATTTGTTTTTGAGTTATCGCGTCCACAAGGAAATTTCTACGGCGGCGGCGGCGGCGGCGGCGCTACGGACCTGAATCCAATATATCCCCGACTTTCGTCTGGGGATATAATAATTATTTCAGCTTCATGCCTTTTTGCATTGGTTGGGTTGAAAATTTTGACGAAATCACTCTATCTTGCACGGTTAAGAAGATAGAAGCAAATTCCTGTTTTTCTATTTTTGGCAAAAATTTGAAAATTCAAAATGGCCGCCATTTTTGGAAAAAGGAAATTTTTTTGAAAATTGCCAAGAGTACATTTCTTAGATACCCTATGGGTCGAAAATTTCAACAAAATAACTCTATTTTGCACGGTTAAGGCCAGTTTGTGTTTTTCCATTTTGGGCAAAAATTCGAAAATTCAAAATGGCTGCCATTTTTGGGGAGGGGAAAATTTTTTGAAAATTGCAAAGATTACATTCCTTAGATACCCTGTGGGTTGAAAAATTTCGACGAAATCGCTCTATCTCGCATGGTTAAGGAGATAGAAGCAAATTTGTGTTTTGCCATTTTTGGCAAAAATTTGAAAATTCAAAATGGCCGCCATTTTAGGGGAGGGGAAATTTTTTTTTAAATTGCCAAGAATACAATGCTCAAATACCTGTGGGTCGAAAATTTTGACGAAATCGCTCTATCTCGCATGGTTAAGGAGATAGAAGGAAATTTGTGTTTTGCCATTTTTGGCAAAACTTTGAAAATTCAAAATGGCCGCCATTTTTGGGGAGGGGAAATTTTTTTGAAAATTGCAAAGATTGCATTGCTTAGATACCCTGTGGGTCGAAAATTTTGACGAAATCGCTCTATCTCGCACGGTTAAGGAGATAGAAGCAAATTTGTGTTTTGCCATTTTTGGCAAAAATTCGAAAATTCAAAATGGCCGCCATTTTTGGGGAGGGGAAAATTTTTTGAAAATTGCAAAGAGTACACTCCTCAGATACCCTGTGGGTCGAAAATTTCCACGAAATCGCTCTATCTCGCACGGTTAAGGAGATAGAAGCAAATTAGTGTTTTGCCATTTTTGGCAAAAATTCGAAAATTCAAAATGGCCGCCATTTTTGGGGAGGGGAAAATTTTTTGAAAATTCCAAAGAGTACACTCCTGAGATACCCTGTGGGTCGAAAATTTCGACGAAATCGCTCTATCTCGCACGGTTAAGGAGATAGAAGCAAATTTGTGTTTTGCCATTTTTGGCAAAAATTCGAAAATTTAAAATGGCCACCATTTTTGGGGAGGGGAAAATTTTTTGAAAATTGCAAATATTACACTCCTTAGATACCCTGTGGGTCGAAAATTTCGACGAAATCGCTCTATCTCGCACGGTTAAGGAGATAGAAGCAAATTTGTGTTTTGCCATTTTTGGCAAAAATTCGAAAATTCAAAATGGCCGCCATTTTTGGGGAGGGGAAAATTTTTTGAAAATTACCAAGAGTACACTCCTTAGATACCCTGTGGGTCGAAAATTTTGACGAAATCGCTCTATCTCGCACGGTTAAGGAGATAGAAGCAAATTTGTGTTTTGCCATTTTTGGCAAAAATTCGAAAATTCAAAATGGCCGCCATTTTTGGGGAGGGGAAAATTTTTTGAAAATTGCAAATATTACATTCCTTAGATACCCTCTGGGTCGAAAATTTCGACGAAATCGCTCTATCTCGCACGGTTAAGGAGATAGAAGCAAATTTGTGTTTTGCCATTTTTGGCAAAAATTCGAAAATTCAAAATGGCCGCCATTTTTGGGGAGGGGAAAATTTTTTGAAAATTACCAAGAGTACACTCCTTAGATACCCTGTGGGTCGAAAATTTCGACGAAATCGCTCTATCTCGCACGGTTAAGGAGATAGAAGCAAATTTGTGTTTTGCCATTTTTGGGAAAAATTCGAAAATTCAAAATGGCCGCCATTTTTGGGGAGGGGAAAATTTTTTGAAAATTGCAAAGATTACATTCCTTAGATACCCTGTGGGTCGAAAATTTCGACGAAATCGCTCTATCTCGCACGGTTAAGGAGATAGAAGCAAATTTGTGTTTTGCCATTTTTGGCAAAAATTCTAAAATTCAAAATGGCCGCCATTTTTGGGGAGGGGAAAATTTTTTGAAAATTGCAAAGAGTACACTCCTTAGATACCCTGTGGGTTGAAAATTTCGACGAAATCGCTCTATCTCGCACGGTTAAGGAGATAGAAGGAAATTTGTGTTTTGCCATTTTTGGCAAAAATTCGAAAATTCAAAATGGCCGCCATTTTTGGGGAGGGGAAAATTGTTTGAAAATTGCAAAGATTGCATTCCTCAGATACCCTGTGGGTCGAAAATTTTGCCGAAATCGCTCTATCTCGCACGGTTAAGGAGATAGAAGCAAATTTGTGTTTTGCCATTTTTGGCAAAAATTCGAAAATTCAAAATGGCCGCCATTTTTGGGGAGGGGAAAATTTTTTGAAAATTGCAAAGAGTACACTCCTCAGATACCCTGCAGGTCGAAAATTTTGCCGAAATCGCTCTATCTCGCACGGTTAAGGAGATAGAAGCAAATTACTCAAAAGTAGTACTGAAAATACACAATGAAGTACCTAAATGGCTATTACTCATGTACTGACAAAGCTATCAGTCCCAAATGCAATACCAAGCGAGCTATGGACATAACAATCTTGTATTCAAAATTGTAGTAAAATATCTTTAATTATTTTGGCTTAAATGCACGGAAACCAATGGGTACTGAAAATAGCTGTACTTAAGTATTACTCAGTAAGCAAAAGAGGTACAACAGCCAAAAGCAATCCCAAGCAAGCTACTGACCCAATAAGCCTGCATACCAAATTTGGTGACAATAGCTCTAATACTTTTCCTTTAAATGAGCGGAAACCATGCGTGACGCCGGACATCGGACGCCGGACATCGGACAACGGACATCGGACGGCGAAAAAAGCAAAAATAATATATCCACCCCCCAGGGGGGTGGACATAATGATATTAGAACAAGATGAGGCAGAGGGTAAGATGCTGAGAATATTTACCCAGATGTGTTTCTTAGCGAGTTCATGGGTATATGACTATGCACAGCAGAAGCTGGGGTAGTCTCAAAGGCTGACAAATCATCCAAGAAAGAGCCCTGCATACCTGACAACCTGCATATAGAATACAATGAAATGGTAGGTTGTTATTAATATAAACACACATTGTACGAACAATCGGAGAATCTTATTCTCCAGACCTTGACAATCATTCTAGAAGCTACTTTTACAACATATTGATAAAGTTTAACAAAAATAATGAAGCTTAGTGACTGTATTTTAGGTTATGATAAACAGGGTACCTGGTACCCCATAAAATTGTAAACATGACTAATCACTAAATTAAACTGGAATAGAGTATGCTCTTTGTTCTGTTATTTGATTTTGGTTCAGGATCAAACTCTGCTTTTACAGAGGAAGTTGTTTTCAATAAGTATGACACTAAAATTGGTGTCCAATAAAAATGTTTTGCTGGATTAAGGTTTGAGGTTTTACCTCGACACAGAGATAGGTTTAACAAAGGAGTTCAAGATCAAGATGCTTATTATGAATACTTTTTGTTTTTTCCAATGCTCTAATACAAATTTGAAGGGCTTTTTTTGTGTATTTTCATAACTAAAAGCTAAAATTTGCCAAAATATGGCAAAAAGGGTTTTAGTGGCAGGGGCACTTTTAGGCTCTGTGTTGACTTCAGCTACTCATAATTTGTGAAAAAAAAGCTACCAAATTCATGTAATTAATAACTATTTGCCAGCAAGAAATGTAACTAGAGGATCGCTCGCAAAAAAAAAAGATAATGTTTTTGCATAGCAAAAACAAAGCGTCCCGAAAAGGATATAAAGGTGAGTGCTAAAGTATTAAGAAAATGCTTCGTTTCTAGCCTTATACTGTTGTGGCAACCCAAGTAAGCGCAGTCTGCTCTATCTAGCACGGTTTTCAAGATATAAGCATTTTTGTGTTTTGCAAAAAATAAAAAAATTAAAAATGTCCGCTATATTTGGCGAGACAAAAATATTTTGAAAATTGGCATGGCTACTCTGCAGAGATACCCAGCAGGTCTAAAATTTTGTTGAGTTCGCTCCATATAGCACGGTTCTCGAGATATAAGCATTTTTGTGTTTTGCAAAAACTTTGAAAATTCAAAATGGCCACCATTTTTGGGGAGACAAAATTTTTTGTCAAAACCACTGCCGCGGTGTGCATCTCCCGCCGAGCATTAAAGCAAAAGAAATAGCTTTTCCGAGATATTCACAATTTTTCATTTTCGTCTGTGAAAGCTCTGCCAAAAGTAGGTGAATGAGTTATTTGAGAAAAAATGGCTATCTGCAATACTATTAAGAGATAATTCACATTTACTCATTTTGAGTAGGTGAATAATTAGCTATGGGTCTGAAACTTCACCAAGTGAAAGCTCTCCCAAAAGTAGGTGAATGAGTTATTTCAGAAAAATTGGGTATCTGCAATACTTTTAGAGATAATTCGCATTTACTCATTTTGAGTAGGTGAGTAATTAGCTATGGGTCTGAAACTTCACCAAGTGAAAGCTCTCCCAAAAGTAGGTGAATGAGTTATTTGAGAAAAATTGGCTATCTGCAATACTTTTAGAGATAATTCGCATTTACTCATTTTGAGTAGGTGAGTAATTAGCTATGGGTCTGAAACTTCACCAAGTGAAAGCTCTCCCAAAAGTAGGTGAATGATTAATTTGAGAAAAATTGGCTATCTGCAATACTTTTAGAGATAATTCGCATTTACTCATTTTGAGTAGGTGAGTAATTAGCTATGGGTCTGAAACTTCACCAAGTGAAAGCTCTCACAAAAGTAGGTGAATGATTAATTTGAGAAAAATTGGCTATCTGCAATACTTTTAGAGATAATTCGCATTTACTCATTTTGAGTAGGTGAGTAATTAGCTATGGGTCTGAAACTTCACCAAGTGAAAGCTCTCCCAAAAGTAGGTGAATGATTAATTTGAGAAAAATTGGCTATCTGCAATACTTTTAGAGATAATTCGCATTTACTCATTTTGAGTAGGTGAGTAATTAGCTATGGGTCTGAAACTTCACAGAGTGAAAGCTCTCCCAAAAGTAGGTGAATGAGTTATTTGAGAAAAATTGGCGATCTGCAATACTTTTAGAGATAATTCGCTTTTACTCATTTTGAGTAGGTGAGTAATTAGCTATGGGTCTGAAACTTCACCAAGTGAAAGCTCTCCCAAAAGTAGGTGAATGAGTTATTTGAGAAAAATTGGCTATCTGCAATACTTTTAGAAATAATTCACATTTACTCATTTTCAGTAGGTGAATAATTAGCTATGGGTCTGAAACTTCACCAAGTGAAAGCTCTGCCAAAAGTAGGTGAATGAGTTATTTGAGAAAAATTGGCTATCTGCAATACTTTTAGAGATAATTCGCATTTACTCATTTTGAGTAGGTGAGTAATTAGCTATGGGTCTGAAAGTTCACAGAGTGAAAGCTCTCCCAAAAGTAGGTGAATGAGTTATTTGAGAAAAATTGGCTATCTGCAATACTTTTAGAGATAATTCGCATTTACTCATTTTGAGTAGGTGAGTAATTAGCTATGGGTCTGAAACTTCACCAAGTGAAAGCTCTCCCAAAAGTAGGTGAATGATTAATTTGAGAAAAATTGGCTATCTGCAATACTTTTAGAGATAATTCGCATTTACTCATTTTGAGTAGGTCAGTAATTAGCTATGGGTCTGAAACTTCACCAAGTGAAAGCTCTCACAAAAGTAGGTGAATGATTAATTTGAGAAAAATTGGCTATCTGCAATACTTTTAGAGATAATTCGCATTTACTCATTTTGAGTAGGTGAGTAATTAGCTATGGGTCTGAAACTTCACCAAGTGAAAGCTCTCACAAAAGTAGGTGAATGAGTTATTTGAGAAAAATTGGCTATCTGCAATACTTTTAGAGATAATTCGCATTTACTCATTTTGAGTAGGTGAGTAATTAGCTATGGGTCTGAAACTTCACAGAGTGAAAGCTCTCCCAAAAGTAGGTGAATGAGTTATTTGAGAAAAATTGGCTATCTGCAATACTTTTAGAGATAATTCGCATTTACTCATTTTGAGTAGGTGAGTAATCAGCTATGGGTCTGAAACTTCACCAAGTGAAAGCTCTCACAAAAGTAGGTGAATGATTAATTTGAGAAAAATTGGCTATCTGCAATACTTTTAGAGATAATTCGCATTTACTCATTTTGAGTAGCTGAGAAATTAGCTATGGGTCTGAAACTTCACCAAGTGAAAGCTCTCACAAAAGTAGGTGAATGAGTTATTTGAGAAAAATTGGCTATCTCCAATACTTTTAGAGATAATTCGCATTTACTCATTTTGAGTAGGTGAGTAATTAGCTATGGGTCTGAAACTTCACCAAGTGAAAGCTCTCCCAAAAGTAGGTGAATGATTAATTTGAGAAAAATTGGCTATCTGCAATACTTTTAGAGATAATTCACATTTACTCATTTTGAGTAGGTGAGTAATTAGCTATGGGTCTGAAACTTCACAGAGTGAAAGCTCTCCCAAAAGTAGGTGAATGAGTTATTTGAGAAAAATTGGCTATCTGCAATACTTTTAGAGATAATTCGCATTTACTCATTTTGAGTAGGTGAGTAATTAGCTATGGGTCTGAAACTTCACCAAGTGAAAGCTCTCCCAAAAGTAGGTGAATGAGTTATTTGAGAAAAATTGGCTATCTGCAATACTTTTAGAGATAATTCACATTTACTCATTTTCAGTAGGTGAGTAATTAGCTATGGGTCTGAAACTTCACCAAGTGAAAGCTCTGCCAAAAGTAGGTGAATGAGTTATTTGAGAAAAATTGGCTATCTGCAATACTTTTAGAGATAATTCGCATTTACTCATTTTGAGTAGGTGAGTAATTAGCTATGGGTCTGAAACTTCACCAAGTGAAAGCTCTCACAAAAGTAGGTGAATGATTAATTTGACAAAAATTGGCTATCTGCAATACTTTTAGAGATAATTCGCATTTACTCATTTTGAGTAGGTGAGTAATTAGCTATGGGTCTGAAACTTCACCAAGTGAAAGTTCTCCCAAAAGTAGGTGAATGAGTTATTTGAGAAAAATTGGCTATCTGCAATACTTTTAGAGATAATTCGCATTTACTCATTTTGAGTAGGTGAGTAATTAGCTATGGATCTGAAACTTCACCAAGTGAAAGCTCTCCCAAAAGTAGGTGAATGATTTATTTGAGAAAAATTGGCTATCTGCAATACTTTTAGAGATAATACGCATTTACCCATTTTGAGTAGGTGAGTAATTAGCTATGGGTCTGAAACTTCACCATGTGAAAGCTCTCCCACAAGTAGATGAATGAGTTATTTGATAAAAATTGGGTATCCGCAATACTTTTACAGATAATTAGCACTTACTCATTTTGAGTAGGTAAATAATTAGCTATGGGTCTGAAACTTCACCATGTGACAGCTCTCCCAAAAGTAGGTGAATGAGTTATTTGAGAAAAATTGGCTATCTGCAATACTTTTAGAGATAATTCGCATTTACTCATTTTGAGTAGGTGAGTAATTAGCTATGGGTCTGAAACTTCACCAAGAGAAAGCTCTTTGGGATAGCTGCTCTGCAGAGATACCCTGAAGATAAAAAATTTCGTGGAAATCGCTCTATGTAGCATGGTTTTCGAAATATTAGCATTTTTGTGTTTTGCAATTTTTGCGCAAAAATTCGAAAATTCAAAATGGCCGCCATTTTTGGCAAGACAATTTTTTTTTTGAAAATTGGCATGGCTACTCTGCAGAGATACCCTGTGGGTCAAAAATTTCGTAGAAATCGCTCTATCTAGCACGGTTTTCGAGATATAAGCATTTTTATGTTTTGCAATTTTTGCGAAAAATTCGAAAATTCAAAATGGCCGCCATTTTTGGCGAGACAAATTTTTTTTCAAAATTGGCATGGCTACTCTGCAGAGATACCCTTTGGGTCAAAAATTTCATCGAAATCGCTCTATCTAGCATGGTTTTCGAGATATAAGCATTTTTGTGTTTTGCAATTTTTGTGAAAATTTCGAAAATTCAAAATGGCCGCCATTTTTGGCGAGACAAAATTTTTTGAAAATTGGGAAAAGTACTCCGCAGAGATATCCTGCGGGTCAAAAATTTTGTCGAAATTGCTCTATCTAGCACGGTTTTTGAGATATAAGCATTTTTGTGTTTTGCAATTTTTGCGAAAATTTCGAAAATTCAAAATGGCCGCCATTTTGGGCGAGACAAAAATTTTTTGAAAATTGGGAAAACTACTCCGCAGAGATACCCTGTGGGTCAAAAATTTCGCTGAAATCGCTCTATCTAGCACGGTTTTCGAGATATAAGCATTTTTGTGTTTTCCTTATTTGGAAAATTCGTAATGATTAATTAATCATTAATTACTCGGCCATTTCTTAACCAATCAATGCCAAAATCTAATGATTTCCAGATTTTAATAGAATGAATGTATTTGCCAAGTTTCAGGTGAATTGATAAAATTCCTTTCAAGTTATCATCCGGACAAACTTCCCCACCGAAAAAAGACATTTTTGGTCATGTGACCTCTCTGATTGGTTGAAATGTCACTGCAGCATATTCAAAAAAATTCCCCAAGGCTACTGCCTAAACCTGCCAAACTTGAAAAGAATCCGCCTAACGGTTACAGAGTTATAAGGAAAACAAAATGCGGAGCCCGCGGAGCCTGAAGCTCTCCCATACACAAACAAGCGTCCCTTGCGGGACGCTTAATGATACAAACCTTGGTTTGTCAGGTGCAAGTCTGGCTACTGTGGAGGCAGCCACTGGGGCTGGGGTATCATTCAGTGTTTCATTATCTAAATAAACCCTCTGTCCAGCACCAGATAAAAACAGATTCGAGCCTGTAAGTTCAGGAGGAGTCTCCATGATATCACATCACTTCTATGCAGGACTATTATTACATCTGAAAATGTTAACACATATTGGTATGTCAAACAATGTAAAAATATGTCAAAGGAAAGTAATTTTATTTAATATGTTCAGAAAAAAAAAAAAACCCCATCAGTGCCCATGAACATGCTCCACAACAGCTGACATTGCGTTATGAGCTTCAGAGTACCAGCGGAAGTAGAAAAGGATTCATCTAAAAATAGCTATTGCTCAGCTATGCAACAAAGTAATGGTCTGCTATTTCAAAACATTATAGCTGACACAAAAGTAGGTAAATAACCTATTTGACAAAATATTCTAAATGCAATAGTTTTCAAGTTACAAGTGATTTACTCAACAGTAATAACATCAAAGTAGCTATAGCTCAGCTATCCAATGAGTTAGAGGTCTGCAATTTTACTATGGTATAACTGATCCAAAAGTAGGTGAACAACATATATAAACTATACCTACGCATCGGAGACCGATGCAAATTTGTATCCACCGAAAAGACAACTCACCAAAGCCAGTGAACCACTGTTTGACTTTGAAGGAGGGGTCCAAGGTCAAATCTAACATCAGAAAATTCCTAGCCCAAGATTTCGTATGAGTTGGTTTCGTACTGTAAACTTCTAGGATCAATAATAAGCGAGTTGTAAGCACTTTTACCTTTGGCTATCCTCGTTTGACCTTGAAAAAGGGGCCCAAGGTCAAATCCAACCACGCCAGAAGATTCCCAGCCCATGATTTTCTATAGGTTTTGGTTTACCATACCAAACCTCTAGGACCAATAATAAGTGAGTTATAAGCACTTTTAACTTTGGCTGTCCTCATTTGACCTTGAAGAAGGGGCCCAAGGTCAAATCCGACCACACCAGAAGATTCCCAGCCCATGATTTCCTATAGTTGGTTTACCATCCCAAACCTCTAGGACCAATAATAAGCGAGTTGTAAGCTCTTTTAAGTTTGGCTATCCTCGTTTGACCTTGAAGGAGGGGTCCAAGATCAATTCTGACAACATCAGAAGATTCGCAGCACATGATTTCGTATAGGTTGGTTTCACATTGCAAACCTCTAGGACCAATAATAAGGGAGATATAGGCACTTTTAAAGTCCGCTATGTGGGTTACTTCGGCACTCCATGGATAACCTTGAATTAAGGGCTTCAAGGTCAAATGTGTGCAAGGTTGTAGAGGACATGTATATCTGTTATACATTTCACCTATGAAGGGATTCAACCTTGTACCTATGAGAAACAGCCAGCAGAAAAATGTCGATTATTTTCAAAGAAATGCCCGTGGCGGCCATCTTGTTTTTCAGAATGAGGCTATTTTCCTTCCCAGAGAAGCTTACCCCACAATGAAGATATCCTGCAAATTTGGTGAACCTAGCTGCTGTCGTTTTCCTCTTAGAGCGTTAATGCCGAAAATCTCTCTAGGCGCGGCGGCGGCGTAGCGAAGGCTAAACAAAGAAATAGCATCAGAGATGCCTGTACCCCACAGTCCAGGGAAATAGTTTTCAACACCATGACATATAGTAAAACAGTACAAAGACCATGATATTTTACGGCAGTGTCAGATATATAAAGGTCCAAATAATGTTTACACAGAGAAAATAATGTTTAAGGAAAGAAAATGTATGTAAAGATAAAGTACTTAAACAAGATTATTCAACACCAAGATGACAGCATTAATTAGTAAACCAAAATTATAAAGCTGTAAAATTTATTAATTGGAGCAAAGCTGTCGATGGAAACAGCACAATTATGCAAAAGTACACAGAATAATCAGCTGCGGAAATCCATCTATCTTTGTCGTAAGAGAAACATATCTCAAACATGGCTAGTGAACACACTTTGGCAGAGCCAAAGTTAAAGGTCACACCATGATAATGCACACCTACCCCCTCTAATCAATGTCCTCACCAAGTATCAACTTCCTACACCTTACGGCTTCTGAGACACAGTCCGGATAAGATTTTATAGGTCAAGGTCAATACGGCAAGGTCAAAGGGTAAATCAAGGTCATACTATGACGATGCACACCTACACCCCCAACCAATGTCCCTACCAAGTATCAACTTCCTACACCTTACAGTTACCAAGATATAGCCCGGACAAGATATTATAGGTCAAGATCACTATGGTAAGGTAGGTCAAAGGTCAAATCAAGGTCATACCATAACGTTGCACACCTCCAACCAATGCCCCAATCAAGTATCAACTTTCTTCACCTTTTGGTTTCCGAGATATAGTCCGGACAAGATTTTAAAGGTCCAGGTCACTACGGCAAGGTCAAATCAAGGTCACACCATGACGTTGCACACCTACACCCCCTAATCAATGTGCCTACCAAGTATCAACTTCCTGCACCTTACGGTATCTGAGATACAGCCCAGACAAACTTTTCCCACCGCCCGCCCATCCAGACACCATGGGTGAAAACAATACTCCAACAGTCCTTAAGGGCTGTAGGGTAAAAATTCATAAAAAATAATTAAGAAAGATCGAGGCCAGAGACTCGCACAAGGGAATTTACTTGTGGCCTAGTACATACATGCAAGATAATAGAGAAATCCCTAAAACAGTCAATGAAAAAATTGAATGAAAAAATTGATAAAATGTTGAAATTTTGACACAAAAAGATCTGCATGCCTTGAACAATTTATCATCCTCGATAGATAAGGTAACTTTTAAAAAGAAACAGCATGTCTCTGGGCCTTATCCTTTCTGAGAAGAATTTGTTCACATGGACTGACAAGCCAGCTGACAAAACAATTCTGAATTTTTCAATAATATGTTGCAAACTAGATTGGGCCAACTCGGCGCCAACATATCCCCAGACAGGTCATCACTCACGCCACAGGTTTTGATCGGGAATTTTTTTAAAACATAATTACCCATTATTATATGAACTTCACCACATCAATCTACTCTGTTTATATCTTCCCAAGGAAGATGGTGTATCCCCAGACGCCGAATACATAACTCAAATTATATTTTCAATCTTCCTGCAATGATAACTCTAAACCTATTTTCAAAGTATTTAAATGATTGATGATTGAATGTCCATTCTAAAATAATAATCCCAAAAGAGCATATCTGTTTCTATATTTGTTGACAAATAAAATATTATTTTAACTCAACTCATCATACTTTTCAATCTTCCTTCAAAGTATTTAAATGATTGATGATTCAATGTCCATTCTAAAATTCATAATCCCAAAAGCGCATATCTGTTTCTATATTTGTTCACAAATAAAATATTATTTAAAAAAAAATTATTTATATTATTATTTTATTATATTATTTTTAGAATTTGCAAATTGTTTTCAGTTATTCATTTCCTCTATACCTATATATGTGGTCCATATATATGCAACCTAAATATGTGACACAATCTCAGTTCTGACTCCCCTTTGTGTTATATGTAATGAAGCCCACTACCTCCCACCCCCACCCCTCTTCCCCTTCTCCACACCTCTCTCACTATTACACAAGATCTGCAACCCCATTGAGTTCTTTGTTTCTCATCTGATATCATTAAATACCTTTGTTTATTTAGTGTCACTCAATATAGCTGGAGGTCCCAGAGGTGGGGATAAATGGTAAACAAACAATCTATATAAAAGGGGTACTCAAATACAAAAAGAATTGAGAATTTTAAGTATGTGATTATCAACTGAAATGAGTTCATAACTGTAGGAGCTGTGTCAAAATTAACTGAGGCAAGTTGAATAAAACTGGGCTAGTTGAGGGTTAAAAATCCCCTAGTTTTACTACATAAGGATATAATTTCATTAATATTGGGACTTAAAGCTCACTTAAAGTGTCCATTTTGTCTACTTGAATATGTTTAACCAGTTTCATTTTAAAAAGTTAAAAACTCAGCAAGCAGAGGTATAACACACAAAAATAAGTTCTTAAAAGACTAAGATAGCCATCAATCAATCAATCAATCAGTTGTCCAGGTGCTTAATCTCCGTATCAACGGATTCTAAGGCACACCATCCAATCCGTAAGGCATAAATCATGAGACATTAGACATGTTCCGAGTCGTTGCCAGGGAGGCGGTCCGGTGTTCGGTAGTAAGAAGCTATGGTGGGAATGATTTCTGAAATAGGTAGGTTTTGAGTCGACTTTTGAAACTGGAGAGATTTAGAGCACTGCGTATATCATATGGAAGATCATTCCATAACTTAGGGGCATCATATGAGAAACTATTGTTAAAATGGACCTTTGATTTATGGATGGAAGGACAGTAAGAGGGAACCAGAAGGAACAAATTTTTGGGATTGGAACGTCTTGTATTCACGGCAGATTTGTACAAGGGGAGATATGGTGCAAAATACTTAGGCTGGCCAGTGGTGAGGTACTTATAGACCAAAACTAGGGTTTTGAAGATAATACGTTGTCTAACGGGTAGCCAATGGAGTGTCCTAAGGGTGGATGTAATGTGAGTGTACTTTGAAGCACCAGTGACAAACCGTGCAAGCGCATTTTGAACATATTGGAGCCTTGTAGCATTTCGGGATGACAAACTGCGAAAAAGAGAGTTGCAATAATCCAAACGACTACTGACCAGAGCATTTGCAATCACCACTGATGTATCCACAGAAAGAAACCTCCTGATACGATGAAGGTCCCTGAGGCTGATAAAGCAGGATTTGATAACAGAATTTACGTGATTGGTGAAACAAAACTTTGCATCAAACAGAACGCCCAGATTGCGTACAACATCTGCGGGAGAGAGACAATTTCCCAGGATATTGACAGGTAGTAAGTCACTAAGCCATTTGTGTCTGTCTTTGGCACCGAAGACTATGAATTCTGTTTTATCGGGATTTAGCTTGAGTTTGTTTTCAGACATCCAGACCTGAATATCATTCAAACATGTTTTAAGACGGTCAAAAGACTTGAGACTATCATCAGGGGATAAGTGAATGAACAACTGAGTGTCGTCCGCATAGAAGTGGTAACGGACTCCGGTATATTTTCTGATGACTTGACTCAGAGGTGTTGTGTAGAGGGAAAACAGAAGGGGACCTAAGACAGAACCTTGGGGGACTCCAAACTTCAATTTGAACAAATTCGAAAGACTAGAACCAATCTTGACTGACTGAAAACGATCCTGGAGATAGGATCTAAACCATTTTAATGCCGATCCAGCAAAACCAAATCTAGACGACAGACAGGATAGGAGTGTGTCATGATCGATAGTATCGAATGCCGCAGACAGGTCGAGTAGCACTAGTGCTGTAGGCATGCCCTTGGACAGAGATAAGTGAATCTCATTTTTGATGCACAACAAGGCAGTTTTTGTCGAGTGGCCTACCTTGTAGGCTGACTGGAAAGTATTACCAAGATCATGAGAATCCATGTGAGATCTAATTTGGGCAGCCACAATTCGCTCGACCAATTTTGACAAGAAGCTAAGACCGGACACTGGTCGGTAGCTCTTCAAATCCTCTTTTGAAAGGGTGGACTTTTTGAGGAGGGGAGTGACAATAGCCTGTTTGAAAGGATTAGGGAAAATGCCGTTTTTGAGGGACAAGTTAACTAGTTTAGTCAATGAAGGGAGAAGAATGTCAATACATTGTTTCACAATGTGAGTGGGGCATGGATCAAGGGAGCAAGTTTTAGAAGGGGATTCCTTGATAAACTTAAGGACTTCAGTCTCAGTGACAGCTTGAAAGGAACAGAAAGTCGGCGGCTCCTTGTCTGGATGAAGAACCTGAGATCGGGTGTATTTAAACGTGTCTCGAATCTTTTTAATTTTATCAATGAAAAACGAACCAAATCTGTTTGCTAAAGACTTTTCATCATCAAAGGATGGGAGGACAGTAGAATTTGACCGACTCAATGTTCTGTTTAGTGCATGCCATAACCTCTTGCTATCGCCGCAATTTTCACTGACTAGATCACGATAGAAACACCCCTTGTTTCTATTTAGGATGTGGTTACATCTATTTATCTGTCGTCGAAGACGGGAACGATTTTCAGGGGATTTGTCTCTTCTCCAGGCACGCTCAAACTGCCTTCTCATGCACTTGGCAGTTCTATACTCATCAGTTATCCAGCTTGGGGCTGGTTTGATGAGCTGTTTAGTCTTCACTGGTGCATGAATATCTAGAAGGCTAGACAAACCAGACATGTACTGTTCATGCAATAAATCTATGTCATCAGATGGCGAGCTAACAAACGGAATGGTCAGGAGGTCACTTCTGAATTTATCAATGTTCAATTTATGGTACTGACGGAAGGTAACAACTTTCTGAATCGGTGTATCCAAAGATGGAAAGTCAACCACACAAGAGATAATTTTGTGATCACTGATGAAGCCTGACCCTTTCACATCACAAATTGCAGAGAACTCAGATGGAGCCATCAACAAATCTAAGGTATGACCATGAAGGTGAGTAGGAAAATCAATGTATTGGGACAGACAGCAAGAATCCATGACTGATTTAAATTCAGAGACTGTTGGAGACATAATGTCGACATGAAGATTAAAATCACCACAAATGACAAAGGAGGGGGATAAGGAAGACAAAAAACCCACATATGACAGAAAATCTTCAAAAAATTTTACTACAGATGAGGCAGGGGGCCGGTAAATGACCCCAAGAAACAAGCGACGCCCATCAAGAGTGAGACAGACAGTGTGATTTTCAAAGGAGGAGAACTCAGGGGAATGAATGGTTTTAAAATCAAGAGCAGATTTAATAAAAAAGCCAACACCGCCACCACGTTTGTTTTCTCTATTTGTGTGAACAAGGGAAAAATCTTCAGGCGTTAACTCATTTAAAAATGAGGGTGTGTCTAGAGCTTTGATATGGGTCTCGGTGAGACCAAAAACATCAAAATTTCCAGTTTGGATTTCATCACAGAGAATTGGACCTTTATTCCTAATGGACCGGCAGTTAGCCATAACATTATTAATAATCAAAATTTAAATAGACAGGCATTTCCTTTGAAAAATTCAAAGATTTCAGCTCTATAACCCACATAGTTTGACAGTTACTGGGCTTTAAAGTGGCATAATGTCCATAAATTGGGTTTCTGTGGGCATTTTACAATTGTTAAAGAGACCTTAGCAATTAAACTACAGATCTGAAACTTTTTGGGGGACATACATAACAAACAAAAATTATATATAATACAGTTTAAGACTTGTCACACTAAGCATTTCCAAATAACAGGGCAAAATACGGAAAAAATGTCAAAACAGGCACTTGGACGAGTGTCTATGGCCCTCATACACAGGTTAAATGTCTACTAAAAACCTTGATTTTCGGCACATGTAAAAAGGACATAATAATGTATTCCCAGATGGGATTTCAGCTCCATCAATCACATAGTTTAACAGTCACAGGCCTTAAAGGTGGTAAAAAGTCCAAATATTGGGTCTCTGTGGGCCTTTTAGAGATCTCGATGTGGCTTTCAAATTAAAGCTTCAGACTTAAAATTTGTTACATACTAAGATTACACATAGAATATGTATCTAATAAAGTTTGAAACTTCTCAGACTTACCATTTCCAAGTTACAGAGCAAAATATGTGAAAAATGTCTTAAAAGGGTCACTCAGGTGGGTGTTTAAGGTCCTCATACACAGGTTAAATGTCTACTTGAAGCCTTGATTTTTGGCACATGTAAAAAGAACATAATAATGTATTCCCAGATGAGATTTCAGCTCTATCAGTCACATAGTTTAACAGTCACAGGCCTTAAAATTGGCAAAAAGTCCAACTACTGGGTCTTTATGGGGCCTTCTAGAGACCTAAATGTGGCCTTCAAATTAAAGCTTCAGACTTAAAATTTGTCACATACTAAGATTACACATAGAATATGCATCTAATACAGTTTGAAACTTCTTAGACTTACCATTTCCAAGTTACAGGGAAAAATATGTGAAAAATGTCTAAAAATGGTCACTCGGGTGGGGATTTATGGTCCTCATACACAGGTTAAATGTCTTCTTAAAGCCTTAATTTTTGGCACATGTAAAAATAACATACTAATATCTTCCCAGATAGGATTTGAGCTCTATCAGTCACATAGTTTGACAGTCACAGGGCTTAAAAGTAGCAAAAAGTCCAAATATTGGGTCTTTGGGAGCCTTTTAGAGACCTCAATGTGACCTTCAAAATTAAAGCTTCAGACTTAAAATCTGTTACATACTAAGATTACACACAGAATATATATCTAATACAGTTTGAAACTTCTCAGACTTACCATTTCCAAGTTACAGGGAAAAAGATGTGAAAAATGTCTTATAAGGGTCACTCGGGTGGGTGTTTATGGTCCTGATACACAGGTTAACTGTCTATTAAAGGCCTAAATGTTGGGGCACATATAAGAAAACACATAGATATATTCCCAGATGATATTTAACTTAGATGAGAGACATAGTTTGAAAGCTACAGTGCTTGAAAGTGGCAAAAAGTGCATAAATTGGGTCTCTGTGGGCACTTTTGAGACCTTAAGTCGACCCCTTTGGGTAAACCTACAGCCCTAAAATTTTCTACAGACAAGGATTACATATCAAAGTTATACCTAGCGCAGTTTGAGACTCATCAGAATTACCACTTCCAAATTATAGGGCAAAATATGTGAAAAGTATAGCAAAAAATCCCTAAGTGGGGGTATTTATGAGCCTCAAACACAATTTTCTCCTCAACTTAAAGTCGTGATTTTCGGCACATGTACTAAGAACATATTAATGTGTTGTCAGGTAAAATTTCAGCCAGCTGAGCATCATAGTTTGTGACCTACAGGGCTCTAAGTGGCCAAAAGTCCAATTTCTGACCTTAAGGTGGCCATAAGTTCTTTTTTACTGGGAGTTTAAGGTCACCTTAAAATAGGGATCTTCCTTTGGGCACCCTTAACATGTGTACCAAGTTTGAAAAAAAAATATTAATTTGTTTTTGAGTTATCGCGTCCACAAGGAAATTTCTACGGCGGCGGCGGCGGCGCGACGGACCTGAATCCAATATATCCCCGACTTTCGTCTGGGAATATAATAATGATCAATACCAACCACAGGTAAACAAGATTTCTGATTTTACAATACTTCTTAAAAAGACTTGACTATATGACATAGTATATTAGTATATATGTGTACATTCAATGGCCCAAGGCATGGAATGTGTAAATAATTAAATATGAAATGCTGATATAGATTGCAAAAACTTAATTTATAACCTAGATTGGATATTTTTTAGCATAATAACATACAATTAAATTAACTGCAATAAAGGTGGTACATTTTAGGAATTGACAAAAAGAAGGATCAGTCTACAACGGTAAAATTAATAAACATATATGCTGTGACATAAATTTCATATATTTCATCAAATTATTTTCTTTACTGTCTTGTATTTTGTAAATCACTTATTATTACACAATAAGCTTATGTGGCATCATTCTGCTATTGTCTAGAAGATTTACTAATTTCTGCACATCAATCCTTTCTGATCAAAGCCATTGTGAAAGCTGTATAATAGTTTAGTCTAACAAGCATTAAACATTTCGCCTCTCAATCAAAGATGAAAGAGAAAGAGTTCAAGCTTGAGTAGTAATTTTATTTTCTTTAAGTTTACGATTCTAAAATGTGACAGCAATTAATATAATTATGTGCGGAATTTGGGAAATTAATTATAACTAGAAAAAAGTTTTTGCTGACAAAAACGAAGCGGCCCTGATGAAAAAGTGTGAAGTAAGCCGTAAAAGATATGAAGATATGCATCACAAGGAATAGAAAATATAAAGTTTATTGCATTGTGAATGTTACCATATTTAACAAATGAAAGAACGACCACAGCTTGGCAGAAGAGAAATTGTAGGTGTGAAATATACTTCTCAAAAGAATGTATGTCCGATGCGCGGAAAAAATGCCTCCTGGAAAAAATGCCTCCTAGAAAATATGCCTCCTAGGAAATATACCTCGTAGAATGAATGCCTCCTGAATATTTTGTGACCAGGAAAAATACCTCCTAAGAAAAAAAAGTTCTTTCAAGTATTATAACACTACAGGTTCACATTACAACTTCAGAGGCATCTTCATTTTTCCACTTGAGTCTTATAGTCGCCAATGCCTGTCAAAAATACACAGTCTTTTACCCATTTTGCTTAGCTGTACAAAGGTATGTAAGTTTCTCTTGTAAGGTTTTGCTGGTGCTTCTCACTCTTTTGGCTGGCTGCTCATCCCTGGTTTCCATTATGACAGGTGTCGTGTTTTTCTTGTAATTACATTTCTGCCCCTCCTAGTACATCTAACTGCGATCAACTCCTTACAGAGGGGATAACCTATGTTGTAATTTGATAAGAATGCATATTGTAAGCCATAAAGGCCACAACTATTTCATCAAGAAACCTCACAGCCATAAATCCTGCTTTTAAACTGCTCCAGAGTACAGCTGAAGGGATACCCTTTCAAGAAGATATTTGTAATTTGTACTTCACGATATTGTACGTTCTGGTTTTGACTGTACATATCTGAAATTAACATGTTTTTGATATTATACGTTATAGGTTTCATATGTAACATGTTTACAAGTTGAAATAACATTTTTTTCTCAGGAGCCTTTTTTTCCTAGTCACAAAATATCCAGGAGGCATTATTTCTAGGAGGCATTTTTTCCAGGAGGCATTTTTTTCTGTGAGGCATTTTGTCCAGGAGGCATTTTTTTTCCCGGATTCTGTATGTCCTACATTCTTTGGTAATGTTCTCAGAGAAGAGGTCTCAAGTGAAAGGGTACACTGACCACAGACACTTCTGTTCAAAATGTCATTAGTATCAGACTTAAGTATAAAACACTAATTGAATGCAGTGGACTAAGATGCTTAAGAACTATTGTTTAAAATTAGTGGTTGTGCTTCAACTAAAAACTTAACAAAACCACTAATAAAATCCAGTGAACCAAAGTGTGTTAGACTTTTTGTTCAAAAGTTTCTGATTTTGCTTCAGAGTTATTGCTTACAAGAAAAATCAAGTTACAAACAGTTCAAGCTATAGTGCTAGAAAAATGTTACTGGATTTATTGGGAAAGAAAAGTATGAGTTTATATATTGCAATATTTATGAATGATTTAGCAACTGAAATTAAAAATCTAGGCTTAGGAATAAGAGTAGGAGATCATGATCCATTCCACACTTCAATAATGCACAAAATTAAGACCAAACAAGTTACTGGACTTGGTGTAGCTGTGGAAAAAGTAGCCTAATAACATATTTTAACAAAATGCTGTGAACGCAATACTTTTAAAGTTATAAGTGATTTAGTGCATCACTTCAGGAATTTGAATGCATTAAAGTTTCAAAAATTCATTTCCCACTTGAGCTAAAATTAATTAAATGTAGAAGTCTAAGTGAAATGGAAGAAAGTAAAAGAAAAGAAAACAATATACATTCGAAAGAACAGCATAAATATTCCACTTTTTTTTGTTCCACTTTTGCTTCACACACATATATATATATATCTATCTATCATCTCCCTCCATGAACCCCCCACTTCCCCCACTGAGGCCATTCTTTTTTCCACTTGCTTTTTGTGTGCACTAAAGGGGAGTTGGGGGGGGGGGTTCTTTCTGCATAGAAAGATTTTCCATGAATGTGCCTTTTGATAGATCTCACACAACAGAGTTGGGAAGGAAGAAGAAAAGGACAAGTCATTCATTTCCACTCAGCTGGAGATACATAAAATGCTGTACAAGAAAAACTGTTTATGAGAAAGTGTTTTTTTTTCAAGCATCTTATATTGTGAAAGAAGTCAGGTGTATACATTTGACCAATTTATATAGTCTATGTGAACAAGTAGCTAGATCATCAACTCCTTCTACAAAACAAAAGTTGAATCAATTGAAGCTTTTTTTTTCCAAAAAGGAAAAGTTATATCCCCACATTTCCAAATGAATGGAATCAGAAGAATGTGGTTTTTTTAATCTGCCTAAAATTGGGAATTTATATTATGTGAACACTGATCAGTTGCAATATATTAATAACCACATCAGTGCATCATAAATAGCTCATTTTTTTCTTTGAAGATGTCATAACTTCATAAACACTAAGAGATTAGGTTTGCCAGACAGCATAAATATTTCTAAGCATACATATGCCAGGTGTGGTTTTAAAAAGTGTTAAAATAAATGAGAAGGGGGCAAGAAGTATATATTTATCATGTTAAGATGGCCAAAGCCTCTTAAGTACAGGAATTTTAAGTGAAATGTTATACAAAATCTTACTTTAGTATAATCAATGTCAAGTTAAACTGATGTTACTGAACAGTAAATCAGTTAGGGGCTGAAAATCCTCATTTTCACGTCAAGATGGCCATGACTGTACCTGTATTGGAACTCCAAGGTGGAAAGAAAAGAAGAATGTCCCTAATGTCATCTTTAAAAGTGTACAAATTTATCCGAGCTCTGCTGAACAATACGATAGCTGGAGATTAAAAACTCCATAATTTCACTGCAAGGTGACCATAACTTCATCCATATTGCGACTTTAAGGTGACCATAAAATGAGAATGTCCCTTTTGTCATCCTTTATTAGTGTACAAAGTTTAGCTGATGGCTTTATTCAAATGTTATGACTTTAGGGGGGCCAAAATTATATTAACAGTTTAAGGTCACCTTAAAGTCAGGATAACCCTTTGGTTTTCCATCCTTTAAAAGTGTGCAAAGTTTAACTGAGGTCAGTCGAACAATAAGATACTTGGAGGCTGAAAACCCCCTTATTTCACTTTAAGGTGGCTACAACTCCATTCATACTGAGAGTTTAAGGTGACCATAAGTATTATTTTTATCTAGTTTAATACCAGTGATAATTTCGATATAAAAAAATGGAAAGAGAAAGGAGCCAGAGCATTTTATTCCAATTTGATGACTTTAAGCAGGCCAAATGTCCATTAACATTTTGAGTTTAAGGTCACCATAAAGTCAGGATATTCCTTTGGCAAATCTTAATATATGTGCCAAGTTTGGTTGAAAAAAGTGAAAAACTAAGTGAACTGGAGGGCTAAAACCCCGTTTTTTGACATTAAGGTGACCTTAAAATTGCAGATACAGGGCTAAAACTTCGGCATGTGAAAGATTATCAAAAAGTAGCTGTATAAGTTATTCCAACAAAATGCCGAAATCCTGACCGTTTTTGAAATACAGACCAAGTACCCATTTTTTTAAAATTTACGAAACTAAAACGCCTCCCATTCAGGCATCTATGGTCCGATTGATGAGAAAATCCTTTCCGACCTTGGAAATTTGGTCTAGAATGTACCTGATAAATTTTATAGCACAGGTGTGTGTTGTTTTTTCCGAAACGCGTTGACGAGGTGTTTTGGAGGTATGCTTAAGGTTACCTTAAGTAAAGCTTAAGATCTGCGCAAAGTATCTGAAAAATTTTTCCCGCCCCTATAGTTTTAAAGAAAGATAAGAAGGGAAGAAAAATGTGAAAGGCTAAGAAGTTATTCAAGGGAGACCATAATCCGGCGGCGGCGGCGGTGATCAGTCGAACTTCGGTAAAAACAAATAAGCGTCCCTAACGGGCCGCTTAATTAGCCCCAAAATAGCACCACTACAATGTTAGAGAGGTTTTATTAGGATAATATAATTAGAAAACAGATTCAGATAAAAATTTTTTTAGAAAACAACAATGTTTGTAAAAAGACATAATTGTGTGACTGCCTAGATATAATAAACTTATTGCAAAAGTTTATTTTAAGCTAATATCAACAGATGTGATGTTAAGAAGATGATAGAAATAAGTTGCATTTTATGCAGTATCAATTTCTTATTTCCATTTGTTAAGTTCATATACACATTCAATGATTCTGACTGTTGAATGTACACATTCCATAGTTAAACAATTGAATGTACACATTCAATGGCTGCTTGCTATTGAATGTGTACATTCAATGAACAGGCCATTGAATCTATACATTCAATGACTAACCCATTGAATGTGTACATTCAATGGTTATCTACATTCAATACAACATATATATTCACACTCACAAACCTGCATTAGGATGCCTAAGTATTTAGTGGTAAACGCTTTTATCAACATCAGATGTTTCTGGAAAAAAAAAACTTTATTTACAGATCCTCACTATCTGTTTACATATGTCCAGAAATAGGGTTCAATGGTATCTACCTCTGTACAGCAAAGAGGAATGTTTACAATTTTTCAGTAACTCAGATTATAATCATAACCTGCATACCTATGTATTAGTATTACACTATATTAAAGACTGTGCAATTTGAGATATTTTGTTATTTTTGAAAGTAAAGGTACAAACAGTTGACTAGTCTAAATTGTCCAGAAAGGGTTAGTATTTGACCCATTTCTTCTCAGCTGTCAGAATAGTATGACTGAATGTCAAGCTTACATAAATATTCTTGTTCTTCAGTTTCGATATGTTCATTTTTAGATGACCGATATCAATATCGCTGCCTGTAAGTTCAGTTTCAGTAGGTAATTTTTGTACAATTTTAGTTTTCCAGTCATTTGGTATGGCACTTACAAGAAAATTATAAGCAAGGTCTAAAACTTTCCTTTCATACTGTTGTTCAAGATTTTGCTTGGATTTTACCTCTGAACCTTGATAAAGTTGACTTAATTTAGTGATTCCAGTTTCGTTAATCACATTAAAATTTGGTGGCAGTGGCACCCCTCCAAATGTGATATATTTGTTAAAAGCTATTTTTTTCCATTTAGAATTTCTTGTACTGTACTAGGATTGACTGAGAAAAAACTATACCAGGACAAGATGCTGGCATAAAACTTTGACATTTTGGAAAGTGATCCTTGCTAAGTTTATGTAGTAATAGGTTCTTTCTGAGATGCCTCCAATCAATAAGGCTAGATTTTTCCATTGCTAATTATTTGGATTGTCAACACTATCTGTTAGCAGTCTCTTAACCCCCAATACCTTTATTAATATGATCTTATTTCTTATATCTAGCATTTTTATCCCACCTATAACTTTATCATTAATGTGTATTTCTTTTTTAACCTTGGGTCTTTTACCTTTTCCCCCATGGAAGTCAAGATGTCTCAAAGTGCAGCGCTACATTTTTCATGGTTATAGGCATGTCACAAAGTTGTTTATCTTCTGATAACTTTGGAATTTTGTCATTTTGTAAAAACTTATTCAGAAACATTACTTTCCTTTCACTGTACTGTTTTTGATAGAATTTTTTCCTCATTAAGAATATCTGCCTCACTGGTGATCAATTAATTTTCTACACTGAAGCATTGTATACACTTAATGTTAAAGATTTTTTTTTTTCCTAGGTTTAAAAAATACTTGGTGTTCTTCTCACTATTTTTGATGTATACAGCTGTACAATGGATGCATTATATACCGTATGTACACACTAGCAAATACTTCAAAATAAGGTTTCTGGTGATATGTTGAGTGAATTTTTATTTATCTTCAATTTTGAAAGCAAGATGGTGGACTTTAACTGCATATGCCCAAGATTACCAATGTGAATGTGCAAATTGGTTGTTTGTTTTTTTTTGTCATTTCTTTGCACTTTTGGGGAAAATATGGCTGAGAATATGTGACATTATTTAAAAAAAACTAAATTCTTGCTACATATGGAAGGTATAATTTTTTTGTTATGTAAAGTAAATTTTATGATGGCTCATTGTTATTTTAAGAAGTCAGTAAATGGTAAGGATTTGCAGTAAAAATTAGGGATGTCACGACTCTAAATATTTCATGTCGACTAATCAGTAAGTACTCTTTGTGTCGACACCGAATAACTGTCAAATTTATAAAACAACCAAAAATCTAAACGTTCATATTGTAAAAAGCCAAGAAAACTAGAGGATCGCTCGCAAAAAAAAAAAGATAATGTTTTTGCATAGCAAAAACAAAGCGCCCCGAAAAGGATATAAAGGTGAGTGCTAAAGTATTAAGAAAATGCTTCGTTTCTAGCCTTATACTGTTGTGGCAACCAAAGTCAACGCAGTCTGCTGTATCTAGCACGGTTTTCAAGATATAAGCATTTTTGTGTTTTGCAAAAAATAAAAAAATTAAAAATGTCCGCTATATTTGGCGAGACCAAATTATTTTGAAAATTGGCATGGCTACTCTGCAGAGATACCCAGCAGGTCCAAAATTTTGTTGAGTTCGCTCTATATAGCACGGTTTTCGAGATATAAGCATTTTTGTGTTTTGCAAAAGCTTTGAAAATTCAAAATGGCCACCATTTTTGGGGAGACAAAAATTTTTGTCAAGACCACTGCCGCGGTGTGTATCTCCCGCCGAGCATTAAAGCAGAAGAAATAGCTTTTCCGAGATATTCACAATTTTTCATTTTCGTGTGTGAAAGCTCTTCCAAAAGTAGGTGAATGAGTTGAGAAAAATTGGCTATCTGCAATACTATTAAGAGATAATTCACATTTACTCATTTTGAGTAGGTGAATAATTATCTATGGGTCTGAAACTTCACCAAGTGAAAGCTCTCCCTAAAGTAGGTGAATGAGTTATTTGAGAAAAATTGGCTATCTGCAATACTTTTAGAGATAATTCGCATTTACTCATTTTGAGTAGGTGAGTAATTAGCTATGGGTCTGAAACTTCACCATGTGAAAGCTCTCCCACAAGTAGATGAATGAGTATTTGATAAAAATTGGGTATCCGCAATACTTTTACAGATAATTAGCATTTAGTCATTTTGAGTAGGTGAATAAATAGCTATGGGTCTGAAACTTCAGAGTGAAAGCTCTCCCAAAAGTAGGTGAATGAGTTATTTGAGAAAAATTGGCTATCTGCAATACTTTTAGAGATAATTCACATTTACTCATTTTGAGTAGGTGAATAACTAGATTGGGCCAACTCGGCGCCAACATATCCCCAGACAGGTCATCACTCACGCCACAGGTTTTGATCGGGAATTTTTTAAAACATAATTACCCATTATTATATGAACTTCAGCACATCAATCTACTCTGTTTATATCTCCCCAAGGAAGATGGTGTATCCCCAGACGCCGAATACATACCTCAAATTATATTTTCAATCTTCCTGCAATGATAACTCTAAACCTATTTTCAAAGTATTTAAATGATTGATGATTGAATGTCCATTCTAAAATAATAATCCCAAAAGAGCATATCTGTTTCTATATTTGTTGACAAATAAAATATTATTTTTAACTCAACTCATCATATTTTTCAATCTTCCTTCAAAGTATTTAAATGATTGATGATTCAATGTCCATTCTAAAATTCATAATCCCAAAAGCGCATATCTGTTTCTATATTTGTTCAGAAATAAAATATTATTTAAAAAAAAATTATTTATATTATTATTTTATTATATTATTTTTAGAATTTGCAAATTGTTTTCAGTTATTCATTTCCTCTATACCTATATATGTGGTCCATATATATGCAACCTAAATATGTGACACAATCTCAGTTCTGACTCCCCTTTGTGTTATATGTAATGAAGCCCACCACCTCCCACCCCCACCCCTCTCCCCTTCTCCACACCTCTCTCACTATTACACAAGATCTGCAACCCCATTGAGTTCTTTGTTTCTCATCTGATATCACTAAATACCTTTGTTTATTTAGTGTCACTCAATATAGCTGGAGGTCCCAGAGGTGGGTGGGGGGAATCCGGGTGGGGGATGTGGGTTGAGCATAAATGGTAAACAAACAATCTATATAAAAGGGGTACTCAAATACAAAAAGAATTGAGAATTTTAAGTATGTGATTATCAACTGAAATGAGTTCATAACTGTAGGAGCTGTGCCAAAATTAACTGAGGCAAGTTGAATAAAACTGGGCTAGTTGAGGGTTAAAAATCCCCTAGTTTTACTACATAAGGATATAATTTCATTAATATTGGGACTTAAAGCTCACTTAAAGTGTCCATTTTGTCTACTTGAATATGTTTAACCAGTTTCATTTTAAAAAGTGAAAAACTCAGCAAGCAGAGGTATAACACACAAAAATAAGTTCTTAAAAGACTAAGATAGCCATAACATTATTAATATTCAAAATTTAAATAGACAGGCATTTCCTTTTAAAAATTCAAAGATTTCAGCTCTATAACCCACATAGTTTGACAGTTACTGGGCTTTAAAGTGGCATAATATCCATAAATTGGGTTTCTGTGGGCATTTTACAATTGTTAAAGAGACCTTAGCAATTAAACTACAGATCTGAAACTTTTTGGGGGACATACATAACAAACAAAAATTATATATAATACAGTTTAAGACTTGTCACACTAAGCATTTCCAAATAACAGGGCAAAATACGGAAAAAATGTCAAAAAAGGCACTTGGGCGAGTGTCTATGGCCCTCATACACAGGTTAAATGTCTACTAAAAACCTTGATTTTCGGCATATGTAAAAAGGACATAATAATGCATTCCCAGATGGGATTTCAGCTCCATCAATCACATAGTTTAACAGTTACAGGGCTTAAAGGTGGTAAAAAGTCCAAATATTGGGTCATTGTGGGCCTTTTAGAGATCTCGATGTGGCTTTCAAATTAAAGCTTCAGACTTAAAATTTGTTACATACTAAGATTACACATAGAATATGTATCTAATAAAGTTTGAAACTTCTCAGACTTACCATTTCCAAGTTACAGAGCAAAATATGTGAAAAATGTCTTAAAAGGGTCACTCAGGTGGGTGTTTAAGGTCCTCATACACAGGTTAAATGTCTACTTGAAGCCTTGATTTTTGGCACATGTAAAAAAAACATAATAATGTATTCCCAGATGAGATTTCAGCTCTATCAGTCACATAGTTTAACAGTCACAGGCCTTAAAATTGGCAAAAAGTCCAAATACTGGGTTTTTATGGGGCCTTCTAGAGACCTAAATGTGGCCTTCAAATTAAAGCTTCAGACTTAAAATTTGTCACATACTAAGATTACACATAGAATATGCATCTAATACAGTTTGAAACTTCTTAGACTTACCATTTCCAAGTTACAGGGAAAAATATGTGAAAAATGTCTAAAAATGGTCACTCGGGTGGGGATTTATGGTCCTCATACACAGGTTAAATGTCTTCTTAAAGCCTTAATTTTTGGCACATATAAAAATAACATACTAATATCTTCTCAGATAGGATTTGAGCTCTATCAGTCACATAGTTTGACAGTCACAGGGCTTAAAAGTAGCAAAAAGTCCAAATATTGGGTCTTTGGGAGCCTTTTAGAGACCTCAATTTGACCTTCAAAATTAAAGCTTCAGACTTAAAATCTGTTACATACTAAGATTACACACAGAATATATATCTAATACAGTTTGAAACTTCTCAGACTTACCATTTCCAAGTTACAGGGAAAAAGATGTGAAAAATGTCTTATAAGGGTCACTCGGGTGGGTGTTTATGGTCCTGATACACAGGTTAACTGTCTATTAAAGGCCTAAATGTTGGGGCACATATAAGAAAACACATAGATATATTCCCAGATGATATTTAACTTAGATGAGAGACATAGTTTGAAAGCTACAGTGCTTGAAAGTGGCAAAAAGTGCATAAATTGGGTCTCTGTGGGCACTTTTGAGACCTTAAGTTGACCCCTTTGGGTAAACCTACAGCCCTAAAATTTTCTACAGACAAGGATTACATATCAAAGTTATACCTAGCGCAGTTTGAGACTCATCAGAATTATCACTTCCAAATTATAGGGCAAAATATGTGTAAAGTATAGCAAAAAATCCCTAAGTGGGGGTATTTATGGGCCTCAAACACAATTTTCTCCTCAACTTAAAGTCATGATTTTCGGCACATGTACTAAGAACATATTAATGTGTTGTCAGGTAAAATTTCAGCCAGCTGAGCATCATAGTTTGTGACCTACAGGGCTCTAAGTGGCCAAAAGTTCAATTTCTGACCTTAAGGTGGCCATAAGTTCTTTTTTACTGGGAGTTTAAGGTCACCTTAAAATAGGGATCTTCCTTTGGGCACCCTTAACATGTGTACCAAGTTTGAAAAAAAAATATTAATTTGTTTTTGAGTTATCGCGTCCACAAGGAAATTTCTACGGCGGCGGCGGCGCGACGGACCTGAATCCAATATATCCCCGACTTTCGTCTGGGGATATAATTAGCTATGGCTCTGAAACTTCACCATGTGAAAGCTCTGCCAAAAGTAGGTGAATGAGTTATTTGAGAAAAATTGGCTATCTGCAATACTTTTAGAGATAATTCGCATTTACTCATTTTGAGTAGGTGAGTAATTAGCTATGGGTCTGAAACTTCACCAAGTGAAAGCTCTCCCAAAAGTAGGTGAATGAGTTATTTGAGAAAAATTGGCTATCTGCAATACTTTTAGAGATAATTCGCATTTACTCATTTTGAGTAGGTGAGTAATTAGCTATGGGTCTGAAACTTCACCATGTGAAAGCTCTCCCAAAAGTAGGTGAATGATTAATTTGAGAAAAATTGGCTATCTGCAATACTTTTAGAGATAATTCGCATTTACTCATTTTGAGTAGGTGAGTAATTAGCTATGGGTCTGAAACTTCAAGTGAAAGCTCTCCCAAAAGTAGGTGAATGAGTTATTTGAGAAAAATTGGCTATCTGCAATACTTTTAGATATAATTCGCATTTACTCATTTTGAGTCTGTGAGTAATTAGCTATGGGTCTGAAACTTCACAGAGTGAAAGCTCTCCCAAAAGTAGGTGAATGAGTTATTTGAGAAAAATTGGCTATCTGCAATACTTTTAGAGATAATTCGCATTTACTCATTTTGAGTAGGTGAGTAATTAGCTATGGGTCTGAAACTTCACCAAGTGAAAGTTCTCCCAAAAGTAGGTGAATGAGTGATTTGAGAAAAATTGGCTATCTGCAATACTTTTGCAGATAATTCGCATTTACTCATTTTGAGTGGGTGAGTAATTAGCTATGGGTCTGAAACTTCACCAAGTGAAAGCTCTCCCAAAAGTAGGTGAATGGGTTATTTGAGAAAAATTGGCTATCTGCAATACTTTTAGAGATAATTCACATTTACTCATTTTGAGTAGGTGAGTAATTAGCTATGGGTCTGAAACTTCACCAAGTGAAAGCTCTCCCACAAGTAGGTGAATGATTTATTTGAGAAAAATTGGCTATCCGCAATACTTCTATATGACCAGATATTGTAGAATATGGAGTAAATTATACGTTTTCAAGCGAAAATAACAACTTTAATTGATATTATGTGACGGAAATGCTGAAATGTAGCATATTTTACACAAGCGTTTCATTACGTGGGTGATAATACAATACCTCGAAAGTAACCGAGTATTTAAAATGGACTCGAGTACTAGCAAAGATCAATTCACGCCCGGGTACCAATTCAGGCCCACCCTCAATTTTCTTGAAGATTCATAATTTTTCATAGAGAAGATGTTTACCACATCATAGATAATCATCAACTGGATCATTTACACTTGTAATTTATTGTTTAACTGTGATTGTTTTGGATAAATTTAGGGATGGGCGTGAATTGGTACCCGGGTGTGAATTGGTCCACCACCACTAGTGAATCTGTTTTTGTTTACTATCTTAAAGTTGTAGATTTTAGATTCATTTAATTCAAGTATAATTGACATTTCAAATTAAACATGACTATTTTGAATTTCGTCCCCAAGTGACTGTGCACCCGTGTCACTACTGCTACCCTGCATAAGTTGGCCGCAGGCATCAGTTGGCCACCCTCACCACACCTTCACAGGGCTTTAACACGAGTGGCCTACTGCACTCTGAAATCATGTATTACTGTTCAACTTATTATATGGAACAGTTTTCATTGGTGTACAATAACCTTTTTGTCTTTCTGGAGCCTGTAAATGAGCCGCGGCCAACTTATGCCTGTGGCCAATTTACATGCAGGGTAGACGTGGTTACCTCGGCTCTACTTACTCGGCTCTACACGCAAGTAAAGTAGAGCCGAGGTAACCACGTCTACATGCAGGGTAAAGTAGCAGTATGTATCCTAGACGTGGTTACCTCGGCTCTACTTTACTTGTGTGTAGAGCCGTGGCACTACCCCACATAAAACTAGAGATTTGCATAAAATCAGTTTCTGTTGAATAAAACTTGATAAAATGACTCAAAATGGTTTGATATATTTAAAAGCAGTTGATATTAAGCCAAGGACACAACAAATACAATATGTGTATAATATATATGACATTTTATACAGCTTTTATAACAAAAGAGCATTTTCAAATTTTTGGAGAAATGGTCCAAAAAGTATTGAAAATGAGGAAATGTAATTAATTTTTTTGTCAAACATATTTGCATGTTGGCTGACAGTTAAGGTTAATGTGACAAAATAGTTGTGGGAACAGTTGTGTGTATAATTTTTATGGTATTTGTGTTTTATGCAAATCTCCAGTTTTATGTGGGGTCGTGCCACGGCTCTACACGCAAGTAAGTAGAGCCGAGGTAACCACGTCTATATGTATCCTACATAGTGCACTATGATTTAAATTGGCGCTTCATTAGGTACAGTCATGTCGTAGAGATAGAAAGACACAACATGCAATTAAACACATTATTTGAGACAGAGTAGAAAAGTTCAATGTCTTAGAAAGAGAATGAAAGAGTAAAGAATGTCGTACACAAATGCTATAATCTCCCTTACTTTCAAAACGTTGTACTTTCCTGACAGAAAATCAACTTCCTAAAAATCTGTAACATGAAATTTCATTGGCTAGAATATTTTTACTACAACTGAAATGGGTTTAAAGTTATCGAGTAACAATGGGGTAAACTTTTGTATGACTTCAAACATGTTGGCATAGGTGCTAAGTGCTCCAATACATGACAAATGGTCAATTGTTTAAAGTTTGTTTTAGGGCCTACATTTTCTATTTGCAGTAGTAGGTTCTGCCACAAATTACTTGAAAGTCAAAATTTCTATTCAGTTGGGATTTTTGCCATTGACCCTTTACCACACATAAATTAGTAGGTTTCCGTAGCCAGCTAAAGACCTACTTGTTTAGATTAGCATATCCTCCACCATAGTACATCTCCCTGGCGGGCGCTAACCTTGGATCATGACCTCAAACGTCCCTCGACTTTCCCTTTTTGATTTCAAGCGCATTAGAGGATGTTGCATCAATTTTGCGCTATATAAATGTTTCTATTCTATTCTATTCTATACAAAAGATTCACTGTTAAATCTAAACAAGATAAACAAACTTAATCCAAAGTATAATTGTAAAAAATTGAATGCAAACAGAAAAAGAAAAACTGAAACTTATTATACAAATAAATATTTTCATCAATGGTAGCAAGTTTATCAACTAAATGAACATATAAAAAATATTGTATCAGTCACAAGTTAATCAAATGACACATACATGAAGTAAAATTTTGCTAGCTGTAAGGAAACAAATTTTGTTGTTAAACATCATCCCAGCAGACAAAATCTGTTCAAAACACAATGAATTGGTGTTGAAAATCAGTCCTGGTGTTAATGTATACTCTTTTTCAACACTCAGTCTAAGTGTACGTACACATGTATGCGGGTCACGACATCCGACGGCCGATTTGCGACAGCGAATTTTGTTTCAACCTTCCCATTATTCTGACGACACTCATCTAAAGTCACTTGCCATCCGATTTTTTCGGTCCCAGATCGAAAAAATCGCTGTCGCACATCGGACGTCGGATGTCGCAAATCGGAGTCGGACACATGTAAACAACCAAACATAAATGAGAAGGAGGGAAAAATTCGCTGTCGCAAATCGGCCGTCGGATGTCGTGAGCCGCATACATGTGTACGTACACTAAGGCAGTTTTCTGACTTGAAAGTAGTCCAAATTAGACAAGAAATCCTGGTGATTTAGTGTTTAAAATTTACCCTAACAGTGATGCACACATTTTCAACACTAAATCCAAATTTGATTTCTGAGATGAAAAAGTTGTCATAATTTAGAACAAAAACATGTTAAACATGGAAATATGTATAACATGCATGGGTATATTAATTGAGAATGTTTATATTCCCTGAGGACTGTCCATTTTCGTGGTTCTTGGTTATGACATTTTATCACTCTGAGAACATAGAAGTTTAGTAATGCCTGCACACATACCTAGGTCTATGACTAAAACTAATTACTACAGGATGACACAATGGGAAGTTTACTCTTTCTCAATTACATGATGTGGGCTCGTCTAGTTAGGTCCACTCTTTTGTAGTCAAAGCTGAAAACTAATCAAGCAAGGACAGCAGTGTGGTAAAGATACACTCATTTAGCTTGGTTTTTGTATTTTTAAAACATGAAAAAAGGATATTTTGAAAGAGAGACAACTAAGCATTGTGCTTTTCTTGAAAGTCTGCTGTATAATTAAAGTTTCTCTCTAATTGCAATGGCTATTTAGCGCAATATTTAACAAGCTAGACCAAATGAAATAATGGGCTAAATATTTCATTTGTTTAAAATGTTACAAAAAGTCATCAAATTAAGGAAATTGTATTATTATAAAAATATAGTATAATAAAAAAATAAATGCCAAGATTCCATAAAAATAATCTATGTTGGAGTAATATATACTACAACATTGGATCCAACTAAAAATAATTTTCAAATTTAATATATACTTCAACATTATTTCACTTATTGGATTTAACCTAATATTTCAACCATTGGATCCAACTAAAAGCAGTTTGCAAAATCTACATGTATTTCAACCAGGTTATATGCTGGGATATTATATTTTCCCTTTGTCTTTGGATAAACTCCAGTTGGGAGCATTACAGTCAAATCAGACATTCTTGGTAGTGCCTTGATTGTTATTGTTTAGAAACATTTATTTAATACCTTTTGACTTTTAGTCAACAATGACATCTCATCAGAGGTTCAGTATAATAATTCTAATGGTACTTTCATATCGCTAATCTCCATCTATTGACAGAATCTAAGACACATTATGCCAGAAATAAGATTGTAATAGTTAAATCAGAAACATTGTTGGAGTCGGCACCATGGAGAAAGACCAAAACAAGACAAAAAAAAAATAGGGTTGATAAACTTTTGCAAAGAGATAGGTTTTAACCTCTTTCTGAATGAAGAGAGAGTTTTGGCTGAGCATACATAATCGGGGAGATCATTCCAAATCCAAAATTCCAAAGTATGTATAAAGCTGAGGCCAAAATGTTTTTTAGACTTATATATTAATTCAAAGTGTAGGATCTCAAGCAGGACACCATCAGATTGACTTCTACAGGGTTCTATACACACTGTCTGGGTTTAAAGAAAGGTTCAAAGTTTTTTGGATAACCACTATGTAGAAACTTGAGCAGCTTGAAGCGTGAGATACCCTCTGAGTCGCTTAAGACACTTTAAATCAACAAAACAAGCCTTACAGATATTCCTGACATGGCACAAGAAGAAAAATTCTGAAAGAAACCAGGCACAAAGGTTCCTAATCATCTCAACAAGTAAAAGGAGGTTACAATGCAATGTAAAAATGGATTATCACTACAGAGAATTTATTATATTTCATTCAAATTTTCACTATAATGGTTATAGCAATATTGAGGCCTGTGTGGGTAAAGCTTATAACCTATAACTCTTCATAGTTTATACAATAGCGAAATCTTTGTGGACTAAATACCGGATATTGTATATTAGGAGACGTCATTAAATATATGGGCATGTGCAAACAACAGTGTGTGCATGGTGTCAAAAAGTATCTTTCTGGCACTGACAAATGTGTGGGTTAAGTTTTACTTATAAAGCTTCATAATTTAGATAATTAATGAGATTCCATGTAAGGTTTCACTAATTAATTCTTCATGTTTATAGCAGTACTGAAGCCTGGGTGGGCTAAGATTAACTAATAATTCTTCATGGTCTATAAAATAGTAAAGCTATATATAGTTATAGTTAATATAGTTAGAGGTATTTCATGGAAAACTGAACTCATAAATGACGAGTGGTATAAGCTTAAAGCTTAACTCGAATCTGTATTACATGCAATGTTAAACTGGATTATCACTACTGAGAATTAATTATATTTCATGTAAAATTTTCACTAAGTGATTCTTCATGATTATAGCAGTATTGAGGCCTGTGTGTGTGTGCAAAAAACTGTGTGGTGTCATAAGTGTCTTTCTTTCACCGACAATGAAAATCTTCCAGTGACATGTCAGTAAATGTATGGGTGTAAATGTTTTCTTTTTTATTTTATGTTGTATCAATATTTCTGTTTGTACATACATGTTATTGTGTAATGGTCTCAAAACCCAATTTGCTTCATGTACACATTTACCTAAAAAGGTTTGCCCGGAAACTTTTCAATTAGAAAAATACATGTATATTTTGAACCTGCTGCTGATGGGATTAAGAAACAAAGAGAAAAGAAATGATGTTTTAAACTATTTAGGTGGCCTACAAGCTGCACTAATACATTTACAGGATACACATTGGATAGACTCAGATATCCGAGTAATTAAACAAGTATGGAATGGAGATCTCTATTAAAAGGAGAAAAATCTAATTCGAGAGGAGTCGCCATTCTAATAAATGGTAACTTTGAATACAAAATGCTCTCATGTTTTAGTGATGACATAGGGAATTTAATTGGGGTTAATTTGGCATTGGGTGAATTTACTATGAAACTGATAAATATATATGGACCAAATGTAGACTCTCCAAGTTTCTACACCAATCTTCATGAACTTATACTTACCTGTGAGCAAGATTATGTGATTATCTGTGGGGATTTTAATTTGGCATTGGATCCATCAATGGGCACAAATAAGTACAAATTTGTAAACAATCCTAAATCTTGTGCAAAACTTTTAAATACAATAGAGAGTTGTTACCTAACAGATATTTACAGATACTTCCACCCACAAACTAAAAGATACACATGGCGTATGAAAAAACCATTTCAACAGGCTAGACTTGATTATATCAGAACATCAAATGACTTTGTGGACTTTGTTGGAAAATGTAATATAAAGCCTGCAGATGAACTAATGTGGTAGATACATTGTATAGGTTCTAGATGCTAAGGGTGATACACAGGCAGTAGGTTTCCTGATGTGATTTTCTTTAGGTGATTCTCCAGTATATTTTTCTACCCAGTAAACATAGCAAAGGTTTATAAACGTTTATAAGCATTTAGTAAACCTATAAACGTTTTTTAAACCAAATATAAACCTAAATATTGACAATTATTCAACATTATGGGTTTATAAACGTTTCAGCAACATTAGTTTGGTTTATAAACGTTTTTAAATGTTTATATATAAACGTTTATAAATGTTTATATGCATAAACGTTTATAAACATTTTTAAACGTTTACAAAGAGTGAAGAATATCTTAACCTCGCTTTCATTTGGGATAATGACATCAGCACAGCCATTTTGAGAGAAATTTGAGAAATATTTCTGTTACGATATCTTGCTGTATCACTGTTATTGAAGCCATCATTATATTCTAAGTAGAGATATAAAAGTGTATAATATTATCAAATTACATACTTCTATATATCTACTTAGAATGTAATGATGGATTCAAACAACAGTGATACAGCAAGATATACTTACAGAAATATTTCTCCAGATTTTCAACACGTGTATACGGGCCACGGTGGCAGAGTGGTAACACTCTTGCCTCCCACCTCTGCGGCCGGGGTTCGATCCCCGTCATGGCCGTAAGTGGGAAAGCTGGTAGTTGCTTGCCGTTGGTCGGCAGTTTACAGTACAGAACCCTAGCGAACTATATGTACTGGTTTCCTCTGCCCTTCCAACTACCCGTCGTGATATGACCTGTACAGTGTTGAAAGCGACGTAAAACCCCAAATAAATAAATAAATAAATAAATCAACACGTGTATAAACGTTTATAAATGTTTATGTATAAACGTTTATAAACGTTTATATATAAACGTTTATAAACGTTTATGCTTAAACGTTTATAAACGTTTATAGGCAAACGTTTAGGGAGCCATCATTTTAAACCTAATCTAAACCGTTGCTATAGTTAGGTTTATAAACGTTTATAAACGTTTGTAATGTTTACTGGGTATAACTGATGTTTCTGCATATGTTTTTCCTGCTTTGATTATTATTGTTTTATCTGATATCAATAACTAGTTAGTGTGAATATTAAACTGTTATTAAACAGGTAAACCTATCAACTTTAAGTGTGCCAATACCCCAACTTTGTTGGTAAAACTTGTATACTTGTAAATAAATATTGTTTATTTGTTAACCCACGTTTTCATTAGTAATTTCCTGACTTGTATAAGGCCAACCTGACCACTAGCACACTACAATTTGTCATTTAGTTTGTGCAATTTTGTTGTTCATACCACTAAGATATACAAATCGCTGATCTTTGTGTATGTTTATTTTTGTGTCCACCCATATACACAATTGACCACCCTATTATATATATAAACATTTTTGTGCATGATCTACATTTTTTTTCCCAGTTAGATGGGGGTGGGGGGGGGGGTGGGTGTCAAATGTTAAAATATCGATAACTTTACGTTATATAAATTGATAACATTAAAAAAATCGGCTATGTTTTACGTGGAATCACTTCCTGTAAGGAAGGGGCGAGGGACAACTACAACACGTCAAAGGCGATTTTATATCTATGCATATTCATGAAATTTATTATGTTAATCAGGACATGCGCAATGGTTACTTCTTTTTGGCGGCCAGAAAAGCTTTGTAATCGTTTTTACAGTGTTTTACATCCATATAGAGTGAGTGATGTAAATTGGCCAGTTTTTTTGGTCTTTTGGTTCTGCTACATAAAATCACAATTTTTTTTCATTTTTTTTTGTTTTAATATATATGGCCCATCCCTGCATTATCCACACCTGGAAAAAAAAATTATCTCACTTGGACATAGGTTCACTTAGAGAGCTGTTATTAAACCATACAAAAATATCAGTTATTTATGAAAAGGCAGAGGATATTTACACCACCGCTGTGTACGCAATGCCGAAAAGTCGTCTTATGTACACCACCGCTGTGTACATAAGCTACATATGGTTCCTTATGTACACCACCGTTGTGTATATTAGCCAGATAATGTCTCTTATGTACACCACCGTTGTGTATATTAGCCAGATAATGTCCCTTATGTACACCACCGCTGTTTATGTAAGCTAGATTGAATATCTTGTGTACATATGCAAGATATTTGGGATATTTTGTGTACCACTAAAATGTAGGTAAGCTAATGTACATGGTCTTCTACACCACCTTATTGTGCATGCTATGTCAGTCCCCCTAGAAATGGGATGATTAGTCTTCCCCACTATTGTACTGTGGAAACTAAATTAAATTTCTTATACACACCTTGTTGTGTACCCAGCCAGGTAAAATTTGTTACATAATTAGCCTTTTGATCCCCACAGGTCCAATAGTTGTGGCTTAACTTGGGTTGGATGACACTTAGATGACAAAGACAGTGAAGATGTGATTTTTTATTGTTTCATTATTTATTCATTATACACATGGAACAAGAATCATACAAGTAACATACATTACAAATGTACCAGGTTCTAATGGCATGAAAGCCTCTACACACGGCCATCTACACACCTTACAAAAAAGTGATATATAGCAAAAATACAAAAAGAAAAACATTCTTTTTAAGATTCTATATTTCTCACTAAATACATATCCATGGAGAGTGAACAGGACAATGTCAACTTGTTTTTGGCCTTTCTGTTTCAACTTTATAAGCATTAATCAAATATATTCTTGTAAAAGAGAGAAATTGCATTTATTTTCAAACTAACACTGATAAAACAGCTTTTGTTTTACTTTATATTATTGTAGTGTATTATTGCATTACTCGACAGCCGTGGTGTACATAAAGAACTGAAATACCCTTATGTACACAGCCGTGGTGTAAATAACCAGTTCGTTATGAAAATGGATCTAAATTCGCCGTTGCTTGAAAAGACTGTTTTTCAAGCATAATACCTACCAAACTGTGAAAAATTTAAGCTAAATAATTATTTTACATCTTTTCTAGCCAAAAATTATTATTAACATAGATATAAGTTTTCAAAAGTTTGTCCCAGAGAAGTTTAAAATGTTGGTTGGTATTTGTTAAAAATTGCATAATTTACACTCTCCAAAGTCATTTGTAAAAAAGCATTATTCAAAAATATACTTAATACTGAGAAACTATAAAATGTTGGACTATGAAATCTTGTAGGGCAATAGATAAGTATTTTTTCTATATATATGCAACATAATTATGACATGTTTTCCATATTTGTGCTGTAAAATTGACAAAAACCAAAAAGTGGCGAATTTACATCCACTGGCGAATTTACATCACTTGCTCTAGTGCTAGATATCATGCGTGATATCCTACTTTGCTGTATATTCGGGTTTTTTTTTCTGTTTTCTTTCTATACCTGATTTATTTTTGGTGATCAGACTTTGCAAGCTTTATCCACAACTGTTGGTGAGTTTGGGTCATTGATTATCGCCCACCATGTGGTTGAATACCCCCCCCCCCCTGCTCGGGGTTGCTCAGCTTCATAGTAGCTGCGCCCACAGAGTAGAACAATTAAGCTTCCTCAAGCTATTAGAACCATTTTGGCATTCTACCAGTGAACGCCCATGCTGAAGTTAGAGGTGGTGGACCAATTCGCGCCCGTGTACCTATTCACGCCCACCCCTAAATTTAAAAATTGAGGGTGGGCGTGAAGCGGCGTGAATTGGTCCACCAACGCTACTACTGCCTTGCTACCAATTATCGCCGGCTACCAATTATCGCCACCAGAAAATAAAACATTCATATTTCAGTAATGGTCATATATTTTAAAAGCTTTTCCCAGATAGCAAGACGCTAGTGGGCCACCGTTGGCTATGGGTGGCAAAATATAGCTTGTGGGCCACCACTGAGCCACTGGTGGCCCACTGACTGCATTTTTTTCAAAATTTTAAAGCATTATAAACAACTTCAAAAGCAACCTCAAATACTGTTTTTTGACATATTATTTAACAATATTCAATGTCAAAAACACATTATTTCAAAATATAAATACATTGCGTGGCCCACTGTTGGCCCACCAACTACCAGAGTCAGTGGCTGTAGCTCAGGTACCAGCCTACACCCACTGGTGTAAAATCCTGGGAAAAATTAGATAAAATATGTGTTTTCTTTCACTTAACATAAGTTAATGTCATTTTTTAACAAACTTATTCTGTATTCCTTCATTTTGCTCAGTCAGTCTTTTCTCCACTTTATTACTTTATATATTACTTGCTTACATATTTGCCACAGGTGGTCCATCAATGGTCCACCCACTATATAAGTAGTACATGACCCATGATGGGCAGCCAGTGGGCCACTGGTGGCACATATATATATATATATATTTAGTGAAGGTTAAAGAAAGATATTTTCATTTTTTCCTTTTGACATAAATTTGTTTTTTGATGAAACCTAAAACTATCGCAGAATTTGTTTTTGTCTGACACATGCAACTATTATCTGAAGGAGTTATACTTAGTTGGTGGACCAATGGTGGTCCTCTGGTGGCTACACCTCAAGCTCTGCTGAACGGCATTTGTTTTGACAGATCTTGAAGAGAGGCTGTCTTGGCTTAAATTCATTTGTTTCAAGTGAATTACTTTCCAAAAGTAGCTGTTCTGAATTTTATTACATAAAAAAATTGTAAGATTTGCCACTGGTGGTCCATCAGTGGTCCACCTTCTGCCTGCATGGTACACATACTGTTGGCCCACCGGTGGCCCACAGACGGCAAAGTAATTGGATACTTTATGTATGTGTCTGTATATCACCGAGACACCAACATTTTTAAATAACAGATGTCACATCTCTGCCTTAATATATATTTCTTTTCTTCCCATTCTTGGGCCACAAATTTCTTCCAAGATTTACCACTGGCAGCCCACGAACTATATCAGTGGTATATAAGCTATGATCGATGGGCCACTGATATGAATTTTCTAATTTCCACCCGGATTTTAGATCTAATCAATAAAATCATCTGATAATTACACAGAAAAGTTAACAGAAGTGAAAGTTTCCCCTGTAAACAAACCATAAAACATGTACAGGAGAAAAATATGATATTAAATCCTATTAATTGGGGTTGAGGTGTAGCCACCACTGGACGACCCTTGGTCCACTAGCTGCAATATGTATGTGTCCGATAAAATATAAAGTTTCTTAAGTTGAAAGGAATAATTACCCATGAAATATATTCCAATCAGTGGCCGAATTACCCATGCCAACGCTGGCCCAATTAAGGCTTGCCAACCAAAACTCAGGCTGCTAAGGTTGGGCCAACGGTGGGCCAATGGTGGCTTTTTATTCAAGATGGCGGCGAGCAATAATAGGGGATATTGAGACACTTGGTAAAAAATTATTTATTATGGTATGTCTAAAAATCATATTTCAGTGGGCCCACAATTTTTAACTAACTATTTAACAATTTTAGACATAAAAATAACATTCTCATTAGAAATTCACAGTAAGAAAAGTTGTTTTTGAACATTATAATTTTATTATTTGACTATGGAACATATCATCCTAAGATACTGTTCCACCATTGTTTATGTTTGGTCATGTGACTTATCAGGGATTCCCTTAACTAAAATCCACCCACAATCTGTCAATTATTTGCTTTCTGTTAAACAATGGCCACATAACTTCATGCTGCAATCTGATTGGCTGATGCTATATTATAGTGGTAGTAAAATTTTACCAGTGGCTTGCCAATGTCAGACTGACACATCCACCAGCCAAAAAGCCAGTGGGCCACTCATGGGCCACTCATGGGCCACTAGTAAACCTTATTGTTGGCTGCCAACAGTGGACCACTGTCTATCAGCTGGTCATGCCACCAGAGAACCACCTTTGATGGCACCCAACAGTGGGCCACTGGTGGACCACCAGTCAACCTTGTCGGCTACTGAAGGTGGGCCACTGGTGGGCCAATAGAAAAGCTTATCATTGGCTGCCGACAGTGGGCCACTGAAGGTCCATCAGAAAACCTTATTGTCGGCTACCAACAGTGGACCACTGCCTATCAGCCGGTCACGCCAACGGCTGGCCACCGCCTGCAGCCAACGTTGGACCAACAGCTATGCCGCCAGTGGGCCAGCGGTGGCCCTACAGAGTCTTGCTATCTGGGTTGTTGTGTATTTGTTCCATTCACTTTGGAAATAGTTTTACCTTATTTGCTAGACTTTGGATGCTATTTTGGTGAAGTTATATCTATTTGAATTCTGTCTGGCGATAATTGGTACGCGGCGATAATTGGTAGCAAGGCAGTAGTATATGACGGTGCAACACCGCAACGACGTCAGTCCACATTTGTGACGTATACTAGCGATCGCCATTATAGCCATCTCTGCACCGTGACAAATATACATAAAATATAAAGCACTCTGTCGCCCCCTAGTGATGGATATTTGAACTAAATATTTGACAATAAGGTTATTTTATTTTACAGCTAAAAACACTGGATTTCTAACACTGTATATATTTTATTTTACAAAACGTTGGCGGTGTGTGACCGCAGAGACACTTCTACAACGATCTCGCGGACCAAATACCGAGTTCGCGCATGCGCAGACGTAACACGCAAGCGAGGTCATCTCAAAAGGAAAGGTAATGCTATTTTAACTTTAAAGTTAACCTTGAAACAGCTTTGTGTATTGTATATGGTCACAGTCACCAGGGTACGTTTTTCATTATTAAAAAACTGTTGTGACATAAATTTTGTACATATACTATAATAGAACTACAAGTTTGGCAACTCATAGATCTGTCAAATTTTCACCCTCTGTCATTTCACCAGCAGTAATCCTTTGTAAATCCAACATATCACACAACAAATGCACATAAACTTGAAGAGGTATTATGCTATCCATTTACAGTATTTATTGTAGGGCAAATACAATGTGCGCTAAAAAACGGACATTTTTAGTATCATTTCCTTGCACAAAGGTCCATTTTATTGCGTTAATACATCCTATCCAATGGACAATTTGCTAAACCGGTCGGCGCAGACCGGCCCGTCAAACGTCAGAAAAAGACGTCCTGTGTTTCCACCGGCTGGGTCGGAAAATAAGGTAATTTTATTACCCCACAGCCCATAAGGCCTGTCAGGGGATTGTTTTCACCCATGGTGTCCGGATGGGCGGGCGGGCGACAGGAAAAGTTTGTCCGGCCTCTATCTCAGTAACTGTAAGGTGTAGGAAGTTGATACTTGGTAGGGACATTGGTTAGGGGGTGTAGGTGTGCAACATCATGGTGTGACCTTGATTTGACCTTGCTGCAGTGACCTTGACCTATAAAATCTTGTACGGGCTATATATCATAAACCGTAAGATTTAGGAAGTTGATACTTGGTAGGGACATTGGTTAGGGGGTGTAGGTGTGCAACATCATGGTGTGACCTTGATTTGACCTTTGACCTTGCGGTAGTGACCTTGACCTATAAAATCTTGTCCGGGCTATATCTCAGAAACCGTAAGATTTAGGAAGTTGATACTTGATAGGGATTTGGACAGAATTTTTGACCCGTAGGGTAGTAGGAAAGTATTCTATACAAAATTGAAAAGTTTCAATTTTTGCCACTCGGCCATCTTGAATTTTTGCGGAAAAACAAAAAATGTTAATATCTTGGAAACCGTAAGAGATAGAGCGATTTCGACAGAATTTTTGACCCGTAGGGTTGAAGCAGAGTATTCTATGTGAAATTGAAAAAAAATCAATTTTCGCCACTTTTGGCGGCCATCTTGAATTTTTGCGAAAAACAAAAAATATTAATATCTCAGAAACTGTAAGAGATAGAGCGATTTTGACAGAATTTTTGACCCATAGGGTAGTAGGAAAGTATTCTCTACAAAATTGAAAAATTTCAATTTTCGCCACTTTTGGCGGCCATCTTGAATTTTTGCGAAAAACGAAAAAATCTTAATATCTCAGAAACCGTAAGAGATAGAGCGATTTGGACAGAATTTTTGACCCGTAGGGTAGTAGGCAAAGTCAAAGTTGGGGTTTTAAGTCCCGTTCAACAGCCAGGGTCATATTGGGACAGGTCCTCAGAATTGCCACTTGTGGGACTCGAACCCACAGAGGTGACAGCCTATGATTAGATGCCAAACTTGCTAACCACTAGGCCACTGAGGACCTCGTAGGGTAGTAGGAAAGTATTCTATACAAAATTGAAAAATTTCAATTTTCGCCACTTTTGGCGGCCATCTTCAATAGAGCGATTTCGACAGAATTTTTGACCCACAGGGTATGGAGAGAGTATTCTATGTGAAATTGAAAAATTTCAATTTCGCCACTTTTGGTGGCCATCTTGGATTTTTGCGGAAAACTGAAAATGTTAATATCTCGGAAACCGCAAGAGATAGAGTGATTTTTACAGAATTTTTGACCCGTAGGGTGATAGCAAAGTATCCTATACAAAATTGAAAAATTTCAATTTTTTCGCCACTTTTGGCGGCCATCTTGGATTTTTGCGGAAAACCCAAAAATGTTAATATCTCGGAAACCGTAAGAGATAGAGCGATTTCGACTGAATTTTTAACCCATATGGTAGTAGAGGAGTATTCTATGTGAATTTGAAAAAGTTCAATTTTCTCCACTTTTGGCAGTCATCTTGGAGTTTTGCGGAAAATAAAAAAAGGTTAATATCTCGGAAACCGTAATGGATAGAGCGATTTCGACAGAATTTTTGATCCACAGGCTATTAACAGAGTATTATATGTGAATTTAAAAAATTTCAGTTTTCGCCACTTTTGTAGACCATCTTGGATTTTTACAGAAAACCAAAAATGTTAATATCTCAGAAACCATCAGAGCGTTTTCGACAGAATTTTTGACCCACAGGGTAGTAGATAAGTATTCTATGTGAAATTAAAAAATTTCAATTTTTGCAACTTTTGGCGGAAAACCAAAAATATTTGTATCTCAGAAACCGCAAGAGATAAAAAAATTTTTGACCCACAGGTTCATAGAAATGTATAATATGTCACATTGAAAAATTTCAACTTTTATCTCTTTCCTTTGTCGCCCGTCTTGCAGTTTTGCAGAAAACGAAATTTGGTGGGTTTTTTACCTGATGGGATTCTTTCACATGTGCGGAAAAAGCCCTTCAGGAAAGAATCCCATCACCCACAAAGCCCATCAGCCAAAGTCATGGGGTGTAAAAAAAGCCCATCAATGTTTAAAAAAATTGCTGTTTAACACAAATTTTAATGCTTTAAAAATTTAAGTCAGTTTAATGTCCCAATTAAAAACAGTCCCGAAGACAACAAAGATAGCAAAGGGATTTAAAATTTTATTAATAACATACATTATTAAAACATGACATGTATTACATAATCTTCATGGCTAACATATGTTTGTAAAATAAGATAACTCAATAAGGTATATATATTAATTTTTTAATTAACCCAGGCCAAACAGAGGCCATAATAAATTTACTGGCCGTTAGGTAAACATAACTTTAAATTATGCCAATAGAAATAACAGCAAACCAGTAAGCTATATTACTAGAATGGATACTGACAGGAGCCCGGCACGGAGGGCCATAATATAAACTACTGCCTGTTACTGATACTAATTATTACTGTATACCTACGACTCAGAGAAACCTCTCCAAGCAATTAAGAAGGTCAGAGGTCAAATAGTACCCCGAACTTTAGATTAAAACCCCAGATAAAGTAAAGATACAGGAAGGACAAAATCCCCCCGGATAAGATAAAATAATGGAAGGTCACAATCCCCCAATTAAGATCATGAGTATCAATAGCTGATAAAACCAATAGAATATAAGAACCTCCATCAAATGTAAGAAACGTCTTAATAACAAGCGTTCATAGCAGACCTAGAACATACTATAACATATAATGATAGCATATGAATAACATGAAGAAATATAACCTTACATGTAACAGTTACCATAAAAACATCTAAAAGATAATTCATTATTAAATAAGCAAGCAGCAGCAATTAAAATGTAGCGATTTAAGTGCAAGGTCAGTACAACAGCAATGCTGAACAACACTGCTATACGAGAGGAAAGAATAGTAATTAACTATGAATGACGTATTACAAAATTTAATTACTGAACTGCCTTCAGCAGTAAAAAATAAGCAATAACGTTATAAGTCACTATAATAAGAAGATATACTATGGACGTCAGCTATATATAATTAGAAGCTCAGTCCCGATCCAGTAGATAAGCAAAGACATCAGTTGACAATTTACAACTCTCCTAAGCAGATCCATGCATTAAACAATAACACAAAGATGAAAGTTCCAGACGTCTGCTGTTACATAATAACTATACAGCTCAGTCCCGACCAAGTTAATACATACAGACGTCTGCTGTTAAATAACAATACAGCTCAGTCCCGAATAAAGATCCTCCAAGTGATAATGAACATCAGTTACAACTAAGTGCAGCATAAAGCAGTAGACGAAGCTGCAACCTCCGGTGCACAATCCAGTTGTTGGTGTAACTTCAGGCGACTCCTAAGCGTAGAACAGAGGAGACAACAACATCTCAGCATAATCAAACCCAGGTGTTGTGATAGCAAGGTACAGGGAAGACGTCAGTTACTTGTTATTCTTGTAACCCAGTCCCAAAGCAGTACAGCAACTATAGCTATAATAGCAAATACACACCAAGTACTGTGGCATCAAACAGGGAAGACGTCAGTTACTCATTTAACATGTAACTCAGTCCCAATGAAATAACAGGCCAACTACTGTCAGACCTATTCCTAGCAGCAAATCCCCAGGGTAGGACTGAGGAGGCACACTTTTCTTGACATCAGGTGGCACATATGAACTTAACTGCAGCATGACACAAGGCTACAGGCCATCGTCCAGGGCCATGCAAGCTCTTACAGCCCAAACGTGAACAACCTGCCAGAGCTCTTAATGAACACAACTTTACTGCATCATAACAGACAGCTGAACAAACTGTAAATCATCACACTAAGCAGCCACTATAGTAGAAACTTCTGTGAATGAAGCCAGGAAGCCAACTTCCAATGCAGTGAAGCCAGATAGGATAAATACATCAATATGGTATGCAGGCTGGGAGGTGACATCACAGGCGTAAGCAACCAGCAGGAACCACCAGCACCAGGAGTCATCTCTCAGGCTGAGCTCACCCCACACCCAGGCAATCTGAAACTATCAAATCAGCCTGAGCACCAGAATTAAACAAAGGAGCCCTACCCCAGGGGGGGGAGGGTGGGAAATTTTGTGCACACTGCTTGACATAAAATTTAATAATGACAAATCTACGTGGAAAACAGCAGGCCATGTGGCTGAGCAATTCATCATTCGTCCTTCTGTCTATCTAGGGGTTCAAAGCTTGAAAACCAAGAATCAGTAATACTAAATATCGAAGTAACATTTTTAAGGTTGTCACCAGGACTGAGCCCCTGTGCACCCACATGCACAGAAACACACTTGAAATCATTAACTATTTTGGTCTTCTTTTGTATGATTTTGATCATTAATAATTCAGTATGTGTTGAATAGCAATTTTTTAAAAGATTGATGGCGTTTTTCCACCCCATCACTTCAGCTGATGGGCTTTTTTCCTGATGAGCTTTTTTCCTGATGGGCTTTTTGGGTGATGGGCTTCTTTCCAAATGGGCTTTTATTCGGGAATTGGAGGTTTGTTATGCCTTGTAATATCTGTTTTCTTTTCATTTCAATACATGGGCATTTTTCCTTGTCCACAAAAATTGGGAGGCCAATTTTATAGCCCCGGAGTGTAGGACATAAGCCCCCCCCCTGACAAAGGCCCCCCTGGTCTTCCTGGGGAGGGCAAAAGCCCCCCCTGACCAAAGCCCCCCTATGTAGGACAAAAGCCCCCCCCCCCTTTGATTTGACCAAAGCCCCCCTTCCCATAAAATAAATATAAACCTTACATCTTAATTTATTTATTTATTTAAAAGTATATATTTCAACAAAAAACCAACATTATACATTTTATAGACTTTTAGGGTCAACATTTTGATTGATTTTATTAAAATCCAACCTAAATCAGTTGGCCCTTTCAAATCTTGTTGTTAGTATACATATACCTTTGATCTCTTAGAACCCCACCACCATGTGTTGTTTATAATCCCTAAATATAATAGAAACAATAATCTGTTTATGCTAAAAGAAGCCATGATGTTTTTTTTTTCTGAAAGTGATCTAAGAAAGGTTTTCTCCTGAGGGGTTTTCTCCACAAGGCTCATTTTGTGAGGGTTTTTTTCCTGGGACAAATTTGAGGGCTTTTCTCCCAAAGGCTTTCCAAAGTCTCATGGGTGGACATTACACATGATAATGTGTTTTCTGTATGCAATTCGCCTATTCAATATTTTATTACTCTTTTTATAGTGCTTCCTATTTCTAGTTTTTGATGAGAGCGAACACTAGTTGTAGGTGTGCATCGTCATGGTGTGACCTTGATTTGACCTTTGACCTTGCCGTAATGACCTTGACCTATAAAATCTTGTCGGGGCTATATCTCAGAAACTTGGTACTTCAGAAAGTTGATACTTGGTAGGCTCATTGGTTAGGGGGTGTAGATGTACAACATCATGTGACCTTGATTTGACCTTTGACATTGCTGTAGTGATTTCAACCTATAAAAGCTTGTCCGGGATATATCTCAGAAACTGTCAGGTGTAGGAAGTTCATACTTGGTAGGGACATTGGTTAGGAGGTGTAGGTGTGCAACATCATGGTGTGACCTTGATTTGACCTTTGAGCTTGCCGTAGTGACCTTGACCTATAAATGACCCTATGTCAGGGCTTTATCTCAGAAAGTGTAAGGTGTAGGAAGTTGATACTTAGTAGGGACATTGGTTGGGGGTTGTAGGTGTGCATCATAGTTTTTAGCTTACTGGCCCCCAACAGTCTAGCTTACTGGCCCCCAACAGTCACACCAGATGACCGGTTCCTGTCTTGGTCAGACCAAAACTCACTGGGTTTTTACAACCGGCTATTTTTGGTACCCAAACCCAACAACCGGTGGAGACCTATCCTGGACCTGAGCACCTTGAACACCTTCCTAAACACAGAGTTGTTCAAAATGGAGACCCCCAGAGACAATAAGAACCTCCATACAGCTAGGGGAGTGGGTCACCTCCATCGGCTTCAAGGACTTGCAAGCGTTTTTACATCCAGGCCACTTCAAAGCCCTACCCTTTGGTCTGTCCATAGCACCTATGGAATTCACAGTGGTGACCAAAGAGGTCAAACTGATGGCTTTACAGAGGGGTATAAGAATCCACCAGTACCTAGACGAGTGGTTGGTGAGAGCCACATCCCACCAAACATGTCTCCAGCATACACAGAGCTTGGTAGCCCTCTGCCGAGAACTAGGTTGGCTGGTGAACAAAGAGAAGTCAGAACTCGATCCAAAACAGGTTTTCAACTTCGTAGGTTACCAGTTCGACCTCAGGGAGGGCAAGGTGTGTTCCTCATTACGAAATTATGCTTTTTCCGCTGTCTGATGTCCGCCGTCCGGCGTCACGCATGGTTTCCGCTCATTTAAAGGAAAAGTATTAGAGCTATTGTCACCAAATTTGGTATGCAGGCTTATTGGGTCAGTAGCTTGCGTGGGATTGCTTTTGGCTGTTGTACCTCTTTTGCTTACTGAGTAATACTTAAGTACAGCTATTTTCAGTACCCATTGGTTTCCGTGCATTTAAGCCAAAATAATTAAAGATATTTTACTACAATTTTGAATACAAGATTGTTATGTCCATAGCTCGCTTGGTATTGCATTTGGGACTGATAGCTTTGTCAGTACATGAGTAATAGCCATTTAGGTACTTCATTGTGTATTTTCAGTACTACTTTTGAGTAATTTGCTAATATCTCAGAAACCGTAAGAGATAGAGCGATTTCGACAGAATTTTTGACCCACAGGGTATCTAAGGAATGCAATCTATGCAATTTTCCAAAAATTTTCCCCTCCCCAAAAATGGCGGCCATTTTGAATTTTCGAATTTTTGCCAAAAATGGCAAAACACTAATTTGCTTCTATCTCCTTAACCGTGCCAGATAGAGCGATTTCGGCAAAATTTTCGACCCGCAGGGTATCTGAGAATTCTACTCTTGCCAATTTTTAAAAAGTTTTCCCCTCCCCAAAAATGGCGGCCATTTAGAATTTTCGAATTTTTGCCAAAAATGGCAAAACACAAATTTCCTTCTATCTCCTTAACTGTGTGAGATAGAGCGATTTCGTCGAAATTTTCAACCCACAGGGTACCTAAGGAGTGTACTCTTTGCAATTTTCAAAAAATTTTCCCCTCCCCAAAAATGGCGGCCATTTTGAATTTTCGAATTTTTGCCAAAAATGGCAAAACACAAATTTGCTTCTATCTCCTTAACCATGCGAGATAGAGCGATTTCGTCGAAATTTTCAACCCACAGGTTATCTAAGGAATGTAATCTTTGCAATTTTCAAAAAATTTTCCCCTCCCCAAAAATGGCAGCCATTTTGAATTTTCGAATTTTTACCAACAATGGCAAAACACAAATTTGCTTCTATCTCCTTAACCGTGCGAGATAGAGCGATTTCGTCGAAATTTTCGACCCACAGGGTATCTAAGAAATGTACTCTTTGCAATTTTCAAAAAATTTTCCCCTCCCCACATATGGCGGCCATTTTGAATTTTCGAATTTTTGCCCAAAATGGAAAAACACAAACTGGCCTTAACCGTGCAAAATAGAGTTATTTCGTTGAAATTTTCGACCCATAGGGTATCTAAGAAATGTACTCTTGGCAATTTTCAAAAAAATTTCCCTTTCCCAAAAATGGCGGCCATTTTGAATTTTCAAATTTTTGCCAAAAAAGAAAAAAAAGGAATTTGCTTCTATCTTCTTAACCGTGCAAGATATAGTGATTTCGTTAAAATTTTCAACCCAACCAATGCAAAAAGGCATGAAGCTGAAATCATTTACATCTACACTAATAAATATTTAAGCATCATTGATATATTTTACAAATGAAACAGGGTCTTGTAAGACTACTGTACAATTTGGGCAAGGTTCATGGGGTGGACATTACACATGATAATGTGTGTTCTTCTATGCTATCCTGTTTCTATTCGCATCTACTATCAACAGGGCGTCCTATTTCTAGTTTTTCATTGTGTTTCTGTTCTATTCACTGTTGAAATAGTTTTACCTTATTTGCTAGACTTGGGATGTACTTGTGATCAGGTTATGTCAATTTGAATTTTATCTGGCGATAATTGGTACCTGGCGATAATTGGTAGCAAGGTAGTACCCCTGACCTTCTGCATTTTGAAATCCACTCCCTGCAGCCTCCCCTTCCATCCTGGGTACACCAGGTGGCCTGCCCCATACAACTTCATTGGAAATAGACGAAAGTTTCCATAACAAGGGGGTGAATCATCCCACAGTACCCTCTGTAATCTGGACAGTAAGGAGAGGAACACTGACCCCCATGGTACCCTATGTAATCTGGACAGTAAGGTGAGGTACACTGAGCCCCACAGTACCCTGTGTAAACTGGACAGTGGGGTAAGGTACACTGATCTCGCAGTACACTCTGTAATCTGGACAGTAAGGTGAGGTACACTGGTACCAGGAGTACCATATGTAACTGGGCAGTAAGATGAGGTACACGAACCTCTGGAGTTCCTGTGTAGACAGTAAAGGTAGGTACACTGAGCCCCACAGAATTCTCTTTAATGTGGGCAGTAACAGTGTTCACTCTCGAGTGCGATTTTGCGAGTTTGTACACACTCTGGGGCGAGTTGTCGCAAAACAACTCGCCAATGTGTCTGCTCTGTCACTACGAGGCGAAACACACAAAACTAACCAAATAAATTCATCTATTATCGGAAGCGACAACATACATATTTCCTCATAGAAATCTGTGAGAAAAGCATAAAAGAGAGTTTATTTTATTTGATATATCCAGCTAACAGTACTTCACGCGAGCATTTCAGTGCTTTTTGTCAAATTTTTAGCTTGTATTATTCCCGAAACATCTACTGACCAAAGAAATTTGTCAATTATCGAAAGCGATGACGTACATATTTCCTCATAGAACTAGGTGAGAAAGACATAAAAGTGAGTTTATTTTATTTAATACATCTAGCTAACAGTAATTCAAGCCACATTTCGGTATTCACACGAGATTTCAGTCCTTTTTGTCGAATTTTTAACTCGTCTTCTGCATATAGTTTCACAGGTGAAACAGTCAAAACAACTACTGACCAAAGAAATTAGCCTTTGCCTGAAACTCAAAACACACAGTCAGCAGACACAGAGCCCATTCAGGGGCACTGATTGCTTGTACTTACTTTTATCTTATCTTGCTCATAACTTCTAAACTAACATAAACAGAGTTATCCTTTTACTTTTTAATGTAAATCATGTGCAAATCTAATTATGAGTTTCCCTTAAATTTTTAAACGATATTTTGCAACAATAAGTAATGCAGGGAAACATATTCCAACATACTGGGAGACCTGGGTTTGAACCCCAGTGATGTCCTTCCTAAAACATCATAGCTTAGTGATAAAGCGCTCAGTTTGTTGGTTGTGTTTGCCTTTTGTTACGCTGTCGGGGTATTGTTTTCACCCATGGTGTCCGGATGGGCGGACGGGCTGGTGGGTGGCAGGAAAAGGTTTGCCCGGGATGTATCTCAGAAACTGTAAGGTGTAGGAAGTTGATACTTGGTAGGGACATTGGTTAGGGGGTGTAGGTGTGCATTGTCATAGTCTGACCTTGATTTTACCTTTGACCTGGCTGTAGTGACCTTGACCTATAAAATCTCGTCCAGGCTATATCCCGGAAACCGTAAGGTGTAGGAAGTTGACACTTGGTAGGGACATTAGTTAGGGGGTGTAGGTTTGTAACATCATGGTGTGACCTTGATTTGACCTTGACCTATAAAATAGTATATTTACTTTGAAAAAGGGCCATGTTTTCTTAATGTTCTCACATTCTTTGCTATATTATTCCATAACAAATTATATATGAAATATATTGAAAGAGTGATTTGATATTTTATGCCTTCTTACATGGGGAGCAGTGGTGGTGCCATGATGGACATGAAACCAGTTAAGCCCCGACTTTTGTCTGGGGAAAAAAGTGACAACAAATGAAGGAAGATTTAGTTATATAATGGGCTTAGATACTACAATCGACCTTGACCTGTTGTCATTAAAAAGTAAACACATGAGGTAGATTTAGTTAGATATTGGTCTTACAGACTTCTATCTACCCTGACCTATTGTCATTATAAAATGACGACACATGGAGGTAGATTTGGTTGTATCATTGTCTAACAAACTGCTTCTACCCTGACCTGTTGCTATTATAAAATGACAACACATGGAGGTAGATTTGATTGTATGATGGTGTTACAGATGGCTATCTACCCTGACCTGTTGCCATTGTAAACTGACAACACATGGAGGTAGATTTGGTTGTATGATGGTCTTACAAACTGCTGTCTACCCTGACCTGTTGTCATTTTAAAATAACACATGGAGGTAGATTTGGATATACACTGGATTACTGGTCTTACAGACTGCTATCTACCCTGACCTCTTGTCATTATAAGATGACAACATATGCACATAGATTTGGTTGTATGATGGTCTTACAGAGTGCTGGCTACCCTGACCTGTTGTCGTTATAAAATGACCAAACCTGGAGGCAGATTTGGTTCTACAATGGTCTTTCAAACTACTGTGTACCCTGACCTGTTGTCATTGTAAAATGACAACACATGGAGGTAGATTTGGTAATAAGGTTCTTTGAGACTGCAATTGACCCTGACCTGTTGTCACATTGAGGTGGATTTAGTTATATATTGGTCTAACTGACTGTGATCCTACCTGATCTGTTTTAAAATGACAAGGTATGCAGATAGATTCAGTGATATAATGGCATTATAGACTGTTTGTACTCTGACCCAATGTCATTAAAATAACAAGGCGTGGAGGTAAATTTGGGTATATATATTGATCTAACATACTGCTTTCTACCTTGACCTGTTGTCATTATAAAATAACACATGGAGGTAGGTTGTATAATGATCTTACAGAGTACTATTTACCCGGACCTGTTGTCATTGTAATATGACAAAACCTGAAGGTAGATTTGGTTGTATATTGGTCTAATAAAGTGCTTTCTTCCCTGACCTGTTGCCATTATAAAATGACTACACATGGAGGTAGATTTGATTGTATAATGGTCTTACAGACTGCTATCTACCCTGACCTGTTGCCATTGTAAACTGACAACACATGGAGGTAGATTTGGTTGTTTTATGGTCTTACAGACTGCTATCTACCCTGACCTCTTGTCATAATAAAATGACAACACATGCACATAGATTTGGTTGTATAACGGTCATTATAAAGTGACCAAACCTGGAGGCAGATTTGGTTGTATAATGGTCTTTCAAACTACTATCTACCCTGACCTGTTGTCATTGTAAAATGACAACACATGGAGGTAGATTTGGTAATAAGGTTCTTTGAGACTGCAATTGACCCTGACCTGTTCTCCCATTGAGGTGGATTTAGTTATATATTGGTCAAACTGACTGTTGTCCACCCTTATCTGTTGTTATAAAATGACAAGGCATGCAGGTAGATTCAGTGATATAATGGTATTATAGATTGTTGTGTACTATGACCCAATGTCATTAAAAAGACAAGGCATGGAGGTAGATTTGGGTATATATTGATCTAACAAACTGCTTTCTACCCTGACCTGTTGCCATTATAAAATGACAAACAAGGAGGTAGATTTGATTGTCTAATGGTCTTACAGACTGCTATCTATCCTGACCTATAACCATTATGTCCACCCCACTGGGGGGTGGACATATTATTTTGGCTTTTTCCGGCCGTCTGCCGTCCCACTTGGTTTCCAGACATTTTAGGCAACAGTCCTTATCCTATCTTTACCAAATTTGGCCTGCAGTTTTATTGGGTTAATAGCTTGTATAGGATTGCTTTTGGTGATGATAGCTCTATAGCTAACTGAGTAATAGCTACTTTGCTACTTTTGAGTATCTCTTTGGTTTCCAGACATTTTAAGGAATGCTATTAAGCCTAGCTTTCTGAAATTTGGTATGGAGGTTCATTGGGTTAATAGCTTGTATGGGATTGCTTTTGGGGGGAATTGCTTCATAGATGAGTAAGTAATTAATTAAATAAATGAGTAATTGGCTATTTTGAGTACTGAAAAAGGCAGAGTGATTTCGTCAAAATTTTTGACCCACAGGGTATCTAAGGAATGTACTCTTTGCAATTTTCCAAAAATTTTCCCCTTCTCAAAAATGGTGGCCATTTTGAATTTTCGAATTTTTGCCAAAAATGGCAAAACACAAATGTGCTTCTATCTCCTTAACCGTGCAACATAGAGCGATATCGTCAAAATTTTTGACCCACAGGGTATCTAAGGAATGTACTCTTTGCAATTTTCCAAAAATTTTCCCCTTCTCAAAAATGGTGGCCATTTTGAATTTTCGAATTTTTGCCAAAAATGGCAAAACACAAATTTGCTTCTATCTCCTTAACCGTGCCAGATAGAATTTCATCGAAATTTTCAACCCACAGGTTATCTCAGAAATGCACTCTTAGCAATTTTCAAAAAAATTTCCCCTCCCCAAAAATGGCGGCCATTTTGAATTTTCGAATTTTTGCCAAAAATGGCAAAACACGAATTTGCTTCTATCTCCTTAACCGTGTGAGATAGAGGGATTTCGTCTAAATTTTCGACCCACAGGGTATCTGAGCAATGTACTCTTGGCAATTTTCAAAAATTTTCCTCTTCCCACATATGGCGGCCATTTTGAATTTTTGCCCAAAATGGCAAAACACAAAATTGCTTCTATCTCCTTAACCGTTGCGAGATAGAGCAATTTCGTCGAAATTTTCGACCCACAGGGTATCTAAGAAATGTATTCTTGGCAATTTAAAAAAAATTTTCCCCTCCCCACATATGGCGGCCATTTTGAATTTTCGAATTTTTTGCCCAAAATGGAAAAACACAAATTTGCCTTAACTGTGCAAAATAGAGTTATTTCGTTGAAATTTTCAACCCATAGGGTATCTAAGAAATGTACTCTTGGCAATTTTCAAAAAATTTTCCTCTTCCCAAAAATGGCGGCCATTTTGAATTTTCAAATTTTTGCCAAAATTAGAAAAACAGAAATTTGTTTCTATCTTCTTAACCGTGCAAGATAGAGTGATTTCGTCAAAATTTTCGACCCAACCAATGCAAAAAGGCATGAAGCTGAAATCATTTACATGTACACTAATAAATATTTAAGCATCATTGATATATTTTACAAATGAAACAGGGTCTTGTAAGACTACTGTACAATTTTGGCAAAAGGTTCATGGGGTGGACATTACACATGATAATGTGTGTTCTTCTATGCTATCCTGTTTCTATTCATATGTCGCAGCTACTATCAACAGTGCGTCCTATTTCTAGTTATAAAATGACAACACATGGTTGTATCGTGGTCTAACAAAGTGCTATCTACCCTGACCTGTTGTCATTATAAAATGACAACAGAGGGAAGTAGATTTGATTGTATAATGGTCTTACAGACTGCTATCTACACTGACCTGTTGTCATTATAAAATGACAATGTATGATGGTAGATTTGGTTGTATTATGGTCTTACAGACTGTTGTCTACCCTGACCTATTGTCATTATAGCATGACATTGCATGGTGGTAGATTTGGGTATATACTGAACTTTCAGACTGCTACCTACCCTGACCTGTTGTCATTATAAGAAATAGCATCAGAGATGCCCGTACCCCACAGCCTGGGGAAATAGTTTTCAACACCATGACATATAGAAGTAGTGAAACAGTACAAAGATCGGGATACTTTCAGAGCAGTGTCAGTTATATTAAGGTCTAAATGATGTTTAAGTAGAGAAAACAACATCTAAGAGAAACAAAATGTATGATGTATGCAAAGATAAAGTATTAAAACAAGACAATTCAATAGCAAGATGACAGCATTAATCAGTAAACTAAAAACTATGATGCACACCTACAACCCCTAAGCAATGTCCCTACCAACTATCAACTTCTACACTTTACAGTTTCAGAGATATTGCCTGGACAAAATTTTAAAGGTCAAGGTCACTACGGCAAGGTCAAATGTCACACCATGATGTTGCACACCTACATCCCCTAACCAATGCCCCTACCATGTATCAACTTCCTACACCCTACGGTTTCGGAGATATACCCTGGACAAGATTTTCAAAGTCAAGGTCACTGTGGCAAGGTTAAAGGTCAAATCAAGTTCACACCATAATATTGCACATCTACACCCCCTAACCAATGTCCCTACCAAGTATCTACTTCCTACACCTTACAGTTTCTGAGATACAGGGCAGACAAACTTTTCCTGCCGCACGCCCACCCATCCAGACACCTTGATCTTCGATCTTTCAACCCAGTTGCGTCCTCATCATCTGAGAGTTCCCCCTCTTCTGTATACAAGTCTAATGGGGGTCAGTCGGACAGGTCACTACCGGCCTCAGAGATGGGACTAACAGAACTGTCCCTTCTAGCTCTGTGTAAGGCAGGCGAGCCAGTGTCCTGAATATCTGAAGGCATAGGCCGGTCGGTAGAAGATGGTCAGTCAGACTGAGGTCGGTGCTTGCTGGTTGACAGTTTGACTGCAGAAGAGCCGGTACCAGGCTTAGAAGAGGTCGGTCGGGTAGACTGTGCTTTACTGGTCGGCTGATGCTTTGCAGCAGAGGAGCCGGTCCCAGGAAGCTCTTCAGATGAGGTCTGTCGGCTGGATTTTGCTTTACTGGTTGGCTGATGCTTACAAGCAGAGGAGCCTGTGCCAGGAAGCATGGTAGCAGTGGTCGGTCGGTTGTTCTCTATTTGACTGGTCAGCTGATGCTTTTCAGCAGAGGAGCCAGATCCAGGAAACTCTGAAGTAGCAGGAACCGGCTGAACCGGCTTGATGAAAGGTTCAGTGGAGTGAACTGCAGAAGCTGGTGCAGAGTGAGTTGGGATCACTTTAACATTGGATGAAAAGGTCGGTTCTATAGTCCTGGCCAACAAAAGGGCTTCCAACCTGTTGAATCTGTCGGCCCATTTTTCATGAAGTTGAGCAATCCTAGAATCCACCGTTGAACTACTAGCAGTAGATTTACCAGTCTTAGAAGTGGAAGCTTTTTCTTTCTTTGCTTTTTTCTCGGGGGGGGGGGGGGGGGGGGGGGGGGGGGGGCAGTACGTGGAGATTTGACAGTACCTTGTTTATCAATAGCCCCTAATACAGCCACATCAGACAGGTCGACAAGCGACTCAGTGTCTTTGGAGGGGGTAGATTCAAGCTTCTTAGCCTCCCGTTTGTCTTTCTTAATCTTATAGGAAGGCGTAGAGAGTTGCAAACATTGTTCAGGGGAAAAATTACTGCAAATAATACATTTAGCATCTGTTTTTTTCGACACAGGGGTCCTTACCCTTTCCTTTATCCCTTCAGCGTGCACATGCCAGGTGACTGTCGAAACTAGCCATAACAAGTTCCCCTTCTTTGGCCACCTACAAATATTGATGATACAATAAAAGTTCACCAAAGGTAAAAACTCAGAAGAAAATCCACAATTTTCAACTTTAATTTCAAATCCGTGTGCACTAGTAATAGGAACCGGTCGGCCGCTGGAAACACAGGATGTCTTTTTCTGACGTTTGGTGGGCCTGTCTGCTCCGACCGGATTAGCAATTGTCCATGGATAGGATGTATTAGCGCAATAAAATGGTGTTTTTATTGGTACCAGTTCTGTTCAGACTACCGGAGGGGACCCCCCAGTGAATAGACTACTGGTGGGGTTCCTGCTAGCCCTCTCCTCCCCTATTACACCCTACCTTGGTACGGGTACTGGGGTAGGCCCAGAGTAAGAAGACAACTAGGGCTATCGGGAACTGGTTACAGAGGATTGATCTACCGGAACCAGTTATAGAAGTTGCTGTGATCACTGAGACCCTTATCTCCCCAGTGCAGAATCTTTGACCGGTACCAGTCCTGTTCAGGCTACCGGTAGGGTCTCTAGCTAGCCAGTGATGAGGGTTACCAGCACCAGTTCTGCTCAGACTGCCGGTTCTAGTCACACAGAGATCCAGCAAGGGCTACCGGTTAAACAGGATTACCGGTTACAGAGAGTTGCTGGTGACACAGGTATGAGCTGATCCTATCTTTACTGGCAAGAAGAGGGTAGCTTCAGTTGAATAGGTCCAGTGATGATAGCAGGGCTACCGGTTACAGAGAATTGCTGGTTACAGAGAAATCTGCTGTTCCCACCATTACTGGCAAGTCCAGTGAGAACAGCCGGTCTACTGGTCAGAGTGAACTACCAGTTACAGAGACATCTGCTGTTCCCCATCCTTACTGGGAATTTTCTTATCATTTATGAGTTCACTTAAGTCCCTAGTAACTTACGCTCTGACTGAGCGGTAGTTATTCAGCAATTGTCCATTGGATAGGATGTATTAACGCATTAAAATTGCAAATTTAATAAGTAAATTAAATTTTTATAAGTTTTTTTATAAATTTTTTATAAATTTGCAAATCTCTCACGGTTTCAAGATACCAGCATTTTTGCGTTTTTAACAATTTTTGCGAAAAATTTGAAAATTCAAAATAGCCGCCATTTTTGGCGAGACGAAAGTTTTTTTGAAAATTGGGTTTACTACTATGCAGGGATAACCTGTGGATCAAAAATTTCGTCGAAATCACTGTATCTCTTGTGGTTTTTGAGATACAAGCCTTTTTGCGTTTTGCAATTTTTGCAAAAAATTTGAAAATTCAAAATGGCCACCATTTTTGGTGAGACAGAATGTTTTTGAAAATTGGGTTGACTACTCTGCAGGGATAGCTTGTGGGTCAAAAATTTTGTCAAAATCGCTCTATCTCATGATTTTTGAGATGGTTGCCAAAAGTGGCGGGAAAATAACTTTTGCAAAAAGTCGCCAGTAGACTCTGCAGATACCCTGTGGGTGAAAAATTTCATTGTACTCGCTTTATCTCGCTCTGTTTTCGGTTTTTGCGTTTAACGCAGAAATTCAAGATGGCCGCCAAAAGTGGCGGGACAATGATTTTTAGGAATAGTTGCATATACCCTGCGGCACAAAAATTTCATCGAAATCGCTCTATCTCTCTCTGTTTTCGAGTTAAACGAGTTTTCGCATTTTACACAGAAATTCAAGATTTTGCAAAAAGTCTCCAGTAGACTGTGCAGATACCCGGTTTGTCAAAAATTTTGTCGAAATCACTCTATCTCGCTCCGTTTCTGAGATAAATGTGTTTTTGCATTTTACGCAGAACTTCAAGATGGCTGCCAAAAGTGGCGGGAAAACGAATTTTGTGAAAAGTCGCCAGTAGAATCTGCAGATATCCTGCGGATCAAAAATTTCTTCGAAATCGCTACGATGGCCAGTAAGCTAATGATAACACATGGAGGTAGATTTGGTTGTATCATGGTCTTACAGATTGCTATCTACCCTGACCTCTTGTCATTATAAGATGACAACACATGCACATAGATTTGGTTGTATGATGGTCTTACAGAGTGCTGGCTACCCTGACCTGTTGTCGTTATAAAGTGGCCAAACCCTGGAAGCAGATTTGGTTGTACAATGGTCTTTCAAACTACTATCTACCCTGACCTGTTGTCATTGTAAAATGACAACACATAGATGTAGATTTGGTAATAAGGTTCTTTGAGACTGCAATTGACCCTGACCTGGTCTCACATTGAGGTGGATTTAGTTATATATTGGCCAAACTGACTGCTGTCTACCCTGATCTGTTGTTACTAAATGACAAGGCATGCAGGTAGATTCAGTGATATAATGGTATTTTTGACTGTTGTGTACTCTGACCCAATGTCATTATAATTACAAGGCATGGAGGTAAATTTGGATATATATTGATCTAACATACTGCTTTCTACCCTGACCTATTGTCATTATAAAATGACAACACATGGAGGTAGGTTGTATAATGGTCTTACAGAGTACTATTTACCCTGACCTGTTGTCATTGTAATATGACAAAACCTGAAGGTAGATTTGGTTGTATCATGGTCTAACAAACTGCTTTCTACCCTGACCTGTTGCCATTATAAAATGACAACACATGGAGGTAGATTTGGTTGTATCATGGTCTAACAAACTGCTTTCTACCCTGACCTGTTGCAATAATAAAATGACAACACATGGAGGTAGATTTGGTTGTATCATGGTGTTACAAAATGCTGTCTACCCTGACCTGTTGTCATTTTAAAACTAGAGGATCGTTAGCGAAGCAAAGCGATTGTTTTTGCATGGCTGCTTATAATAGAAAGAAGATCTTGCCTAGATACCCTGTCAATCTGAAATTATATCGAAAAAAATTGGAAAATTTAAAATGGTTTAGGAGATACAAGCAATTTTAAGTTTTACCATTTTTGTCAAAAATTCGAAAATTCAAAATGGCTGCCATTTTTAGAAAGAGGAAAATTGTTTGAAAAAACGGGCAGAGTATCTTGCTTATATACCCTGTGTGCCCAAAATTTTGCCAAAATCGCTCTATCTCGCAATTTTAGGAGATACAAGCAATTTTAAGTATTTTAAGTAACATTTTTATCAAAAATTCAAAATGGCCGCCATTTTTGGAAAGAGGAAAAATTTTTGAAAATTTAGCAGAGTACCTTGCATATATACCCTGTGGGCCAAACATTTCCCCCGAAATCGCTCTATCTCGCACGGTTTAGGAGATACAAGCAATTTTAAGTTTTACCATTTTTGTCAAAAATTCGAAAATTCAAAATGGACGCCATTTTTGGAAAGAGCAAAAACTTTGGAGAATTGAGCAGAGTATCTTGTATATATACCCTGTGGGCCAAAAATTTTGCCGAAATCGCTCTATCTCGCACGGTTTAGGAAATACAAGCAATTTTAAGATTTACCATTTTTGTCAAAAATTCGAAAATTCAAAATGGCTGCCATTTTTGAAAAGAGGAAAAATTTTTGAAAATTGGGCAGAGTATCTCGCTTAGGTACCGTGTGCCTCAAAAATTTCGTTAAAATTGCTCTATCTCACATGGTTTAGGAGATACAAGCATTTTTGTGTTGTGAAATTTTATAATGCTTACCTGTAACAAATATACAAGCACATTATGAATTAATTAATTCTGAGTTATTTGTGAATTATTTGTGATGAACACTACATGAGTGATTTGTGTTCCCAATAATCAGACAATTCTGAATTATTTGTGAATTATTTGTGATGAACACTACATGAGTGCATTGTGTTCCCACAAACCAGAGTGCAGACCTTTAAATATTTGCCATTTTTGTCAAAAATTACAAAATTCAAAATGGCTGCCATTTTTAGAGAGAGGAATTTTTTTTGAAATTGAGCAGAGTACTTAGCAGAGATACCCTGTGGGTCAAAAATTTCGTTGAAATCGCTCTATCTCGCACGGTTTAGAAGTTATTAAGGGATTTGTATTTTCCTCATTGATAAAAATATTAATGCTTAATTAATTAGCCATTTTTAATGGAAGTCTAACAAAATCTAATCATTTCCAGATCTTTATACCGTGTATCCATATATCAAATTTCAGGCGAATATTTTAAATGCTTCTTAAATTATCATCCGGACAAGCAAAATCCTGTTTTTGGTCATGTGACTTGTGACTTTGTGAAATACACCTAGTTATATAATGGTATACAGACTGCTGTCTACCCTGACCTGTTGTCATTATAAAATGACAATGCATGATGGTAGATTTGGTTGTATAATGGTCTTACATAATACTGTCTACCCTGACCTATTGTTATTATAAAATAACAACAGATGGAAGTAGATTTATAGAATGGTTTTTGAGACTGCAATCGACCCTGACCTGTTGTCAGTAAAAAACGACAATGCATGGGGGGTGGGGGATAGATTAGTTATATACTGGTTGCTGTCTACCTTGATCTGTTGTTATTATAAAATGACAAGGCATGAAGGTAGATTTATTGATATGATGGTATTAAAAGACTGTTGTGTTCTCTGACCTATTGTCATTATAACATGACATGGCATGGAGGTAGATTTGGGTATATAATAGTCTTACAGACTGCTATCTAAGATTTTGCTCTGGTAAAAGCTGTAATTTATATGTGACCTAATTGTATAACAACTGGTGTGTACTTAATAATTTGAAACTGGAACAAAATATGTACCGATTTCTTCTTCTTGAAATTACTGAAGATGATAATCCTTAAATGGTGGAAACAATGTAAAGAAAAAACCAGACTGAGTGCTCTGTCACTAAGCTATGATGTCTTATATTCACATCACTGGGAATCAAACCCAGACCTCTCAGTCTGATGTGACCCCACAAATATTAGTTTGCTAATTTCAAAAGATATTTTTTGTATGGTCTTGTGCAAATTGTCATTCAACAGAAGAAAATTTTACTTACCGAGATGCCCTTACATGTTTTGACTTCAGACAACTCAGCCATGAGTAAGCGCTATTTGTAGTGATTAAAAAAATTTCAATTGCATTTCTAAAGTTTGCACTTATGAAATAAAATATTTTGACAAGAAAAATTTATTAGACTTTGCTAGTGTAACTTGTATAATAACAAGGATGCAGTGGCTGGCTTTCGGTCAACCACGTAGTTGCATCTTTTGATTAAAGTACTGATCAGCTTTTTAAACCCCCTATATATGGTTCCTATGACCTCCCCATACATTGAAAACCTCTAAAAGCAATTATGAAGGCGATAAAGGCCCAAAACACAAAATTTGCAATTTTATGACCCCAGTTTGACCCTTAATGGGTGGCCAGGGGGTAAATATGACCGACTTTCTAGACTCCCTGTATCATTTCCTATGACCACCCAATACATTCAAAACCTCTAAAAGCAATAATATAGGAGATAAAAGCCAAAAACACAAAATTGCTAAACCGGTCGGCGCAGACCGGCCCGCCAAACGCCAGAAAAAGACGTCCTATGTTTCCACCGGCTGCCCGGTCCCAGTACTGTGCATTGCATTCGCCAGGTGGCGCATGGTAGTTACTTCCTGTCTAGACAACATGACGACACATCATCTTTTTTGTTGTCTAAACTTATTAGACCCCTAGTAAGCTGATAGCGGGGTTGGTGGGAGGGTCTTGTGTGTCCATTGGATAGGGTATCAACTTATAAAAATTTAATTTACTTATTAAATTTGCAATTTTATTGCGTTAATACATCCTATCCAATGGACAATTGCTGAATAACTACCGCTTGGTGGGCGGGTAAGTTACTAGAGACTTATGTGAACTCACAAGTAATAGCAAATTTTAACCTACGGTCTAGACTGACTTCATCAGGAGACCTACAGGCCCAGGCCTGGGTTGAACTTAAGGTCAGGAAACCCTGTAAGGCCATAGTCAGTTGCCAGCAGCCGGTTACCCAGGGCTATACCGCCGTCGCCCCCCCCCCCCCCCCCCCCCCCCCCGTTGTAGAGCTGCTCTGAGGTAGGGGAAGAGAGGGATGAGTTCAGTCCCAGAATGCAAATAAACCTCCCAAAGGAAGCATGCCACTCTTATGTACATGAAGAACTGTTTATACATATATATATAAATCTCCTCAATCTAAGGGCCACTTGTGGATCTGCTGAGCAGCCACTACCGAGCCCAATTGGTAAAGCTCTGAATCAGCCCAAGCCACGCCCTTCAGATAGAACTGTGTGAAGGTATTATGTGACTTCAGTGGCAGGCTGACAAGATTGGATCTGAGGAGACTCCCGACTGGAAGACCTTAGAAGCAGCAAAAGGCCCTGACATCATGGGCTTTAATCTGATGTAAAGTGTGGGCCTCCTCAGAAAGCTCATAACATAGGATCACAGTCTGCTTGATCCAAGAGGAGATAGTGGCAAGTGAGATGTCTTTGTCGAAACCTTTCTTAAAGGAGACAAAAACCACCTCCTTATTCTGCCTGAGATCTGAGGTCCTGTCCAAATAGTAGCGCAATGCTCTGACCGGACAGAGGGACCTGTCAGACTTGAGGGATCTATTCAGAGTTGGGGCCAGGGCTGTTATAACCCCTGGGGCCACACTGTCTGAACTCTCTTTGGCCAGCTGATTCTTGGGGAGAAAGCTGTGTGATGGGTACAGGGACACCTTTGACCAGTCGGATTGGTGTCTAATATTTCTGTTTTGCCAAGCATGTATCTCACTTCTACGCTTGCCTGACCCCAGGGCCAAGAGGAAAACTGTCTTGAAGGTCAAATGCTTCAAGGAGGCCTCTTTAATTGGTTCAAAATGAACCTTGTCAGCTGGTGCAAAAACCAGGGAGAGGTTCCAGGCCTTCCGGCCTTTGGATCTGTCTCAGTGGAAACTATCCAGGAGACGAGTGAGATTTTCATCCTTACTGATATTGATGGGCGAATTTCCCAGTCTATCAGCAATGGCTGACCTGTAAGCATCAATGGTGCTGGGTTGCAACTTCCTGTCCTGAAACAGGTACATAAGGAAGTCAGTAACTGACTTTACAGGGGGGTGCCCCGAAGTCCACCTGATGAGTGATACATCACTTTGTAAAATGGCCCACTTGCCTCATAGACTGATCTGATTGATCCCCTTTGAGGAGCCTCAATTCTTGCTGCCACTGCCTCAGACAAGCCCTGCTCCTTGATTGCTGAGGCTCTAGGAGCCATGCATGAAAATTAAGATTTGTCAGATTTCTGTGGGGGATCTGATTGAATGGCTGTCAACAGGTTGGGCAGATTGGGCAGGCTCAGTGGGATTTGGCTGGACATGGCCACTAGATCCCAAAACCAAGGCCTGTTGGGCCACCCCGGAGCAATCAGAATCATTCTCTTGCATGGGGAGTCATGCAACTCCTCCACCACTTTGCCCAATATGGTTGATGATGGGAAGGTGTATGCTTCCAGATCCTACCATGACAGACTGAGCGCATCCACTGCTGTGGCCAGGGGATCCGGTACCAGTGACACAAACAGAGGCAACTTGTTGTTGAACCTCGTGGCAAATAAGTCTATTTTGGACCGGTGCTACCTGCTGCATATTGAGTGGAAGACCTCTGGAAGGAGAAAACACTCTGTTTGGATGGTCTGGCCTAGCCTGGATAGCTTGTCTGCTACCACGTTCAGCCGGCCTGGAAAGTGTCGGGCTTTAGAGTCACTTGTTTCCTGGCACACCAGGTCAAGATTTTCGATAGTAGGGCACAAAGTGGGCCTGACCTCATGCCTCCTTCCTTGTTTATGTATGACACTACTGTGGTGTTGTCGGTTGCTACCAGTAAGTAAGTAAGAAACACTTATATAGCGCTGAATTTGATGTAAACATCCTCTAAGGCGCTGATGTGCAAAAAGGGATAGTCCAGATCCAGAAAGATGTCAGTTTCCATATTAGCGTCCGGTCGGGGAGATAGGCTATGGTGGAGGATAAGCCAATCTAAAAAGGTATGTTTTCAACTGTTTCCTGAAACCAGAAATGTTTTCTATGGTTCTGATGGCTTAAGGAAGCTTGTTCCACTCTGTGGGAGCCCCTGCTATGAAACTGCGTAGCCCTGAGCGTTTATTTGGTTTAGATGAGGAAATTGATAGGCAATTGCCCCGTGTGAGATCACTCCGCCTAATTAGAGCGGAGAGATATGGAGGTTGGCACAAATGTATTGCTTTATAAATGAGGAGATTATATTTGAACAGTATACGGTAATGAATGGGGAGCCAGTGTAGTTTGTGCAGGAAGGGTGTAACATGACAGTATTTATTTAGCTTGCACACCGTCCGACATACGGCATTTTGAACTCTCTGTAGTCTGCTAGTATATGCCTTTTTTGTGTTGTAAAGCAGTGAGTTACAGTAATCCAGACGACTGCTTACCAAGGCATTTGCCACCTTTACAGCTGTTTCATGATTTAAGTACCTGCGGACCCTTCGTAGTTCCCGGAGATGGTAGTAACTTATGCGACATAGATTAGCCACGTGTCTTTGCATTGAATTTTCATTATCCAGGATGACACCAAGGTTTTTTACTGATTCAGCTGGTTCCATGGTGTTGCCAAGCAAACTCACTGGGAAAGATGACTTAAGGGAACTTCTAATTTGATCATCACCAATCACTATGAATTTTGTCTTGTCAGGATTTAATTTAAGCTTATTATTTCCCATCCAAGCCTGGACCGCCTCAAGGCAATTTGTTAATTCAGTGATGCTGGAATCGAAGTTCCTAGAGTCGAGTTCCAAGTAAATTTGTGTGTCATCTGCATATAAGTGGTGGGTGACATTGAATTTAGATATGACTGAACTGAGAGGGGTTGTGTTTTGGGTAAAAAGGAGTGGCCCTAGAACTGAGCCCTGGGGAACCTCGTAAGGGAGTTGAAAAGCATCTGAAAGATGTCCATCTATTTTGATGCGCTGCTTGCGTGAGTGGAGGTATGACTGGACCCACTTAAGCACTACCCCATCAATGCCATACCAGTGCTGAAGGCAGTTGAATAGGATTGAGTGGTCTATTGTATCGAAAGCTGCAGATAAGTCCAAAAGGACTAATCCAACAGCTGCACCCTTGTCCATTGATATGGCAATGTCATTTTGTATTTTGAGCAACGCCGTTTCAGTTGAGTGAAAAGCTCTATATGCGGACTGGTTTTCGTTAGATATACCCTCGTGAGCAATATGCTCATTTATCTGCTTAGCCACAGCTTTCTCTATGAGTTTGGAGATGTAGCTGAGGTTGGACACTGGTCGATAATTCTTGAGAATATTCTTGTCAAGACCAGCTTTTTTCAACAAGGGTGTAACATGTGCAGTCTTAAAGCAGGAAGGGAAACTGCCCTCCTGTAGAGAGTAGTTCACAATATTTGTGATAGGAGTCAGGAGCACACTGATACACTCAAGGACCAATGATGTTGGGATGGGATCCAAGTCAGTACTATCTTGTTTGAGCAAAGGTCTTGTAACTCTTTTAAAGCCAGAAAGACTGCTTTTAGTTCTAAATAGTTTATATGCAGCTTGCTTCCCGGAAGGGACCAGGTTCCTCTTGCAGTGTGCTCGTCTAAGTGAGCACCCCACCCTTCTATCAGTGTGTCTGTAAACATTTGCAGAGCATGTTATATTGGGTGTAATGGTTGGCCTGTAAGTACATTGTCCTCCTTCAGCCCCCATTGTAAATGGGGGTGCAGGGACCTGTGGATTGGGATCACCTTTTCTAGTGATTCTGGTACCCTCCAGCTGTTTTGAAATGCCAGTAAACGGGTCTCATATGAAGTCGGCCTGATGAACTTGTTTTTTGAAGTTACAAGCAATTTACTCATCAGTGATAACCTCAAAGTACCTATTACTCAGCTATGCAATGAGTTACAGGTCTGCAATTTTACTATGTTATATATCAACTGATATAAAAAATGAAAAAAAGCATGACTTTTATTTTTCCATGTGAGGAGGTTGGTCATACGGCAAATTACAATGGGCCAGGCCTGGGCAAAATGTATTCGTATTCGTATTCACAAGTATTCGAATACATTTTTTAAAGTATTCATATTCGAATACTTTTGTGAAAAATGCAAAGTATTCATATTCGAATACATTTCAAAAGTATTCGTATTCATGAATACTTTTATGAATACATTTAATATTTTTCACTTTTTAAAATTTTTTTTCACCCTGTACTGACAAGTTTTAGATATAAATATGAAATTTGGCTGTCTATCATTATGTGCCTAAGAAAACTAACAAGACATTTAATAAATAGTTTTAGTCAGTAAATACTATATAACATAATAAGGACAGTATCATGCAATTAGTTTGTGTTTAACTTTTATATTGAAAAATGACATCATGTGTGTTTTAATCCACACTGGTTTTCATAATGTAGTCTTATTATAAAATTCATGAAATTATAAACACCAAGCTACCTACCTTAAAATGACCAACTATGTTTGCCTTTGCTACAATAGGGGATTAACTTCTACGTGTTCCAATACCAGTGTTATTTGTCATATATGGGTAATTCTTAGGCAAACTTATGTGTCACCTATTGTGAGAGTCTTGTAGTAGTAGTAATCCCATCATAAAGATTTACAAAACAATGGCTATCTCAGTTAAATACAAGATGTTTAGGGCACTATGATGTCCTTTTCAAAAAAAAAAAAAAAAAAAAAAAATCTTTTTAGTAGCTCATGTTTATTAGATTGAATATTCAGATCTTGGAGCAAAAATTAATTCTTGTCAAATATGATGTGAATCTGATCCATCATTTACTGAATTGTGCTTTCATGTTTGTATATTTTATTCAGAAAGGTAAAATTATTAAGATTTATTAAAAACAATTGTATGAATTGGGGTTTAGTTAAAATGTATTCATAAATGTATTCGTAAATGTATTCGAATACTTTTCAAAAAGTATTCGTATTCGAATACTTTTGAAATTGATGTATTCGTATTCATATTCATGGAAATGAAAAGTATTCGTATTCGAATACTTTTGAAAGTATTCGTCCCAGGCCTGCAATGGGCCTCACAATTTTCTCTAACAATGGGATATTGTCTTGGTAAATATGAACACTTTGCATACCTCCACCAAGGTCAATACCTCCAATACTGCTATCCTGCACTCAAAGCACTGAACTTATGCTCCCAATGGTTGTGCACCCTAGATCAATAGTATTGTTAGCTTACCCAAGGGTTGTGTATGCAAGATCTATATCACTGCTAGTGTACCCAAAGGTTGTGTACCAGGCCTGGGGCCAAGTACATGGAGCCAAGTACAAGTACAATTACTTTGCCAAGTTGCAAGTACAAGTACAAGTACTGATCTCAAGAGTCAAGTACAAGTACTTTGAAAAATTGCAAGTACAAGTACAAGTACTTTTATAGCGTACGACCCCAAAACTATAATAACTAGATAATCACTATTTATTTAAAATTAATTATTTATTGAGACATACAATTTAAAGCAATCATTCAATAAACACTGATGAGCTAAAATCTGCTCCATTACTTTTCTGGTTACACTTAATAAATACAGGTCTTTCAAAAATTTTGTCTGTGAGACTCACAGTGTGAGTAAACACCTGAATGCATGGAAATGAATGGCGGACAAAACCCCGGAGGACAAAACCCTGGAGGACAAGACCCCGGAGAAAATGGGGTGCTAGGACAAAACCCCAGAGTTGATTTTCAGGGGGGTGGACAAAACCCCGCAATTATATTTTTGGTAAATTAAGGGGAACTCATGAATACCAAAACAAATCCTGCAGCAATATATATTACATTCACAGTTAAAAATATACATTATCAGAAAAAACAACAACATATATAGAGACTAAGCACCACAACCCCGAAATAACTTGCATCAAAATTACAATAGTCTAACACAGTGTCCAATGCCATCAAGGAAGTCTTCTAGAGTTTTAGACCCATCTTGAAATGCCTGGCAGAGATTCTTTAGTTTTTTCTGTAAGGCGACAGCGGCTTGCGATTGCCTTTTAGGGGGTAGCTGACCTCTGGCTTCCTGTAAGAGCAATGTGATGACAAGCACTGCATCTTCTTGCAAGTGTCTTATCAGCCGCCAGATGGATGGGTGATTGTGGCCAACCATACTACGAAAAGAATTATTCCACCCTTCGCAGTAGTTGTTTGTTCTGTCCCCATCATGTAGAGTGGTTTCGAACACATTCCAAATCTTTGGTGGAAAGAGTGGGCTAATTCTCCTAATGCGCAGCATAGCAGGATGTTGATCATCTGTTGTTGGTCTTAAGATCTTTCTGAATGTACCTGACACATAGGTGGCATCGAAATAATCTAGTAATTCTTCTGCCCCTGGATAACAGTTTTGCCTCAAGAAGCTCATGCCATTCTCCACTTCATCCACTGGCAAGAAGCCAAGTCCATCCATCATGCCACAGAAGTGTTTGAACTCCTTATCAGCACGGTACTGCTCCACTAGGCCCAACTCTTGCACCTTTCTGAAAGAACTTTGAGTAAGGTGGTAAAAGCAGCCACCAATGTTGACATGGCTACCAAGAACAGCATGGACAGCATTCATCATTGATTTTTCAAAGTCGACATGGACCTTTGAAGGATCTGGTGAGTAGCCAAGTTCTTCACATCTTTCCACAACAGCTCTTAGGAAACCCTCATATATGTTCTGGGATTTTCCAGGAAGAAGGGCATAGACACAAGTGACTGCTGACTCTCCCAAGGGGGCTCTGATGATGTATAGCTGCTGGAAGAGCCGTGGTGCCATACTAAAACAGCCATCCATGAACCAAGTAGACGTGAGAGCGAGATGTCTTAGGGCCTCATCAGTACCAAAAATAATGATGCGCTGTGATGCATCAGAGCCACTGTCATGGATCAGGAAGTTCTTCGGGCTTGGTCCAGCTGTCTGAGTCCATTCACCTTCTATCTTTAGCTCTTTCAGTGTGGGTGGGTCTTTTGGTAGTTTGCCTCTCTGGTGTCGTCTGATAGTTCTTTTGATGGTATCCTGCCTTCCAGCAGCTGCACGGACATCATTTTCAACTGTGCTGAGAGCAGAGGCCAGGATTTGCTTCGGCCTTGAAGTTGCTGTCTTGGCTTGGTCACTCATCTTCATTCGCATCTTTGTAACTTCAATGGAAACCATGTCACTGTCATGGTTGTGGTCTGACTTGACCTCAGGTGTTTCCATCTGCAAAGATAACCAGTGATCAACATAAGGACCTAGTAGCACCCAGTTCAGTGTTGACTAGCATGAATATTTATAGTTTATAATTATAATTTATAGAACTGGAGTTTATTTAAATAGTAAAACTAATTCAGTATTGTATATCCACTGTATTCATTGTTTATGTATAATATATCTTAAAAGGTTTCAAATATTATGATGATTACTTTTGGTCACACTTACATTAAGATCAGTAACAATGGAACCTCTGCATTGAAGGGATGATCTCTTTGAGCACTCCCAGTGGATTCTTTTAGATGACTGGCTCTTCTTAGTGTACATGAAGCCACCAAGACACAACTTAATTCCTCCTTTATTATTTCTTATGACCTCTATGACTTGTCAATACACACAATTGATGTATAATGTTGAGATGCTTCCAAGACCAAATATTTATACTGAGATAACCTGGCTTCTAGATTGCAATTCACTGAGAATTAATAGATGTAAAGATTTGACAGTTAGGCCATCAAAGATACCAAAGCTTTGATAGCTACTCAGGGAAATGGAAAGGAACCTTTCAAATGTGCTCAGGCCTTTAACACAGATGCACTGGTAGAATAATCCTAGTTTACCCATTGATAATTGCAATTTTTCCAAACCTTTGATAGCTACTCAGGAAAATGTTAAAGGGACTTTTTAAGTCTAGACCAAATATTTATACTGAGATAACCTGGCTTCTAGATTGCAATTCACTGAGAATTAATAGATGTAAAGATTTGACAGTTAGGCCATCAAAGATACCAAAGCTTTGATAGCTACTCAGGGAAATGGAAAGGAACATTTCAAATGTGCTCAGGTCTTTCTTTTACAGAACAATCATAGATTAATTCTCTTCTAATTTCCATAATGTTTTCAAAACCTTTGATAAACAAAATGCTGCACAATATTCTGGCTGTTTGTCCAATACTAGACAAACCAAAACAAAATACTTTTCAACAGTATACACTGTATACACAATATTCTGATATTAAAATAATTTTTTAATTTCTCTGGGGTTTTGTCCACCCCCCTGAAAATCAACTCTGGGGTTTTGTCCTAGCACCCCATTTTCTCCGGGGTCTTGTCCTCCGGGGTTTTGTCCGTTTACCATGGAAATCCTGTCTTGCAATGCTAAAAAATCTGATTTCAAAAGATCCACTTGGACATCAGTATGCTTGTGTTGACAGATAATGAATTATTTACTTGGGGCACATAAAACATTTTTAAAGGGTTTGTACCAGTCCTTTATGTAAAACTGATATTACATATGGTTGGTGGTTGGAATACATTTATTAAATAAATGAATGAACAAGTGAAATAAAACTTTATATTTAAGGGCAATTGTATAGTGTAAAAGGCCAAAGCAGATATACTGAACATTGATATTTGTTTATAAAGGGGTGTATTGAAATGAATGAGTCAACAGTTTATTTGTGTAAGGGATTAGCTTGTTTGTCTTACATAAACAAGTAATTGGCCCTCCTGTCCACTAAGCTTGGCATCAACACTCAGGCTGAGTGGGTCTTTTGTGTGAAAATGAATAAGGGTAGGTATATGACAAAAGCAAAGCTATGTTGTGACTGAGTGGATCTTTTGTGTAAAAGTGAAAAAGGATAGATTAAATGCAGCACCTTTATGATTAAAACACAGCTATATTCTGAATGAGTGGGTATTTTGTTTAAAATGTAAAAAGGTGTTGATTAAATGCAGCCTTGTTATAATTAAAGAAAACCAAAGTTCTGGCTAACTAAACAGCCCTTTGTACTTTGACAAAACAACACAAACTATAATCTATCTACACTCTGCTGAAAGAAACAGTAAAAATTTACACCTAATAAGTCACTTAATTAAAGTTATAAAACTACAAAATCAATGTACTTGGAATGTACTTGAAAGTAATTGAAAAGTACTTGGATATTTTAGCCAAGTACAAGTACAAGTACTTTTAATTTTCAACTGTCAAGTACAAGTACAAGTACTTGAAAAAGAGTAATTAAGTACAAGTACCAAGTACAAGTACTTGTACTCGCCCCAGGCCTGTTGTGTACACAAAATCTATATTGCTGCCAGCATATCTAAATCTAAATCTACTGTTTTGCAGGCGCAATATCTTCCCAAGGGGAACTCAGTGCGCTAACTAATCATGTATAATTTCCAAGTCATAGTGGGGGACGAGTCCAGGTCTGTATTCCGATGGTTGTGGGTGTGAACGTGGGGAAGAATCTAGGTCGGAAAAGCAGATTTAAAAAGGTGAGTTTTCAGGTGCTTCCTGAAGGATGTAACGGATGGACTGGTTCTTACATGGACAGGAAGTGAGTTCCAGAAAGCAGGTGCATGATGGCTAAAAGATTTGGTAAGATACTTATGAGACTTATGTATTTTAGAATCAAAAGAAGGAACTTGAAGGAATTTGTATTTTGGACTGCTACGTCTGGTGTTCCTTGATGAGGTATATGGATGAAGTTTATCCTTGAGGTACACCGGTTGCCCATACTTAAGGACCTTATATGTGATCAACCCAATTTTGAAAAGAACCCTGTATTTGACTGGTAGCCAATGTAGTTTTTCCAGATTTGGAGTTGTATGAGTGTACCTCGAGGATCTAGTGACTACTCGACAGAGGGAGTTCTGAACACCCTGCAACCTCTTTAGCTCAGAAAGAGTGAGTGAGGCAAAGAGGGAATTACAGTAGTCAATTCGGCTACTGACGAGAGCATTTGCAAGGAGTATTGCTGTGTTAAGGTCAAGGAGATGGCGAATCCTATATAAATCTCTTATATGGAACCGAGTGGACTTAATGACTTGGGAAATGTGATCTGTGAAGGTCAGGTTGGAGTCGAACACCACTCCTAGGTTTTTGACATATGAGGCAGGTGCCACTTTATTCCCAAGAATATCAGTGGGAAAAAGGGAATGAAGTTGTTTGCGACTGTGTTTTGAACCAATCAGGATGAATTCTGTTTTGTCTGGGTTTAATTTGAGTTTATTTGCAGCCATGAAATTTTGTATATCATTTAGGCAGTCTGTTAGAGCTGTCATTGACTGACTGAAATTTGATGGTGAAAGAGTAATGTATAACTGAGTGTCATCTGCGTAAAAGTGGTGTTTGATACCCCTATGAGATCGAATAATTGAACTGAGTGGATTTGTGTACATGGAGAAAAGGAGTGGCCCCAGGACCGAGCCTTGAGGGACACCAAATTTCAAGTCCATGGGATGTGACAGTACAGACCTTGACTGATTGAGTTCTGTCCGACAAGTAAGACTTGAACCAACTCAGAGCCAGTCCATTGATGCCATAGCATTCATATAATCTGTGGAACAGGATCGAGTGGTCAATGGTGTCGAAGGCTGCCGAGAGATCAAGGAGGGTTAGGGCTGTTGTACTGCCTTCAGACATATTGAGGAAGAGATCATCCTGTATATTTAGGAGGGCACTTTCCGTAGAATGGAACCTTCTATAGGCAGATTGGAAACCAGTCAAAAGACAGGACTCGTCCAGGTGAGACAGGAGTTGGGACGACACCACTCTCTCTAAGACCTTTGAAATAAAATTTAAATTTGAGACAGGCCTATAGTTTTTAAGGACTTCTCTATCAAGGGTTGATTTTTTTAGGAGTGGAGTCACATGGGCCTGTTTGAAAAATTTAGGGCAGCTTCCTTCGCGGAGTGATGCATTAATTACTGATGTGATAGGGGTGATGAGGATATCTAAAAATTCTATTACAAGAAATGTTGGCCAAGGATCAAGGGAGCAAGATTTGCTAGGGGAGTTTTTGATGATATTAGCTACCTGATCTTCTGAAACAGAGGAAAAAGCTGAGAAAGCAGGAGGTGTGAGATCAGAATCAGTGTATTTAGGGGGATTAGAGTTGGTGAAGGATTGACGAATGTTTGTGATTTTTTCTGTGAAAAATTCAACAAATTTGTCTGAGGGAAGTACTTTTGCAGCAGATCTGTGGAGTACATCGTTTAGATTTTGCCAAAGTTTCTGAGGTTTGTCCTGGTTGTCATGAATTCTGGATTTGAGGAAGTCAGATTTCGCTTTCATGCAGATTTTATTATACATATGAACCTTTTTGATATATTGTGATCTGTTGAAACTGGTTTTATTTTTGCGCCAAAGGCGTTCAAAGAGACGTTTTGTTTCTTTTGCCGCAATGACACTGTCATTTACCCACCCAGGGATATATTTGGCTCTGACGTGTTTAGTGATGGAAGGAGCATGTTTGTCAATGAGAGTTGTTAAAGTGGAGTGGTACTGTGAGTACAAGGCATCAGAATTATTTTTCGGATCAACAATAAGTTCAGACGAGAGAAGATCCTTTCTCATGGCTTCCATATTGATTTTATGGTATTTTCTGAAAGTGACGGTGTCACCAGAGATTCGTCTTTGGGGGGTGATATTGACCTTGAATGTGATGGACAGGTGATCGGAGAAGGCCTCGGTGGCATGGACATGTGAAATGTTGTCGTTTCTAGATTTGGTGAGAACTAAGTCAATGGTGTGTCCGAGGATATGGGTAGGAAAATTTACCTTTTGAAGGAGGTCAAAAGACCCTAAAAGAGCATGAAATTTTTTTGAGTCGTTGGAATTTGTGTCCATGTGAATGTTGAAGTCCCCGATGATAACCAAATTGTCAGTAGTAGGGTAAATATTTTCGAGAAGTGCATTAAACTGTTCATAGAAGGTTGCAGGGCTGGTTGATGGGGGTTTGTATATATTGAGAAAAAGGCAGGATTCATTTTGTAAGGAGATTTTAATAAGGAGGTTTTCAAAAGAGGAATAAGTATCAGTAGGTATGCGGCTGGTTTGCAGTTCATTTTTCACCAGGAAAGCTACTCCACCACCCCGTCGTGACTCCCTTGGTCGGTGGAAAAGGGTATGACCCTGTGGGGAGATATCACTGAGGTACGCCTGTGAAGCATCTGGGCGAATCCAGGTTTCTGACATGGCAAACACATCTGTATTATTGTCCACGATAAACTTTTGAATGGATGAGTATTTGTTTGAGAGGGATCTAACATTGGCAAAGGAGAAATTTATGCAATCAGAAGGACCAGGGTTTGGATTAATATCACCGGCTAGTAGCAGAAGTGTAAGGAGGCTGAGAGGTGGAAGTTTCGATGGAATATGGACATCCTTTCTGAACAAAAAATGTAGGCAAGAGGCGGTTGGTGTACGCGGAGGTTGAAAGAAACTGACAACTGGGGGACAGACAATCTGAGTACTGCCATAGTGGCGAAAAACAGATATGGCAGGCAAGAAAAACAACAGAAATTGTAAAAATAACATCATATGTGGGAGGGAGTTACTTTATAAGTTGTTTTACATAGGAAGATAGAATGAGGAAGTGTTTAAAATTTAAAGGAAATGTGTAAGAAGGTAGTATATTATTGGGCTGAATGTGGGCGAAATTAGGGGATTTTTGTGATATTTAAATAAAATATCTAGATAAAAAAGATTTGATTTGATTTCCAACAGCTGTGTACATACACTTATGGCATACCCAAATATCCTGCACTGAAAGCAGTTAACTCTACGTTCCCAATGGTTGTGCACCCTAGATGAATAGCATTGTTAGTGTACCAACAGTTATATACGCAATATGTATTTCCCTGCTAGTGCACCCAACGGTTGTGTACGCTATAAATGATATTGGTCTAGTGTACCCAATGGTTGTGTACACAAGATCTATATTACTGCTAGCGTACCCAATGGCAGTGTATGCACACTAATGGTATACCCAACTATCCTGTATCGAATTAAAGCACTAAGTTCTATTTTCCCAAAGGTTATGTACCCTAGATTTATGTCATTGTCTTTTGTTTTTTTTTTGTTAATGCACCTAAAAGCTGTGTAAGGTCCTGGCGTACCCTACCATCCTGTACCCAAGGCAGTAAACCCTATGTTCCCAATGGTAGCATATCCAGTAACTATGTACACAAGATCCATATCACTACTAGCGTACCCCGCAGTTGTGTACACTGGCAGTGATATTGGTTTAGTGTACCCAGTGGTTGTGCACACAAGATCTATATCACTGCCAGTGTAGCCGCCAAGTCTAAAAATTTTTACAGTCTACCCAATATCTCATTACCCAAGGTAGTATGTACTCAATGGTTGTGCACTCAATATCAGTACCTTTTACAGCAAGCATACTCAACATGTCTGTATACAAGGCATTTTGAAGCAATTAGTTTTTAAGGAATTTTTTGAGTAGTCAGAAATGGGCCAAGGATCATTCTCTGAATTAAAATCATTCAGCTTAGCATGGGTTTGCACTGTGAAACAGCAGAATAACTTGGTTATTCTTACATTGTGACAAAGGACATGTCAGAAATTAGACGTGGTTACCTTGGCTCTACTTTACTTGCGTGTAGAGCCGTGGCACCACCCCACATAAAACTGGAGATTTGCATAAAATCCTTTTCTGTTGAATAAAACTTGATGAAATGACCAGAAATTATATAATGTAGTTAAATATAATTAATATTAGGCCAAGGACACAGTATATACAGCATGTGTATAAAATACATGCCATTTTACACAACTTTTATAATAAAAGAAGATTTTTAAATTTTTAGAGAAATGGTGCAAAAAATCATTAAAAATGAGGAAATGTCATTTATTTTTAGTTAACTATGTTTGCATGTTGACTGTTTGTTGAAGAAAACGTAACAAAATAGTTGTGGGAACAGTTGTGTGTACATATTTGTATGGAATATGTGTTTTATGCAAATCTCCAGTTTTATGTGGGGTCGTGCCATGGCTCTACACGCAAGTAAAGTAGAGCCGAGGTAACCACGTCTAGTCAGAAATGAGCTAAGGAAGAAGTGATTAAAATTCGGGTACATGCACTAGGAGTGATCTTGTGTACATGGCCGTTGGGTACGCTAACAATGATATAGATCTTGCATACATAGCCGTTTGGTACGCTAGACCAATATCACAACTAGCGTACACAGCTGTTGGGTAAATAACCACTCCGAAAAAGGTTACAGTAAAATCTGCCCACTAATAATTAAGGAAGACATACAGGGGAGATGATAATGTGGTGGTAGCAGTGGCGAGAGGGAAATCCAGCATGAAAACAAATAAGTGCCCTTTTAATTAGCATTAAGCGTATTTCACAACCATAAACCGTTGAATCTAGATATTCAGATTTGGATTAGCTAGATTTGTGATCTGCTAGTCTCTCTAGACCTGAATCCAAAATAAAAAAAAAAAAACAACATAACCATAAAATTTCCCAAATCTTAAAATTTGCTACCACATTCTACTCAGTAGATTCAACAGATTATATATGGTTGTGAAATACGCCTAGTTGTTTTTTGTTTTTTTTTATTGATCTTTTTGGGTATACAACATGTATATGTGCGTATAATAGTTACATAAGGAAACATATTAAAGATACATCTATTCTTTAACAATAACAACTCAATTCATAGTGTTCAAAGTTTCTTTACTCCACTGATTTATGGTTTGGGTACCCAATACGCCTAGTTGTTGATGCTACTGTAATTTGACAAGCTGTGGGCGAAAATAGGATATTCTATTTTAAAACTGCTACAAAGAATTTAATTAAAATCCAAATTGTAAACAGAACTAATCCATATAACTTTTCGCTCTAGTTTCAGTAATTACTTTCTTAATATATGTACCTATAAATATACAATCCTCACATAAATCCTCACAACTTCCTAGAACATGTTTACAAGAGAAACGGTCAAGGCCATCGAAAATACTAAAACTCACAAATATGCACGATTTCATACTAAATGCTGCGCCCGAATCTTTGCGCATGCGCATTAGCCACAAAATCCAGGATGTTTACATTTATGCATCTCATGAATATTCATATTTCGCCATTGACGCGTTGTCGTTTGCACGCACCCGTAAGGAAGAGCTGTCAACAAATAAAGTGTGAATATTGTGGTTAACTGTGAATGTCACTGTGAGGTATTAAAAACCTGTGATTCTATATTGAGGCAGTTTATAAAATGCCAGGAGTAGAAAGACTACACTTGGAAGAGGCGTTGGAAGACAGCCCTCAGGTTGGTTCCACCCACTTTTTTTCACAGTCACCAGTAGACGTAGTTACCTCGGCTCTACTTACTTGCGTGTAGAGCCGTGGCACGACCCCACATAAAACTGGAGATTTGCATAAAACACAAATACCATAAAAATTATACACACAACTGCTCCCACAACTATTTTGTCACATTAACCTTAACTGTCAGCCAACATGCAAACATGTTTGACAAAAAAATTAATTACATTTCCTCATTTTCAATACTTTTTGGACCATTTCTCCAAAAATTTGAAAATGCTCTTTTGTTATAAAAGCTGTATAAAATGTCATATATATTATACACATATTGTATTTGTTGTGTCCTTGGCTTAATATCAACTGCTTTTAAATATATCAAACCATTTTGAGTCATTTTATCAAGTTTTATTCAACAGAAACTGATTTTATGCAAATCTCTAGTTTTATGTGGGGTAGTGCCACGGCTCTACACGCAAGTAAAGTAGAGCCGAGGTAACCACGTCTAAGTCACCAGTAGGTTGGTTGCATTAGATGCTACATAATGAAAAATATCAATAAAATATATGATAAAACAAATTTCCGAACTTCTTTGCAACTGAAAATACTTCACACATTATTATGCCCAGTTATGAAGAAAAGAAATCGGGTCATCTCGGCCCATTTCAAAGTCGGCCCCCTACAAACTCGGCCCACTAAAAACTATACTGCTTCCCTCCATAAGTTGGCCGCAGTCATAAGTTGGCCGCGGCTCATCTACAGGCTCCAGAAAGACAAATAGGTTATTATACACCAATGAAAACTGTTGCATATAATAAGTTTAACAATAATACATGGTTTCAGAGTGTAGTAGGCCACTCATGTTAAAGCCCTGTGAAGCTGTGGTGAGGGCGGCCAACTTATGCCTGCGGCCAACTTATGGAGGGAAGCAGTAGGCCTATTTAAGGTATTTGGGTTAAACAGAGTTTCACGTAAAAATGGGCCGAGTTTTCCATAAAACTGAAGAAAATACATATTACTACTGGACATTTCTATTTGGAGTAAATATCCCTGTAAAAGAAACAATCTTCATCGTTCTGAAATATTTTATTTCACGGGCTAACACAAACTCATGAATATTCATGAACAAATCAAAACTGCGTGGTGGGAGACAAAAATATTACACAGATGGACACAAGTTAAACTGGACACAAAGATAAAAATATGGTATAAATAATTAAATTGCATAAAAAAAAAAATAACACATGTTGACAAGCTTTGTTTAAAATCCCATTTTTCTAGTATCTGAATTTATGGAGGATCATGTGACATTACTCCAGAATAGAAATCACCTGATCTGTCAGAATAAATCTCATAGAACTTTTTAATACCAGTGCATTTGTTATAATGTTTGCAGCCCATAGACCTTTCGCCATACTTGCATTTGGTAAAACTTAAACTCATAATTTGGAAACTTACACCTGGCCGGCTGGCACACATCAGGATCCAAAATTTTACTGTAAGCAAGATGTGTAGAAATTGCCTATTATCACCTGGTTACGGAAGAGTAGAAGGGCCAACATGACAATATTTTTGAGATAAAAAAATTTGTCATGTTGGCCCTTCTACTCTTCCATACTTGGTTGAAGAAGATGCATTTTTTTTGCATTTAACAAAAGAAACAAAAAAAAACAAAAAAAAAAAACAAAAAAAAAACAAAACAAACAAACCAGTTTTATTCTAAAATAAGATATTCTACTGATTAAATTTGAAGAAATAAACAACATTTTCAAGGCTATCGCCATCTTTCTTTAGTCCCAATTTCATCAGCCAATCAGAACATCTACATTGTTTAATCTAAATCTAATCTAATCTACTGCTTTGCAGGCACAATATCTTCCCCACAAAGGGGAACTCAGTGCTCTAGTTGAACAAAATCATTATCATAGAGGGAGTCAAGGGGTATTTAACATTATTTTTCCCATGCGATCACAGCTTTTGACACAAAAATTGTAGTGTGTACCCAACTTCATCTGAGAACGATAATGAAATCACAATGTAGTGACCTTGACCTATAAAATCTTGTCCGGGCTATATCTCGGAAACCGTATGTTGTAGGAAGTTGATACTTGGTAGGGACATTGGTTAGGGGGTGTAGGTGTGCAATGTCATGGTGTGACCTTGATTTGACCTTTGACCTTGCTGTAGTGACCTTGACCTATAAAATCTTGTCTGGGCTATATCTCGGAAACCGTAAGGTGTAGGAAGTTGATACTTTGGTTTAGCATTTGCTACGCCGCTGCCGTGCATAGAGAAATTTTCGGCGTTAACGCTCTCAGAGGAAAACTACACCACCTAGGTTCACTAAATTTGCAGGATATCTTCATTGGAGGGTAAGCTTCTCTGGGACTGAAAATAGCCTCATTCTGTAAAACAAGATGGCCGCCGCGGGCATTTCTTTGAAAATAATCTACATTTTTATCTAGGGTTGGCCATCTCGGGCCAACCCTAGATACTGTTATTGATTTTTGCGAGTCTTTTTTCGTGAATTTCGGGCGTTTCGAGTGGTAACTAATTGCCGTTTTCGGATCGTTTTGAATAATTTCAATTAGTAAACGTTCTAATAAATATCACAGTTTTTGATCTTTTGTTTTTAAGATTTGTGGAGGGATTTTTAGGCGGGTTGCATGTAACCAACCCGCCTATTAGATTGATGTGTCCGACGTCCGTCTGTCCGTCCACATTTTTCGTTTCCGGACTCTAACTTTAAAACGGTTTGACCAATCAAATTCAAACTTCACAGGGAGATAGATCACCATCATAGCTAGGTTCCTTTCGAAATTGGTGAAATTCCGTGTGTTCGTTTGTCCGTTTTTCGTCCGTTTGTCTGTCCATCCATCTGTTTGTCCACATTTTTGTTTCCGGACTCTAACTTTAAAACGGTTTGACCAATCAAATTCAAACTTCACAGGGAGATAGATCACCATCATAGCTAGGTTCCTTTCGAAATTGGTGAAATTCCGTCTGTTTGTTTGTCCGTTTTTCCGTCCGTTTCTTCGTTTTTGTCCGTTTTTCTGTCCATCCATCTGTCCGTCCACATTTTTGTTTCCGGACTCTAACTCGAAAACGGTTACTCCAATCTAATTCAAACTTCACAGGGACATACATCACCATCATAGCTAGGTTCCTTTCGAAATTGGTGTAAATCCGTCCGTTCATTTGTCTTGTTTTTCTGTCCATTTGTTCGTTTTTAGGCGGGTTGCGTGTAACCAACCCGCCTATTAGATTGATGTGTCCGACGTCCGTCTGTCCGTCCACATTTTCCATTTCCGGACTCTAACTTGAAAACGGTTTGACCAATCAAATTCAAACTTGACAGGGACATAGATCAACATGATAGCTAGGTTCCTTTCGATATTGGTGAAATTCTGTCCGTTCGTTTGTCCATTTTTCGTCCGTATGTCTGTCCATCCGTCTGTTTGTCCACATTTTCGTTTCCGGACTCTAACTTGAAAACGGTTTGACCAATCGAATTCAAACTTGATAGGGAGATAGATCTCCATCATAGGTAGGTTCCTTTCGATATTGGTGAAATTCCGTCCGTTCATTTGTCTGTTTTTCGTCCGTTTGTCCATCCATCTGTTTGTCTACATTTTCATTTCCGGACTCTAACTCGAAAATGGTTTGACCAATCGGATTCAAACTTGATAGGGAGATAGATTTCCTTAGATAGATTAGAAGTATTACATTTCTTAGCACGTCGAACACATTTACCTTAAGTGGGTAACCTAACATTTCTTTCCTTGTTCCTAAATTTAATGAGAGCAGTTGCTAACCTTGTTTCCTGCGTGCGCAACCCGCCTTTTGGGGCACCTCTGACCCTCTTGTTGTTATTGACCTCAGCGACCTAATTAAACTGTGCTGATAAGATCTATCTGGACCGGTTTCTCTTGAAAACATATGACGTGAATCTTTTGTTTCTAAAAAACGTCTTTTGATTAGTCTGGTACCCTGTCTATTTTTCTTCTGAGACCCCCGGGAAATTGTAAGTTGTGTGAACCGAAAATATTTTCAGGAGACAATGATAACCTGATGACTGGGTTCTGGGGATATATTCACAAAAGGAATCAAGCTCAGGGTGAGCCAAAAATCAGCTCAAGCTTATTATAAACAACTAGACATTTCAAGCATTTATAAGCTAGCTTCAGCAGCTATTGCTAATAGAATCAAGCCTTTACTGAACTATTTGATTGACAGTACTCAGACAGGTTTCATATTGGGTCGAGATATTGCCGAAAATACCCGTTTGGTATATGATATTATTCATACTACCAAAAAATTAAACATATCAGGACTCCTAGTTTCAATAGATTTTCAGAAGGCATTCGATTCCATCTCATGGGAATTTATTTTCAAAACTCTCTCTTATCTAGGTTTTGGAGCCAACTTTCAGAAATGGATTAGATTGTTCAATACAGATATTACAGCAAAAGTTTTGCAAAATGGTTTTCTCTCGGATAACATAAACATACAACGTGGGTGTAGACAAGGAGATCCCATCTCCCCTTACTTATTTATAATTGCGGCACAGATACTAACAATATTAATTATTCATAATCCCCAAATAAGAGGTATTTTTATCAATGGTGTTGAATTCAAAATCACACAATATGCAGACGACACCACACTCTTTTTGGATGGTTCACAAGACTCATTATTAGCTGCATTAAACACACTGGAAACTTTTGGAACTTACTCTGGGCTTAAAATGAATACAGAAAAAACTTGGGTTGTCTGGATTGGAAGAAAAAGGCATTCAAAAGAAAAATTAGTGGACAAAGGCCTTCTATGGGGATGTACACATTTTGACCTACTGGGAATAAAATTCTCAAACAACCTTATGAATATGTTGGAGATTAATTATGACAAAAAGATTTGTGAAATAAAGAATCTTATGAATATCTGGGAGAAGAGATATTTAACACCTATAGGGAAAGTAACAGTTGTGAAAACTTTTATTTTGGCAAAACTAAATCACTTATTCTTGGGGTTGCCAAACCCTACCCCACAATTATTAAAAAAAATTGAAGATTTATGTTACAAATTTTTATGGTCAAATAAACCTGACAAAATAAATAGGAATATAGTAACCCTTGATGGGCAATCAGGTGGACTTAATATGGTCAATGTAAAACTTTTTATAAAATGTTTAAAAACAACTTGGTTTAGAAAATTGTTACGGCAAACGGATGCCCCATGGAACAAGCTATTTCAAGCAACCTTTGGAAAATTCCAAGGAAAGTGCACTGGATTGGGTCCTGAATATATAGTTGAATTAAATAAAAATATAACAAATAATTTTTGGAATAATGTCTTTGAGTCAGCATATGATATATTGAAACATCAACAGCTACTCACAAGTGAACAGATTCTGACAACCCCCTTATGGTACAATAAAGCATTGTCAGATGAGACTTTTTATATTTCTCAATGGTACAGTAAAGGGATCCGCTCCATTTCAGACGTTTTAGATGATAATGGCCAATTTAGGTCACTAGATACAATGAAAAATTTATATAATCTAAGAAATATCAACTTTCTGCATTACTTGAGAGTCAAAGGTATTTGTAATCAGCTGCTGAAAGAAACTAATTTTCAGCACAACAATGTCTTTAGACCAAATATACCAAATCATATAAAGATTCTGTACCGATCTGATAAGGGAGCTAGAGATTTTTATAAGTACGTCAATAAATACAAAAAAAATAATCATTCAATGAAGTTAAAATGGAATATAGATTTATACCTCAATATAGATGAATCAACTTGGAGTGATATATTTAAAGTATGTTTTAACACAATAAATGATAATAGCCTAGTGTGGTTCCAGTTGAGGATAATCTACAGGATATTAGGAACAAATCATTATCTAAACAAAATAGGAGCATCATCATCTTCACTTTGTAGAAAATGTAACAATGCTCCAGAAACATTAATGCATATTTTTACCGAATGCCCTATTACTGTAACTTTATGGGAAAACATAAAAATGTATGTCAAAGAGAAAATAAATTGTCAGTTAACATTAAATAATCTGGATATTATGCTGGGATATTTACTGTCAGATCAGAATAGAAGCCCTATAAATATTTTGCTGATCCTGACAAAAAATATATTTTTGACTCTTTAAAAATAATACCGTTATGTGTCTAGACAGACTAATGTATCAGTTCAAGCAAACATATGCAGAAGAAAAGCTCTTGGCAAACCTACAAGATAAAAAGGCCCTTTTTGACTTAAAATAGAAAAATTGGAAATTGATTATGGAGTGAGTAACCACATGCCTTGATCAAGTAAAACATGTCCCTTGTAATTCTAATGTTTCTTTTACAATAGTTCTATATCACTTATTTGTATTGTTTGTATAGTTACAAATTGTTGACTGAAAATATTGCTGTATCCGTATTGATAAATGTATTGTTTACAGACAAATAAAAAAAAACAAAAAAAAAACAAAACTAGACATTTTTTGGCTCAACTTCAGCTTGATCCCTTTTGTGACTACAGCCACTTATGTTGTGTTGATATTTATGTATTTATTTGTTAATATATCATATAAATATATTATAACACAATAAAATTGGTATAGAGGTGGGGGGTAGTTAAATATGGACTTCTTTATTGTGTGGATTTAATTTTGTCAATGGTCAAAGCACTGTGGTCAAAGTTCTCTATGTGTGATATGAAAGCAGCTGATTCCACCACAGAATTGTTGCAAAGCTGAATAACTGTTCAGGTCAACCCAGAAGTGCCTTCTGATATTCCCCACTAAAGGTAGCACGAGTGATAAAGCCTGCCTTTCCTCTCAGTTAATTACACATATTTAGTGTTTGATGTCATTTTTATTGCATTAAATTCCATACACAAGTCACAGAGAAGAATATTATTTATTATTATTTGCTGTGCAAAAGTGTGCATGGTAATTTTTAAAACAAGTATCTTGGACAATATTGGACCAATTTTCCTAGAATCAAAAGGAACAAAACCTCTAGAAATTTGCCTTTAAATTGGTATAGATATTATATTACTAGCTTCAATGAAACAATCACAAAAATTATTTTAAACAGAATTCCAGCAAGATTGCGTATCTCAACAGGTGTTTGTGTTCTTCAAATATTTAAAAAAAGTCAATCCAGTTATTGTAATAAATATGATATAATTAATATACTATAACACAATAAAATGATACAGAGTTTGAAATATTTAAATATGGACTTCTTTATTATGTGGATTTAATTTTGTCAAAAGTCAAACTTGTGATTTTATGTCTTGTACAACAGCAACAGCCTGGGTCATATTAGGACAGGTACTCTGCATTGTCATTTGGGGAAGTCAAGCCTACACAGAGGTGACAGCCTATCATAAGATGTCAAACCTGCTAACCAACAAGGACATTCTATTTTGTCAAGCATAAGAAATCATATCTGAGTCACTGTGGTCTAAGTTCTCTATGTGTGATATGAAAAGAAGTGATTCCACCACAGAATTGTTTCAAAGCTGAATAACTGTTCAGGTCAATCCAGAAGTGTGTTCTGATATTCCCCACTAAAGGTAGCATGAGTGATAAGGCCTGTTTTTCGTCCCAGTTAATCAAACATATTTAGTGTTTGATGTCATTTTTATTGCATTAAATTCCATACACAAGTCACAGAGAAGAATATTATTTATTATTATTTGCTGTGCATAGTAATTTTTAAAACAAGTATCTTCGTCAATATTGGACCAATTTTCCTCAAATCAAAAGGAACATAACCTCTAGAAATTTGCCTTTAAATTAGTATAGATATTCTATTGCTAGCTTCAACAAAACAATCACAAAAATTATTTTAAACAGAATTCCAGCAAGATTGCGTATCTCAACAGGTGTTCGTGTTCTTCAAATATTTAAAAAAAGTCAATCCAGTTATTGTAATAAATATGATATAATTAATATACTATAACACAATAAAATGATACAGAGTTAGGGATATTTAAATATGGACTTCTTTATTATGTGGATTTAATTTTGTCAAAAGTCAAACTTGTGATTTTATGTCTTGTACAACAGCAACAGCCAGGGTCATATTAGGATGGGTACTCTGCATTGTCATTTGGGGAAGTCAAACCTACACAGAGGTGACAGCCTATCATAAGATGTCAAACCTGCTAACCCACAAGGACGTTCTATTTTGTAAAGCATAAGAAATCATATCTGAGGCACTGTGGTCTAAGTTCTCTATGTGTGATATGAAAAGAAGTGATTCCACCACAGAATTGTGACAAAGCTGAATAACTGTTCAGGTGAATCCAGAAGTGCCTTCTGATATTCCCCCAATAAAGGTAGCACGGGTGATAAAGCCTGCCTTTCCTCTTAGTTAATCAAACATTTTTAGTGTTTGATGTCATTTTTATTGCATTAAATTCCATACGCAAGTCACAGAGAAGAATATTATTTATTATTATTTGCTGTGCATAGTAATTTTTAAAACAAGTATCTTGGACAGTATTGGACCAATTTTCCTCAAATCAAAAGGAACATAACCTCTAGAAATTTTCCTTTAAATTGGTATAGATATTATATTGCTTGCTTCAATAAAACAATCACAAAAATTATTTTAAATAGAGTTCCAGCAAGATTGTGGATTGCAACAGGTGTTCGTGCTCTTCAAATATTTAAAAACAGTCACACCAGTTATTGTTCTAAATATGATATAATTAATATACTATAACACAATAAAATGATATAAGAGTTAGGGATATTTAAATATGGACTTCTTTATTATGTGGATTTAATTTTGTCAAAGGTTAAAGTTGTGATTTTATGTCTGATGCAACAGCAACAGCCAATGTCATATTATGACAGGTACTCTGCATTGTCATTTGGGGGAGTCATACCTACAAAGAGGTAACAGCCAATCATAAGATGTCAAACCTGCTAACCCACAAGGCCTTTCTATTTTGTCATGCATAAGAAATATCTGAAGCACTGTGGTCTAAGTTATCTATGTGTGATATGAAAACAAGTGATTCCATCACAGAATTGTTGCAAAGCTGAATAACTGTTCAGGTCAATCCAGAAGTGTGTTCTGATATTCCCCACTAAAGGTAGCACGAGTGATAAGGCCTGCCTTTCCTCTCAGTTAATCACACATATTTAGTGTTTGATGTCATTTTTATTGCATTAAATTCCATACACAATTCACAGGAAAAATTGTTTTAATTGAACATTATATTTTGCATTTACTGTTCATTGCTGTGCATACTAACTTTTAAAAGTAGTATCTTGGCCAATATATTGCCAAAGTTTTTTCAAATTAAGGGAATATAACTTAGGGTACCAATCTAAAATGCTTGTTAAGATTTCAATTTTATTTTGATTTTTATTATCAGGTTGCATACCCACTTCTCGGGGAGTCGTTTTCGTTGAAAAATATTATTTAGGGTACCAGTCTGAAAAGCCTTTCAAGCCCACGATCCACGCATGCGCAATCCTCTATTTTCCCGAGATCTGTCACTTCAAAACTTCAAATATTGGCAGAAGACGTAAGAAAAGGGTTAAATATGAAAGAAAATAATAAAATAAATATAAAATATGTCTGTTATTGATATGTAAGAAGAAATATTGACGAAAAATGTCGAAATCTGCATATTTAGTTACAATCTTCTATTATCGCCCACGGCTGAAGCGATGAACAAGAAATATGCTGGTAGTTTTCATCTTAAACCAGCCTTTCTATTTGTAAAATATTGTCAGAAACCCCCTCAAAGAACTGCCGTGTCTGCGCATATTTGCTCATTAATATTCATGAGGCAGGTCTGTGTACAGGAAATATGCTGGTAGTTTTCATCTTAAACCAGCCTTTCTATTTGTAATCGAAGTGACTCCTGTCACGGCATCGTGGTTTGAAGTTGCTGTCTAAAGTCACGGCATCGCACTTAAAATTAACGAGTTTCAATTAGTTAGAACATGACACGGCTGTGTCTGCGATTCTGATTGGTCAATCAACATTGTAAAACCGAGCATAGCTTCACGGCTAGTAAGGGTGATTTACCGTACTCCAGCCACTTCGAATAAAGTATGCAAATTATAAAACATGAGGTCATGAGGTCATAGAATTCCGTAGGGCTTTCCTAGAACTTTTATAAAATAAATTATGCAAATTAGAAAAAAAAGTCAATGTGATGTTTCCTCAAACTTTCCTGCAATATTTTATTTGTGCGAATTGATGGTATTACTTGCGATGCCGTGACTTTAGACAACAACTTCAAACCACGGTGCCGTGACAGGAGTCACTTCGATTTGTAATATATTGTCAGGGGTACTGCTTCCCTGCATAAGTTGGCCACCGGTCGTAAGTTGGCCGCCATCATCATATTTTGAAATTTCTATAAATCTAAAGGCCTGTATCATTCTTGAATGGTCTATTTTAATAAGATTTATTATAACTACCACTTTTAAAACCTGTGCAACCACACATTTGTCTGTTTGATACATTTAAATGAGTGCCGGCCAACTTACGACCTGCGGCCAACTTATGCAGGGAAGCAGTATCAAGATGTTTCGACCCACTGGACGTTTCAACCCGTTTTTTCCCAGATGTTTCGACCTACTTTTATCATTTCTTTTATCAGCCAGTTTTCAGTAAGATTTCCTGCAATATTTTATAAAATGAAAGCATAGATGAAGATCAAATACTTCAAACTGTAGAACTCACGACCATAGTTCCCAAGTCATTAATATTCATGAGAACATATGAGGTCACGGAATTCCCCTAGCATTTCCTTGCAATATTTTATAAAATAGCATGGACAATAATCAAATACTTTAAACTACAGAACTCACGACCATACCACCCAAGTCATTAATGTTTATGAGAAGATATGATCGAGGTCATGGATTTAGCCTGGCATTTCCTTAATTGTAATATTTTATAAAGTCCATGAAGACTTGGATGCTATGGCCGTGATTTCTAAAGTTTGAAGCATATGATCTTCTAATCTTTCACATTGGGGGGAATTTGCAAAAGTAGGTCGAAACGTCTGGGAAAAAACGGGTAGAAACGTCTGGAGGGTCGAAACATCTGGTAATCTTGTCAGGAAACCCCCTTAAAGAACTGCCGTGACCACGCATATTTGCTCATTAATATTAATGAGGCAGGTCCGTGAACAGGAAATATGCTGGTAGTTTTTATCTTAAACCAACCTTTCTATTTGTAAAATATTGTCAGGAAACCCCTTAGTGGCATTCTACCAGTAAACGCCCATGCAGAAGTAAATATATTGAATTTAAATTATATATGCAGTTTTTTATTTTATTCTTCTTCCACCAGATTGTCAAATGATGTACAGAGCAATTAATAATTCAGGTGGATGTTGCTACATTTGTTTCAAAGCTTTATATTTTAATAATTTAACTCTATTATCGGCCGTTTTTTTCGCAAACCGGAAATACCAGTGAACGGCCATTTTGTAGACTTGTAGAAGCATTTGTCCTTGACCTCTAACAAAGATATATAAGATAGATAGATAAGATAGATATATATCACTGGTAGAAAGCCACTAATAGAACTGCCGTAACCGCGCATATTTGCTCATTAATATTAATTAGGCAGGTACGTGAACAGGAAATATGCTAGTAGTTTTCATCTTAAACCAGTCTTTCTGTTATAAAATATTGTCAGGAAACCCCCTCAAAGAACTGCCGTAACCTTATATTTGCTCATTAATATTAATTAGGCAGCTACTGGTAGTTTTCATCTCAAAGCAGCATATCAATTTATAAAATATTATTAACCATGAATTTATAATATATTTACCGCGAATCTTCCAAATATCTACTGCGAATCTTCCAATATCGACCACGTATATTCCAGATACCCAGTACCAGTATATTATAAATTTCAAAGAAAAAAATGGTTTAAGATTAAATACCAGTGAACTTCCTGTTCACGGATGTGCCTCATTAATATTAATGACGAAATATGAGGTCCAGAATTTCTCGAATAAATAGAAAAAAAAGGCTTGTTTGTGATTAAATACCAGTAAACTTCCAGTGCATGGAGCTGCCTCATTAATATTAATGAGGAAATATGGTCTAATCGAATTTCTTGGATGGGGGTTTACTACTGTACTGTGAGTTCACACCAAGAGTTTTGTTTATCATAATCCAGCAGTATTTCATAGATTTTAAAGAAAAGCTTTCTGTTATAAAATATTGTCAGGAAACCCCCTCAAAGAACTGCTGTGACCTTATATTTGCTCATTAATATTAATTAGGCAGGTACTGGTAGTTTTCATCTTAAAGCAGCATATCAATTTATAAAATATTATTAACTATGAATCTGTAATATATTTACCGCGAATCTTCCAAATATTTACTGCGAATCTTCCAATATTGATCGCATATCTTCCTGACCGCGTATATTCCAGATACCTAGTACTAGTATGTTATAAATCTCAAAGAGAAACTGGTTTAAGATTAAATACCAGTGAACTTCCTGTCCACGGACCTGCCTCATTAATATTAATGACGAAATATGAGGTCCAGAATTTCTTGGATAAATAGAAAAAAAGGGCTGGTTTATGATTAAATACCAGTGACCTTCCTGTCCACGGACCTGTCTCATTAATATTAATGAGGAAATATGACCTGATCAAATTTCTTGGATGAGGGTTTACTACTGTACTGTAAGTTCACGCCAAGAGTTTTGTTTATCGGTATCCAGAAGTATTTTATAAATTTCAAAGAAAAGCTGGTTTAAGATTAAATACCAGTCCACTTCCTGTCTATGGACCTGCCTCATTAACACTAATGAGGAAATATGAGATCACAGAATTTCTGGAATAAATAGAAAAAAAGGCTGGTTTATGAATAAATACCAGTGAACTTCCAGTGCACGGACCTGCCTTATTAATATTAATGGGAAATATGACCTAATCAAATTTCTTGGATGGGGGTTTACTACTGTACTATAAGTTCACACCATGAGTTTTGTTTAGCATAATCCAGCAATATTTCATAGATTTTAAAGAAAAGCTGGTTTAAGATTAAATACCAGTGCATTTCCTGTCCACGGACCTGCCTCATTAATATTAAAGAGGAAATATGAGGTCACAGAATTTCACACATAAAACATACATTAAGCCATTCCACTCTGCCAAACCCTAGATATGTGACCGATTCATTCGGTCACTGATTGCTTGTTCTACTGGCTGTTTCTCATAGGTAGAAGGTTGAATCTCTTCATAGGTGATATGTATAACAGAGATACATGTCCTCTACAACCTTGCACACATTTGACCTTGAAGCTCTTAATTCAAGGTCATCCACGGAGTGCCGAAGTAACCCACATAGTGGACTTTAAAAGTGCCTATATCTCGGATTATCTTCCTTATTATTGGTCCTAGAGGTTTGCAATGTGAAACCAACCTATAGGAAATCATGTGCTGCGAATCTTCTGATTTTGTCAGATTTAACCTTGGACCCCTCCTTCAAGGTCAGACGAGGATAGCCAAACTTAGAAGTGCTTATAACTAGCTTATTATTGGTCCTAGAGGTTTGGGATGGTCAAGCAACATATAGGAAATCATGGGCTGGGAATCTTCTGGTGTAGACGGATTTGACCTTGGGCCCCTCCTTCAAGGTCAAACGAGGATAGCCAAACCTAAAAGTGCTTATAACTTGATCATTATTGTTCCTAGAGGTTTGGGATGGTAAACCAACCTATAAGAAATCATGGGCTGGGAATCTTTTGGTGTTTTCAGATTTGACCTTGGGCCCCTTGTTCAAGGTCAAACGAGAATATCCAAACTTAAAAGTGCTTATAACTCGCTTATTATTGGTCCTAGAGGTTTGGGATGATAAACCAACCTATAGGAAATCATGGGCTGGGAATCTTTTGGTGTGTTCAGATTTGACCTTGGGCCCCTCCTTCAAGGTCAAACGAGAATAGCCGAAGTTAAAAGTGCTTATAACTTGCTTATTATTGGTCCTAGAGGTTTGGGATGTGAAACCAACATACAGGAAATCATGGGCTGGGAATCTTTTGGTGTGGTCAGATTTTACCTTTGGCCCCTCCTTCAAGGTCAAACGAGGATAGCCAAAGTAAAAAGTGCTTATAACTAGCATATTATTGTTCCTACAGGTTTGGGATGGTAAACCAACCTACAGGAAATTATGAGCTGGGAATCTTTTGGTGTGGTCGGATTTGATCTTGTGCCCCTCCTTCAAGGTCAAACGAGGATAGCCAAACTTAAACGTGCTTATAACTCGCTTATTATTGATCCTAGATGTTTACAATGCGAAACCAACTCATATGAAATCTTGGGCTAGGAATCTTCTGATGTGAGATTTTACCTTTGGCCCCTCCTTCAAGGTCAAACAATGGTTCACTGGCTTTGGTAAGTTGTCTTTCCGGTGGATACAAATTTGCATTGGTTCTCCGATGCATAGGTCTAGTTTTTCTTGTGTTCAACCTACAAGCCACATTTCTTTTGGGATTTCTTTTAAACTTTGCAAGTGGTTTGCTATGGCAGAGATCTGGCCACCCTTTGCTTTTGGTAGCCCAGGAGTCAAAAGTATGCTCTGGAGAGTCGAAAATGTAAAAAAATTTGTCTATTTCTTGTGTTCAAGCTGTAGGGCACAGTTTCTTTCAGATTTATTTTATATTTATTGCATGAATTGGTGGGTATGACGTTTCGTCACCCTATCTTTTTTGTAGGCCTGGGGTCAAAGTCAAGCAAGTAATAGCTATTTTAAGCCCAGGATTCAAAATTATGCTCTGGGGAGTCAAAAACATAAAAAAATTTGACTTGTAACTTGTAAAGTATTGAATTTAAAGAATTTTGTTTAAAATGTTATTCAGCTACTTTTGGGTCAGCTATAACATAGTAAAATAACTAAAATTGCAGACCTGTAGCTCATTGCATAGCTGAGTAATAGCTACTTTGAGGTTCGCACTGTTGAGTAAATCAATTGTAACTCAAAAACTATTGCATTTGCAGAATTTTCTTTAAATATGTTTTTACCTTGTTACTTTCCTTCTGAATACCATTTGCAGGGCACAACTTTTGTGTCCCTTTTTTACCCCACATCGGGGTATTGTTTTCACCCATGGTGTCCGGATGGGCGGGTGGGCAGGCGGCGGGGAAAAGTTTGTCCGGGCTGTATCTCAGAAACCGTAAGGTGTAGCAAGTTGATACTTGGTAGGGACATTGGTTAGGATGTGTAGGTGTGCAAAGTCATGGTTTGACCTTGATTTGGCCTTTGACCTTGCCATAGTGACCTTAAGTTTGAAAATCTTGTCTGGGCTATATCTCGGAAACCTTAAGGTGTAGGAAGTTGATACTTGGTAGGGACATTGGTTAGGGAGTGTAGGTGTGCAACGTCATGGTCTTACCTTGATTTGACCTTGCCATAGTGACCTTGACCTATAAAATCTTGTCCGGACTATATCTCGGAAACCGTAAGGTGTAGGAAGTTGATACTTGGTAGGGACATTGGATAGGGGGTGTAGGTGTGCAGCGTCATGACGTGACCTTGATTTGACCTTTGACTTTGCCATAGTGACCTTGACCTCTAAAATCTTGTCTGGGCTATATCTCGGAAACTGTAAGGTGTAGGAAGTTGATACTTGGTAGGGACATTATTTACGGGGTGTACGTGTGCAACGTCATGGTCTGACCTTGATTTGGAGTGGTAACACTCTCGCCTCCCACCTCTGAGGCCGGGGTTCGATCCCCGTCATGGCCTCAAGTGGGAAAGCTGGTAGTTGCTTGCCGTTGGTCGGCAGTTTACAGTACAGAACCCTAGCGAACTTAATGTACTGGTTTCCTCTGCCCTTCCAACTACCCGTCGTGATATGACCTGTACAGTGTTGAAAGCGACGTAAAACCCCAAATAAATCAAATCTGACCTTGATTTGACTTTGACCTTGCTGTAGTGACCTTGACCTATAAAATCTTGTCCGGGCTATATCTCGGAAACTGTAAGATGTAGGAAGTTGATACTTGGTAGGGACATTGGTTAGGGGGTGTAGGTGTGCAACGTCATGGTGTGACCTTGGTTTGACCTTGCTGTAGTGACCTTGGCCTATAAAATCTTGTCATGGATATATCGGAAACCATAAGGTGTAGGAAGTTGATGCTTGGTAGGGACATTGGTTAGGGGTTGTAGGTGTGCAGCATCATGGTGTGACCTTGATTTGACCTTTGACCTTGTCGTAGTGACCTTGACCTTTAAAAACTTGTTGCACCTTTCAGTCTGTCTTTTGATGCAGATTAAGCACTGTTAAAGTCATATTAGAATTCATTAAGAATTTTACTTTTACACTTCCCATTGTAACAGATGGAATTTCATCAAGTGAGCCACAGATTTTGCTCCAACATAAGCATTCATTGAATGTATTACCACTTCTGTATGCATGGTAATATCCAAAACATTTAAACCATAATTCGGCCATGCCAGATGTAGATAAAGAGTACATGCATTATCCTTCTGTTAGACATTATTTTCTCTATTTAAACATTGTTTGGAACTTTATATAACTTACAGTGCTCTGAACGTATCCTGAACTTTATACTGATACAGTACTTCTATATCTCATGGTGTTAAAAATATTTCCCTAGACTGTGGTGTACGGGCATCTCTGATGCTATTTTCTTTCACTCTGAAACTCAAAACACACAGTCAGCTGATACAGAGCCCATTCATGGGCACTGGTTGTTTGTTTTGCTTGTTGTTTTTGAAATTGCTTCTGAAAGTGTTTAAATTTGTTCCCTGGAACACAGGAACTATCAACCGACAACCTTATTGTGACAAAGAGGTAATAATATTCAATTGTTAGGAATAATTTTTTAATATAAAATTGTATTGACAAAACATTGAACATGAAATTTATACCATTTTTACGGAAGCTCTGAACTGCCAAAGTTTTTTTATTTTACTAACTTGAATATACGAGTTAGCTAACTGGAATATACGAGTTACTAACTGGAATATATGAGTTAGTAACTGGAATATACAAGTTACTAACTTGAAAATACCAGTTAACTAACTTGAATATACGAGTTAGCTAACTTGAATATACGAGTTAACTAACTTGAATATACAAGTTAGCTAACTGGAATATACAAGTTAACTAACTGGAATATACGAGTTATTAACTGGAATATACCAGTTAGTAACTGGAATATACAAGTTACTAACTTGAATATACGAGTTAACTAACTTGAATATACCAGTTAGCTAACTCGAATATACGAGTTAACTAACTCGAATATACGAGTTAGCTAACTGGAATATATGAGTTAATAACTGGAATATATGAGTTAGTAACTTGAATATTCAAGATAGTTAACTGGAATATACCAGTTAGCTAACTTGAATATACCAGTTAGCTAACTGGAATATACCAGTTAGCTAACTGGAATATACCAGTTAATAACTTGAATATACGAGTTAGCTAACTGGAATATACAAGATAATAACTGGAATATATGGGTTAGTAACTGGAATATTCCAGTTAGTTAACTCGAATATACCAGTTAGCTAACTGGAATATACGAATTACCTAACTGGAATATACCAGTTAGTAACTGGAATATACAAGTTACTAACTTGAATATACGAGTTAACTAACTTGAATATACCAGTTAGCTAACTCGAATATACGAGTTAACTAACTCGAATATACGAGTTAGCTAACTGGAATATATGAGTTAATAACTGGAATATATGAGTTAGTAACTTGAATATTCAAGATAGTTAACTGGAATATACCAGTTAGCTAACTTGAATATACCAGTTAGCTAACTGGAATATACCAGTTAGCTAACTGGAATATACCAGTTAATAACTTGAATATACGAGTTAGCTAACTGGAATATACAAGATAATAACTGGAATATATGGGTTAGTAACTGGAATATTCCAGTTAGTTAACTCGAATATACCAGTTAGCTAACTGGAATATACGAATTACCTAACTTGAATATACGAATTAGCTAACTTGAATATACGAGTTATTAACTTGAATATATGAGTTAGTAACTGGAATATACCAGTTAGGTAACTGGAAAATACCAGTTAGCTAACTTGAATATACAAGTTAGCTAACTCATATATTCCAGTTACTAACTGGTATATTCCAGTTACTAACTGGTATATTCCAGTTAGTAACTCGTATATTCCAGTTAGTTAACTCGTATATTCCAGTTAGTTAACTTGTATATTCAAGTTAGCTAACTCATATATTCAAGTTAGTTAACTGGTATTTTCAAGTTAGTAACTTGTATATTCCAGTTACTAACTCGTATATTCCAGTTAGTAACTCATATATTCCAGTTAGCTAACTCGTATATTCCAGTTAGCTAACTCGTATATTCAAGTTACCAACTTGTATATACAAGTTAGTTAACTGGTATATTCAAGTTAGTTAACTGGTATTTTCAAGTTAGTAACTTGTATATTCCAGTTACTAACTCGTATATTCCAGTTAGTAACTCATATATTCCAGTTAGCTAACTCGTATATTCCAGTTAGCTAACTCGTATATTCAAGTTAGCTAACTTGTATATATAAGTTAGTTAACTGGTATATTCAAGTTAGTTAACTGGTATTTTCAAGTTAGTAACTTGTATATTCCAGTTACTAACGCGTATATTCCAGTTAGTAACTCATATATTCCAGTTAGCTAACTCGTATATTCCAGTTAGCTAACTCGTATATTCCAGTTAGTTAACTTGTATATTCAAGTTAGCTAACTCATATATTCAAGTTAGTTAACTGGTATTTTCAAGTTAGTAACTTGTATATTCCAGTTACTAACTCGTATATTCCAGTTAGTAACTCATATATTCCAGTTAGCTAACTCGTATATTCCAGTTAGCTAACTCGTATATTCAAGTTAGCTAACTTGTATATATAAGTTAGTTAACTGGTATATTCAAGTTAGTTAACTGGTATTTTCAAGTTAGTAACTTGTATATTCCAGTTACTAACTCGTATATTCCAGTTAGTAACTCATATATTCCAGTTAGCTAACTCGTATATTCAAGTTAGCTAACTTGTATATACAAGTTAGTTAACTGGTATATTCAAGTTAGGTAACTGGTATTTTCAAGTTAGTAACTTGTACATTCAAGTTACTAACTCGAATATTCCAGTTATTAACTTGAATATTCAAGTTAACTAACTCGTATATTCAAGTTAGTAAAATAAAAAAACTCTGGCAGTCCAGAGCTTCCGTACATTTTAAAGTTAAATTATTGTAGTTTCTTTGCTTTTTATATGAGAAGAGTTGCATGTTCATTCGCTTAGATATTTGAAATATCATATAGAAATCATTATTAAAGATACATTTTCGTAAAATGATTATTGTAAAATACTACACTGTGGAACAGATATTGTAAAATTATGCATTTGATTATTGTGAGGTGTGTCACAGCATTTGAAGGGATTTATAGACTCAGTATATGGTTTCCAGTGTTCGCGTTAGTGTTCTTTGACCTTGCTGTAGTGACCTTGACCTATAAAGTCTTGTCCAGGCTATATCCCAGAAACCATAAGGTATAGGAAGTTGATACTTGGTAGGGACATTGGTTGAAAGTTGTAGGTTTGCAACATTATGCTGTGACCTTTAACTTTGGCTCTGTCAAAGTGAGTTCATCGGCCATATTTTAGATATATTTCCCTTATGACAAAAATACATGGATTACTGCAACTGATTATTATATGTACATTTAGATAATTGTGCTATTTCTATTGACAGCTATTCTCTGATAAATTTTGCAGCTTCATAATTCTTAGTTTACTGATTAATGCTGTCATCTTGCTATTAAATTGTCTTGTTAGTCGAATCTTTGATTCGAGTTATGTACTGAGTTGCGGTCACGATTTTAAATTCGCCGTTTAAACCCTTAAATATTAGTTCTGCATAATATTTTCTTCACATATCTGTACATTAAGGTGTATATTATACACTCTGCCATTTTGAAGATTTTTAATGCTTTTATTCAGTTATATTTTATAAAGTAAAAAGCTTGTCTAGCACTTCGTCCGCCACTTGTCTGGCTTTCTCTAAGAACCCGTATGTCCTAGAAACCATTGTGTTTGCCATTGTAATGGTCTACTCGAATGAGTCTTTTTTAACCGTTTCGTCTGCTGGTTTCTAGACGTGAAACCCCAATATAATTTATTTGTCTGCTGGTGTATCACGCAGTGACTGTTAATGTAAAATTGTTGTCTGGGCATCTACCCATTTATCAAACAAATAAACCGTAAAGAAATTAATGAATGAAGTGACGTCACAGTAGTACTACACCTTTGCCGTTCAGCCAATCAGAATCGACCATGAAAATGTTCAAACTTCGTAGTTCTACATTCAACCACTCGAGGGCGCTTTTGCATGTCCTAGAAGTTATCACGTCATAAAATACAGCATAATCTGTGGTTCCCTATTTTCGCTCATCGTGGCTATTCGTAATATTGTAGAAACAACACACGAATATTTTATTTAAATACTTACAATTTGCTTCTGTAAAATATCCATATACAGTACTATGTATCCACGCTTCAAGTCCGTGAACAGGAAATATGCTGGTAGTTTTCATCTTAAACGAGGGCCCGTATTCACGAAAGGTCTTAGCCAGGGCTTAGGCTTAAAGTTGAGACTTTTGTCTCAGGTTTCTGCCCAAAAACTGCTAAAACACTTGTCTTAGGCTTAGTGGTATTCACAAAGAATTTAGGACCAGTCTTAAGGCTTAGCCAAGGGCTCAACTTTAAGACTGGTTGGTAGTGGGCTTAAATTTTGTAAAGAGGACTTAAATATGGCCACCATAAACTTTTCTCCACTTGAAAATTTCAAAGGGCTGTAAATAACGTATAATTATACAAAACACCTCACTAAAGCAGTCTTTGGAATTTTATATGTGGTAACAAGGTTTTCCATTTCAAAACAGTACTTTTCCTTAGATAAAATACATTAAATGAAGGATATATGTCACCAATATTATAGTTTGAATGGAAAAGAAAGGTTACATGATCCAGAAAACCACTGTGGTTATTTGATAATCTTGGACTTAGCTAAGTCACCCTTTGTGAATATGGTTTCAAGACAAAACTTAGCTGAGACAAAAGTCTTAACTTTAATACCACATTTAAGCCTAAGACCTGGCTAAGTCTAAGACCTTTCATGAATACCGGCCCAGCCTTGTAAAATATTGTCGCGAAACCCCCACAAAGAACTGCCGTGACTGCGCATATTTGCTCATTAATATTAATGAGGCAAGTCCGTGCACAGGAAATATGCTGGTAGTTTTCATCTTAAACCAGCCTTCCAAAATATTGTCGGGAAACCCCCTCAAAGAACTGCCGTGACTGCGCATGTTTGCTCATTAATATTAATGAGGCAAGTCTGTGGACAGGAAATATGCTGGTGGTTTTCATCTTAAATCAGCCTTGTAAAACTGCGGATCTACAGACCCTTTATATTTGTAAACCTTTCACATCACGTCACTACAAATACCCATCTCGCTACACAAACCTGAAAAAAAATTCTCTGGAAGCGGTTTACAAATGCGGGCGATAGTATAGTTTCTAGGCTTCAACACCCAGTGCTGTCCCTAAGATTCGACTCTGTGGTTGGGTGAAACCCAGCCACTTACCCTTGCTTTAATACTTTGCATACATTTTTTTTCTTAGAAGTTATTTTTCCCACATAAACATTATTTGGACCTTTATATAACTGACACTGTACTGAAGTGTCCCAATCTTTGTACTGTTTCATTTCTTCTATATCTCATGGGGTTGAATACTAGTTCCCTAGGCTGTGGGGTACGGGTATCTCTGATGCTATTTTTTTTCGTCTTTTGTTTTCCTTCAATTTCTACTTTTCCTCATCCCAGCAAAATGGTTCAAGATATTTCTTCAAGTTGTCTGTGTTCTATTAGGGTCAATGAGGACAACTTCTCAAAAAATTTTTTATGTCTGCCATCATGTTTCCAAGATGGCCGCCACCCATTTTTAAAGCTTGTATGCACTGCAAGTCCTGATTGCTTTTACCGATTGTCTTCATTCTTTGTACAGTCATTGATATTACTCATGGGAGGAAGCCTATTGATTTTGGGCAAAATTGATTAAAAAACATGGCCGCCAGAGGTGATTTTGTAAAACGCAACTTTACCAATGCGATGCTAGGTAACACAAGGCGTGCCTCAAATGTCTGAAACATGTTCCCATTGTGTTTTTCTGACATGTTTTATCCCATATAGAACAGTTTTTGCCATATTACAAAAATATGGCTGTTGTAATAAATTTTGGCATTTTGTTGACTCGACACTTGTCAACTCTATAGCTTTATAACGTATTTAGAGGTCAAGTAGTCGGTCATATCTACGCCCTGTCCCCCCTTATGGGTCAAACTGGGGTCATAAAATATACTTAACTTTCACTTCTTATCTCAATGCTGCTGGTTTTTCTTTTCAAAAACCTTTTTCTACTTTTCTACTATATTGTATCTAACCTTTAGGGACGCTTTGTTTTTGTAAGCAAAAGCATTTTTCTAGCTTGTGTATTTTTCAGACCAGGAATTTGTTGGGTGTATTTGAGAAGGATGGTTCAATGCTTAAAAATTACATTGTGCAACTGAATAAATGCTGTGCACGTATTATTACAGCACAGGTGAGTCATTCCTGCATCGTTAAGAAAATCTAACCTTTTCTATTATTCTTGACAGCTGGATAAAAGCTTGGTTTGTTAACTCAAAAGAAAAATATAAAATTATTTACGTGAGAATTTCAAATGTGTAATGACTTTGAACAGAGAATCTTTGCTGTAACCACCGAGGGTGAGCAAAGCATTAAAGTTTGTTATTTTATATGGCCCTTTTACTTATTGATTACCTTATAGCTAATCTTGATTAATTCATTTTGTTATTAGCGGGAGATGACAGCTGCAACACAAGCATTATCGGCCCATCTCAAAGTATATGATCAACAAGTAAGTGACTGTTTTTGACATGTTATACTTTTATGATATAAAGCAGTGAAGTCACACCAGTAATGTGTTTGGGCAACATACTTCAATTAAAGAAAATAAAGACAAATCCTCTTGTATATTTAAAAATTTGAACAATAAGTCTATATTGATACTGCATTAGTGTTTTACTGTGTGAAAACATCTTACAGAATGTAACTGGTTTAATTGGCCTGTGTAACTTGTTCAAGTCACTTTGGATTCCCTGTTACATCACAGCTGTTGTATTGGGCAATGTTTTTAACCAAATTGTATACTTTGAGTTTTATTGGTCCTCAAGTTTTGAGATTCTAGAGGTAGGTCAGAAGTCATCAGCTTCAAATGTTTTACGCTGATTAAATTTCAGCAAGCTTTTAATTTTTAATCACTTTCAAATATGAACTGAAAGACCCTTCTCTTTGAATATTCTTTGTAGTGAGAGATATGGCCAATTCATATATCGAATCATAAGCTGGAAATCATCTGGATGGGTCTAGTTTCACTTTATATTCCTTTTTCAGAATGAAGTAGACATGCAAATAGAATGTCTTGGTTTATTTTTATAGTGTGAATCATTGAGGTTTTTGAACTCACATCATTAAAACACAAAGTATTACAGCTGCCATGACCATATTATGTTCTTGCATTTCAGCGATTTCCATTGGAAAGTGAAGGCAGTATCTTTTCTGAAACAGTGAAGCAGTTTGCACAGTATTTAGATGAGGTAAAGTATCTTGCTTGTCTTTGCTAGCAAAATAGTCATATAAAGTCAGAACAGTTAGAATACTTACATCAGTGATGGTCATAAATTCCAATTTATTCCAAAACTGACCGTATGAACTGACACTAAAATCTTTCTGATAATTTAAAAGATTCAAAGTAACTTTTTTTGCTCAACTAGTGTCTATTGTTAAAAAAGTTCAGTGATGAATTGCAAAAAAAATATCCCAAATATTACAATATTTACCGATTGATTTTTTTCATGTCGATATTTCAAAAATAGATTATCCCTTGCTATAATTTTAGGAAAATATATCTACCATTATAAATGGTTTGTCTAACCTTAGCATTTCAAACCATGCAGAATGTATTTGACTGTATTTTTTCTTAAATTACTTCTCATATTTTAGTTGAGTACAGTACACCAGATTCTGGCCACACAAATGGGAGATGGGATGATGTTCCCACTCAGCAAGTTCATACAGGCGGACCTAGATGGTATGTCATTCATAAATTTACAATCCACAGATATAGTACAAGTGAGGTATAGTTTGTTAAATATTTTTCATATTTGTAAAAAGGTTTAGTGCTGGTAAACCTTCTAGGAATCAATAGTCCCAGTTAGAGGATCATCATTATATTGTTGGTGCTATATATTTTAAAAAAGTTGTAAATTTTATTGTGTAGATCTGTGTCAATGAATACATGTTAACAAGTTCAAGGTTTGATACTTGACTTATGGTCTGGTACCTGATCTTGTTCAAAGAGATGGTTGCACAAATCTGCCAATTAATCATCTCTGCTTTTAAAGAGTTTTCAGAACTTTGTGGTTTGCGTGATGTTTATCAATCATGTGTTAGTTTGGACTAGCTTGTAAAGCCTATCATTTTTGTCATACTACCAATCTCTCTACTTGTATCAAATCATGTGTACTTCCTTACTTTTGACTGTTGGATCAGTCACGGTGGCTCTTGAGTTGATAATCGGCTAGATAGATATTACAATTGATCATAACAGTTGAACAAGGGGATTACATGCCAATATATGAGTACTTTGAAAGCATTTTCATCAGCTCAATGGGGTATTCTGTTTTCTTTTTTGGGTATAAATAACCTTTAAGTGTGGTTCTGGATTGATTTGTTTGCTTTTAAAAATAAATATCAATTTATGCTTTAAAAGATAATGCCAATTTTGAGCTAGAAAATAGGACTAAATTTTTTGGTTAGGAAGAACAAGCTGGTTCTTGGTTAATTGCTTAATTATAAGATTAAGTCACAGTTACTGTAAAATATTAGAAACTTTTACTCTTCTAGCCAACTGTTTGAATTTCAAGGTTTGAAAGGTCTTCAAAATATGTTATATTAAATTCAGGCTAAAACTATTTTGTCAAAATTTTCAAGAAAGAGAAAAAAATGCACTGAAAATTGAAACACATAGAATTAGAAAAAATAATCATGTAATCATTTATTTAAGCTAAATAATGTAGGTTATTTTGTGTCTATTTATAGTTCATTTTGAAGAATCGGTTCAGTTTGTTTGACTCAAGAGTTTAATAACTGAATTGCTGTGCTAGTAAGTGACTTATGAACTCTGTTCCTTTTTGTAGCTTTGGTGTACACCAGAAAGGAGGAAATGAAAATCAAATTGTTGGAATGAAAATAAATTTATTTAGATATTTATTTAAGTAACACAGCCATTTTCTCAATATCTATTACAAATGTGGTCCATATGCCAGACTGATTGCTTGTTTATTCTGTGTTTCAGAACTAACGACAGTTGGGGAAATGTACAAGATGTCCACTAATGGTAATAATTATATTTTTAAAATTTTGTTCAAAAGTGGATAATATAATTTTATTTACTCTGTTACATCACAAAGAATTAAGATCTTTTTTTTTTTGCACCAATATTCAATATTTGCCCAATTTGTTCTGATGAAAAATAAAATTATAGTTGAAGGTTTTCTTGCTTTGGAATCTAAAATGGAAAATCATTACAACATGAATTTGTGTTTGATTGTTCTGAACCCCTCTTGCCATGTATTACCAACTGACGGTACTCCTCTATGCATTAAAATCAAAATATCTTACTTTGAGAAGTTGGAAAAGTTGGAGAAGTTTATCGAGTTGGAGTGCAAACTGAGTGAAAATTCAAGATGAACTTTGTGTCACTTTTAACACATTTTATTGATCATATCTCATGATTAGTTTATAGATTCAAAACAAAAACAATAAAACAATGCTGCTATGCATTTGAATGTCTTTATACTATAAACTAGTAGCTTTTAGTAAATAGACGATTGTTCTAACTTTTGTTGTTTCTGATCCCTTGGTTTTATCTTTGTCTGATAATGTGTACAGCTAGCTGAACAAGTTCCAAGAAAAAAAAAACTTCTTTGAACAATTCAAATATATACTCGAAAATTGTCACAAAAATTGACAAAGTAAGAAAAAATAGTAATTTATAGTGAAAAAGGCGGGGTTTTCTCAACCGTAACTTCACAGAGTATGGTAAATTCTTTTATTTCTTAATTTCTATAACATCCAGTATCACTTGCGGTTTAACATCTTTCATAGAGCAAATTTTTATTCTTGTGTATTCAGACTTGGACGAATCTCTGGGTCGCTACATGAAGTTGTCCAAGAAGAAAGATAATGAGAAGGTACGACAAGAGTCGTGTGAAGATGTCTACCAAATGAGGAAAAAGTTCCATCAGGTACAGACAACCCACTTTACTGGTTATTAGCATCCCACAAGGAACGCTTCTTTGTATACATGCGGAAGGGGCACCAGCTCCTGCATTTTCTTTTCAGTCATAGCTCAACAACTACTAGACAGATTCTCAAGTGTGCACATGTATGCAGTCATTTGCCCCATTTTCAAGTAATCACTCTGGTACCATTTTTGTTGACCATCTTGAATTTCACATAAAATGCATTTATCTTGGAAACGATGCAAGATAGAGCAATTTCAGCTGAATTTTTGGCCTGCAGGGTATGCACAGTCATCTCCCAAGTTTTTCAAAAAGTGTTCTCCCCCCCCCCCCCCCCCCCATTTTTTTCTGCCATCTCGAATTTTTGTATAAAACACAAAAAATGTAGTTATCTTGGAAATGGTGCAAGATTAGAGTGATTTTGCTCAATTTTTTTTTTTTTTTTTTGGTCTTGAGATATGCTGAAAGCCATGTGCCTATTTTTATCCCACAGCCTTTAAGGGCTGTATCAGCATTTTGTTCACCCTTGGTGTCTGGATGGGGGGGTGGACATTTGTCGTTTGGGTAATCGGCAGCAAAGTTTGTCTGGGTTGTCTCCCAGAGAGCCTGATGCGTAAGATGTTGATACTTGGTAGGGAGTCCCTACTAAACTTTTTAAAAGAAACACTATTATCAAATTGAATCAGATATATCAGTGAAACTTTTATGAAAATTTAATCTAAATGAATGTTTATCAATAAAGATGTGGAAAAAGTTTAATTCAGTTGTAATGGTTATATAACACACAAACTTTTGAAAAATTAGTAAAAAAATATACTTAAGTAAAAGTACTTAAAAAGGACTTAAAAGTACATCAAATTTAAAATGTACTTAAGTACAATTCAAGTACATATACTTGAAATTTGAAAATGTACTTAAGTACAATTCAAGTACATATACTTGGAATTTGAAAATGTACTTAAGTACATTTTAGTACTTTGAAAAATGTACTTAAGTACAAAGTACTTTGACCCCCAACCCTGGTAGGGACATTGGTTGGGGGGTGGGGGGTTAACTATGCAACGTCATGGTGTGGCTTGATATGACATTTAATCTTGCGCTTCTGACTTTGAGTTTAAAAATCTTGTCCAGGTTAATTCTCAGAAACTGTAAGGTGTAGGAATTTGAAACTTGGTAGGGACATTGGTTGCAGGTGTATAGGCGTGCAACCTCATGATGTGACCTTGATTTAACCTTCAACCTTGCTTTGGTGACCTTGAGTTTGAAAATCTTTTCCTGGTTATGTATCAGAAGCCATAAGGTGTAAGAAGTTGATACTTGATAGTGACATTGGTTAGGGGATATAGGAGTGCATTGTCATGGTGTGAACTTGATTTCACCTTTGACGTTGCTGTAATGACTATGACCTTTAAAATTTTTTCCGGGCTATAAAATCGTAAGGAATAGGAAGTTGATACTTGTAGAGACATTGGTTAGCGGGTGTAGATATGCAATGTCAAGGCACACAGTTTGCTCCGAAAATCTCCTGATCTTTGTACTGTTTCACTTCCACTATATCTCATTGTGTTGTAAACTATTTCCCCTTGCTATGGGATATGGGCATCTCCGATGCTATTTTCAAGAAAACATTCTCCCGCCAATTTTTGGACTCAGCTTGAATTTTTACATAAATTGGTAAAACACATTAGTGTTAAACAAAGCAAGATACAGAGAATTCAGCCATATCACTATTTCTCATTGGGACACTTAGAGCAAATATAATTCCACTTTCTTTTGCAAAGCATTATTCTAGATAATTCCACCTATTTTAGCTAGTATGCTTGCTGAAAATAAATTGCTGTAAAGGTTTAAATATGTGTGTCTCTTTAACAAGAACTGACCTTTATTACTATTTAAATGAGTTTGCTGACCAAAGTTCAATACTACATTTCCAAATCTATATTATTGTATCAAGCAAAGTACCAGCAATAAATACTGGTTGAGTAAACTGGTATGCCTGTTATCCTGTTATTATTTTGTTTCCTGTCCTTCAGAGCTAAATGAGAAACAGTGGAGCTTGTGTGCTTATACAGTAATGTTTTATGCTGCTTTCCTAAACCAAATACTTCATTGATAAAAAACACATTTTTCTCTGCTTTACAATATGATAATTTGAAATCCTGTAAACTGTAGTGACTGGTTGGTTTTACCAGAGTGTTTTTCTTGATGGAAACAATGTAACCTACATAATAAACATTTAACCTTATATCTTCACAATTTCATGCGCTGCACTTCACTACTGCACTTTTAGATATGTATTTATCTCTTCATGCCAAAAGAGTATTTAGTATTGCCACAGTTTCAAAGACTGCACATTGTATCAACCTCAACAACAAAAGCAGGACATCACTGTGTAAATGATTTTGCTAAGAGCAGTACTGCGCCTTTATATCTGGTTTAATCCATGAAGCAGAAGCAGAAACTGACGGTGTCCTTAGATGACTGAAAAAAACATTACTTTTGCGATCTGTTTTAATTTCTTTGACAGAAACCTAATATTTCATTTTGCTTACCCTTTTTGTCTGTATTAATGTCTGTAGAATATATTGACAGTGTTAACATTTTTTCAAACTATAATATTGCACTTTTCAAGCTGTATTAATCTCTGAAACAGAAAATGACAGTTATAGTCAGTGAATGACTTAACAGTAATATTGCCTTAGATCTATATTTCTAAAGCTGCAACTGACCAGCACTGTCTGTACTTGTTTTGACAGACTGCTCTGCACTACTACTCATCACTCAACACACTGCAGTACAAGAGGAAGTCTGCCATCCTAGAGCCGCTGGTCGGCCTGATGAATGCACAGAAGGCACACTTCACCATGGGGAGCGAGGCCACAGGAAAGACTGACCTCAAAGATTTCCTGGCCAACACCACTGCAAGTATACAGGGGTAAGGGCAAGTTTAGTCTTTATGTTCTTACTCTAAACTAAGGCTGTCACTTGGGGAGTAAAGTGAGACCAGGTTTCTGTCTGGCAGGAACTGATCTGATCTGTGTTACCGTGTTTTTGTTGTAACCAGTTGGAAGTGCCATTTTAGCAAAGCATTGCTGATGATGTAAACAAATGTATTCGAAATAAAATGTAAAATATCTGTAAAAATAAGGAAATTTTTGTGGGAAAACCAATACCAGGTAAACCAATCTGACTGAATACTAGGGTTTACCCAAGTAATTTATTGATTAAAACTATATTTTAATAGTTTTTTTTGGGGGGGTTACATGCTTTGCTATTTTGAACATGGTCCTCAACAAATTCAGACCATTCAGGATCAGTTTAGGGTGAGTTACATACCTCCTTTGTTGTGTTTGTAGAGTCAAGTCTGAGATGGCACAAGAGACTAACAAGACAGTGGAACTAATAGAGGCTATTGAAGAGAACAGTGTACACCTGTACCACACAGAGCCCTCACCTGAACTGCCCTACATACCCCCCAACCCCACCCTCAACCAGAAGGGAGGATACCTCTTTGTCAGAAAGTGAGTACAAGTAGGTCGACATTCAGGGTTTGTTTGGTTTTATACATGATGTTGGAATTTTAACCACCTTGAAGATTTAATAAATCAGTGGAAAAACACACTGTGTTCCATTCAAATTTGCCGCATTTTTGGCAAAAGCAGTGAGCTATTGAAGAAGTTTTCAGAAAGAAGTACATGCAGGTACAAAGTTCTTTATGTGTGAATACCTAGATATCCTTTCATGTGTCACTGGCATCTTGGTATCAAGACCATTTTAGTAAAATACTGTGATGAAACTTTACAACCAGTGTCTCGATCTTCAGCAGATTTAATTGTTGAAGAACTTAAAATATTAGAAACAAACCCTAAATATGAGGAAATTATGAACTTTTATCCAATACTTTAGTGGTTTTAAGACTTTTATAGTGATTTCTAGGAACAGAACTTCTTAACTTTCTGTTAGTGGGCCTATTTTAATTGGGGATTTACTAAAATGCATCTGTTTTCAGAACATAACAGTTTTGTATCTGTGGAATACCAAAAGAAAAAATATACTAATGACCCATCTCTGCTTTTACTTTAAATTAGAGTAAGAAATCGAAAATTCGTCACATATCTGAAATTCGCCACATGTAAAAATACTAATAAGATAAATGAATTATGGTGAGGTTTGTTGAATGTATAGTAAACTTAGGCTTTTTGAACTGAAAAATACTAATTTTTAGACAAAAACATCATTGTCTTCATTAAATTAACTAAGGTTTTAGAGGTGGCGATTTTTAGATTCCTGGTGAATTTTAGATTTCTTACTCTACATTGAATGTTAAACAAAATAATATACATCAACAGAGAAAGAGTTGCTCATATAATCTGGCATGCAGTTTTAATTTCAAACTACAGGCTTTTGGTATTTTTGCTTTTGCTTTCAGGCCACAACAATTTGTTTTCTCTTAATACTAATACTGGTGGATGATTATACATTTTCTCATGAATTATAACAAACCAATTCAAGCATGAAAAGACTACTGAATAGTGTATGAACATGTACCTATATTGCTTGTGATCTCAAGGTTCGATCCTGTAAGCTATACATCAGTATTTGGTGATAATTAAGCGTCCCGCAAGGGACGCTTGTTTGTGTATGGGAGAGCTTCCGGCTCCGGCGGCTCTGCCGGCTCCGGTGGCTCCGCCGGCTCCACATTTTGTTTTCCTTATAACTCTGTAACCATTAGGCGGATTCTTTTCAAATTTGGCAGGTTTAGGCAGTAGCCTTGGGGAATTTTTTTGAATATGTTGCAGTGACATTTCAACCAATCAGAGAGGTCACATGACCAAAAATGTCTTTTTTCGATGGGGAAGCTTGTCCGGATGATAACTTGAAAGGAATTTTATCAATTCACCTGAAACTTGGCAAGTACATTCATTCTATTAAAATCTGGAAATCATTAGATTTTGGCACTGATTGGTCAAGAAATGGCCGAGTAATTAATGATTAATTAATCATTACGAATTTTCCAAATAAGGAAAACACAAAAATGATTATATCTCGAAAACCGTGCTAGATAGAGCGATTTCGACGAAATTTTTGACCCGCAGGGTATCTCTGCGGAGTAGTTTTCCCAATTTTCAAAAAATTTTTGTCTCGCCCAAAATGGCGGCCATTTTGAATTTTCGAAATTTTCGCAAAAATTGCAAAACACAAAAATGCTTATATCTCAAAAACCGTGCTAGATAGAGCAATTTCGACAAAATTTTTGACCCGCAGGATGTCTCTGCGGAGTATTTTTTCCAATTTTCAAAAAATTTTTGTTTCGCCCAAAAATGGCGGCCATTTTGAATTTTCGAAATTTTCGCAAAAATTGCAAAACACAAAAATGCTTATATCTCGAAAACCGTGCTAGATAGAGCGATTTCGACGAAATTTTTGACCCAAAGGGTATCTCTTCAGAGTAGTTATCCAAATTTTGAAAAAAATTTTGTCTCGCCAAAAATGGCGGCCATTTTGAATTTTCGAATTTTTTGCAAAAATTACAAAACATAAAAATGCTTATATCTCGAAAACCCTGCTAGATAGAGCGATTTCGATGAAATTTTTGACCCACAGGGTATATCTGCAGAGTAGCCATGCCAATTTTCAAAAAAATTTTATCTCGCCAAAAATGGCGCCCATTTTGAATTTTCGAATTTTTCGCAAAAATTGCAAAACATAAAAATGCTTATATCTCAAAAACCCTGCTAGATAGAGCGATTTCGACGAAATTTTTGACCCGCAGGGTATCTCTGCAGAGTAGCCATGCCAATTTTCAAACAAAAAATTTCTCGCAAAAAATGGGGGCCATTTTGAATTTTCGAATTTTTCGCAAAATTGCAAAACACAAAAATGCTTATATCTCGAAAACCGTGCTAGATAGAGCGATTTCGACGAAATTTTTGACCCACTGGGTATCTCTGCAGAGTAGCCATGCCAATTTTCAAAAAAATTTTGTCTTGCCAAAAATGGCGGCCATTTTGAATTTTCGAATTTTTGCGCAAAAATTGCAAAACACAAAAATGCTAATATTTCGAAAACCGTGCTACATAGAGCGATTTCGACGAAATTTTTTATCTTCAGGGTATCTTTGCAGAGCAGCTATCCCAAAGAGCTTTCACTTGGTGAAGTTTCAGACCCATAGCTAATTGCTCACCTACTCAAAAAGAGTAAATGCGAATTACCTCTAAAAGTATTGCAGATGGCCAATTTTTCTCAAATAACTCATTCACCTACTTTTGGGAGAGCTTTCACTTGGTGAAGTTTCAGGCCCATAGCTAATTACTCACCTACTCAAAATGAGTAAATGCGAATTATCTCTAAAAGTATTGCAGATAGCCAATTTTTCTCAAATAACTCATTCACCTACTTTTGGGAGAGCTTTCACTCTGTGAAGTTTCAGACCCATAGCTAATTACTCACCTACTCAAAATGAGTAAATGCAAATTATCTCTAAAAGTATTGCAGATAGCCAATTTTTCTCAAATAACTTATTCACCTACTTTTGGCAGAGCTTTCACTTGGTGAAGTTTCAGACCCATAGCTAATTACTCACCTACTCAAAATGAGTAAATGTGAATTATCTCTAAAAGTATTGCAGATAGCCAATTTTTCTCAAATAACTCATTCACCTACTTTTGGGAGAGCTTTCACTTGGTGAAGTTTCAGACCCATAGCTAATTACTCACCTACTCAAAATGAGTAAATGCGAATTATCTCTAAAAGTATTGCAGATAGCCAATTTTTCTCAAATAACTCATTCACCTACTTTTGGGAGAGCTTTCACTCTGTGAAGTTTCAGACCCATAGCTAATTACTCACCTACTCAAAATGAGTAAATGCAAATTATCTCTAAAAGTATTGCAGATAGCCAATTTTTCTCAAATAACTTATTCACCTACTTTTGGCAGAGCTTTCACTTGGTGAAGTTTCAGACCCATAGCTAATTACTCACCTACTCAAAATGAGTAAATGTGAATTATCTCTAAAAGTATTGCAGATAGCCAATTTTTCTCAAATAACTCATTCACCTACTTTTGGGAGAGCTTTCACTTGGTGAAGTTTCAGACCCATAGCTAATTACTCACCTACTCAAAATGAGTAAATGCGAATTATCTCTAAAAGTATTGCAGATAGCCAATTTTTGTCAAATTAATCATTCACCTACTTTTGGGAGAGCTTTCACTTGGTGAAGTTTCAGACCCATAGCTAATTACTCACCTACTCAAAATGAGTAAATGCGAATTATCTCTAAAAGTATTGCAGATAGCCAGTTTTTCTCAAATTAATCATTCACCTACTTTTGGGAGAGCTTTCACTTGGTGAAGTTTCAGACCCATAGCTAATTACTCACCTACTCAAAATGAGTAAATGCGAATTATCTGTAAAAGTATTGCAGATAGCCAATTTTTCTCAAATAACTCATTCACCTACTTTTGGGAGAGCTTTCACTTGGTGAAGTTTCAGACCCATAGCTAATTACTCGTCTACTCAAAATGAGTAAATGCGAATTATCTCTAAAAGTATTGCAGATAGCCAATTTTTCTCAAATAACTCATTCACCTACTTTTGGGAGAGCTTTCACTTGGTGAAGTTTCAGACCCATAGCAAATTACTCACCTACTCAAAATGAGTAAATGCGAATTATCTCTAAAAGTATTGCAGATAGCCAATTTTTCTCAAATAACTCATTCACCTACTTTTGGGAGAGCTTTCACTTGGTGAAGTTTCAGACCCATAGCTAATTACTCACCTACTCAAAATGAGTAAATGTGAATTATCTCTAAAAGTATTGCAGATAGCCAATTTTTCTCAAATAACTCATTCATCTACTTTTGGGAGAGCTTTCACTCTGTGAAGTTTCAGACCCATAGCTATTTATTCACCTACTCAAAATGAGTAAATGCTAATTATCTGTAAAAGTATTGCGGATACCCAATTTTTATCAAATACTCATTCATCTACTTGTGGGAGAGCTTTCACATGGTGAAGTTTCAGACCCATAGCTAATTACTCACCTACTCAAAATGAGTAAATGCGAATTATCTCTAAAAGTATTGCAGATAGCCAATTTTTCTCAAATAACTCATTCACCTACTTTTGGGAGAGCTTTCACTTGGTGAAGTTTCAGACCCATAGACAATTATTCACCTACTCAAAATGAGTAAATGTGAATTATCTCTTAATAGTATTGCAGATAGCCATTTTTTCTCAAATAACTCATTCACCTACTTTTGGAAGACCTTTCACACACGAAAATGAAAAATTGTGAATATCTCGGACAAGCTATTTCTTCTGCTTTAATGCTCGGCGGGAGATACACACCACGGCAGTGGTCTTGACAAAAATTTTTGTCTCCCCAAAAATGGTGGCCATTTTGAATTTTCAAAGTTTTTGCAAAACACAAAAATGCTTATATCTCGAAAACCGTGCTATATGGAGTGAACTCAACAAAATTTTGGACCTGCTGGGTATCTCTGCAGAGTAGCCATGCCAATTTTCAAAATATTTTGTCTCGCCAAATATAGCGGACATTTTTAATTTTTTTATTTTTTGCAAAACACAAAAATGCTTATATCTTGAAAACCGTGCTAGATAGAGCAGACTGCGCTGACTTTGGTTGCCACAACAGTATAAGGCTAGAAACGAAGCATTTTCTTAATACTTTAGCACTCACCTTTATATCCTTTTCGGGACGCTTTGTTTTTGCTATGCAAAAACATTATCTTTTTTTTTTTGCGAGCGATCCTCTAGTTGTTATTTGCAAATGCTATATATTTGTATATTCAAGACAGTTAATACAAGCCAGTGGCATGCCATCTTTTATGTAAGTATTAGTAACTAGAGTGATTATAAATATCTTGATTTGTGTTGTGCTCCAGAATTGTTTTTGCAAATTCATATTGATGATCAATTTATCGTTAATTAGTGTGAAAGTGGAAATTATGTTGTTTGATCTTTATGATTTTAAAATACTCCCATCTATACTTTAATGAATTGGAAATTCCTTCAGTAGATGATTTTAATTAAGTTTTGTAACATGATTGTAGTTAACTTAATTTCAGGTTTAGTTCGATATATTTATTGAAGCAAATAATGTAGATGCATTGATTTAGTTTGTGGTGTATTTTGAATAATTTGAAAGTAATGAAATTTCTCATCAGTTGAAATATTTGGGAAATTTCTATATTTGAACAATCTATCCCTAAAATATATTACTGAGTAATTGTTTCCACTTTTGTGTCCTTTGTGTAACAATTAGCCTCCTCAGACAAAATGTCAGTAAACATTACACTTTCATCCCTATAAATAAGTACTTTTACAGATTTTGAGAATCGGCTTGTCTAATGTCCATAAAATTGAGAATTGTCCACAGCAGTAGGACTTAGTTCAACAAGTTGGGCGTTTGTTAATGATTCATACTACACACAGTAAAACTGTACCATGTGAAATCTGACCTGGTTTATTTAATCAGAAACAATTGCGATATGTGATGTAACCTGTATTCACTTCATTGAGAACAACATAATACCCAAAACTGTCAGACACATTCATGCCACATATCTGGATTGCATTGAATTCTCAACGGGATAGTCTGTGTGTAATAATTGCATTCACCAGTGCCAGCCGGTGGATACTATGGTTTATACATATATTATTACATCTCCGGAGTGTGTATAGATTCTCCTGTTGCCCTTCTAGAGCAAAAGGTATAAATTAATTATAGGTAGAATTCTCAAATTTGCAGGATATGTTCATTGTTACAAAAGCTTGCCTGGAAATATTTTTGGCCCCATTTTGAAAAACAAGATGGTAACTATGGCCTGTTTCTTTGCCAGTAATCAAGGATTGTGTAGAGATTTTCCAGTTGCCCCTCTAGATCAAAAGGTATTGTGAGTCGATTTTACAAAATTGCAGGATATGTTGAGCATTACAAAAGTTTCCCTTGGAATATTTTTGGCCTCATTTTGAAAAACAAAATGCTGTCACAGGCGTTTCTTCGATCACCAAGTATTTTTATACATTCTGAGGCTTTTTCTCATCTGTGGAAAGTTGAATCTCTGTAAGCATGATACTTTTTATAGCGTTAATACATCCTATCCAATGGACAATAGCTTATCCGGTCGGCGCAGACCGTCCCGCCAAACGTCAGAAAAAGACGTCCTGTGTCTCCACTGGCAGGTCGGTCCGTAGTACCAGTGCACTCACCAGATGGCGTGTCGTACTTCCTTCCTGTCTAGACAGCGTGACGTCATAGCATCTTTTTCGTTTGGCGCGAACCAGTGCACGGTGGAAAATTTTATCTCTACCAGAAACTGTGTTTTGTTAGTTTATTTGAGTGGAAATCGTCTTGGATCTTATTATTTTGAAGTTACATCTATATTTTATGGACTATGTCTTCACCTGGCCAGAAGAGAGGGAGTTGTGGCCATGCAATGGCTATTTTCGATGGGCATGCCTTCTGCGCACGTTGTAGGGAAAAGGGGAAAGGTGAGGAACCATGTATTGCCAATAAAGACACTGCGGACTGTACTCTGTGTAATGCCTTCACCCCTGAGCAGCGTGCCCAGATCTCCACTCCATCGTATAAAATCAAGAAGGAGAAAAGGGAGGCAAAGTGTGTGGATAATACCCAACCCACGGATGAACTTGTAGACCCTTCCAGTGTCTCAATTATTGAGGTTGTGAGTGGTCCTAGTGCGGATAAATCACCTGTTCCTCCCGAAAAGAAACCCAAGAAGGACAAGCCTTCTACTAAACCAAAGAAATCATCTTCAGCTCTCTCTTCTGCTACGGAAGACAAGTTTACAGCCCTAGAGGACAAATGGGCGGATCGCTTCAACAGGCTAGAAGCCTTACTCCTAGCTAGATCTATGGAACCTACTTTTTCTTCAGAGGTCAGGGTCGCTCCAGATCATCCCCCTCCAGGAAATCTTACACGGGACTCTGAGCCCTTTTTTCAACCAGCTGATAGACCTATGGATAATTCTCAGCGCACTGGCCCAGACTCTAGTGCTGCTCTGCAGCCGTCGGCCGGTAAGCTGACCAAAGACCCTGCCTTACAAGGTTCTTCCTCTTCTAAGCGCACTGGTCCAGACAATATTGCTTCGCAGCAAAAGTCGGCCGTTAAGCTGAAATCTAAACTCAACCTTTCTACACAGGGGCGCACTGGTCCAGACACCGCTTCTCAGAAGCAAAAGTCGACCGGTAAGCCTAGTACCGACTCTCACCAACCTTCAACTCTCTCTGCTGAGGCATCCGACCATCCTCCCTCCGACCGACCTTATAGTTCAACCGGCTCCTTTTCACCGACCCCTCAGAAGGGCAGGGAAGACAGTCTCTAGTTTGGACTCGGATACCCAGAGTCAACTCTCCGACACTCCCCCGGCACCCAGCAAAATCTCAGTACAAATGCCTACAGAGGACTGGCTTTGCCGAAAATTATCTAAACTCAACCTCAATACGACTGAGGGATACCCCTCCAGAACCACTGAAGCCGGTAGCCTTCCTATGGACCATTTCCTCAGGCCTCCGAAACCACAAACAAAATGGTACGGTCTTTATTCTGACCAGCAACTGGATCCGGCCACAGTCACCAGTTGGCATACAGGCCCTGCCAAGCTAAACAACAGCTTCGGGAGAATAGCCAGGAAAGCAGCCTTGGCAGCTACACCTCCAGCTTCCCGTAGGATCTCACAAGATACGCTTAGGCGTTGGGAGAGGACGGCCAGGGAGGCCTCAGTAGTGTGTAACCAGACGGCCAGTTTCAATCGCTGCTTGTTTAAAGTGCAAGGGGACATGCAGACACAACTAAAAGTTATCCGGGTAGAAAACTGCAATTCCTTATGGAATTTAACTCCAGCATCACACAAGCGACGGCCAAGGCAATGGAACATTTAACAGACTTTGTCTTCATCACTATGGGGAACCTTGCCTTGGCCCGTCGAGACTCATACCTCAGCCACTTAAAGAATGGAGTGAAACCAGACACCTTTGCAGCCCTCAGAACCGGCCCACTTCATATTGCCACCTTGTTCCCAGAAGCGGTTGTAAAGAAGGCTGAGGAAGAAATTGCCTTGTATGATAACAAGAGTCATCCCACAGCTACCACTTCACGTGTTAAAAACCGTTATCACCCATATGAACGGGCGGATAAAAAGCAGGAGAGTCGGTCAGAGGGAAAACAGGACAGACCCGCCTGGAAGAATATCAACAGGCGTCCTTTCAAGCGAGGCAGGGGCAAGGCCTCCAACTTTTCTTCCCGACCTGCCCGCAGTCAACAACAATATAAATGACAGTTATTGTTTAAACAGGGGTGCAAGTCAGTTGCTGACCCGGAACTTTCACACAAAAGAGACAATGAACAATCTGTTAATTTCAAATGTAAAGCCTCATGTTGTCAAATTTTGTTCTTTCTGCACCCGGGCTTCCACAAAGGAAAGGGATAAGTCCCGGAGTGCCAGAGTGTCAGTTAAAAAAAGTCTCAATTAAAATCTGTGAAAAGTGCTTCTTGTGTCACTCAATTGTGTCAATCCTGTTTCAAATGTACCAAATGTTGCCCTCAATCTGCCTGTAGGGGCCAGACTACAAAATTTTTGGCAAACCTGGCTGGACCTGGGTGCCGGTCCGAAAGTGGTTCATATCCTCCAAGAGGGCTACACCCTCCCCTTTCGGATCCGACCAAAACTCACAAGAATTCCCACAGTCATAAGCTGCTATGCCAATCCTCACAGGAACAGCTACCTGTTAGAGGCATTGCATCAGCTTCTCGACAAAAATGCTGTAGAACCGGTGTTCAATCAGACCTCGTTGGGGTTTTACAACCGACTCTTTTTAGTCCCCAAACCCAACAACAAATGGAGACCGATCTTGGACCTCAGCAATCTGAACCAATTTCTCAAGGTAGAGAAATTCAAAATGGAAACACCGGAAACCATCAGAACCTCCCTATTACAAGGGGAATGGGTTACCTCGGTAGACTTCAAGGATGCCTACTTCCATATACCGATACAGGAACAGTCCAGGAAATATCTCAGATTTCATGTCCAGGACCGGACCTACCAATTCAAAGCTCTGCCATTTGGTCTGTCCACAGTGCCCATGGAGTTCACTGTAGTAGCAAAGGAGGTGAAACTGATGGTCATACACAAGGGTATAAGAATCCACCAGTACCTAGACGACTGGTTGGTGAGAGCCAGATCCCTCCAAACCTGTCTCCGACATACCCAAATGCTTGTCAAGATATGCCAGGATCTAGGTTGGTTGGTGAATTTGGAAAAATCAGAACTGGAGCCCAAACAAATCTTCAATTTTGTAGGCTACCAGTTCAACCTCAGGTCCGGCCGGGTCCGACCGACACCGGACCGGTGGCAAAGTCTTCAAGAAAAGATACAAGCACTTTTGTTACTACCGGCCTGTCCGGTCCGGCAGTTCATGTCCCTGATAGGTCTGCTAACAGCCACAGAAAAACAAGTTCGCTTAGGCCGGTTACACATGAGACCCATTCAGTGGCATCTCAAGAACAATTGGAGGGTACCAGAATCTCTAGAAAAGATTATCCCTCTACTAGTGAGTGGAGTTGCTTCAATTTTTATTGGTCGATTATTCGTCCATTTTTCCGACCGATGATTGACCCATAATCGACTTTTTAACTCCACTGTCATGAAACACTTTCCGGGATAAAGTATAGTTCAATCCGGTAAGAATAACGGTGTTTCCGACATATAGAAGCTACCAAAAGCACCCACTTCCGGTAGATATGGCGGTAGTTGTAAACAAACTCAAAATTCGCGAGAAATCTGTTAATTTATTGAAGGAAAGCCAAAATATAAAAAATATGTGGATTGAGACACATAAAGAAGGGTGAGATTTAATCGATTTCTAGAAGTTATCAGTGACCGAACGCAATTGTACCATGACACCGACGATTGATCGAACGTTGGTCTAATCGTCCACCCACTACCCTCTACCCAAGTCACTGCATCCACACTTACAATGGTGGCTAGAGGAAAGCAATGTGCTCCAGGGTCAGCCATTACACCCCATAAAGCATGCTCTGCAGATATTTACAGACGCATCAAAAGAAGGGTGGGGCGCTCACTTAAACGAGTTCACTGCCAGAGGGTCCTGGTCGGTGCCGGAAAGCAAGCTGCACATAAACTATCTAGAGCTCAAAGCGGTGTTTTTGGCCCTCAAGGAGTTCCAAAATCTCTGTGTAGGCAAGATAGTTCTAGTAGCAACCGACAATACTACAGTGGTCGCTTACATAAACAAAGAAGGGGGCATGAGGTCAGGCCGTCTATGTGGCCTACTGTGGAGAATCTTGACCTGGTGCTCCCAGCGACAAGTGACGCTAAAAGCGCGACACATCCCAGGCCGCTTAAATGTGATAGCAGACAAACTGTCCAGGCTGGGTCAGACCATCCAGACAGAGTGGTCCCTACTTCCAGAAATCTTTCATCAGATATGCAGCCAATGGCACTGGCCTCAGATAGACCTATTTGCCACGAGGTTCAACCACAAGTTGCCTCACTTTATCTCTCCAGTACCGGACTCCCTAGCTGTAGCAGTGGACGCACTTACTCCGCCATGGGAGGATCTGGATGCATATGCCTTCCCACCGACTGCCATATTGGACAAGGTGGTGGAGAAACTACTGGACAGCCCTTGGAAGAGAATCATTCTAATTGCCCCGGGTTGGCCCAACATGCCTTGGTTTTGGGACTTGGTGACCATGTCCAGTCAAGTCCCTCTCAGCTTGCCCAACCGGCCCGATCTGTTGACACAGCCTTTCAATCAGATCCCTCACAGAAATCTGACCAACCTAAATCTCCATGCATGGCTCCTAGAGCCACAGCAATCAAAGAACAGGGCTTCTCTAAGGCAGTGGCAGCGAGAATTGAGGCTCCTCAAAGGAGCTCAACCAGATCAGTCTATGAGGCAAAGTGGACCATTTTTTGAATACCCTCCTGGAACCTTTCCCTGGTACTGCATCAGTTGACTAAGGCTCCTTTCGAACCTCTTAGGGAGGCATCGCTGAAGCATCTGACCTTCAAAACTGTCTTCCTTTTGGCCCTGGGCTCTGGCAAAAGAAGGAGTGAGATCCATGCATGGCAACACAAGAACATCAGACACCAATCCGACTGGTCTAAGGTGTCCCTGTTCCCATCTCCCAGCTTTCTTTCCAAGAATCAGCTTGCCAAAGATGGTCCAGAGAGTGTAGCCCCAGTGGTCATACCAGCCCTGGCGCCTACTCTGGATAAGTCCCTCAAGTCTGACAGATCCCTTTGTCCAGTCAGAGCCTTGCGCTACTATTTGGACAGGACTTCAGACCTCAGGCGGCACAAGGAGCTAGTCTTTGTCTCCTTCAAGAAGGGCTTCGACAAAGACATCTCCCCTGTCACTATCTCCTCATGGATCAAGCAGACTGTGATCCTATGCTATGAGCTCTCCGATCATCAAACCCACACCCTGCAGCAAGTTAAAGCTCATGATGTCAGGGCCTTCGCTGCCTCTAAGGCCTTCCAGTCGGGAGTCTCCTTGGAGCAGATCTTATCAGCCTGCCACTGGAAATCTCATAATACCTTCACTCAATTCTATCTGAAGGATGTTGCTTGGGCTGACTCAGAGCTCTACCATCTTGGTCCTGTTGTGGCTGCTCAGCAGATCTACCAACAGACTGGTACCTAGAGGAGATCTGTACATATGTAAATAGTTGTACATATTTGTATATATTGCACATATAGTTAAGGAGCAACACAAACAAAATCACAAAAAAAAAATCTCACGTACTTCCTCTGGGAGACTTAATTCTATGGGACTGAACTCATCCCTCTCTTCCCCTACGTCAGAGCAGGTCTGTTAAAAAGGGGGGGGGGGGCAAGGTCGACTCTGACGGTTCCATTCCGGTTAACCGAATGATGATATTCGACCATAGCCTTAAGGGTGTTTGACTTCAAGGTCTACCCAGGCTTAAAGAAGGAATTGTCATTATCTCTAACATGAGTGCAATTTTTAGTAACTAGTAACTTACCCGCCGACCAAGCGGTAGTTATTCAGCCATTGTCCATTGGATAGGATGTATTAACGCAATAAAATTGCAAATTTGATAAGTAAATTAAATTTTTATAAGTTAATACCCTATCCAATGGACACACAAGACCCTCCCACCGACCCCGCTATCAGCTTACTAGGGGTCTAATAGGTTCAGACAACAAAAAAGATGCTATGACGTCACGCTGTCTAGACAGGAAGGAAGTACGACACGCCATCTGGCGAGTGCACTGGTACTACGGACCGACCTGCCAGTGGAGACACAGGACGTCTTTTTCTGACGTTTGGCGGGCCGGTCTGCGCCGACTGGATAAGCTATTGTCCATTGGATAGGGTATTAACTTATAAAAATTTAATTTACTTATTAAATTTGCAATTTAATAGATGTATATGTCCTCCATAGCCGACAGACATGTTACCAGGAAGCCTCCCCTTCAAGGTCAGCCCTTGCTGTGGAGTCTTTTGCTTTAATTATTTTAGCTAAGTTTCTTCTGTCCTCAACATTTTTCTGCTGGTGCAGATGTAGGTACATAGCTCAGTGAACAATGGTGCTGGTAGCTCCATGTAAATTACTTTAACTCCAAAATGACTACATTTATAGCATTTTACTGAAACATGTTAAGCTACTTTCTCTTTAACTATAAGATGGTACCTCTTTTTGAGATCCATTCAATAGCTAAATAAGTAATAGCTATTTTCTGTGTTTAAAAGTGAGGGAAATGGTTTTTACCCCACAGACCTTAAGTGCTGTTGGGGTGTTGTTTTCACCCATGGTATTTGGATGGGTGGGTGGGGTGTCAGTAAAGGTTTGTCTGGCCTGTATCTCAGAAACTGTAAGGTGTAGGAAGTTGATACTTGGTAGGGACATTGGTTAGGGGTGTAGGTGTGCAACGTCATGTTCTGACCTTGATTTGACCTTTGACCTTGCCGCAGTGACCTTGAGTTTGAAAATCTTGTCTGGGCTATATCTCGGAAACCGTAAGGTGTAGGAAGTTGATATATGGTAGGGACATTGGTTAGGGTGTGTAGGTGTGCAATGTCATAGTGTGACCTTGATTTGACCTTTGACCTTGCCATAGTGACCTTGACCTCTAAAATCTTGTCCAGACTATATCACGGAAACCTTAAGGTATCGGAAGTTGATACTTGGTAGGGACATTGGTTAGGGAGTGTAGGTGTGCAACGTCATGGTGTGACCTTGATTTGACCTTTGACCTTGCCGCAGTGACCTTGAGTTTGAAAATCTTGTCCGGGCTATATCCCGGAAACCGTAAGGTGTAGGAAGTTGATACTTGGTAGGGACATTGGTTAGGGGGTGTAGGTGTGCAACGTCATGGTGTGACCTTGATTTGACCTTTGATCTTGCCGTGGTGACCATAAATTATAAAATGTTGTCTGGCCTATATCTCGGAAATTGTAAGGTGGAGAAAGTTGATACTTTGTAGGGACATTGGTTAGGACGTGTAGATGTTTAACTTTATGGTGGGATATTGATTGGACCTTTGACCTTGTGAAGGTGTGCATCATGGTGTGACCTTTAACTTTGGCTCTACCAAAGTGTGTGCACCTGTCATACTTGAGACATGTTTCTCATATGACAAAGCTCTCTTATGGATTGCTGCAACTGATTATTATGCGTACTTTTACATAATTATGCTATTTCCATTGACATCTATTCTCCAGTTTATAAAATTTACAGCATTATATTTTTTAGTTTACTGATTAATGCTTTCATCTTGCTATTGAATTGTATTGTTTTAATACTTCATCTTTATATACATTTTCTTTCTGTTAGACATCATTTTTCTCTACTTAAACCTTATTTAGACACTGACACTGCTCTGAAAGTATCCCAATCTGTGTACTGTTTCACTACTTCTATATCTCATAGTGTTGAAAAATATTTCCCCAGGCAGTGGGGTATGTACGGAGCCCCTAATAGGACATGGTAAAATAAAAATTGCACCATGTATTAAGTTGTGCGCACAAGATGATCTCGTGATAATGAGAAAATAATTTGTGATAATGAGATGATCTTATTATAATGAGATAATAAGTCGTGATAAAAGGATCATCTCATGATATCAAGATGATCTGGTGATAATGCGATCATCTTGTGATATCAAGATCATCTCGTTATCACAAGTTATTTATTTGTGATAATGAGATCATCTCATTAGCACCACTTATTTTCTTGATATCACAAGATGATCTTGTGCTCACTAGATAAAGTGGTGAGTTGATGTGGTGCTCACTATTTATTTCTTATTATCACAAGATGAAGTAGTGATTACCACATCATTTAGTTATAACCAGATCATTTCATGCTCACCACATCATCTGGTGATAACAAGAAAATAAGTAGTGAGCATCACATCATCTGGTGATTACTAGATGAAGTGGTGAGCTCGAGATGAACTAGTGATAATAGAATGATCTGGTTAGCACCAGATAATGTAGTGCTCCCCAGCACGGCCTCAAGTGGGAAAGCTGGTAGTTGCTTGCCGTTGGTCGGCAGTTTACAGTACAGAACCCTAACGAACTGTATGTACTGGTTTCCTCTGCCCTTCTAACTACCCGTCGTGATATGACCTGTACAGTGTTGAAAGCGACGTAATACCCCAAAAAATAAATAAATAAAATTCATATGTGCTCACTACTTATTATGTCGTGATAACTACTTTATCTGGTGAGCGCAAGATCATATGGTGAGCACCAGATGATCTTGTGATATCAAGAAAATAAGTGGTGCTAATGAGATGATCTCATTATCACAAGAAAATAACTTGTGATAACTTAGGCATCACCTTTGTAAGTTATAACCTTGAATCATGATAAAATTATGTGTATACCTTAGTCTGTGGTGTTATTCCTATAACGTGTCTTTTGAGATGCATATAAATAAAGCTCTGATTGGTAGAATTATGTCCTTCTCCGGTGGGGGTGGACATATTATTTTTGCTTTTTCCGGCACCCGGCGTCACACAAACTTCCGCTCATTTTTAGGAAAAGTATTAGACCTATCTTCACTAAATTTGGTATGCAGTATTATTGGGTCATTGTCTTGCTTGGGATTGCTTTCAGCTGTTGTAGCTCTTTTACTTACTGAGTAGTACCTAAGCACAGCTATTGTCAGTACCTATTGGTTTCCGTGCATTTAAGGGAAAACGATTCAAGATATTTTACTAAAATTGGGTATGCAAGATTGTTGTGTCTATAGCTCACTTGGTATTGCATTTGGGACTGATAGCTCTGTAAGTAAGCGAGTAATAGCCATTGTGGTACTTTATTGGTTATTTTCAATACTACTTTTGAGTAATTCGCTTATATCTCAGAAACTGTTACAGATAGAGCGGTTTTAAGCAAATTTTTTACCCAAAGTGTAATAGAAGATTATTATGTGTAAAAACGAAAAATTTAAATTTTTGGAACTTTTGGTGGCCATCTTGGATTTTAACTAATCTAATCTACTGCTTTGAAGGCACAATATCTTCCCCACAAAGGGGAACTCAGTATGCTAGCTTAACAAAAATCATTTATAATAAGGATAGTCGAGGGGCATTCAAGGTGAGTAATCTGAAGTTGTGAGTGTGACCAAGAGGGAAGGAGACTAATTTGGGAAACTGGAATTAAATAGGTGGGTTTTGAGGTGTTTCCTGAAAGATGTGACAGAGTGGCTATTTCTTATTCAGAAGGAGAAGGAGTTCCAAAGAACTGGGGCTTAGTGACTGAAAGAATTAGAAAAGTGTTAAATTGATTTATGAACTTTACAGGCGAAAGTGGGGGTATGAAGGAACTTGAGTTTGTGGGTGCTTTGCCTTGTACTTCTGGAAGAGGTGTAGGGGTGGATTAATTCTCTTACGTAAACTGGATGACCCTGGTTGAGAATTTTAATTTTTGCAACTTATGGTGGCCATCTTGGATTTTAGTGGTAAATAAAAAATTGAAAATATCTTGGAAACTGTTACAAATAGAGCCTTTTCAAGCGAATTTTTGATCCTTAGGGCAGTAGAAGTGTAGCCTAGGCAAAAGGGAAAATTTTCAATTTTCGCAGCTTTTGACAGCCACCGTAGATTTTGGCGAAAAATAAAAAAGAGTAAATATCTCTGAATCTGTAAGAGATGCAGCCATTTCAGACAAATTTTTGATCCGTAGGGTAGTGTAAGAGTATCCGATGCAAAAACAAAAATTTCAATTTTCACCACTTTTGACAGCTATCTTGGATTTTAGCGAAAATAAAAAATTGAAAATATCTCCTAAATCATAAGAGATAGAGCCATTTCAAGCAAATTTTTGACTCACAGGGTAGTACAAGGGTATCCTATGCAAGAGGGGAAAATTTCAATTTTCACCACTTTTGGCGACAATCTTGGATTTTAGAGGAAAATAAAAAATCTTAAATATCTCATAAACTGTAAGAGATAAAGTGATTTTGAGTGAATTTTTTACCCGCAGGGTAGTACAAGGATTATCCTATGCAAAAGGGAAAAATTTCAGTTTTTGCCACTTTTGGTGGTAATCTCGGATTTTAGCAGAAAATAAATAAGCGTATATAACTCTGAAACCGTAAGCGATAGAGCCATTTCGTACGAATTTTCGACCCCTAGGGTAGTTCAAGGGTGTCTCATTGAAAATAGAAAAAAATTTCAATTTTCGCCAATTTTGGCGGCCATCTTGGATTTTAGTGGAAAATAAATAATTGTAATTATCTCGTAAAATGTAAGGGATAGAGCGATTTCGAGCAAATGTTTGACCCTAAGGGTTGTAGTATACTGGTATCCTGTGCAAAAAATGAAAATTTCAATTTTTGCCACTTTTGGTGGCCATCTTGGATCTTAGCCGAAAATAAAAAAAATGTAAATTTCTCAGAAACCATTAGAGATAGAGCCATTTCGAGCGAAATTTTTATCCATAGGGTAGTGCAAGAGTATCCGATGCAAAAAGCAAAAATATCAATTTTCACCACTTTTTACGGCCATCTTGGATTTTAGCGGAAAATAAAAAATTATAAATATAGCCTTTCCAAGCATCATGGGTGGACATTACACTTGATAATGTGTTTTCCTATATGAAATCCACCTATTTCTCTATTGTTCCACTTTCTCTTTTTACATGGCTTCCTATTTGTAGTTCCATATTAAGAAGTCATGATCAATTCCTGAAAGGAGGTTTTCTAGTGAAGCTTTCCCTGTTATCTTGTAATCTTTTTTTAGCAGAATTAAATTTCTCGACCCTTGAGGTTTGTTTATTGCAAGATACAAATTTTTTATTGTTTTGGTATACATTTACCAAACATGAACAATCATATTTCCAGGTGAGTCTGCCATGGTTAAAACTGATGATCGCTGCTTAACATGAGCGACAATATAAAATGGTATATGAGATGCTTGAAACAAAGAAAATTCCTATAAATGATTTTCTTAGGCATGTAACTTAATACAATATGTTGGCCATTCTATCATTAATAAACTGAAAATCTGCAGTGCATGTTCTCAGGGTATCCTGTGGAATCTGAAGCTTTTTATAATGTAACCTTTTTTGGCAATAATACAGCACTACAAACGTGAGTACTAGTCAAGTCATCTTCACTATTTGTATGAGTTTTGTGGCTTTCAGGTGAAAACCGATAGCTTGTTTGTGGGTATACATGTATTTGAAAGTTGGACCTTTTTTGTGGATTTTACTATTATGATGGGCATTCACTTTGTTGTGAGTCGTGTGTCTATATATTTTCATATTCTCTTGTTTTCAGCAAACAGAACATTTTGAACACCAAGTGGGAGAGATGTTACTTCTTTATACAGGGTGGAAACCTCATGAGTCAGGCCAGAGACCAGGTAACTTACAGATTCCATAGCCTTAATGTCTCTCTCTTATCAATTTACCAGTGCTTTAAACGTTTGTTTTTTTTTTCACAAAAAAATGGGGTGGAGGTTTACGGGAGGGCATTCTGGAGTGTGATGGCATTAAAGTTCATTTTACCCTAGATCCTTAAAGACCGTTTGCTTATTGATTTCACACATGGCATTCCAGTGGGTGGGTGGGTGGCATGAAAAAATATCTTAAGGCAGTTTACTGGTTCTCTTGTGTTGGATCTCAATGAGGAGGGGGTTATAGGGGACAGTCCGGAGTGTGATGACCTTAGTTTACAGAGCATCCTCTTGTTTTGTCACAGTTTGTTGGATTTCTTGCACTGGATCTGATTGAGGAGGAGGTGGTTGGAGACAGTTTGGAATATGAATGAAAACCTTTGTTTGAATGCATTCTCTTGTTTCTCGCAGTTCCTCTGAATGAGGAGGGGGCAGTTGGAGACAGTTTGCAATATGAAAACCTTTGTTTGAATGTATTCTCTTGTTTCTCACAGTTCCTCTGAATGAGGAGGGGGCAGTTGGAGACAGTTTGCAATATGAAAACCTTTGTTTGAATGCATTCTCTTGTTTCTCACAGTTCCTCTGAATGAGGAGGGGGACAGTTGGAGACAGTTTGGAATATGAAAACCTTTGTTTGAATGCATTCTCTTGTTTCTCACAGTTCCTCTGAATGAGGAGGGGGACAGTTGGAGACAGTTTGGAATATGAAAACCTTTGTTTGAATGCATTCTCTTGTTTCTCACAGTTCCTCTGAATGAGGAGGGGGACAGTTGGAGACAGTTTGGAATATGAAAACCTTTGTTTGAATGCATTCTCTTGTTTCTCACAGTTCCTCTGAATGAGGAGGGGGACAGTTGGAGACAGTTTGGAATATGAAAACCTTTGTTTGAATGCATTCTCTTGTTTCTCACAGTTCCTCTGAATGAGGAGGGGGACAGTTGGAGACAGTTTGGAATATGAAAACCTTTGTTTGAATGCATTCTCTTGTTTCTCACAGTTCCTCTGAATGAGGAGGGGGGCAGTTGGAGACAGTTTGGAATATGAAAACCTTTGTTTGAATGCATTCTCTTGTTTCTCACAGTTCGCTGGCTCTCTTGTTCTGGATCTCAATGAGGAGGGGGTGGTGGGGGACAGTCTGGAGTGTGATGACCGCAGACATGTGTTCCATGTGATCAGTCCCAAACACAAGAAGTCCATCATCCTGCAGGCTGAGAATGCAGTGGACAAAGAGGAGGTGAGAGTTAGAGTTTGTGTTTTGCTGTTGTAATGTGCCCGCAAAAATATGCAGGATACACGGTACTCCATCACTTCTGCATCCAGTACACCAGACACAGGGTCAGATACTTTCAAAAGTTTTTAAATTAAACACTTTCCAATTTTTCAAATGAATATACTGGCATTTCCTTCAAATGCAAATATTTTTTTTTCAAACATGTTTCAGTTACTTCATCAAATATTTTCAAAAGTTTTTTAACAACGTCAGCTATACTATATATGTCTTAGAAAACTTTAACATTAAAAATATTTTCAATTTGTGCTTTCACCTCTCGTCTTAAATGTGCTTTAGATATTTGGCAGTTAAAGTAGTTTCACTGATTGCAGAATGTTTAGTTGCTGATGAGTAGTTTCAAGACTATATATTCAAAAATAAGTGTTTGTACTTCTTATGTTTCCAGTGGATTTCCACTATAAACAATGCCGCCAGGGAAAGTGGGTACACAAAGGACTACACGGTAAGTTACTTCAATGTTTGTCTTTTTGTTTGTTCAAAATGTAATAGCATCTTGTGTTATTTTATGGTGTAAAATTTTAATAAGCTTTTGCTATTCATTAAGATTAAGAAAAAAAACAAAAAAAAACCCCGAATGGCACTGTACAATTAACTGGCTGAAAAAATCTTAAGTTGTTATATATACCAGTGAGTATTGTGATTCACATGACGTGTGGTTTGTTTTCAGCATAATAGTTCACCACAAAGAGCCATGACCATACCAGTGAATGCAAACAGACCTGCAGTCACGTGAGTTTCTGTGTTATAAATACTATCATGAATGATTCATCTGTTCACCTGGTTTTCATTTGGTAGTAACCACAATGAATATTCAACAAAGTGGACATTTAAAATGTCAATATCTGAACATCAATTGTGGCTGACAGTCCATGAGTCCATTAGAAAACATGCTAAATCATCCGAAAAAAGCTCATGCTTTGAGATGGTGAAAATGGGTTGTATAACCTTTAAAATGTCTCCGAAGATATTTTATATGGTAAATGAAGGTTCATGTATGTGTGCATCTGTGCTTGCACCATGTTAGTAACAATCAAATGAAATTCCAGCTTTGTTTAGTTCAAAACTCTCGAAATCAGCTTATATTTGGATAATGGTCTGACAGCTTGAATTTATATTTAAAACATACTCTGTGGAAATCAGAACCAAATTACACTTAAAAAAAAACCCGAAAAAAAACAACAAAACCACAAATTCCCCCAAATTAAGTAAAATTGGATTTATATATTTATTGCGTTGGTATTTATTACCTTAAACCAGTGTAAGTCAGAATATTCTATTAATTTGGAAAATCTTCCGAAATACGCTTATAATACTGTATCTTCAGTTAACATTTAAACAAAAGAACTTTTTCTGGAAATTAACTGTGTCAAATCACTGGTCATTAAGATGTACATGTATTATAGGGAGTCGGGATGGATAACAGATCAGCTTGTTTAGTTTTTGAACAGCTCTCAGTATAAGGATAAGACATATATATAAGACTCACTACTGAGGATATACCCTTGTTGGTAGTGTGTATTATGGGACATTATTACCAAATATAATGATTTTATTTTTTACCATTTTTAACTATTTGTTTCATCTCTTACAGAATTTCAGGGAATTTTGCTTATGTTTTATTTTAAGTGGCGATTCCACATGCATTGTTGGTAATGTC